>CM034351.1:80367870-81021186 GCA_019925275.1 Mytilus edulis
TGTGGTTTGCGTTTTATGGCGGAAAAATGGGTTTTCCATGCATAATCTATACAAAATCTTGACAATTTTGAACAACCTGTAGCGTGAAAATAAGTCCGGTGACCCATTCTTTTTATTAATGTTTTTAAACAAGCAGGATATGAACTACATTTTGGCAAATTATTTAAAGATTCTATGGATTATAATTTAGACACCCCATCTACCTTAATTGCGGCCAAGCTTAGCGAAAGGTAGTGCGACGTAATCAGTCAAACGAACTTTATTAGATTAACTCGTAAAGGAACGATCGTTTTCATTGGTCAATTCAAAGCTTCGACCTCACACCTGCGAACTAGAACACGCGTACTGTAAAGTTGAATGGACTGATCAGTATTCATGTAAACGGTCAAGGTTGTTATAACCTTCCATCGTCGTACATGATTGTGTGCTTGATTATTCCATATCAAATCTTTCTTTTATACATGTGCATGTACAATTCGTTGATTTTATAATTTTGTGTAATAGTACTAATAAAATTTTAAACTTTAAAATCCTAACTGTTTTCATGTCGAAATATTTAATTCAACTGTATCTTCTCAGTTGGTTCTGAATTAAACAATCTACCATTGGGCCGCTACCATTCTATTTTGATGGGGGGACTTGGATGAAACGTTTTATTTTTTTAGTTGTAATCTCAGTCCTGTATTTTTTTTACTTCAGTATGTTCGTTTTTTTCTGCTTTTTTTGCCAAGTTGCTCATCCTGTCTTTTAATATCTTTCGCACGTTTTATGTATTTGACGAAAGATAGTGTGATTTTTTTTCTGATTCAGTTTACTTGATTTTGAGAAAAAAAAACACGAAATTTTAAGTAAATTCAGAACATCTAACCAACCATGCTTTGTTTAGAGAGATGGCAAACAAAAGCACAGTGTAAGGAAATGTACTTTATAAATTCCAGCGATATATTTCATGAATTCTATAAATATCAGTTTTGCTATTCTCGGTTGAAAAACGAACGTAAATTATATATTGTAAATATCTAATAAATAGGTTCATAGAAAACAATGAGTTTTAACAGGGTTTTTATTCATTACATGTATTGATAAAAAGATGAGTCCCTTCTTGTGCATGCATTCAGTCATCGTTAATTTCGTAATATTTCGTTTATCAGTTTACTACACATAGATATAGGAAGATGTGGTATGAGTGCCAATGAGACAACTCTCCATCTAAATTACAATTTATAAAATTAAATCATTATAGGTCAATGTACGGACTTCAACAAAAAGCCTTGGCTCACAACGAACAACACGCTATAAAGGGCCCTAAAATTACTAGTGTAAAACCATTCAAACGGGAAAACCAACGGTCTTATGTATCATTTTGTATTTCATTTTGTATACGCATGTATACTACACGTCACTTTGGCGGATAGTTCAACAATGTTATGCAAATCACTATTCTTACGGTATGAAATTAAAAGATAGATTTTCATCCAATTAAATACGACAACAGTACATTTATATTGTTTCTTATAAACTACGATATTTCTCACCAGTATTTATCTATTTTTTTATTTCCACACATACTAAAGAAAACATCTTCGCCGATGTAACATTTTTATCATTTTTCCACCAACATGCCTTCACTGAATTCATTTGAATTTCGTGGTGACCATGATGGTGCATTGCATACTACGTCTTCATTCACGTACACAAATGATACGATTATTGTTTTGATTTGTTTCTATATTTCGGGGACAATTTGCTCGTTTATGATACGTAATTTCTGAATGACCAAACGCTTAGCTACTGTATAACGTTATGTGTGTTCGTTTTATAGCATGAAAACAGAAGAGGAATGTGCCACAGGGACAGCACTCGTCTGTTTATAAGGATTTATCGTTGTAGTTAACGCATCAACCCGGAAGTTTCCGAATGATACGTTGCTTTCGCCGGGAAATTTGAATATTCTGACACGAATGCAACTGAAACTGCGTAAGGGTTCTGTTAATCCACAAATCAAAATATGCATGTGATGGAAGAATAATTTCGGAAGAAAATGAGGGCTGTTGTAAGGTATATAGTAATTTATTAATATTTTTAATTATTTTTTATCTAAAGTAGGGAAGGCAATTCAAGATGGCGACTTAGATCCCTTTAGGTTTTTTCAGTATATGGATATGGATAGTAAACTGCACATTGCCAGAAAACAAAGAAATAGTAAAGGCAACGTTAAATACGTTAATACAGTAATGCAAATAGACAGGAAATAATAAAAAATAAATTAAAAAAACATTGATTTACAAAATTTTAATCGGCTAACCGAGTCCCTGTGGAATGTGCAACCCATTATAAATTATTGTAAATTGTAATGGATCAGTATTATGAGATCCTGATCATAAGTAACTATGACATTGAAAGAAATTAAAAGTGGTTCATTATTCATCCGTATAAAAGCGACATATGTATTTTTATTTTATCCTTATATTTTTCATATTGTGGAACAGGATAATTGTGTTGCTGCAGTACAATATATCGACACAACTATTTGAAATTCACAAAACATCTACATGTATATAATTATTTTGACTAAAGATTTGTAAACTAAACAAATCCTTGTTTTTACGTTCGTAGTAACATAGCACATTCCATTGTCAGTCACCTGTGTCAATTCACGTGCACACTACTACTGTTGTTGTTTTTGAATCTTTCGGCCAATGAAATGAGATGTTACAAGTTGTTTGTTTGTGATACGCCAGAATGTTATCATTGAACTATCAATCGCTAAACTTGACTGCATTTCAGTGTAATAACCAAGAGCTGCAAAATTTTCTTAAAATTACCAATTCAGGGGCAGCAAACCAACAACGGGTTGCCTGATTGGTCCGAAAATTTCAGGGCAGATAGACCTTGACCTAACGAACAAATTTATGCTCATCAAATTTGCTCTATGTGTTTTGATTTTGGAGATTTTAGCCAAAAACTGCATTTTACCCTATGTACTATTTTTAGCCATGTCGGACATCTTGGTTCGCAGGCGGGGTCATCGGACACATTTTTAGATACCTAATGATAATTTTGGGCAAGTTTGGTTAAATAGTAGTTTAGAAGAGAAGACTTTGTAAAAGATAACCAAAAATTATGAAAAATTGACAAAAATTTACTATAAAGAGCAAATACTCGTTAAGGGGTCAATTGACCATTTTGGTCAGGTTGACTTTTTTGTAGATCTTATTTTGTTGAACATTATTGCTGTTTACAGTTTATCTCTTTCTTTTATAATATTCAAGATAATAACCAAAAAAGGCAAAATGTCCTTACAATTACCAATTCAGGGGCAGCAACCCGAACAACGGGTTGTCCGATCCATCTGAAAATTACAGGGCAGATTGATCTTGACCTGATAAACAATAATACCCCTTGTCAGATTTGCTCTAAATGCTTTGGTTTCACAGATATAAGCCAAACATACATTTTACCCCTATGTTTTATTTTTAGTCATGGCGGTCATCTTGGTTAATTGGCAAGGTCACCGGACTCATTTTTTAAACTAGATACCTCAATGATGATTGTGGCCAAGTTTAGTTAAAATTGGCCTTGTATTGATGACGACGACGACGAACGACGACGGACGTCGGACACCAAGTGATGAGAAAATGGTTCATGAGTAAATGCAACAACGTGAATAGAAACGCCATTTTACAATCTTTCAAGAACCATAACTCCTGAACGGTAAAGTCAAAATCGTCATTATTGAACTTGACCTCTATTTTGTCATTAGTAACAACATATAAAAATTTTAAAAGCTTTGGTTGAATAGTTCATTAGAAAATGCACGGACACGACTGGAAACACCATTTTTCAATCTTTCAAGAACCATAACTCCTGAACGGTCAAAGTCAAAATCGTCATTGTTGAACTTGACCTCCATTTTGTCATCAGTAACAACATATTAAAATTTGGGAAGCTTTGGTAGAACAGTTCATGTGTAAATACACGGACACGACTGGAAACTCCATTTTTCAATCTTTCAAGAACCATAACTCCTGAACGGTAAAAGTCAAAATCGCCATTATTGAACTTGACCTCCATTTTGTCATCAGTAACAACATATTAAAATTTGGGAAGCTTTGGTAGAACAGTTCATGCGTAAATGCACGGACACGACTGGAAACTCCATTTTTCAATCTTTCAAGAACCATAACTCCTGAACGGTAAACGTCAAAATCGTCATTGTTGAACTTGACCTCCATTTTGTCATCAGTAACAACATATTAAAATTTGAGAAGCTTTGGTAGAACAGTTCATGTGTAAATGCACGGACACGACTGGAAACTCCATTTTTCAATCTTTCAAGAACCATAACTCCTGAACGGTAAAAGTCAAAATCGCCATTATTGAACTTGACCTTCATTTAGTTGTCAGTAACAACATATTAAAATTTTAAAAGCTTTGGTTGAACGGTTCATGAGTTAATGCACGGACAACATTTGAGTGACGTCCGCCCGCCCGCCCGCCCGCCCGACCGACCACCCGCCCGCCGTACATCCCCAATTCAATAACCGACATTTTTGTCACAAAAATCCGGTTAATAAAAACTTTCCTCTCACAAGACATCTTCGTTCAACGAAACATCCTTTTGATAATGTTACTTTCCAAATTATAGAAGTTAACACCGAGTGGGACACCACGGCGAGAAGGAGAAGAGAAAACTTTTGGATACACCAACTCCACACTTTAGAACCTGATGGTCTTAACGAAAAAGACGAAAAAAGATACAGGAAAGATAAAGAATAATTTAAAACAAAGCATCGTCCTTTTTATCCCGTAATATTGGCCAATGGACGTTGATAACTTCAACTACCAATTATGTATTTTTAAGGTAGCTAAATCCAATACAACATATACATTAAGCTGCAAAATTTTCTTATTTTCAAAGCAGCTAAATGCAATTGTTCATAGACATTGAGCTGCAAAATTTTCTTATTTTAAAGGCAGTTAAGTGCAACATAGACGTTGAGCTGCATAAGTTTCTTATTATCTACATTTCACCTGGATAGACTATACATTTGTCTAAAATTTCACCAGACTTAGTCTATAGACTTCAAAATAAATTGCAACGTGGTTTTACTAAACGGGTATCTCCAACAAATGCAGCTTTACTACTTACCGAGGCGCTAGCTGACGCAAAGGATCGTAAAAATAAAGTATTTGTAGCCTTTATTGATGCTTCTAAAGCATTTGATGTTGTGTGGCATGATTCTTTAATGTTAAAACTTTTTCAGTCTGGAGTTAAGGATGAGGATTGGTTTGTAGTATATAAATGGTATCAGCAAATGAGATCAAAGGTTAAGTGGGATGGACATTTCTCAAGAGCATTGATGAGCAACAGGGAGTTAGACAAGGTGGTATTTTGTCTCCTACTCTGTATAAACTTTATATTAATCCATTATTAGATTGGTATCAAAACAAACATTTGGGCTTCCGTATTGGAACGATACATATTGCCTCACCAGCATGCGCAGATGATATTGTATTATTAGCGGAAGATGCTATTTCGTTACAGACAATGTTAAATTTACAAGAAACTTTTGCAAATAAAGATAGATATTTTATTAGTGAAGCTAAAAGTAAAATTATGACTTTCAATAGTAGAAGAAATGAAAAATGTGTGGATGAATTTTATTTACACGAAAAACCTATAGAACATGTTGTTTCATATACTCCTGTTGGAATTAATCGAAATTCAGTAGAAAAATGTTTGGTATCAGAAAGAATTACATTAGCTAGACGAACCTGCTATTCGCTAATGGGTGCAGGTATGCACGGATATAATGGAGTCAACCCAAATATAGTCATCAAATTATGGAATACATATGTTCGCCCACGATTAATTTTTGGACTAGACTGTGTAACACTTACCAGAAAGGAATTGGATGAATTGAACTTTTTTCACAAATCACAACTTAAAATTCTGCAAAACTTGCCAGAACGAACCGCTGATGCAGCAATATATATTCTGTCTGGCCAGATGCCAATAGAAGCGTTTTTACATAGACAAATTTAAGTAAACTTTGGCAACATTGTGCGAAACAATGATATAGAGAAGGAGATATGTATTAGACAACTTGTAATGAAGGATAACACCTCTCATAGCTGGTTTATTTATGTGAACGATATACTCTCATTGTATGAATTTGAATCTATTTTTGACATCCTAAATTCAATTCCAAATAGAGAAAGTTGGAAAAACTATGTGAAAAAGAGAATAGAAACATTCTGGAGACAGAAGATAACGAATATGGCAGAAGGAAGTCTACTCTTCGCTTTTTGCATCCCATGTCAATGAATTGTGAAACTGTTCATAACGTTTGGGCCAACACAGGACTTGACTCTATTTCTATTATGAAAGCTAATGTAAAAGCTAGACTACTTACAGGAGTTTTACACTGCAATCAAATCGTAGTAGATTTAACAAGTACGAAGTAAGTGCGATATGTCCGTTGTGTATGGATGAGATCGAAGATACTGAACATTTCTTGCTACAATGTGCTAGTACAGACACTGTGAGGAATCAATTTATTCCAAAGCTAAGAACTTTGCTTTATGACTTTAATCATGAAATAGGAAATCTTGTCTTCTCGAACAATTCAATGCTATTGAGGGTGATTTTGGATGTTTCTAGCCCACAAGTTCCAATTTTAATACAGACTTTCTCATTTATGGAGAAAATTGAGGCCATAACAAGAGGAATGGTATATGCTCTACACCATAAAAGATGCTCTATACTGGATTTAGTTGGCAGTTAGGATGGCAAAGTCATTTAAAATCATTAAATAGTTCAAAATAAAATAAATAAATTTATTAAGTTACTATTAATCAAAAGTTTAAGGTTTAATATGACAATTTAATGTTAAGTAAGCCTTGTGTTCTGATATTTTTTGCAATACTTATATTTAAGTTTGTAAGGAAACTTAATGGTTGATACAAATGGCTTAAGTTGTTCTATTAAGTTAAGAAATTAGTTTTCTTTTAAGGTATAAGGAAATTATACTAGGATACTAAAAATTTTGTCCCAAATAGGTGATAAAGTAACTATTATGTAAGCTACTGATTTTCTCCCTAACTTAAATTGTTGTGTGTTTTTTTCTAGTGAAGTAGGAGATATAAGGCTACTGGTGCAGTGTAAGGAAACTTGAGTGAAGTACCAATATAGATGGCATATTGGTTTAATTTAGAATGAACAATAAAAAGCTGAGTTATATGCTGAGTAACAAACTGCCACAGTAACATTGATAATTTGGTGGTACATGAAGAAATTTTAGATTTTAGTATATGCCACAGTGCATGAACTTTTAAAGTAATAGACATTGATTAGTGTATAATTGATATAACATGTGTGATTTATATGGAACAGTTTCCTGCACGTTTACAAAAGTGATTTGACATTAAGTTATTTAAAAGTTTTATGTTTGAATTGAGCTCCTAGCTGGGATCGCAGCCTTAGCTCAATTTGGATAAGACCAACTGCCGTTGCGTTGTAAATTGGTGGTGGGTACGCCAGGCTGTGTTGACATCCATTACACCAGTATCTAGAACAATATATTTAGGCGAAATAATACTGGTTTATGCACCGATCATATACACTGTATAATATTCCTGCACATGCACACAGTTGCTTACAGTAAATTAGTTGCTAATCCGTGCTACACTACAACAGTAGTGGTACTCCAGATAGTGGAGGAAAGAATAGAGAAGAAGAAGATGCACGCTTGATAAAGCTAGTTGGTCTAGCGAAATATTGGGTTTATTTTCATCATTTTGTAAATATTTTAAACATTCTTATATTTACATACTAAATAGTATGTTAAAATTACATTGTTAGGCAATCTATAATTTTATTTGTGTAATTGAATTAATCTCTGTACTGATTAGATAAGACAGGAGGAATGGGAAAAATCTTGGATAATTTAGGGTGTTTGGCAATAGTTTGTGCCATTTTGGAAAGATCTTGGATAATGTAAGGTGTTTGGCAATAGTTTGTGCCATTTGGGAAAGATCTTGGATTATGTAGGGTGTTTGCCAATAGTTTGTGCCATTTGGCAAACTATTGCCAAACACCCTAAATTATCCAAGATCTTTCCCAATCCTCCTGTCTTAGCTTTTCGGAGACCAGCAAGTCTGAAAGACTTATTTGTTAGAGCTGACGTCTCCTCAAATAAAAGCTGTTCAATTGCAGGATGGTGCAAGTCATGTGGTAACAAACGTTGTCTGACTTGTCAACAAATACTAAATACTCAAACATTTACTTGCCACTCGACTGGGTCTGTGTACACTATATTTTGCATTGTAACTTGCAAAACCCAGAATGTTGTATACCTCCTTCAATGTCGATGTGGCATGCAGTATGTTGGCGAGACAGAGCAGCCATTCAACAAACGCATGAATGGTCATCGAAGTGACTACACTTGCAAGCCCGACCTACCCGTAAGTCATCATTTGAGATCACCTGGGCACACACAAGCTGATCTCAAAAACCTTACCATCACAATCATAGACCACAACGAGAGTTGGTCGAAGGTCGACAGAGTCGCTCGGGAAAGATTTTGGATAAGAAAGTTACGGACAGTTTCCCCAGAGGGCATAAATGAAAAAAAACATAGAATGAGTCCCTCATTTTCCTGTCATCACTTGTTTCCAGTAACTCCGGCTTTAGTACTAGCTTAATAGTTCGATTTTTTTTTTTTAAATACCAGTTTAAATTAAAGGGCTCCATTCATTCGGGATGGATGTATAAGTACGTAGCCACGTTCAATTATTTTACCTCATTAGATAAAACTTATTTTTCTAATCATTACAAGTGTGGACACAGATGAGTGTGGATAGTATGTTTGGATGTTTGACAGTGTTTTATGATAAATGTAGTTCTATGATTTTCCTATATGTGTTATTAACTGTGTTGCACGATGACAACCAACCGGAGCATTAGGAGTATTGTTTATTTTATATTTAGTTTAGTTTTTATGTTCAAGACAGGCATGGAAGAGACACTAATTGCATTAGTTACCAAATGATTATGATAGAATATGTTCCACATCTTTGATTTTGGATACATTTTATAGCTAGGAGAGCAACACATAATAGGTTCAATTTTTCGTGATTTTTTTAAATTGGGAGATGATATCTGAGAACATGATATAAGGAGCCTGTAATTCAGTGGTTGTCGTTTGTTTATGTGTTACATATTCGTTTTTTCTTTATTTTTTGTACATAAATAAGCCTGTTATTTTTCTCCTTTGAATTGTTTCACATTGTCATTTCGAGACCTTTTATAGATGACTATGCTGCATTAGCTTTGCTCATTGTTGAAGTTTGTGCGGCGACCTGTAATTGTTAATTTCTATGTCATTTTGGTCTGTTGTGGAGAATTGTCTCATTGGCAATCATATCACATCTTTTTTATATGTATTTGCTAACTATTTGTATGGTTCTATTTGTATATATTGAGTGCCAATGAAAACGCAACACTTGGTTTTTCAAAAATCAAATTTATATTAGAAATCATAATCTTTCAAAATGAATTGTTCTTGAAAATTAACAATTCTAACAATAGATCGATATCAAACAAAAATGTTTCATTGTCACCTTTCGGGCGCAATAGATAAACGAAACATCCAATGTCGAATCATTAAATCACAGTCCTGACAAAAAATGTTACAACCCCGTTGTGCAGCGCAATCTGGACAGCGCCGTGGAATTGATCATCCCGGACGTTTAATGTGATCTCAAGGAATGTTATTCCACTTGTCCTGTAAAGCAAACTCAAGCTGACTTTATGATATTGGTTGTGGTTTTCATCGTCTAAATCATGTCAAATCTGATGCAAAATTTGCTCTATCGGACCTAAATCTGGCGGGTGCCAAACGTCTCTGTAACCACCACTGACGATTTTTGGTACATAATGAATGATTTTTGGTCTACAGAATTCGATGTTTACAGCAGACGGCCGTTTAGATGTCGGCTGTGGTCCTCTTTAACCGTTGAATTTCTGCGCAAAAGGTGCTTTACTGAAATTGCTCCACAGGATCTACCGTGACCACCATTGAACTCACATGACCTTTGGACATCCACCAGAGTCGATATCGGATATGTTAAAGACCAAATGCATCGGTTTTGCTGAGCGTTTCTTGCTTTGTGAACCCTGGGATGTGGCTTATCATTAACTGATCCATTTTTGTTGAATTTGTGGATGATTTGGGTTATTGTATGCTGTGAAAGGCTTCATTGGATCATGCTCGAAACTGCATGTCGCTGGTTGTCAGAAAGTCCTGGCATTTACTCAGATGTTTATTGCAGTTTCCTTACAATAAGGGCGGGAAAATTCATGACATTAGCCAAGCTTTAAATGACAAAATCGTGAAAATGGTGCGTATGTTGAAAAGCGGTGAACTCGGTTTATGTCCGTTCAAAATAACCCTTACTTCGCATTTGTTCCAAAAATCACCCAACTGTAAAGTTGTCGACAATTGTCTTTGAAGTCATTTTCAACCAACTTTACAAAGTTCTAATATAAAATAAATAAAAATTATCAGACTTTTTTTAAAAACAAAAGTGTTGCGTTTTCATTGGCACTCAGTATATCTTTGTGGTTGCTTGTCAGTATCAGTAGTAAAACACTTTAAAATGTTGAATTGATCCTCAGATTAGAAGACATTTATTGGTTTTTAGTAATGACAATGCCTAACATGATGCTTGGGCCTGATGAGCTAGAAAGTAAGCTTCTGTGCTGTTTTCTATCAATTCTTTGATAATATCTCCTTCAAAGCTGGTGAAAGCAAAACAAATTTGGTCAATGGACAAATAATGTTTGGTTCAAACAAAAAATCAAAGCGCTGAAAGCACTGTAGGCAGTTAACCAGAAACCAAGGCAAACATAATTATGAAAACTGTGGCAATGTTGCTTCAACTTTTTTTTTAAAGATTTAAAAGAACAAACATTTAACATTCATATATAATTGTACATTTATGTTCATTTAATGAATTAAACATTAAGGCAAATAATTCATATTTTATCAAGGTTTTCAATAGCAACGTGCATGACCATGAATGGTCATGAGTCTTTCATGAGTCAGCAGAGGTACAAATTTGCAATGATTGCAGTTCTTCTAGTTGATCGTAATTGTTTGTATTAGTTGACTGTTAGTAGTTCAAGTTGACTTTAGTACGAGCTTGTAAAAGTATGAATAGACTTGCTTCCCTGGAAAGAAAACTGAGTTTGTGTTGTACAGCACAAAAGTTATGAGACACAAATCAGACAAATGTTTACTACTACAGGGATCAATGGTGAGGTCTGACTGATAAATGTAAATGACTCCCACCTTCACCCCAAGTCCATGATGTCTAAGTTTGTAATAAAATGACAGGTGTTGGGGTCTAGCAAAGTGATATGCATATGTGTCGCCTATAAGATTGATCTTGTATGTCATTCAATCTTTTTTGAAATGACAAACAGGAATGAATATGGTTTAGGCGTTGGTATCTCAATCTTTTACAAGTTCTCAAAACACACACAAGAGGGTGGGGTGACCCTAGGGACTACCCCTATTTTTCATTTGATTTTTTATATTGTCCCATACATGAATATATATGGTTTATGGATGGGGATCTCGTTATCAAGTTTTCAAATAGGAGGGGGTGGGGGACCCCAGTGACTTTCCTTTTATTTCTTTTGCCGGATTTGTTATTTTGTCCAATACATAAATATATATGGTTGAGGGGTGGGGATCTCATCTGTTTCTAAGTTATCAAACAGGAGTGGGTAGGGTGACCCTAAGGACTCTCCCTATATTTTATTTGATTAGTTCTCATAAATGAATATATATGGTTTAATTTAAAGGTGGGGATCTCGACTGTTTCCAATTTCTCAATCAGTTGACTGCAGGGACTCCCCCTATATTTCATTTAATTTAGAGTTGGGGATCCCAACTGTTTCTTAAACATGAGGGGTAGGGTGACCACAGGGACTTCCCCTATATTTCATTTGATTTGTTATATAGTCTTATACATGAGTATATATGGTTAAGGGGTGATGATCTCGAATTTTTCCAAGTTCTCAAACAGGAGGGTGTACATAGACCATAGGGACCCCCTTATAATTCATTTGATTTGCAATATTGTCCCATACATAAATATATATTGTTTAAATTGTGGATCTCGACCGTTATAAATTCTTAAACAGAAAGGGGTAGAGTGGCCCCACGAACTCCACCTATATTTCATATGATTTGTTATATTGTCCCATACATGAATATATATATGGTTTAGGGGTGGGGATCTTTACCGTTACCAAGTTTTGGTCATTTTGGTCTCTTGTGGATAGTTATCTCATTAGTAATCATACCACATCTTTTTTTTTATATAAGAAACTTCCAGATATTTTAACTGACCTATCAAAATTGAGAAGAAAAAAATACCCCTTGAAATTGCAGTAATATGTTTAACTTGAAAAGCATTTAACATGCATTACCAACATTTATCACTGATAAAAAAAAATAAACAGTTAGATAAACTGTTAGATAAACTGTTCCCAGCTGTCACATTGTATTGGATTTTGACATTAAAATTGGTGTACAAAATATTTTCTGCTTTTTCTTTCTTTTACATATATCTAAGACTACTATGTTATAGTAGTCTCAGCATATATCTTTTGGTTTTCAATTCTAGTGTTTATATTTATTCACCATGCATAGATGTATTTTGTCACCTGTCTGGATTTTTTTAATTATTAGCCAAAACCCGGAATTACCCTTATCCGCTTCCGGAATCGGATCCGATATTGTAATCTCGCGGCAGCCATTTCATTTTCAATGTTGTTTTTGACAGATAGTGAGATACGATTTTACTCGGATTTACACATTATTTATCGGCGATTTTCTGTATAAAGCTAGCGGTTGAACAAATTGAACATTGCTGTCATGAATAGTAATGATAAAAATAAGTTTGAGATCGTTTATTGATCTTTATTAGGAAACTAAATATTTCATACATTTGTTCTTTGACATCTTAGCCAAAAGCTCAGGAGATAATTAAACTACACAAGGATTCCTAATGTGCTCTACTTCCTATGTGCAACTTCAAAACTTTTGGGAAAATCGACGATCATTTAACGTTTTTCTGGTCATATTTTTTGTAATCCAGAATGAAAAGTATGAAAAAACTGTCCAATAAGTTATAAATAATATAGTAGCCAGCTAGATGATAACAATGGAACAAATTTCAGCATTTATTGGGTAGCACACAAATCTAGGGTGCTCGCATAAGGCAGCTTAACTGCCTAAAAATGCTTTTATCTCCCGGTTACTTACATTGTACATAGAAATGATAATACTTGGAGACATCCTTGTACATGAGAGTTGTCTGTAAAATCTTTATTTCACAAAGAATGAATTGCATAACAATGAACCGAGCTCAAAGCAAAGCACTTTAATAATACACTTTGACAGAGAGCTCAATCCAGTGATATACTTTGTACTACAGGTCCTTCATGAACATCCATCAACCAGAACCATATCTCAATAACATACCATTCTACATGGTTGGATCAGAAGTCCTGAAAAAGACATGATTTTTTTTTATTGTATTTAAAGTATATATGCATAGGTTAAAACTTTCACAAATTTGTGGTATAATCATTCAGTGTCTGGCAACTATCAATCGCTTCATGCACAAACTGATATAGGTTGAGCATGAGTGCCCCTCTGTTGGAAATAAAATCTTACCTCCACCTAATTTTAGTCAACTGATGAAGAAACATTCAAAACTATAAAATGTTATCTAAGACTTGTCAGTGTCTATATATAGCTATTCACCATCGCCACTGAATCAGTGATATATATGTACACATAAATACATGTAAGACTAAAATTAAAGTACATATATAAGACTAAAACTGACATTCGGTCTTTACCTTCATTCCCCAAGTCCTGTTCAAATCTGATTCATGATAAAATAAAAATTACAACCAATGAAATCAAAGGCGAATTAAGAGGCCCCCCCTTGTCTGGAAAAAAAAATGGTTGATTATTTAGAGAACCACTGAGCATGATCAGAGTGGGCCCTCTCTTAGGCAGTCAGTGGGCCCCCACTTATGAAAATTTCTTGATTCGCCACTGGAAACAGTGGCGGATCGAGAACTTTTCCTAAGGGGGGCCCGCTGACTGACCTAAGGGGGGGCCCGCTCCAGGCATGCTTCAATGATTCCCTATATAATCAACCAAATTTTTCCCACGAAAGGCCCCCCCCCCCCTGGATCCGCCTATGGGAAATATCCCTCTAATAGACTAGCGTTGAAATCCCAGTTTTCTAATATGGTAGCTAGGTGGAACCTAAAACTAAAAAAATTGAAAAAAATATTTTAAATACATTTCAAATGCATGTACATGTGATAATATAAATTCTCCAAATTTCACTGTATTTTCCCTTTTGATGTTTTTCAACTACAGCCAGTTTGGTGTGGGTTGATGTTTGATTGTTGTACATGTTATATATCGACATGAGATTTGTTTATATACATAATGCTTATTTCCTTAAATTCAAATAAAATAGATGTGAGAAATTAAAGGAAACCATATGCAAATATTAAAACAATAATTTGCATTTGTTCTGTTGATTGATAGTGGTACACATATGAAGAAATGGTGAAATCACTTATATATAGTTCTGATCAAAAGTTTCATGATAGACATGCATGGTAAATAAGTAGTAGGATGTTTGAAGTTTGCAGCATATTCAACTTTGAAAATCTTTTTCAGGTCTACAATCCATATAAAAATCTGAATATATGTGGTATAATTTCCAATGAGACAGGTTTCTAGAGGTTAAAATAACAAAGTAATTATAGGCAACCATACAGCCTTAAAAAGTGAGAAAAAAAACAGTCTAGACATGTTAAGTAAGCAACAATTAAATTAAGAAAAGTAATGGCCTGATTTGCAACTTATAAACAACTGGTTTGGAACCCTCATCCCCAAAAAAATCAGAGAGCAGATTGCTCTGAGGGATACGATTGCCATTGTTTCGTTGACACATGTACATGTATACATGTAGCTGGATAATATTATTTTCAAAACTAATTCAACTGCACATGTAAAATAGTTACAAAATAGCCAATCCCTGATAAAAGTGTATGAACAATGCAATTAGGCCTATTGTGTTTTATTTTTGTACTATCAATTCCAAGTTTACTTTCCACAGCAGTCACTGAGACTCAGAGTGAGAGAAGGTATTTCACTTCTTATCTTATCACCTATTTTCCTACGTTAATTCTAGGAGGAACCCAATTCCTAACTCTTTAAATATTTAATTTCCTTTCGGTCAGTGATCATAACTCCTTTCCGTACACATTTATCGGTTTAAATTGCGATTGTTTTTAATATAATACACTTTATTGACAGAACGAGCTAATACTCGACGTATTGTTTTGATTCAGAATTCACGGAAGTTACTTCCGAAAGGGAGACAACTCGAAACAATAATATGGAAGACTCCATTTCGCCTGAAGGGGTGTTCTACGATGTGGACTATATTTATTTTAATTTGAATGATGCATATGATTTAAAATTATGCAACAATAATAACCTTCAATAGCAGACATACATAGAAAAGATCCCATGCGTTGAAGATTAATTAATTGAGTGGGGAATCCAGAGCAACCATTCAATAGAAAACCCCTCGAAGTCAAGAAAATTATACCCATGCGCATAATTTCCAAAAAACACCTGGAGCAAGAACGTATATTAAATGTTTATTACACGACCTAGATAGTTCTCTATTTCTTTATGGAAGTACAATCTCAAAAGGTACCTTCATAAGGTAAAATATAAGAAAAACTCCACTTCAGTTCTTATATGAAAGAAATAGATTTATCGGAATTCAGAGAACTCTCGCATTTTATCAAAACTGGGATTTCCCTCTAACGTGTTTCTAAATTTATAAAAACACTAAATATAAATACTGCTTAATTCTGATTTTCCGTGTTGTTAAAAACACGCATATAAGTCAAGGGAATTTTCAAACATGAAGATTATGAAAAGAACATTATAGGAAAGTTGTTAAAGTTCAATCCCTTTGTTTGTTTTTACCTTTTAAAGCAAGACAATCATAAGAATCTGAGATGTTCCTTAATGTTTAGAATAAAACGATTGACGTGAGGGCAATGCTCTGAGCCACCAGTATAAGTCTACAGATTGCTTGAAAGCAATCGTATCCCAAAAATTGTTCCAATGAAGATAAAGACAAGCCTGGAGGGGATTCATTACATTTGGAACAACTTTTCTGAAGGATGGATACGTATAAAAATTAAAATTTGTAATAAGATTGCCAATAAGACAACTACCCACAAATGTTCAAATGACAAAGCAATTATAGGCAACCATACAGCCTTCAAAAATGAGGGAAACTGTCCCAACATGAAAAGTATGCATTAATACAATTGAGAAGAGTAATGGCCTGATTCACTATTCCACTAATAAACAGGTCGGGAACTTCTACCCTTCAAATAAACCAGATGCTCCACAGGGCACAGCTTGATACTACAGCAGAGGCCGAACCCTGAACAGTTGGGGCAAGTATGGACACAACATTAAAGCCTGATACAGCTCTGCATTTGGATTGTGATCAAATAGTCAAAACAGAATAGGTTTCTGACACAGAATGAATGTAGTCTAAGAACTTAAAACATTTAATATTAAATTGGACTTTTACCTATTGTGGTCCTTTATCCAAAAATCTTAATACATGGTTTGAGGCACTTGTCGCAGAAAAAAATCCTATATATAGACTTAGGGGTCGACCATTTGATATTCTGGGGGAGGGGGCAGGAGGATTTGTTTTTAATCGGTTATTTATTTTTGTAATCTAAGAGGACAAATTATTCATTTTCTGCACTAGTGAAGCAAGATTTTTCATTTTCATTAAAGCAAGGGACTGATTATTCATTTTCACAACTGTATTTATGATATTCGAAAAACATACAATTTTTAAATGATTTGTTTATTATAAACAACATATTTGTGTTTCCTTTAAATTTTTATTTTGACATTATTTTTTTTTTTTGCGTACCGAATGCTATAAATTTTTATTTTGACATTTTTTTTTTTGCATGCCGAATGCTTAAATTTTTATTTTGATATTTTTTTTGCATGCTGAATTGATATGCACGCAGTTGCGTGTTGGCATATAGGGAGCTACGCGCCTGAATAAAATTTAATTAAATATATCAAATAACTGGGAATCCTCCTTCTTTATAAGTAGAGACAATCCATAACCTCAGAAATATTAATCTTAAATGTATATAAATGAAAAGTAAGTTTCCATAAATAAAATTCAACAATGTTTCTTAAAATTGGTAAAAGTGGTATAGTCATACCCCAACATGTTGACCATAGATAGACAAACAATTCACTTGCATTCGATTCGCATTTAAACTATGTGTTTGTTAATGTAAACCGTTTCAAATGTGAATTAAACTAATTCAAATTAGTTAATGTCAATGCAATCCAATTCAAATTAGGTGTGAACTCAGTATGATTGTCAGGTAGTTTCAAACTGAAAGATACTTTTAAGGGAAGGGAAAGAAACGGATAAAACCATGTGTGTTACAAACACTGTTTATTCAAGTCAGAATCCTGGATCTCAATAGTACTTTCATAATGTCAAATAAAAACATGAATATGATAGTTACATACAATGCTACATGTATTTAATACGTATTAAATGACATTTATTTCAGTGATTGGTAATTAGGAAAAATCTGAAATTCAGGCGTAAATTGAGACAAACAATATCACTGAATGCAGTTTCTAGTCAAGTGACCAGCAAACATGGAAATCTATCTTTTGAATGAAAATGAATGATGTAAATCTAGATTCTAATAATAGCCGAAGGGAGCTCACATTCACAACAGTTAAAGCATTGCTGAATTAGTGAACAAAGCATTTTTCTCATTAACTTGAAAATCCACCTATTATAATGGAAAAAACCGAATTTTAAGACATAAATTATAAAATTCCTGATAAAAAGCGGTGCCGAGCATGCATGTAATTTGCTTGAAACATATTCAAAGAATAAAGTTTTATAACTTCCTAATTGTCATTTCCAAAAGGAGTAGGTTCAGTAAGACCCCTTTTTGGCCCCAAAATATATCAGTTTTAGAACATTGTGAAACTGTAATCTGTAAGCTATATTTTGAAAAGTAAAATGCTTCTGCTACATCAATATGAGCTGTTTTTAACAATACAATACACAAATATCGCGTTCTAACATCATAAAGTTATGCTAAATTACTGAAATCTTCAAAATTTCAGCATTTTGGTTCATTTTTAGACGGTTTCCGTCTAAAATGAAAGTGGCCGCATTCGTGTTCATTCATAACATTGAAATGTAAGTTGTAGTTAATGATAATACAAAACATATATAAGTGTTGAAGATGAACAGGGATGCGGCCACTTTCATTTTTGACAAAAAACCATCTGAAAAGTTACGTTTTTTGGCATATTTGATAGATTTTTCATATTTGAGAGTGAATCAGAGCGTTTTTAATGACTAAATCAGTTAAAATCTTTCACATAAACTAATCGAATCAATTAAAATAGACACTTAAGTGTTTAAAAAGTGTCCAAAAACTCTCGTTAGATGAAACTGAAATTTGAGGCCAAAGTTGGCCCTTACCGGACCTACTCCTTTATCAAAACCTAAATCTTACTGTGGATTCCTATATTTTTCGTGGATGTCAATTCTCCTCGATTGTTGAAAACTTTTTTTTTTTTTAAATTGATCAAAGTTTTATTGCACTTTTGCTGTTAACAATTTACTCAATCTACAGCTTCAATTAAGTATCCCTTAAATTAGTCATTGAATATTTAGGGAAAAATATTCAATAAGTATATTTATAAAGTTAGTTGCATTTATTACATACATAATAGTCATAATAGCAGTTCTACATAATATAATTTCATACCGGAATACGGTACGTTTCGTAACCTAAACTGTATATAATTTATTTATTGAAGCTTCACTGAACCGTAAAATTGATGATGATCCTTGATACTGGCAGCATGACTTTTCAGCCGACAGTAGAAATTTTGTTGTTTGCCTACGTCTTGTAATTGTGAAAAGGAGTATTAAATGATTAGGTAAGACCGTTGTTTTTTCCACATATTTATATGAACAACATATTTTTTTAAGTAAATGGTATTTTTTGCGATCAAACCAAAGATCAAGAGAAAAGATCGAAAGTACACGTGGTATAATTAATTATGCATGAATGCAGTATCCAAGCATTGTATTGTGTAAACTAATAACAATATTAATTCAGTGTAGCTATAATAGATATGATAAATAATATATAAATATGATAAAAGAGTAGAATAGCGAATTTCATTTGATGCGTAAATTCCTGACCGGACACATGCATGTCCTGTGCAGTCATGAACTAACTAAGTCACAGCTTGAATTCATTCACAATTATAAAAAATCGAAATATTCGAAAGTTTTAAGTATGATTCTCTGATTTTTTTTCCCTCTAATTTTATTTATATTAATTATGTCCCTGATTTCATTTTGGAATATTTTAAAAATATCAATGACCTTGTCTTTCTTGTCAGACATGTAATATGCTTTATAAATTGAAAAGTAAATTATAGTTAATAAATAGTTCATATCAAAATAATCTTCATCTTCAATTTTATAGCCAGTTACTAAACTTTGAAGACTGAATATATGCTTTTCAATTTTTAATAGTGCTAAAAGCTGTTCAACTTTGTGCCAATACTGAATATTATATGAACAGGAAAAAAAGAAGTGTTCATAATCATCATGTTGTTTACAATGGAAGCACAAACTACTCGGTACTATTTTCCATTTATAAAGTAATTCATTACATGCTAATATATAATGCATTATTTTCCATTTAAACATTTTAAATTTGTTGTTTTCAAGGTAGTTAAAAATAAAGTTGAATGTGGATTTAAATTTTGTAGACATTTTTTTATGCAGAATTCTTTCCCATATTAAAATTCCTGTTGGTTTATCATTTGTAAATTGACTTTGTAGGAACGTGTATATTTCTTTATTGGTCGAGTCTGGTGAAATTTCATGTTTTAGTAGGATAGTTAAGTTTACTGATTTCTTTATATTGACATCAGTTTTATAAGAACTTTCTTGTTTTAAAATATTTTGCCAGTGCTTTGGTATAGCAGTTTTAACTATAGAAAATTCTCTAATCCAATCTTGTTTATTCTTAAGATTTTTTAAAACAGTTTTTGATGAGATGTGTCCGTTTTCGTCTATTATATCATTGATGTACAAAATATTACTGTTAATCCAATTTTTAAAAAACAGACATTTTCCATTTTCTTTGACAAGATTATTTCCCCATATAATTTGTTTTCTAACTTCAAGAAAGTTTTTAGGGGTGATAGTTTGACCTCCTTTTACTTCTACCCAAGTTTTAATTAATTGTTTATAGAATTCAGGCAAGGATTTATACTCTATTTTATTAAGCAAATTTACATTTGTTAAATTCATTCTGAATAAAAGAAAATCTTTCCCAAATTTATTAAGATAAAATCTTGGAATAATTTTCCAGTTATCATTATCGTTTTTTATTAGTTTTGAAACCCATTTAATTTGCAAGGATTTTATATAGGAGTCTAAATCAATCATTTTTAATCCTCCATCAGGGTATGGCTTACATAATATAGAGCGTTTAATTCTGTCTTTTTTTCCGCTCCATATAAAACTATATATTAAATTTTTGAACTTTTGTTTTATTTCATGTGTTATTGTCATACATGATGCTGTGTATGTTAGGTTTGGTAAAATTAGGGACTTTACTACAGTAATTTTTCCTAATAATGTTAAGTTGCGTTTGTTCCATCCTTGAATCAATTTTTCACATTTATCTATTTGTTGAAAACTTGCATATTCATCGATATTTGAATTTGTGGTTTTAACAATCCAGACAGACAAATAGCAATAAGGTGTTTAGGAAAACATGACCTAAAACCTCCTTCATATAAGACAAAAATACATGGAAACTCATACTGAATGGTCAAATGTGTTCAATATGAAACTGCATGAAAATTGCAGTTAAGATGGTAAAATCACAAATCAGCCGTTACTGTTAATGGACTATGACTTTTGGGCAAATTTAAAGGGAAATGACAGGGAAGGGGAGCAAATGCCCTTTCCTTTGGTATGCAGGTTTCAAAATAAGAGGGAGAATAAAAGGGAAAGTTGAGTCATCTTTTTAGACTTCAGTTAAACTGAGACTACTATAATAATGTGTTATAGTAGTCTCAGAGTTAAATAATGACTTATGAAGTTATGTAGACTTACCTTCTAATTTAAAAAAAAAAAAACACAATACTCAGAACTATGTCTAATTCACTTTGACTACTGATATGCAAACCTAAAAACAGAAAAATATATCATAAAATAGTGATTGAAAGATTCATAACACTTTGAAAGGATAATTCAGACACGTGTTACACGGGGAGCATGTTTGTTTACAAATAATAATGTCACGTGATCACGCAGACCTCACATGTTGCATCGCCCTTACAATCCACTAATACATAACCCATTATCATACAAACATGCAACGTGAATGTGATTGGTTATCAAATAATACAGAAATAATGCATGTACAGTTTATGAAGAAATTAGTTAATCAAATAGATCGATTTTCGCTTTTGACACGAATAGGTCGGGTTGACATTTTTGTTATCGGGGATAATATTGAGATAAATGGGATAAAACTGACCGTCAAAAAGGCCTAGAGAATCACATCAGTAGAACCTTAATATTAATAAGTAATACTTACCAAAATTTCTCTAATTAATAAACTATATAACTGAAATTTCACAAAGATAACGGTAAATAATTTTGATGGTGGTGGTGATGCTGGTGAAATTGGCGCAAAATAATATTCTTACTCCTATTGCTTTACGTAAAAAAAAATGAATTTGACTAAAGTTGAGCATAAAAAAAACGTGAATATGCAAAAGCCTGGTAATATATTAATGATAAAGTGTGTATAAATTTCCGTAAACGAATTTACCCGTATACTTCACTAAGAATTACAATTGAGCGCAATTAAGGAGATCTATTTGTGAATCGGTTTATATAACCCCGGTTGAACTCAGGGTCGTATTAACGAAATTTTTTGCGTTGCTTTTAAATCATTGAGGCTATCTATTTTTATTACGGGTTTCCACATCCTTAAATCGGAATTATAGAAAAAATGGAATGTTGTTAGCAGAATCAAAACAGAAATGATGAACACTGCAACATTTTCAGAAAAACATAAATAG
Organism: Mytilus edulis; assembly: GCA_019925275.1. Classification (NCBI taxonomy): domain Eukaryota; kingdom Metazoa; phylum Mollusca; class Bivalvia; order Mytilida; family Mytilidae; genus Mytilus; species Mytilus edulis. The sequence goes on from CM034351.1 coordinate 80,390,226, forward strand.
GATGTTCACATTATTTGTAAAACTCTCCTTATTCCTGTGAAGCGTGTGCTTTACATCGAGGCTTTCTATGCTTATTATCGACGCCACAGTACTTCAACCAATCAGACAACGTTTATTTGGGGCATTCGACCTATTTTAACTCAGATTTTGGAATTTTTTAATCGAAATTATAGAAAAATGGAATGTTGTTTGTACATATAAAATAGAAAAAGATGAATACTATTAGCTAAAGCAAGTTTAGATGGGGTTCTGTGTATTTACATTGTTTGTACAACTTTCCTTACTGATGCCATATTTTGGAATTTCCGTGACCTAAATGGTTCGCGAAAATTAATATTTTTATATATAGTATAGTAATTAGACTGCTATTCGTTTGGGAGGCTTAAATATGTAGTTTCTGTTGCAATTGCCTTACCGTTGTCAAATTTGAAATATACCAACTTGGATCGGTTAGGACATTTGTTGATTGTTTTGTTTGAGGACTGCCCTCAATGCAGTTAAACATCTAAACTGTCACAACCTTTCCAAATTTAGAGTTATGCCAGTTCACATCGAAAATAACTATTTTAATTTGGCATATCTTTGTAATCTTTGCGCCGTGTTTGAAAATTTTAAAATTGTATCAGCGTCTGTGGTGTGCTTAAATTGTATAAATTTCAAGATTTAGAAACAGTTTGTCGGTTTGAATATATTTACATGATTCATTTGACATCGTGCTATTATTGAAGAAGGATATCTGTTATCCGAAATATCTAATATTTGTTCATTTTATAGTTATTTAATGGTGATGTTGTACCCTTTTTGACTTGTTATATATATGTATATACATATATATATATAAACGAGTCTAAATTGAAAACTACGTTCAAACCTATGATTGCATTGGATAAAAACCACAATTTTTATACGTGTGCATGTAAAACAAATTTCTTTGTAGAAGGGTCTAAAAACAGCACAAACAACATTTTCCAAAAGACCAAAAAAGTGAAAAAGTATATTTAAACAGAACGCATTTGACTAACAGGTCGAACAACTGATGTTCTTTAACCCTGCTGACTGCCATTGGCGATTGCCAAATAAAATTGATCACAAGATGTAACAAAATGGATCTTAATATAAATTTAATACTAAACAGAAAAAACAATTAACTTGTGGCCACGATGTTATGCCACAAACATACGGTGTCAATTTTTTTTTAGTACACCAGATCCGGATTTCGACAATACATGTCTCTTCAGTGATGTTAGGGATCGAAACGGTATTTGGAAGGCCATATAAAAAGTACCCTCATTTTTAGAAAAAGTGCCCTCATTTTTAAATAGACTCTTGAATTTTAAGAGTCAATATAGGATGAACGGATCATATAAACCGGAGGGAAAATATGATACAAGCCAAAACGAAAAAATATAAACGAGTCAAAATTGAAAACTACGTTCAAACCTATGATTGCGTTGGATAAAAACCGCAATTTTTATACGTGTGTATGTAAAACAAATTTCGTTGTAGAAGGGTCTAAAAACAGCACAAACAACATTTCCAAAAGACCAAAAAAGTGAAAAAGTATATTTAAACAAAACGCATTTGACTAACAGGTCGAACAAATGATGTTCTTTAACCCTGCTGACTGCCATTGGCGATTGCCAAATAAAATTGATCACAAGATGTAACAAAATGCATCTTAATATAAATCTAATACTAAACAGAAAAAAGAATTAACTTGTGGCCACGATGTTATGCCACAAACATACGGTGTCAATATTTTTTTAGTACACCAGATCCGGATTTCGACAATAAATGTCTCTTCGGTGATGTTAGGGATCGAAACGGTATTTGGAAGGCCATATAAAAAGTACCCTCAATTTAAGAAAAAGTACCCTATTTTTAGATAGACTCTTGAATTTTAAGAGTCAATATAGGATGAACGGATCATATAAACCGGAGGGAAAATATGATACAAGCCCAAACGAAAAAATATAAACAAGTCTTAATTGAAAACTACGTTCGAACCTATGATTGCGTTGGATAAAAACCGCAATTTTATTTCCATCTATTTATCGGTATTTTTACACAATCTTTCAGACTCATATATATATAAAACGTCTGAATAGTAGTCAACGATATTCCCCACGACGGCACTGGATCGTTACGAGTAACGATGCATGTACACAATAAATAAATTATATAAACGCATAAAAAATTGTACACAACAACTCCAAATACAAAAAAAGTTAACTATAAATGTAATTATTTATAAATATTTCGGATAACAGATATCCTTCCTCAGTGAGATTCTGATGTTAAATGAATCATCTTTAAGTCTTCTTAGATTAAACTGTTACAATCTGAAATTTATACAATAAAAAAGTCAAACAGAACATCAGTTAAGACGCTTGCACCATTCTATAAAATTTATTAAACATGACATAGGTTATATGGCTTATTACAACAGAGAGTTCAAATATATCCTTTAAATACAAATAATAATGTATGATATGAACTAGCACAATTCTAAAACTTTAACGGGAACGATAATTATGATGGTACAAGAATGATTACGTCAATAAAATTACCAAATAGACAGCACTGAAGGCTCACGCAATGGATAGATGACAATAACATATTAGAAAATTTTTGTGCTGCTATACAGTCTATTCATTCAAATGTATTATGTTCAGTACGATTAAACGGACATTTATCAGAATGGTTTAATGTTAACAGTGGTCTTAAACAAGGATGTCCATTATCTTCCTTGTTGTTTAATCTATATATTAATGACCTTGTTTCATTCTTGAAATCATATGAATGTGGTATTGATATTGATGATGAAAAAGTTTGTATTTTGCTTTATGCTGATGATGTGGTTTTACTTGCAAACGATGAAAAAGAATTACAAATTCTGTTAAATGCATTAGATATATGGTGTGGAGATAATTGTATGACCATTAATTCCAAAAAGTGTAATATTGTGCATTTTAGGACACCTTCTGTTAATAAGTCACATGTTGAATTTAAATGTGGGAATGATATCATTGATTATTCTACTACTTATACATATTTAGGTTTAGTTTTAAGTGAATTTTTAGATTATAATGTAACTGCTAAAGCTGTTGCAGCTTCTGCAAATAGAGCACTTGGCCTTGTTATAGCTAAGTGCAAAATCTTAGGTGGTGTAGCTCATAATGTCTTTTCAAAATTATATGAGAGTTTGGTGCTTCCGAATGTTGAATATGGTGCTGGTATTTGGGGTTGCAAAAATTTTTATAAATGCCATCCATAATAGAGCTTGCAGATTTTTTCTTGGAGTGGGTAAATATACTCCAAATGCTGCAGTTGCAGGGGATATGGGGTGGATACCTATCTTTCAAAAACAATGGCAATACTAAATTCGACTATGGTGCCGTTTGAACAATATGAGTTCTAATCGTTTAAACAGAAAAATGTTCATATGGGCAGACATTATGAGTAAAAAACATAAGTGTGTAAAAAAATTGAATTTTTATGTAAGGAAAACATTTTATGTGTATAATGCAGAACATTTGTGTATTATTACAGATTATGTTGATAGTACCTCAGTTGTCAATACTGTTATGTCTAAAATGTTTAGTAAATATGTCGAACAGTGGCAAGGCAATTTACAATCAGAGAAAGCTTTATTTTGGTAAAGGTGGTAACAAACTTCGTAACATTTTATCGTGTCCTTTATATCACTGGGGTAAAGCTGATGACCGTAACTGCATTCACGGTCATCCCAAGATGTCGGATGAAAAATTAGGTCAGTTTCTGTATTGTCTGTTAAAGTGTTTCTATATCATTTTCTTTACAAATCATACATTGAAACGATGTAAATTTATAAAAGAATCACTCGAAAATCACTAATTACTTCCGAGAAATGTGCATGAAACGGGAAATTCGACTTGAAAAATCGTTAAGATGACCGTAAATCATAATCAAAATATTTTCAAGATGACCGTAACATAAAACATGGATGACCGTGATTGGTAAAATGATGACCGTAACTTGTAAAGGATGACCGTAATTTGTAAAGACTGACTGTTACAGTAATTTATATAGGACGACCGTAACTTTTATAGGATGACCATCAATTCTAAGAAATATCCGTATTGTATTCAAAGCTTTTTTGTTGAGTTTGTCGATGTGACAAAAATGTCGGTTAGTGATTTGGGGATGTACGGCGGGCGCGCGGGCGGGCGGCAATCAAATGTTGTCCGTGCATTAACTCATGAACCGTTCAACCAAAGCTTTTAAAATTTTAATATGTTGTTACTAACAACTAAATGAAGGTCAAGTTCAATAATGGCGATTTTGACTTTTACCGTTCAGGAGTATCATTTTATATGTTTAGTGGACTATGAAAATGGGATAAAACTGTAATTTGGCTTTAGAATTAAAAAGATCATACCATAGGGAAAATGTGTACTAAGTTTCAATTTTATTTAACTTGAAGCTGGACAAACGGACAAACAAACAGACGAACGGACGAACGTACGCACAGACCAGAAAAACATAATGCCAATAAATGGAGTATTAAAAACATTAATAATACATACAAATAGTTGGTAATCGAGCCCATGTGTATGGTTCCAGATGAAGCAGATTAAAATCTTAATTTGTCTTGATATATGCAGGCGGAAACACTTTTGAAATAAAACAAAAGAATCGAAGCTCTGTGTTTATCGAGAAAGCGATAAATGTTAACTGTAATGTTTGATATAGTAACAAAATTTTAAAAAGTTAATAGAAACAAATAAAACGACAATTTTCTTATTTTAAAAACACCATTTGCATAAGTTTTCAATGTATCTATTACATGGTAATGCAAAACAATAAGATATAAAGTCGACGACATGGTTCTTATCGGGGCCTTTCATAGTTGACTATGTGGTATGGGCTTTGCTCATTGTTGAAGGCCTTACAGTTACCTATAGTTGTTAATGTTTGTGTCATTTGGGTCTTTACTGGATAGTTGTCTCATTGGCAATAATACCACATCTTTTTTTTTATATATAGTATCTAAAGTTGGATGTAGAAAATGCATAACCTCCGATTTTATTTTATCACGGACGGAGAACATATCAATCTTTTAGTTCAGAAATTTCCGTGTCTGCCCTTCCATTATGTGAATCAAGAAAAAATTCCCCAAAACAGGTAACGATTGTATCGAAAAGAGAAAAATCGAGTGCACCTTTTTATGTTAGGGCATGTTTGGGGTGTATATTTTGTCTTTAAAACGTACAAAGCAAGAGTATTTTATATAGCATCTCGCTTCAGATTCTATCATTATTATATTTTAAAGCTACAGGTTGACTTTATAACGTAAAAAAAAGACAGTACGAAAAGATGAAATATATGGGTCAAGTGAGATACCTATCTAATGAATCACAAAAACAGAGTAGGTATGTTCGAATAGCTATTTTTTCTAAAAGTACTTGACGACAGTCTTTTAATTTGGATGATGAAAATGGATATCTTCGAAAAAATATGATTTTCTTGTGTGTGATAACTAGGGTTTATAATCTTCAACCACTGAAAATGTTTAGTCTGCCCTTCCACGAAATATTTAATTAGAATTTTTTTAAATGCTTAAGAATTTTCAAAAATTCCATCTGACATCCGAACAGACAATATTTTTAAGTTGAATCAATGCAGACAAGATCATTAACTAATGCTCATTAGCTAGTAGATACATTTGTCTTTTAAAATATAACTGACATATAACGATAGATCGTAATGGTGCTATGTGGATAAATTTATCAGTTTTCAAGAGCAAAATTGGCAGAGCGTCATCCCTACAATGGCTTCCATTTCTACGATTGTGGGCATGAACTGGCGTAATGGGGAGATAATTTTGAAGAAGTAGAATCCTGACTGTATGAATAACATTTCTGTATATATACAAATTGACAACGTTCCGCCTTGTGATACGCTTTTCGTACAATACTATTTTAAGGATCTACTTTGCTGGAGCTCACCTTCACTAGTTTATTCGAATGATATTTTCAAAATGTTTCTGTTATTTTATTTGCACGACAAAATGAAAGACGATATAATATCAATGGGTGTACATGCAATTTTTTGGCATTTTTAAAAATGTGTATTTATTATATGTCATTGAAAGGAATCCCAGAAACAAACAAAAATCTTTTGTCGAGCAGTTGAAGGCTGTGCACCCCATTTTTTTATTATGCTTGTAAGGTGTCATTTTATCGCGCTTTTGTGGCATGTTTTCCCTTCCTGTTCATTTGCATGTCTTTTGGCAATCATTTCATACAAAAAGATAGTTGTATAATTACGGATATTTCTTAGAATTGAGGGTCATCCTTTAAAAGTTACGTTCATCATTTACAAATTACGGTCATCTTAAAAGCAGTTACGGTCAGCCTTGTTATGAATCGCGGATTCTGTTACGGTCATCTCGATTGTGATTTACGGTCATCTTGGCGATTTTTTCAAATCGAATTTCCCGTTTCATGCACATTTCTCAGAAGTAATTAGTGATTTCCGAGTGATTCTTTTACAAATTTACATCGTTTCAATGTATGATTTGTAAAGAAAATGATATAGAAACACTTTAACAGACAATACAGAAACTGACCTAATTTTTCATCCGACATCTTGGGATGACCGTGAATGCAGTTACGGTCATCAGCTTTACCCCAGTGTTATATGACGATTTTAGAAAAAAAAATTGACGAACCAACACATTTTAATAGTGATTTTATGTCTTTTGATGATAAACAGAAATTAGTGTTTTTATTTACAGATAATACTATGATTTGTAGCTGTGTCAAAGCCTGTAATCTTATTTTAAATAGACGTAGAAATGTTTTATACTGTAAATAATGTTAATGTCAATATGTTTTATAATAGATGCATTCTTTATATAATTTTTAATGTTATAGTCTCTTGTAATTCTGTACAGAATGGCTCTCTTTTTATATTTATATATTTTTACATTTAATGTAATGTTGTATTATATATTATGGAGAGATGAGACTTAAATAAAATATTGAATTGAATTGATTGAATCTAAATTGATAAATATTTTAAATTGGCAGAGTAAAGTAGCTGCAACAGACTCTGAGTATTTAAACATCGCGAACAAACAGTCGTTAAAATGTAATAATAAGTTTTGAATAGGTATAACTAGAAGAACGTGGATTGATACTTATACATCCCTAAAAAAATTAAGCAATTTAAATGGGTATCTTCAACAAGTTTATTTAATGGATGAGAAAGTTTAAGAAATAGAAACAGAAACTGTAATAATAAGTAATATAACCTAAATGTGAAGCACTACATGGAGTCGAACTACATCTTTTCATTTATCCCATTTGGTGCCAAAGTTGTTAATTTGCTTATCCAAAACCTTTCCCGAGCGAGTCTTTCCTTCTTAGACCAAGCAAAGTTGTGGTCAATGATTTTAATGGTCAGTCGATTGAGGGGGATCTCAAATGGGTACTGAGAGGGAGGTCTGGCTTGCATTGGAAGTTCTCTTCTCGCCGAGATTTGGTCTCATGCTACCGAGATATCGTGTCACCAAATTGCCTTGTACTATGACGTGCTTAGACCACTCGGCCACCTAGGCTCTACAAAAATAAATCTTTCAGTGGACGGGTTGTTTAGTCAATCTGATTCAATCTCAGGATTAATTATTTAATTTCTTTTTATTTCAATCAAATTCGAAATATTTTTTTGAAATACATTATCATCCATGCATGATTATCACAATATTTAAAATTTTGATGGTCTAAATCAAGTATTCTTAAATGTAAGTTGTAATTGCCATGGTTGATCAGGATTAACCAAACTACAGAGTTCAGAAGACTAAAATATAAATAACATTTTTTGAAGTTAGGTATATTCTTGTTTCCAATAAATTATAGATGAAACAGCAAAATTATTGAGTAGATATTATTAATCTTACCTCTACAATTTACATTATACAACATTACGATCTATTTTCAGTCACAGAGGATGTTACAATTGAATATGCAGAGGCTTTGTTATCAGCAGACTCCAATGGAACAGATGTGATAAGAACAGATCCGAACAATCCGAATTTTCAATCAGTCAAATGGTGGAACAAACCCGTATTAAATTACTTGGTGCTTTCGTTTACTTTTGGTGTGAAAGAATTCCAGGCAGTGAAGAGAAAACATGATTTTGTAACAGATTTTAAATATGGCATTGTGTATGCTAGTCTAGAAGTTCACCATAGACGTAATGGTAAGTTGAAAATCTCACAAAAATCGCGAAAGAAAAAGGCATATAATTTCACAAATATGTTTAGAATTTGATTGAAATAAAAAGAAATTAAATAAATAATCCTGAGATTGAATCAGATTTATTAAACAACAAATTTGATACAGAAAATCGTCTCTCTGCAAAATGTTAGATATATTACGTCATGCTCATGATTGAGCTGCATTTCAATCTTATCTTCTTGTTTCTTTTTATATCTATGTTTTTTTTTTCTTTGTGAGGACTTTTTAGAGGGCGTTCTTTATAATATGTTACTATGTAGCAAATATTCGAGGAGAAGAAAAGAGGATTTGTTAAAATATCATATGTAAAATTTTATATAATACTTATTTTTGTTTATCGAACAATGTCATACGTGTGTGGTTTTCTAACTATTTTTGATCTGCGCGTCACTGATGAGTCTTATGTAGACGAAACGCGCGCGTCTGGTGGATAAATTTATAAGCCTGGTACCTTTAATAATCATGAATGTTACATTGTAATGTCAGTATTTATCTTTCCATCTTTCTATGTGCTGCTCAAGACTCAATAACTTGTCTCAGCTTACTGATTAAACATAATGTTATCACAAGGATGTAAAATTACATTGTAACTCTGTGTATTTGAACAATCGAAATGAGTTACTTGCACTTTTATCTAGTCGCTTAATTAGTTTGTTCAATACGAGTAAACCTAAAGGAAAGAGAGCTAATCCTCGCTAGTTTTGCGAAAAACGAAATACCCTTTTCTTATCTGTATGATTTGTTTATAAATTATAGACCTTATATATTTTTTTTTAAATATGCAAATTATAAAAAGTAATTCAAGGGAGATTCAAACTCAAATGTCGACAACTACATGGCGGAAAAAGAAAAGGACAATGAGACAAACCATAATACAAAAACAACATAGAAATCTAAAACCTGAGCAACACAAACACCACAAACAAATAGGTGACATCTCAAGTGTTCTGGAAGGATAGCTAGATCCTGCTAATCATGTAATACCCGTGATGTTTCTCATATTATTATAAACCTGCTTATAAGTTTGGTTTAGTGGGGTTATTCTTGTAAGAGGAAAGGCTTGTAATAACGAAATTTTGTGTAATCTCTATCATCATTGTTTCAATCTCACTATTTGAAACTTTTGGTTAAATATTTTCTTTGTGAGCAGTATCCCTTAATCAATGAGATAATAATACCAAACACAAGCCTTACATGTAAATACTGTTTCAACTCGAAGATGCAGGCGCTTTTAGAATGATACTATGTAGAAATTTAAAAAAAATCACAAATTCGAAGATGACGTTACATTTTATTACTACGAGTTTTGATTTCAATCGACCTTCTTTTTTTTTTTCTTTTTTTTTTGTTGGACATATCTTTTTTCCAAATATATTATAAACCAAATCGAGCATTTTGATAACTTCGGTTTTTGTTTGAATCAGAGTGCATATTTACAAAAAAAAGGATGTGTCCCTTCCTAAGACTATATTTATCTACATTGAGCATTCGTTTTTGATGAAACAAAACAGGATCAACTCATTTAATTTGAAATATTTGTTAACACAATAACAAGAAGTGCAATTGTACGAATGTACGGAAGCGTCTTAGTTCCACACATAATTTTTTTATGTTTCATCTAATTCCTATGTTTACGTTATAACGTTGTAGACATTGTAAAGTACAATGCTTGGATATTTAGAACATAGTATTGATTGATAATGAACAGGATAATATATGTAATTATATCATAAAAAATGAAGTAAATATAAGTTATACCGAAGAAAACATGAATGTGAGAAAGTCTTTTTGATTTACTGAGTCTACTCAGACTGGTGTCAAACAGATTACTTGACACTCTGAACAAAACCGATGCTACAAATCTTCTATTCGAATCCTTCAAAAATTCGTTGTCTATCTGCTTCAACAATATTTTGTCTTCATATGACATTAAAGGCTGATCATTATCCTTTATTTTTTTCCAAAAGTGGTTATTTTTAAACTTTCTTTATTTTCTCGAATGTCAAACTCGCTTGCGCAGGGTTTAAACGTTGACGGTTGGCCTGTAGGTAAAATGTTTGTAAATAGTATGTTTAATTCAAAAGGTACGTGGTGCTTGTTAATGCAAGTCTTATCTATCACTACCCAACCCCAGCTTCAATTGTTGTGCATATGGAGTTCTGGGTAGTCATGTCCTCTCGTCAATAACGTGTTGTATCTCTTTAATGTCTCTGTCAATTAAGAAAGAATTTGGCAATATTCCATTATTGATTGGTCGAATATTTCATCTGAGTTCTTTTAAATGATGATGATGCATTTTGACTTCAGGAGTAGGAATTTTTTCCCTATTTTTTGGAATACGATCAAATTCTATAAGTACAGGCAGATTAAATTTGTCATTACTTTTATGTGATTCAATGACGAAACCTCTCCCGCTTTTCCCGGAGGAAACTACTCTGCCGGAGCATGTTGTGAGCGTATAATTTTTCCGGTTTATCTTGTACGTTTAAGACTAACGAGACCGGTTACTTTGATCGTTATTGATATAACTTTGTTCAGGTTGTCCTCGTGATAAACATTCACAGGTATTTTATCCAAGGGTTTTCCGCTATATATATATTCTTGAAGATTTCACTGAAGGTAGAATTCACTGAGGTTGACTTATTTTCAGCCGATTCTGTTGGCTCCTCGTCGTATTCTGATCTGGGTGAGCTGGACTGAGAATGTTTAGTGGTTGTGGTTTAGTGATAGGAAGTGAAGTAGTGTATTGTTTATTTCCAGTACAGTAGTGTGTTGATTTTTGTCCTCAATGATTGTCAACTTTGTACTTCATTTTTTTTTTTAATCATTGGAAGGTCTTTTGTAAACGATGCGCGCGTCTGGTGCAAATATATCATTTCAATCCTGGTATATATGATGAGTGTATTTACAACTACATACTGGGTCGAGCCACTGCTGGTGGAGTTTTCATTCCTCGCGAGTATCACCAGAACAGCAGTAAGCACTTTTGTGTTGATCTGAATTATCATCCATATAGTCATAATTATAGATTAACTGTTAACAAAACTCTGATTTTTTAATGGCCCCGCAACGAAGTTGTCAGTGCCATATAGTTTTACCCTTGTCCGTCATTTCGTATTTCCGTCATTCCGTAATTCTGAAATTTCGTAATTCCGTAATTCCATCATTCCGTCATCCCGCAGCAAACCATTATACGGCGTTTTTTTCTAAACGCCTTCAGATATTGGGCTGATTTTTGGTATGTGAGCTACCCATGACGAGTTACATATCAAGTTTAAGTTTAGTTCCGCTCCAATATTTGTGCTTTAATTACGGGTATTGGACTTTGATAAAGGAGTAGGTCCGGTAAGGACCGATTTTGGCCTCAAATTTCAGGTTCATCTGACGAAAGATTTTGACCACTTTTTAAACACTTAAGTGTCTATTTTATTTGAATTAATTAGTTGATGTGAAAGTTTTTAACAGATTTAGTCATTAAAAACGATCCGATTTAAGCTCAAATATGAAAAATCTACCTAATATGCCGAAAAATGTCATTTTTCAGATGGTTTTTGGTAAAAAATGAAAGTGGCCGCATCCTTGTTCATCCTCAACCTCTATTTATGTTATGTATTATCATAAAATACAACTTACATTTCAATATTAAGGATGAACACGAATGCGGCCACTTTCGTTTTACACGAAAACCGTCTAAAATTTAACTAAAATGCTAGAATTATGAGGATTTCAGTAATTTAGCATGACTTAATGGTTCTAGTACCGGATATATGTGCATTGTATTGTCAAAAGCCCATATTTATGTAGCAGAAGCATTCTACTGTCCAATAAATAACTAAAGGTTTACATTTTAACAATTTTGTAAAACCGCTATATTTTGGGGCCAAAAAGGGGTCTTATTGAACCTACTCCTTTATGAAAATCACAGCTATACGGACCTTTTTTCTAAATTCTTTCAGATATTAGGCTGATTTTTTGGTATGTGAGCTAACCATGATGAGTTACAGATCGAGTTAAAATTTCGTTCCGCTCCGCTAATTTTTGCCAAAATTAAGGGTTTACAACTTTGAAAATTGTTGAAAATCACAGTTATACGGACATTTCCTATACACCCCAGATTTTGAGCTGATTTTTGATATGTGAGACTACCATTATGTTCGTGTCCATATGTGTTATTGAAATTGCACATTTTTTAACTTTTTGAGACGGAGCCATTCGTGTCGCTTTGACACATCTAGTTTAAAATTAACTTAAAGCTGTATTTGGCAAAACATTTAGGAATTTTGGTCCTCAATGCCTCTCAAGTTCGTACTTTATTTTGCCTGAAGTTTTTGACAATGTTTTATTCCAGTGTCAAAGGTGAGTCTATTTAAGACGAATTGCGCATATAACTTCAAGCCTGGTGTTCGTGATGAGTGTATCCACTTTCTTTACAACTTATGCGTTCGTTGCACTCTCGACTTCTGTGTGTGGTGGAATTGCAACACTTATTTTGTTTCAAAAGACCTTTTTGTTCCTCAATTGACTTTGCTCGGAACACTCGACATTGATTTAATGTATGCTTTTTATTGTGCATGATACAAATACTTATTTTGCTGTCGTCTCCAGATTGCAGCTCAAACTCTGTTTTACGTGCACCAACTTTGTTCTTAGGGTGAGACGTGAACTTTGGATGAGCACCTTTTCTATTAAGTGTGACTTTTAACCCAAATATGAACCTAGGATCGTTTTTAATTTGTGCTTCTTTCACTATCAGCAGTTTAGTCATAAAACCTTCAAAAATACTGTATTTACTTATAAATATATTATACATATAGAATAATACATGGCAAAATCCGTATCGCATGCTTTATCACCACAAGAAAGCAATATCAGTCACCAAAGTAGAAGTTACCGAGGGATTATATTGGTCGAGTATTGATACAACATGCAAAACGTATTTTGTGATGTATTGATCTTTAAAATAATGTATTTTAACAAAATAAGATTCATGATATGAAAGGGGACAATTATTTCGATTCCATATGTCAAAACGGTGGGTACTTTGCTAACTTGCATAGCGGCCATTCTGCCTTTTTAATACGACAGCCATTACAATAGAATTATACATGCCCCTCAAATATTGTTGCCAATATGCAGATTCTTATGTCGAATTATTAATTTGCCCGCATATAGTTGAATTGTACATGTTTTTTTTTTTTTTGGCTTCTGACCGTGTATAAATTACCATTTTGTCTTTTTTTCCTTGAATATATTGTTCATTATTTGTCAGCATAGAGTGACATACTTTGTAAATTGAATGTTAAGGTTAAATATGCTTTGTCTTTCCTGAGTTCTTTAGCTTAAGGCCAAATTTAAAATAAAAAAAATGATGATTTCATCCTACACGTCTCGTAAAAAGTCAAATGTTGAGCTCTTTCCCTTAGAATTACACAACATTTTTGTTAATATCCGACAACAGAAGATTTTAATCAACGCCTTAATCTTAGATCCGACACCAAAATGGACTGGATTATTCGCAAGTTTGGTATAACTGGTGACCTATAGTTGTTAATGTCTGTGTCATTCTGGTCTTTTGTGGATAGTTGTCTCATTGGCAATCATACCACATCTTCTTTTTTATATTATATTTTCAATCTACAACTAAGGGTTATTTAATCGAAAGTCACGTGGTGCAGATCAGATGAATTAAGTACCTTGTTTTTGCCATATGCTGAGGTTGATTTTCGGCTACCATTAAGATAAAACTAAATACCTTATGACCCCAAATACATTTTTGTAATCATTCACAAAGGTAATCTGACAGAAGTATTATCGGTTGTTGTTTTGAAGGATATGCAGTAAACGTTTTTCCTCCTTTTCCCCAAAAATCATTAAATCTAAAAAAAAAAAAAATCGCATTTAGGATGATGAGACTCCCCTTCTCTCGGATACACCTTCGATAGTAATGATAAAATGTAACATGCACAAAAACTACTGGAGAGAGAATCAATGGGTATTATCATGATTATGATCATTTTCCAAAATGAAAATTTTTAGTCTTTAGTCTGAATCAATGTCATCAATATCCAATGACGTCACGCCGGTATACTATACGGTTTTAGCTTTGCTGAACGGGATACGCGATTCAGGATAGGTAATAAAGACAGGATAAAAAGAACTTTTATTAGATATACAAAATGACTGTATTTCGTACTTAAAAGAGATTTCCAATAAAATGACTTTACTCGTCATAACCGACCTGACTCAACGTGTTTCGTCCTATTGCATTGAAGCATGACAGAGGGGAGAATACACTGCTAGTATGTTTTGCTCTTTCACCACGTAGTTTTTGCTGGAATATACTTTATGTAAAAATCAACCCCAACTAATTTTCTAATCTTTAAATATTTTGTCATTAAACTTTGAATGATTTTATTGACACAAATATTATAATGGAATAAGTAAGTTTTAACTTTTTATCAAATACACCCATCATTTCTTGTCATTTCAATTGACCCATATTTTAGTTCTTCTCAAATTATGAACTTTAAAAACTACCAAGACAAAATTAAGCATGAACATATGAAATAATGAGTTCCGAAGCGAGAAGATTGGCTTTTTGTACGTTTTTACAAGGTTTAACGTTTAAAGTAGATTCAAACACACCCGAATGTAAAAGATGTGCTCGACTATTTGTCTTCAATTTTATTTTTCTATAATGTAATTGAAAATCATTTGATGTGGGCAGAATTTCATATCATTGATATAATTATCAAAAAGTACATTTTCGTTTTTACCTTTACTTATGTATGGGACAAGTTTTTTGTCCTTTTATACCGAAACGTGCATTCGAGGATGCAGGGGTAGAGGGCGTTCTCCACCCTTTCGATCGCTAAATAATTTTAAAAAATATCATGTTTTCCACAATATCTATACAAATATTTAGCGTATAATCGTCCAAATCATTTTTCGCACCGCTCCGCTCGCCAATATTAATCCAAGTATCGGGAACCACACCCTCTTTCAAATATCTTGGACCCGGCAATATTCACAAATTGTATTGTACGAAAGAAAAAAACTTTAATGGTTGTCGTATAACTTTGATAAATACCTTTTCAAAACAATAATGTCTGAACATTAGATTTCTCACATGAGATTTAAAAGTATAAAACTACATACTGAATTGGATTTTTTTCCGTGATTTAAAAGCTCCCTTAACATAAAAATATGATAGACACCTGGAAACTACATATATTCTGCTATATAGTAATGACCACTTATGGTCCTACACACAGTCTGTGCTTTAGACATGACAAAAGGTCTTGCTTTTCTAGACTGTCAATGAATTTCTTATATTTAATTTGTGATATGTACAAAAAACAATGTGTAGTATGATTGCCAATGAGACAACTCTTCACATTACACAAAATTACACAGACATTTATCAACTATTGGCCACCGTACGGCTTTCAACAATGAGCAAAGCCTATACGACATAGTCAGCTTTAAGACACCACAAAATGAAAAATGTAAAACAACAATAACGAGAAAAATAACGGTCAAATTATTGTTAAAGAAAAATGAACGAAAACGCAACAATGAAACATAAGCACTGAATCACAGGCTCCTGACTTGGGACAGTCAGATCCAAACTAAGACAATGGTGTAACAGTACGATCTAATTTATCAAAATTATAAACTGGATAGAGTAAGGGTGCCCAATCAACGAATTTGATCGATTTGCCTTGTCTGCCGTAGTCACGTTTTTTTTTTTTAATCAGGGTCAAAGGTCAAAGCAAAAGTTCCAGAAAATGCACAGTCACAGTTAGATAGCTTGTTTCTCCTACATATATACGTTTGGAGCAAAATAAAAACAACTAATGGATAGAAACATATCTTTTGTATCTCCATTAAGAACTTATTTGATATTTTTATTCCACAATGACTCTCGATTGACTTTTGTGCATGTAGGGTGCAAATTTGAAATTTTCAAACAACTGTTAAATAACAGCGACCTTGACCTATTTCGATTTTTAAATTTGATTTTTTTTTGTGTATTCAATTCATTACAAGTAAGATCTAAAAATATTTTTTAGATCTTTACTTAAATAATTTGTCAAATACAACATGTGTTTTTCACGTCTTTTGGTAGTAAGGGTGTTATGGGTGTGAAAGAGTATTTATAAATGATTTGTTTCGAAATTTGTGTAACATTAACGTCGAACATGGTTGAATATAAAGCACTGTGTATAGCTTTGCTTCACTGAAGTAAAAATTACTACAAACGGAGAAAAAAGGGGGACTAAAGGTATGAAAACAAAACGTCTATTAGAAACAGTTAATACACCCCATATACAGATGACTAAATGAGCAAAAATTGGCTAAAACAAGACTTCCAAAATTATAATAAGGGAGATGGTTTGTTTAACAGCAATACATTTTACAAACAATTGCAAACCAAAAAAAGGCGCGAGAAACCAAAGGGACATTAAAAACTTTTAAATTGAAGACAAGCTGACAACAGCATGGCAAAAAAAATAAAAAAAAACAAACAAATGCAAATAGAAAATTATGATCAAAGCTAGTATTTCCTACTAGGTTCTATGGTCTCCTTTTAGTTTAAGCTCACCAACCACGGTCAAGGTCAGAGACCATATGGCAGGGTCTTATTTTTGTTTTTTTTTACATATCTTACCCCACAAGACAGATTGTTACTATATTTCCTACGATTTCAAAAATTGAGAAAATGTTTTATTTATAATTGTTTAGAAAATATGATGGACTGCTTTTCATTCGATAGCTAACAACGATGAATAAGGTACAAACAGAAATATGAAATATTATACATCGTCATTTTTGTCGACATCAATGTTTCTATCTACAACCAGACGAGTATTTACATTTTGACATATGTCATTTGCCTGACATGGTCATAAATCTTTACATGATAGATTTTGTTCAGAGCAAATGCAACCCTTTGAAAACATAGATTTCCCCTTACGAGTACAAACTAAATTTTGCAGAAATGCATGCGACATCTGACCTTCGAAATAGACCGGAACAATTCATTCTTCTTTTCCCATCCTAAATGAAGAGGAGAATGTTAGGGTAGTTTTGCTATATGGGAAGACATTCAATTTATGTATGGAGTGAAGCTCTTATTACATCCCACTAAACACATAACGTTCAAAGAACGTTGTGGATTGGTTCCTGTAAGGTTATTTCGGACCTTAACGTTACACGAACGTTGTGAGAACGTTAAAATGAAACGTTACAATTCAACGTTCTAGGAAAGTTTTGTTTTAACGTTGTGTGGAAGTTTGAGATTGGTTATGTTACAAATAATACGTTGTAGAAACGTTTAATATTAGTTACTTTTTTACGTTACTTTACTAACATTCTTAAAACGTTCGAATAATGTTCCTCATTTTTTTGAAAAAATAATCTTTCCAAAAAAAATAAAAAAAATATCAAATTAATAGCAAAAAATGCAAGTAAGATGTTTGCCGTCTTGCATGTTAATCAAACCTTTATTTTGTTTCAGAAAGTGAATGCTGATAGTTTTTTAAACTAAAAAACCGACAATAACTTTTTATTCCTTAAATATGTTAAACATATAGATTGCTCGATTAAAAGTTAAAATTCATTATTCTCATTATTTATTATAACTTTTTTCATTCAACTTTAATTTGTGAAACATAATTAGCAACTATAACATGTATGATACATAATGATATTTGATACAGCCATTATGTTAATCAAGCATATTCTGATAAGGTTGACCTATAGAATGATGTTGACCAGATGTTAGACAAATTTCAAAGATAGTTGCTATGGTAATTAAGGTTATAGTAAATCTAAGTGTAATGGGATAGTCACTTTTGAGACTATTTCCTGTCGTGTATATTTGTAAGAAAGCAGTGATAACAAAGAAACCAAAAGAGAAAATCGCATCATCTAAAGAGAAAGAAACATGTAAGTTGATTGTTACTTTAAACATTCTGATATACGTATATGATTATGAATGACAAATAATACATGTTTTTAACCACAAATAAAACTTATTTTATTTCTGAAATCTTTGTTAAATGTGAAGATTGCATTTATAACCCTTATCAATGGAAAAGTGTATTTTCGAATTTTCCTTGTTACATACTGTTTCAGAATGTTGTTTAATTATTTTAGGTCATACAAATTTAAAAGAATTGGACAAAATGCACAATAAATTACTTTAAGTTAGTAACATAATAGCAATCCCTAATGCCACATCGGATTCGAAATTTGAAAATATATACATGATATATGCATAATTAAAATGTTAAATATTATAATACCGATAATGCTGTTGTATTTAGATTTGATTTAGATTTTTTACTAGAATTATTCATTTAGTTAGAACATTTTTTTACATGGTTCTGTTTCCTGTATCCATATCTACCCTCAATTTTCCGGCTAAACTTAGCTAGCACAGTGAAGTCTAACAATCTAAATAGATGTTGGAAGATGTGGTATGAGTGCATTATTTCTATGGCATCGCATTGTATAGTCTAGTTTTAAACAAGAGTCTTTTAGGATTTATTATATTCATAAGAAGTATACATTGAGTACTCATTTGTTCATTTCTTTATTACAGGGGCAGTAAAATAATTTTTGTATGAAGATTTGCTACACTGGATAAGAATTAAACAAACGACATATTCAGAAAAAAGTTCCAAATGAAAGTGTAGCAGAAAACAAAAGGAACACTCTTGTGAATACAACCCATGTTAGATTACAAAACTAGGAAATAACTGTATAAACCTAATGAAGTGAAATTACAGAACTAGGAAGTAAGTGTATGAACATGATGAAGTGAATTACAAAACTAGGAAATAATTGTATGAACCGAACGAAGTGAAATTACAGAACTAGGAAATAACTATATGAACCCTAATGAAGTGAAATTACAGAACAAGGAAATAACTGTATGAACCTGATGAAGTGAATTATATAACTATGAAATAACTGTATGAACCTGATGAAGTGAAATTACAGAACAAGGAAATAATTGGATGAATCTGATGAAGTGAATTACAGAACTAGGAAGTAATTGTATGAACATGATGAAGTGAAATTATAGAACTAGGAAATAACTGTATGAACCTGATGTCAGAAGTGAATTACAGAACTAGGATATAACTACATATGAACCTGATGAAGTGAATTACATTTACAGAAATGAAACATCATGACTATACTTTATAATTTTCATTCTAGATCTGATGTTGCAACGTGTAGATACATAAAATTAAACTTTTAAGAATTTGCTCCTTGTCTAGCTAAAATAAATTATGTATTGGTATCATATCTTTTTATTCATTATTTAAGAAAAATAGGTAACATGGATGTGTTGATTTAATTCATTCAAATATGGGTACAATTCCTGGAGAGAAAGATTAATTGATTGTTTTTTGCTAAAACGTCCAGTGGCAAAATGTTCATGCATGTTCAGGAAGATGGAGAGAAAAACAACGTTGAGCCAATGAATGTAGATACGTTGGGCCATTGTTGTGCCAACATACAAATGTTGTCTGGGACTAGGTTAAATTTGGGTTCCATATTGGTAACAAATGATTATATTTAGGTTCCAGATTAGTTACACAAGGTTCTATAAAGGTTTCTGATTGGTTACACAAGGTTCTATTAAGGTTCCAGATTGGTTATACAAGGTTCTATCAAGGTTCCAGTTTGGTTACACAAGGTTCTATTTAGGTTCCAGGTTGGTTTTCCATAACGTTAAATCACAACGTTCTCACAACGAAACAGAAACGTTCCTGGAACATTTCCTGAACGTTTTTGTGTTTTGTGGGATATTGTTTAAAAATAGATTCACAAGGAGGAAGTTTGACAAGGGAAGAATGAATTAAAATTTTGAATTTTTGAAATAATAAGGCTTTTCTACCTCAGTCATAGATTACCTTAGCTGTATTTGGCAACTCTTTTAGGAATTTTGAATCTCAATGCTCTTCAACTTTGTACTTTATTTGGCTTTTTTTTTTCTTTTTTTTTTTTTAACTTTTTTGGATTCGAGCGTCACTGACGAGTCTTTTGTAGACGAAACGCGCGTCTGGCGTATATACAAAATTTAGTCCTGGTATCTATTGTAGCCAATTTTATTCTCAATTTGTTTAGGCCAATATGATCTTTTTTTAGTTTTGACTTGAGATCATTCAACCTAACATCAAGATCACGAGCAGCATCTATATATTTATCGATGTCACAATTAGAAAGGTTTGACAAATAGGGGAAATTATCTGGGTTGTCCTTCAAGATTAAAAATAGTGCGCTTACCGGTCCCAAACAGGGATGACGTATCGCATCATGTTACATCATGTGCGGCTGGTAGAATGTTACAGATTGCAAACCCAAGACTTTTACATATTTTGTGGAGAGGTATATAGCGGCGCAAATCTTGTGTTCAAGTTAGAATGTCTATTTGACTTTATTATTATTCTACCCTTGATTACTTTCACACCGAACTCTTTCTTTGTCTATATGAATAACATATAAACCAATGCGAGTATCCAATTCATCGGACAAAAAAAATAATTCTTAACATCTGAAAACTCTTTCTGAGCAGATTTGTGGTGCTTGCTAGATAAATTACTTTCTCATTAATTATATTAACTGCTGATCTACCATGATGCTAAACAATCGATTCGCCAAGAAAACTGATGAAGGCCTGCAGTGAGGCTGCTGGTTCTCACTGACTCAAAGAAACTTTTCCCAGTCGGGAATCGGATGACCTGCTATTTATGACCTGAAACACTTTTACAGACGAACAAGAACTTGATTCAGCTTTAAAGTAACTGCAGTTGTGTCTGCTAGTGTAAGATTAATAGCAAAAATGGTGGTACAATATATTGTCCTCACATATTAATAGCCAATTCAGTAGAAGAACCCTGACATATAACACACTTATCCCATTGTATTTCATTCCTACTTCGTGCAGGGCTTGATAGGCGTAGTTTAACAGCACCGTGAATGAAAACATACAAATCGACCATACAACATGCAAATAAGAGAAATGAAGTTAGAGACAACTGTCCTAGTTGATGACCAAATAGTGTAAGCTGCAAAACGATTAACGGCATGAGATAAGGCGTGTTTGAATCAAGGCAGAATTGTCACTTAAGGGGGCTCCTGGGTATAAATTATATTTTTTTCTAATATAGGATTTCGCTATATTTTTTTATAAATGAACTTATCCTCCATCTAAAATAGATTGGAAAGAGTGTCGTCAAGTCACCAAAGATGCTCTTTCCTCGTTTTGTAAAAAATGGTGTAAACGGGGAAAAATCTGATAAAAAATCTCTTGATTCTTATTTAAATAAATGAATGAATGTTGTAGATAAGAGAATATCACATTTTGAAAATAATTTAGAAGTAAATAATAGAGTACATAAAACACCTATTTCCAGAATAAGAAATAAACTTCAATACTTTCAAAGCGGTTTGTGTTTGTACCGGCCGACAAAGCAGCCAACAATGTGGTGGTGGTATGCCGTAAATACTACACGGACGTTCTTAAGAATGAAATTTTAAGTTCATCTACATTCAAGTCCATCCGCTCCACAGACAGTCCTATAGTAAACAAGCATATCACAACCACATCAAAGCTTAAGGCTTCTTCTGAACATGTGAAGGTCCCTACTATGTATTGGCTACCTAAACTACACAAAAACCCATTTAAATATTGCTTCATCTCGGCCTCTAGTAAGTGTTCTACTACTAATCTTTCAGTGCTCTTAACTAGTTCATTAACTACTATCAAAGAGCTTATAATAAACTATTGTAATAAAATATATGAACATAGTGGTATAAACCATTTTTGGAGTGTAAAAAATTCTTTGGATGTTTTAGATAAATTACGTGCTTTTTAAATGGTCGTTTGGTAAAGCTGAATGTAGATATATTTGCTGCAACTCATTTAAAGCCTTTTTCTCTAATGAGAAAGGTAAATATGCTAGATATACTTACTGGAGGTGTGATGAGATGATTGAAGCTGTTAATTTTCTCCTTGATAATATTTATGTACGTTTCGGCAACAAAGTTTAATATCGACAGGTTGTAGGTATCCCCATGGGCACTTATTGTGCCCCTTTAATAGCAGACTTGTTTTTGTACTGTTACGAATCACAGTTCATGACTAAACTCATTAAAAACCCGTCGAAATTGCATTTAATTGATAAATTCAACAACACTTACCGTTATCTTGATGATATTTTTTCGTTAAATAATCAAGAATTTTCTCAATATACTGCTGAAATTTACCCCAAGGAACTTACTTTAAATAAATCAAATTTATTCGGTAATAACTGTCCTTTCCTGGATTTAAATATTTCGGTTTTAAACGGGAAACTCCACACTAAAATTTACGACAAAAGAGACGATTTTTCGTTCCCTACTGTTAATTTTCCATTTTTAGATGATGATGTTCCTTTGGCACAATCTTACGGTGTTTATATTTCACAACTTGTTCGCTATGCTCGTGTCTGTTGTGACGTTTTTTGATTTTAACGAACGCAACCTATGTATTACTGGATATAATTAAACCAGGGATATCGTTACCATAAATTACTTAAAACCTTTACTAAATTTTTCCATAGATATAAAGATTTGGTTTTGAAGTTTGGTTGTACCTGTAGAAAACTTATTTCAAACGGAATAGCACATCCTCATTTTTACGGAAATGTTGTTAACAGTGCCCGGAAATTTAGAAATGATCCATGTAAACTTATTCTAAAAGGTTACCTATTCAACACTGTAATAAGATCATTGAATATTGTTTTTATTGGTTTAAATATTGATTTTGTTATCAGTAAAATAAAAGTTAACTAAATTCTACTAGTATGTTATATGTATACACATATTCATGGATCTACAATCTGTCGATACCTGTAACTTGGCATTGCACAAGGTCATGTTTTTCTCTGGCTGTTTATGACATCTTTACACTAAATCCATTGGATGTTGGATGTGTACGGATTGATAGTTTAGTCTTAGTTGCATGACTTTTTTATTAGTTGTTAGTGGCTTTGAACTAGCTGTCATATAACTGCGAGTACTCTCAGATCTGTTCATTGTGTCTTTTGTGTCGGGATGTATAAGTACCGGGCCACGTCCAATTGTATTTTTGTCCATTTGATGAGTTAAGCCTTTTTCAACTGATTTTTATAGTTCGTTCTTATGTTGTACAGTTATACCATTGTCCCAGGTTAGGGGGAGGGTTGGGATCCCGCCAACATGTTTAACCCCGTTACATTATTTATGTATGTGCCTGTCCCAAGTCAGGAGCCTGTAATTCAGTGGTTGTCGTTTGTTTATGTGTTACATATTTGTTTTTCGTTCATTTTTTTACATAAATAAGGCCGTTAGTTTTCTAGTTTGAATTGTTATACATTGTCTTATCGGGGCCTTTTATAGCTGACTATGCGGTATGGACTTTGCTCATTGTGGAAGGCCGTACAGTGACCTATAGTTGTTAATGTCTGTGTCATTTTGGTCTTTTGTGGACAGTTGTCTCATTGGCAATCATACCACATCTTCTTTTTTTTTATATTTATCCTATACTTAATAGAAAAATAAAATAAAAAAATGGGGTCACCGTTCATTTAAGCTCACAATCTGCCTCCAGAAGAAGCATTATGATACCTTTTTTTAATGTCATTTTTTTCTGTCGAACTAATAGGAGAAATAGAGGTAATATCGAAATAAAAAGATAACTTAATTTCAGAAATCGCTTAAATTTTACAATTATTTAGTTTATGTATAGCTTATTTGAAAACAATAATAAAAAATATAGGTCACCGATGAGTTAAAAAAGATATTTAAAATTTAATGCCAAAAAATGGCATTTTTTGCACCAAAGGGAGATAATTTGAAGCTTTTTAATGATATAAACATTTTAAGTCATCTGGGGCCAAACCGAATTGATTTGTTTTGTTGATTTTTGTTACTAATTAAAATCATAAAGTTATAACTTATAGTGTAATAAATAAAATTTGTAATGAAAAAATAAAGGTTTAATTATTGCCGAAATTTTTGTACCCACGATCCTCCTTAATTTGTGTTTTAAATTGCTATTTTCCTTGCACCAAAGATGTTTGGAACACGTATGAACCGTGTCTTATTGGGATAATCAGAGTAAAAATCCCGGGAAAGTAACACGCAATAATTTTCTTTAGTTCAAAATGTGGTAAATTTCAGCAAAAAGAATAGTCTTACTAAAATCATGAAACGTGTTAAATGTTAAATATTAATTTTTATTTGTACATATAATGTGCTATCATGTTTTGTAAATATGTCTGTTCTTGATTTTTCTGCTCTTTTTTCCGATGTTCATTCGCCTCTGAACTGTAAACTAGTCTTCAACTCGATTGATAACATCGTCGAATGCGACGACATTTTAATAAACGATTTGGCATGTCATGAAAGAAAAAGGCTTCAAAAAAATGGGATTGTGAAAAAGAAGTCGAATTTTTGAGAAATATCGATAGAAATAAAATCGATCAATTAAATAATGATTTAACTATGTTGAATACCAGTATACTGGCTCAAGAAAGTATTAATAAAATAGTTGAATCTGTAAATGGTTTAATGCTGAATTCAGCCGAAAAGGTGTTTGGATCTTTAACTTATAAACGACATGAAAAGAAATGTCGAAAAAAAGTTATTAAACCTTGGTTTGACCAAAATATGTTGGGGGAAAAGGCGGTGCTTTCGAATAGCAAAAAGAAGATATAAATACAATAAAACATGTTTAAAAAGAGAGGAGATGAAGAATACAGAACGTGAATAGAAGAGGCAAATGAACATTTCTATTAATAAGCCTAAAAAAGCCATGAGAAAAAGATGAATGTTTTAAAAAATAGTAATTCTGAAGAATTTTGGAAGATATTGAACTCATATAAAGAAAAAAAAAGGAATAATATTCCTATTGATATACTTTTTAAATTTTTCAAAAATTTAAATTCGTCAGATCCTGACGCTGGTGAAGAAATTATTATAGATGAGAATAACGAACTTAATTCACTATTAAACAGTCCTAGTACGGAAAATGAAATTTTTAAATGCATCAAAAATCTTAAGAATGGCAAAGCTTGTGGCGATGACTTCGTCATTAATGAATATATTAAGAGCACCACTCAGATATTCATGCCAATCTATGTAAAACTGTTCAATATTGTATTTGATACTGGAAAAGTGCCTGAACTTTGGCTTGTTGGCAATGTTATACCTTTTTACAAAAACAAAGGTGACCAGTCAGATCCCCAAAACTACAGACCAATAACTATATTAAGCTGTATGGGTAAACTTTTTACGTCAATTTTGAATTTAAGACCGAGTAACTTTTTGGAAGAATATTTGTTGTTAAATGAAAACCAGTTTGGTTTAAGAAAGGGATATTCCACTATAGACAGTATATTTACTCTGCATATTTTATTTGAATTACTGAGACAAAAAAAGAAAAAACTTTTTTGTGCTTTTATTGATTTTGCTAAAGCTTTCGATACAGTTTGGAGATCTGGTCTATGGTCAAAACTCATTTTACATACAGTGAATGGGAAGATGTATAACACTATATGTAATATGTATAAAAATGTGAATTCACGAATTTTTAGTGATGGGGAATATTCAGACTACTTTCCATGTAATGTAGGTGTAAGACAAGGAGAACATTTATCTCCCATACTTTTTTCTATTTATTTAAATGATTTAGAAAGCTTTTTTCAGAACAAAAATATAAATGGTTTGAAATCTTTATCAGATCAAATAGAGAACGAGCTAAGTATGTATTTAAAACTGTTTGTTGTATTGTACGCAGACGACACTGTACTTTTGTCAGAAACACAAGCAGATCTACAAAAACAATTAGACGCTTTAAAGGAATATTGTGATACATGGAAATTAAAAGTCAATGTCCCTAAAAGCAAAATAGTAATTTTTTCTAAAGGTAGACCACTACAAAATGTTAGTTTTAAATATGCTGATATTGAATAGATATTGTTGAAGAATTTACATATCTTGGTGTATTATTTTGTAGAACAGGAAGTTTCACAAAAGCAAAAAAGGCACAGGCTGATAAAGCAACAAGGGCTATGTACGATATTCTAAAAAAGGGGAGATTACATAATTTGAATATTAAATGTCAACTAGAATTATTTGACAAAGTAGTTAAGCCTATATTATTATACGGGTGTGAAGTCTGGGGAATGGGTAACACCTCTGTTATAGAACGTGTTCATCTAAAATTTTGTAAATTACTGCTTAATCTTAAAAAATCTACGCCTGATTATATGATATATGGGGAACTTGGCCGATTCCCACTGGATATTTTTATTAAATTACGTACTATTAATTATTGGGAAAAGCTTGTAACTGGGGAAAATAAGAAACTTCCTGTTATTCTATACAATCTTGCTACTGGTAGTTATAATGGAAATATATCTTGGTGTAAGAATGTAAAATCTGTGCTAGATAATTGTGGACTATCAAATATATGGAACTCTAAATATTTTATAAGTAAAAACTGGTTGTATGATACTGTTAAATTAAGATTAACTGACCAGTTCAGACAGACATGGTATGCTACTGTACAGAATTCTCCAAAAGCTCTAAATTATAAATTATTCAAAAAAAGTATAAATTTCGAAACCTACTTTGATATTTTAGATGACAAAACTATTGCTTCTTTTTGTAGATTTAGAACGTTGAACACAAAAATTCCTATCAAAATTGGTAGATGGCAAAACATTCAGAGAGAAAATGGTATTTGTACTTTGTGCAATTCCGGTGACTTGGCGACGAGTTCTATTATATTTTAGAATGCTCGGCAATAGACGATAGTAGACAACTGCTACTAAAGCATCATTTTATAAACAGACCAAATATTTTAAAATTTCAAGGTCTAATGAATAGTAGCAACCCGTCTGAACTAAACAATCTGTGCAAGTTTATAAGAATTATTATTAAATGCATAGAATCTCCTGGGTAATCACTTTATGTCTCTATTTTACATTTGTATTTAAAATTTATACTATGTTAATTTATTTGTATATGTCTCTGTACCATTGTACTTTGGTTTATGAGAATAAAGATATATATATATAATAATTATTCTCTATTCATTAGTTGTAGTAATATTTACAGAGGATGACCTTGAGGTCACTCCGATGTATTGCTATCGCCTAAATTTCCATCATGCATAAATTATGCAAATAAGTTTTGGGTTTTCAACCGATCTATGAAAATTATAGATCCGCGGTCATTACAAGTGAAAAAAGTGCATTTTTATACCTGCGATTTCCGTTTTCCGGTCTTGCGATGTTTCAACAAAATATGGAATCATATTAGTTGTTGATATAGTACTGAAAATTTGACTGAATTATCTCTTAATAACTACGGTTTTATATGTTAAATTGGTGTTTAAGAAAGAGGTGCTCTTGTTCATTCATAAAATTATCGTTCATTCATAAATTTATCGTAAGATCACCTTCTTCTGGTATTCTTTTTCCGTCCACGTTGGGACAACCTCAATTGAGTACAATTTTCTTTCTTCAATATCTACAGACAACAGTAATCCGTCATCACAATAACGTCAATAATATCCATCACCACATTTATATACACTATATATATACAACATATATATACACAATATCAATCACGGTAAAATTAGCACTAAATGTTCAATATACTTATTTCCTGTTAAAGTCGCACAATTATCTCTTCTTAATGTCCAACGTTCTATACCTAGCAACGTGAAGAGCATAAATCAACTGTCTTGATAAATCTTCTATCCTTTGAAGTAATGTATTATCACTTGTATACCGAGAAAGTAACACGGTGCAGTCCAAGATAATTTGTAGTTGGTCATCAGTTGGTATGTCCCTCATTTTAAAGTTCAAGAAATCAGAGATACTTTCATCAATTTGGTTAAGATGTCTTTCTCTAATGCATTGGAGTATTTTACATGTAAGCAAAAAATGAGAACAATCTTCGATATCTGTATCACATAATTTACAAGTAGGAGTTTCATTCCAATTATATCTTGATCTATGATATTGTAAAATGTACGTATCAGTAATAACCTTTAGTTTCACAGATATTCGGACAGCTTCTCAAGTTGGGTCACTTGTATTTCCAATAGATAATAATGTATGGCATTTTCCCGGTGAAATGTTCGAGGTCCCAAGGTATTTTAGCGATTTATAAATACAGCTCTTTTGTATTAATACATTTTTCCAGTAATGGTCAATTGCTAAATGAACAGATTTCTTCCAAGAATATTTTGTTGGTGGATCGTTTAGAAGTACGATTGATGATTGTAGATCGTATTTGAATAGTACTCTCTTGATCGCTATGAACCAGCTATTACTTTCTTGATTTTTTGCGATTAATTGCCTCCTTGCTATTTTCTTTTCTAAATGTTCATCATTTTGGTTACAGATGTTGTTAAATAATTTTGATAATTTTTTATCAATTTGAGCTTCTATAGGTAGAATGCCAGACATGATGTAAACACTAGGATCAGGAGCTGATATAGGTACGGATAAAATTTGTTTTAATATTTTCTTCTGAAATTTTTCCAATTTAAGTAGGTTTTTTGAAGTTGGTAGTATGACTTCGAGACCATATGTTAAGATGGGTTGTACGAAGGTTTTAAATAGTTGAATAGCAGTACTAGGATCAAGTTCATTTTCTCCATGCATACCTGCTGACATTAAGCTGTATGCGGCTCTTCTTGATTTGATGATGTTCTGTTCAACGGTAGCATCTTGTGTTTTTTGACTGGTTGTTGATCTTAAAATGCCAAAGTGTGGAGATTTATCTGAAATTGGCATTGCATTGTTGTTTATAAATATGCTTACTGGATCCTCAGATTTTTTTCCGGTTTGAGGGTTGTACTTGTATAACTACGCTTTTTTGTGGCTGTAAGAGGTAATGATGGTCTTCACTGTATTGTGCAGCAATATTCACAAGGTATTGTAGTTCATGTGGGTTTTCACTAACAATTGCTACGTCGTCAGCACATGCTACTGCATTAATTAGCGTTTCACCTATCTCACATCCAGATGTAGTATTTCAAATGTATTAAGAAGATCTTCAATATATACCTTATATAGATCTGCGCTCAATAAACCACCTTGCTTAACTCCTTGTAGAACTGAGAATTTTTCTGAGATTTCGGTTGACCATTTTATTCGAGATTCTGTGTTCTTATGGATTTCATCAATCAGTAGCCAAGATGATGGATCAGTGCCTGATTTATATACTTTTCTTAACAACATTTTTAGAACAACGACATCAAAAGCTGACTTTGCATCCAATAGTACTATATAGAAAGGTATTTTTTGTCCATATATTCCCTATACACTTCTTCTAAAATAATAGCAGCATTCAAAGGTGATGTATTTGCTGTGAAGCCTTTTTGAAGTATGGACTGTAATTTTAGAGAGCCAGATCTTAGGTCTATACGTAAAATAAATTCAATGATCTTCAAAAGTATGGGAAGGACTGTTATTCCACGGTGATATTTGGCATCGTTTTTGACTCCCTTGTTTTTAAATACTGGTGATAATAACCCTGTTTTGATGATGTCAGGAAGTACCCTATCTTGGAACATTCGATTAATCAGTGTATGCAAAAATTATTTAAATTGTTGTCCGGCATATAACACATTTTCAATAGATATACCAAATACATCTTCAGTTTTTCCTTTATTGATTGATTTTATAGCTTTCTCGATAGTGGCTAAATCTACATATCTGGTAGCATAATGTTCACTTATCCTTTTTATAGAGACATAATCAATTTCGCATAGTGCTAAATGTTGATAGTTAAAGTCAGGGTGTTCAGAGGGAATTGCCACTTTACTTAAATGTTGGTTCCAGCCTTTTAATATATCATTTCTCTCAAATATTTCATTTTCAACGTGTATATCATTGATGAAAGTGTTCCCATTTTGCCTCTGTTTCCGTATTAATTTTTAAAATTTCTGTTTATCCTTTTGATTGTAGTTAATAATGTCATTTTTTTTCGTTATGCTTTCTTCTGATTTCTTTATTTCTAATGGCTGTTCTGAAGTTTTTTCTAGTGAGTTTCTTTTCCGTTAAAAGTAAATTATCAATATTTGGGGGTCTACCGGCTGATTTCCAGTTTTTATATGCTAATTTATTTGCTTCTAATGATTTTGAAATTTCTTTGTTCCACACATTGAGTTTTAATTTATTTTTCCCATACGTTTTCTTCTGGTCAAGCTGTTTTGCAGTATCAGACAAGAGGTCCATTGCTTGAAGGGTAATCACTTCTATATTAACCTTATCGGAGTTTAACCTTTCTATAAAATCTCCAATATTTCCACTGATAGTCTCTTCATATCTAGATTTGTCTACCTTATTCCATCTAATTTTGTGTTTTTGTTTTCCAGAATTCCTAGATTGTTGTTCTCGAGTTATGTTACATTTGATTCTCATTGATATAGGATGATGGTCTGATACATTAGATGGTAAATCAATCAGTCTTTTCGATGGTTCACACTTCGGATCAGTATATAGAAAATAGTCAATTTCAGATGTATCAATACCATTTACATTTATAAATGTGAGGCCTTTAGAGTTAGTTTTCAGATTACATTCCACCATTACATCGTTGAGTTTATGTTTGCGTCTGCTGTTATTGGATGGATTGTATAGATCTTCATTGAGGTCTCCTCCGATTATAATTTCATGGGTCCCACCATACTTTTGTACAATTTCATAAATCTGGTCTAAACAGTCTAAAAATATGTCGTAGCTATCATTTGAGATTTTGTAGGAAGGTATGCTGATATAATTATCTGTGGTTTATCTATGGCTAATTAGATACATTGTATTCTACTTGATTCGTCAGGCAGTGGTTTTATATAACGGTCTATTGATTTTGCCAAAGCACTGCTACACCACCATATCCACGAGGCACATGAGAGGCCGCAATTGGGTTATCTGAATCTACTGCTTTTTCGACACCTACTAATTTTGGGTGTAGTTCTTTTAATTGTTCTAGTTCGAAATGAAATAGCCAGTGTTCTTGAATTAATATAATATCTATGGATTTCTCTATTTCTTGGAAGAATTGACCTGTAGTTTTTATGTTTTTACCGTTAAACGATAGAATATTTAGAGTATCTTGATTGTTGTTGTTGCACTCTATGTTTCTTTCTCGGTGACTAGAGGTTAAGTCAGTCTGTTTACCATGCGACTCATCTCTAAAAAAGAATTGGTAGTTGTCGTGAGGTAATCCTGACTAGCATGAGAATTGGTCATGGTTCGAGCAGGTTGAGGCTGTATATTTTGTTTCTTTAGAGGATGGTTTATGTTCGGAGGCGGATGGTTAATGTTCGGAGGTGGTTGGAAATATATTGGTTGTCCAATCATATGAAGTGTTTCTGGTCTTTGAATATTAAAAGGGCCGGTATATTGTGGTAGATGGCCATTTCTAGGTAGTATGGGAGTGTTGTGCTCCTCAAAGTCCATATCTGTATCTTTATGAACAGATGGTTTAGCTTTATTTTGCTGTGGTATATGTACATTTTGGTTTTGACCTGATGATGGTGCCATTGTAGCCTTAGGTGGTGATTTATAAAGCTTTTCATTTTCAAAGTTAAAATTTTCTTCCATTTTGGATAGCTGTGTATCTATTTGACGTAAAATAAAGTTGGAGACTCTGTCTTGCAAGTTCTTTAATAGGTAGTTATTATCCTTTGGGGTACTTCTAACATGTTGATCATCTTGGTTAGTGTGTACTATTGACGGGTTGCTGCTTTCCGTTCTATGTATTAATTGTAAATCTTTTCGTAGTATCTCGTTTGATCTCTCGAGCTCTTTGATTCTAGTTTCTAATTTATGTATGTGAGATTGAAACCATGTTCTTTCATTCTTCGTCTCTTCCAACATTCTTTCTCTAAGTTTTACCTCTTCCTCACGCTTACGTAACTTTGTCTCTCTTTGCCTCAATTCAGCTTGTTTAATTTCCTTTTGATCTACGATGTTCTCTTTCTGTGTTACAGCTGTGTTGTTGCTATCGTATGTACTTTTCACAGTTGTATTTTCTTCATCATCATTCCTTATAGAATTAGTATTTAGCGGTGTAGCTGGAGTACTAATATCAACAACATCTTGTTCATTGGTGTTTGAAGAGTCAGTTCTTTGGTCCATATTGCCTATACAGTTGGAACATATGCTTGTATCATCGCTCTCTTTGTTGCGTGTAATACACATTTGGTGACAGGGTAAGGTACATACTTCACAGTTGATAATAACACCATCTATCTGTAGATTACATATGCAGCAATCCAATCGTAGCTCTTCGTTTAGAATGTCCCTTGCAGAGTGTAAACATTCAATTTCTGGAGGTGGCTTTAACATCAGATTTGGTGTTCTATTTTTACTGACACATGGTTCTGTACATTTTTTACATGTGTAGGTATTGTCACTAGTACTATTTTCTATTTTGTGAATGCCATCTTCGTTTAAATAGTCACATCTGTAGTGAATCCAGTGTTTACCAGTAATACAAAGAACCCCTCTTGTCTGAACGTTACGTCTGCATTTTACACATTTAATGGAAATTGTCTCACTGTTTTGTTTAGATATTACAGTATCTTTAATTGTGACTGCAGTATGGATGGTATTAATGCTAGAGTCCTGACTGGAGTTTGTTGGTGAATTCCTCATATTCGATAGTTGTTGTAATTGTTCTTCTAATTGGTTATTGAGTGTTTGAAGATTTACTCGGTTACCATTTAGGACTACATTTTTGATGGTATTATGTATATACTAGGTAGGACGGTTTTCATGAACCTCTCTGTATCTTTTCCATTGACTAGTAAGCGGCAAGTTGTGTAGTATACTGACAATGTATAGATGTGGGTTTGGTCTATGTACATACAAAATATCATGCTGATAACAAGACCTTTTTTTATCCTGGTCTTGTACTGTTTTTATAGTAATGTTGTTATTCTCACTATTGAGTTGTTGATAGTAGTATATCAAGGCATTCTTTAATAGTTCGAAGGAAACAGCATCAGCTTCTCCTGTAATACCACCCCCTGTAAATTTATAGATGATATTTGCTTGGCGCTTTGCAGCTTGAAGTTTCCTATCTAAATTTAGCTCAAAGTCATTGTATCGTAAATTTTCAGTTCGAGGGTTGGTACTTGTATGTATTCCCTGTTTGCTAATGCTTGTCATGATGTATCAAGGATATTATTTACCTCAAGTTGAGTAGTTGCTTAAAGAATATCGTGTCGGTTATTATTTATTCACTATTGGTTGTAATCAGAGCTATATTTTAACAGCGTGGCTTGGATATCCCATGCCTTCTGTTTTTTATAGTCTACTTTTCAACTATGATATTAATGCCAACAGTCGTTCTGTATTAAGTCTGAAATTTGACCAAGCCAGGCTTTAGCGAGTAGTCTTTTTGGGTGTATACCATCAGAATATAAGTTGTATTTTTCAGTCGGTTTACTTTTTCCTCTTGACCTTTGTCGCCTACTTTGTAGATTGATTGAGATGCAGGGAGATTTTGTTCCAAGAGTACTATTCAAATATTTAATGCCGTCGTTGACTTCGACTATTTGTTGTTTCTTGCTCTGTATATTTATCTATAATATCTGATTGTGTCACTAAGCCGGTATGATTGTTATTGCTGTCCTTGTGGTTGTTTTGTTTTTTATTGTTGATCTTTGAGGCTATTTTCTGATTATATTTAATGATGGAATATGGTGGTATTTCAAGTATTGTGATCTTGGAATGTGGATATTTCTTTACAATATCAATGCACTCATGAAATTTGTCTAAGATGAGTTGAACTGTATCATCACTTGTAGATGTTACAGAGATGTAACCATTCTTGTCCCTTGTAGTGAGGTTACAGGTACCTGACCATATGTATACACTGATATCACCGACTCGTTTGACTTTGTTGTTTATATTTGTTTTAAGCCACTTTAATTGATCTTGGATAGTCGTGCCTGATTTACACTGCCAGTGTATATTCTTGTCAAGTGAATGTACAACCTGATCTCTTAAGTATGAACCTTTGCTGTCAGATATAATGATTGGCGTTAAATGTTGTGTACCAGTTAGAGGTTTGCGTGGAATTTGTAAGTATTTTATCAATTTTGCCTCGGTCATGAATGGTTGATAAGATATAGTATATTGCTAGTGTGCGTTAGTGGATAAGTAGTTGGTTTATACAAGATAAGCAGTTATCTATGCAGTATATATAGTCTAAATAAGCTGTGCCACTACTAAACTTCTATATAAAAATATTAAATGATTTGTCTAAGTTATTTCGCACTTTCAAGATAAAAAGTTCAGAGTTCGTATGTAAATGGTACCATAAAAGCAAGCAGCGTGGCTTGGATATCCCATACCTTCTGCTGTTGATGTACTACTACAGCGTTAAAAATATTTTATGACTCAAGTTTATTCCAAATAATATACTAAAATGAGTACAATCGTGTTGCGGTTGATCACTGTGCTAGGATATTTATTTACACACGGTCCTTCACAGCTCGGAAATATTCACGTAATGTGTAAAATGTTAAAAGTACAGGATGGTTATAATTAAATAATATATATTTAATCTTTCCTTCGAAATTAGTTCATAAATATAGGTTGCTAGTGATGTATCATAAAATTTCTTAAAAAGTTTGTTGAATTTTCAAAATGGCTGCCACATGTGTTTCACTTTCTCAGGTAAAAAGTTCTCAATAAAAGGTAAAATTCGTTTTCACCGTTGTTCAGAAATGAATATGTAGGTGTATGCAGGGTCACTCATGACATAAAAGTATATTCTGCAACTGTTGTCTGTAGATAAAAGTTAATAAAAGTAGAATTTTCCACCATCTTATAAAAACACGTCCGTCACCATGAAATCTCACATCAAAATCACACAGGTCACACAGGTTATAAATACGTAGTGTCAAATGATTACCTGTAATCTAAAAATAGACAAACTTTACTGACACCCCTTGCTATAGTGTGATAATATTTTGTGAGGAAAATCGGTGTTTGATATAGAACTGTTCATTTCAACGCACTTTATGACGATACCACTTTAATCGATCAATATGAATTAATTTTTTTGCAGTGTTTTAAGAAATAATTTTACTTTATGGTCCGCTAAAGGCAAAATAACAACTAACACATGTTATGATGATGCAGGCCACAGATGTGACAGTTTATGTTTCAAAATCAATCATATCAAAAGATACATGTATAAAATTTGCATACACCACGATTATAAGTCCCAATTATGAATTTAAATATACAATAATATCATAACAGTCTGAACCAATGAGCATATTATGTAATAAACATGATAAATGAAAAGACAAATGTCATCAATTATTGAAATTGAAATTTTTGAAAACTCCATCAATTTAAAATTATCTCCCCTTGACTATGAATTTGTTAATAATAGTGTAACATTTCATCTTTTGGGAGCAGATACCGCCCCATATACGTCTCTTTGTCCTCATCCAAATCAACAATTAACAAACCTCTTTTCAAGGTTGAAGAAGGCGGAGGGGGATGGGATTAAAATATTTTATGAAAATTGAATGTCACCAAATTTCTATGTGTTCTTCCTTTGGCAGCTATTTGGAAAAGTGTCTGGATATTAAAACATGTGCTTGGAGTAGCGCCCCCTTATCAATTGCAAAATTCCAAAGAGTTTCAAGTTCGATAATCACATATGTACCATCCATAACTATTTTCTACATATTTCTAAAATTTACAAAACATGATAACACAAGACTGAATACAATTAAAATTTAGTCTTTCATTGTACCATAAAGTCACTTATGCTGCACATAAGTGTATTTAAAACCACTTATTATTTGTGAACTATTAAATGTTTTACCTAGACAAATGTTCTGTATAAAGTCAATAATTATGTGAACTTTTGAAGCCCAAACTTTTTTATAGCCTTAAACATGTTAAATACGCTAATGAAAGAACTGTTTGTTCTTGTTCGTATAATGACAAATTAATGTCGTGCTTGTCGGTGATGACCCCCTTTTGGGAATTGCATCATAATCATAGTTATATCGTAACGCATGAGGATGACACATATCAACTGAGCAGTTATGTTTGGGACTTAGTTGTAAGAAATGATGTCAAAGTAGCATTATGAAAATATGTTTAGTAAGCTGAATTAATATATATTTTTGTTTACGTGACATGTTTACGTCTTGTAAGATATTTTATTTCTGTCACTTTTTTCAACATTTAAGTCTGGAAATTTTAAATATTTTAACTGAATGGTTAATTTAAATTAATTATGAAAAATGTTAAATTAAATCAATAAAGGAAATTATTGACCAGTTACAAACACTACCAGGGGATAATCCATAATGTTTTTTTTTTTTTTTAGCAGATGTATAATCAACCCAAACTTTAGCCTGGTTAACGTGTTGTCTCCTTGTGAAATATAAAACATATTAAAAATGATTTCCTGCTAAAGTCTTTTATTGATATAAAGTTAAAACTTTCTTGCTTCTCACTATACATCACTCCAGTCCTGTCAAGTTTAATTCTTATATATGTGGATGAAAAATTACAGTCCCCAAAACACAAACATGGCAGCAATTGGTTTTACAGCCTTCAAGGTTTGATTTTTTTTCAGAATAGTGTCCACCATGCACTTGCAGTGCACTATAATAATAGTAGAATAGAGTGATATGATATAAATAGATGAAAATTATGTATACATGCAACCGTAATATTAGTATAATATATAACAACAAACCAGTGTATTCTCGGGGACTATTATAATGATTATCTTAGTATAATAGTCCAAGGTAAACTGATTTGTATCACTACAATATAATAGTTATTATGGTGAGGTTGAATTCCCTGTCATTTATTCATCATCCAAGCACGAACTTGTATCGGAAAAAATATCTCTGTAAATTAGCCTCAGTTTCAGGTATAGAGATGTGATCTGTTTCTGTGACATGTGCTTTTGACCATCCACAAGAACCTACGGTCATCCGATGTTCAGTACTTCAGTACTTTGATTAAGATAGTGGTCATAACTGTGGATACTACCAGATCGGTACATGGAGTTTATCTGAAAATATTAGAAATTGCTGTTTTATGCTTCTTTTCAGTCTCGCGAGTCTGTCCAATTCTCACTGTTTTATTGTAACATGATCATTTGATAAACATATACTTCTATGATCTCTATTGGCTTTAATTTGGACATTGATAAAAACTATGTAGCATAGAGATGCATGCGTAAAATAAGTTCTCGACATAAACTAGCTTATCAAGATAAGAATAAAGTTTCTAGTTATAATACTTACGACGAAGAAGCCTCAAGCTATATATACTACATGTACTTATATACGACAGAGAATTAGCCTCAAGCTATCGTATTTATGATGATGATGATGATACGGATGTATGTCTTATATCCAGCGAAAAATATTACATATATATTAAGGATGATGAAATGATAATGATAAATGCATATACCTTTTTGTACATGCCCGACGCTTAGAGTCGCATTTTCATATGCTAGGTAACAAGAGAGCGTATAGTCCGTTTGATTTCTATAAATCTTCAGAATTATATATAATACTAATAAATATTTTTTTTCTTCATGTGTGTAAATGTATGATATATACGAATTCTGACTATGAGTATCATAATTTTGAATCAAATTTTTTAATCAAAAAAGTTACTCATTGGCTCTCTATGTTACTTCTATTTTTTTTAATATAAAATACTCAATGGAGTAAGTATGAGTAGTGTAATATAGCCTTCCATTCATAACAAAAACATAAGACATGTGCTTCAAACCTGCTTTATTGTACCATGTGACTTTACTCATTTAAATAACTCTGGTCATGTGATTACTGAGCTTTTTGTATGCAATGAGAAATACAAAAGCATGCAAACAAAAAGATCAGTAATCACATGACCAGAGTTATTTAAATGAGTAAAGTCACATGGTACAATAAAACAGGTTTAAAGCACATGTCTAATGTTTTTGTTTTGAAAGGAAGGCTGTTACAATAGTCATAAATACTCCAATGAGTATTTAATATTTAAAAAAAAATAGAAATAACATAGAGACCTAATGAGTATTTTTTTTCATTATTGGTTCAAAATTATGATATTCATAGTCAGAGTTCGTATATATCATACAATAACACACATGAAGAAAAAAAAAATATTTATCTTTAAAATGAATTTTTAAGAATTATTTTCTGAAGATTTATAGAAGTCAAACGGATTATAACCACTATAAAGACACACTTGTCTTTCTACGAGTAAACAAATACCTGCTCTTACGCATGAATGCATAATGCTTGTTGGAGAAGCCGACAAATACAGTCTTAAAATCCTTCGATCAAGGGGTCCAACAAAATAATCGAACCCGTATTCGAGGCATGCTTGCTGCCAGTCAATCCGGTATACATTGTACTAGTATATAATTAAGAATATAAAATGTTTTTTCAGTCGTGTATCACCTTCACTGATGATCCTGTCCATGGATCTGTCGCAGAGTTGTCACTTTATATATATATATATAATATATATATATATACAGAGTTTTTTACAGAGTTTTTTTACAGAGTTTGTCTTTAGTGCCGTGTGGAGGCAGTAGAGTGCCTCCCCGTGCTTCAGGTTTATGCTCTTATAATATACTAGATTATGGAGTGTATGTCCGAGCGAGAACTGCTCTAGTTCATTACTATAGGAATATTTATCTAAAAGTAGTATTTCAATATTCAGCCCCATTCTACTATTTAGTCATCCATCAGTCCTACCCTGATATACCCTATCTTTTTCGGGTAATTAATACTGATAGCGTTTGACATTTTTAGCCGAATAAATTTATTAATTTTATATAACTTAAATTATTGTATGCTGGTTCATATTCTGGACGCCAATCTTTGCTCCTTTATTATATAATTCACTAACAAAACAATTATGAAGCTTAGAAATGGAAAATTACTAAATACTAAACTTGTTCAAAGGGTATCTACACGTCTCAATCTTCAAAATCGGTTATCTAAAAATACTACCATCGCTAACATTTTTAACAATAAAAATCGTGGTTACCCTTCTATCGATAAGTGTCATGCCAAACAATGACTTACATGTCCCCGTCTTTCCACCAACAATACGGTAAGGTCCACGTTTAATGGTCGCACATTTTCTTTAAATTTTGAAACTGACATAACTTGAAAAACAAACAGTATTATTTATTTACTCACATGAAACAAACCGGGGTGTGGTATTCAGTACGTAGGAGAAACTGGACGTTATTTATCTAAACGCACTCAAGAACATCTGTATCGTTTTAAAAGACCCAATAAATTCAAAAGTATCATTTACCAACACCTTAAGAAGCACAACCATCCTTTTAAATATTTAGCAGTTCAACCTTTAATTTAGAAGTAGTAAATAAGCAGCCTGGTGAATCGCATTCAAAGTTTGTACGATCACGGAAAATAATTGAATTAAATTGGATTAAAAAATTACAGACAGTTTACCCTCTCGGTCTAAATGATAATATCATGGGAATTGGTAATATATCTAGAACCAATTCCGTTAACATTTTGGATATAGTTTCTAAAACTGTTCGTAAAAAACGTTCTCACGGTCGTAGAACAAATCTCAATCAAAGAAAATTTCGGGCCAATCATACCAATATTTCGGACCTAATTTCTATTTCAAAAAACAACGGCAGACATTATCTGTTAACAAAACTCTGTTCGTTACCGGTTAATAAGTTAAATAAAATTTTGGAGGATTGCAACACAATTTCATATAGCAGTCCTAAGTATGAAATTGTTCAAATTATTATGGCATATTGTTATTCTAAATTATTTCCCAAAATTGATCGCCCTGAAGATCACAAAAAACATTTTATTAAAATTAAGTATGTCAATAAAGGCTTTGATTTTGTAAATATTGCCGGTATATTTAACGACCATTCTGTTAAAGAACAAATTCCTGGATATTTTGACAATACTGAGCTACCTCTTATTTGTTATATTTACAAGAAATCTACCCGGAAATTTGTGTTTAATTATAGTCAATTGTGTAAAGATGTTAATATCAGTGAAAGTACACCTACTTCATGTAATTGCAGTAATTCCGAATATATTTATGGACCCATTTCCCATGTTATAACAGGAGATCTTAACATCGTTCAAGACCGAGAGTTAATATCATTCCTCAGTAAAGGACCTAAATATCGTCCCCCGTCAATTATTAATTGGAATGAGTGTCGTGATATCATCCACGACTCACTCCATACTTACTGTATGAAATGGATAAAACAGGAAAAAGCTGACAAAAAATCTTTGGACTCTTTTTTTAATTCAGTAATGAAGATAGTTGATATACGTATTCAACATTTTAAAGAACATTTTACTATTAACAATAACCACAGTAAACCTATTTCTCGTATCAAACATAAACTAAAAGAACTAGTCAAGGAATTTGTTTTTGTCCCGGCCGATAAAGCTGCTAATAATATAATTATTGTTTGACGTAAATTTTACATTGAGGTTCTGAAAAAGGAAATCACCAATTCACCAACATTCCAACTGACTCCATTTTCAGAAAACGAAATCTGTAACAAACATAAACTTTTAGCCACCACTTTACAAGCAGAGCCAAATAAAATGAAAGTCCCAACTATGTATTGGCTTCCGAAGCTACACAAAACCCGTTACAAATATAGATTTATTTCATCTTCAAGCCATTGTTCAACTACTAAATTGTCTATTCTTCTTACCAGCGCACTTGGTACAATTAAAAACCTGATAATAAATTGTTCAAATAAGGCCTTCGAAAATAGTGGAATAAATTACTTTTGGAGTGTCAAGAACTCGTTGGAAGTACTTGATACATTGCATGCTTATTTATATTGGTGATTTTGAATCTGTTTAAAGTTTTGATTTTTCTACCCTGTATACCACATTGCCTCACATTCTCATTAAGAAAAAATTCACACACCTAATTAAATGGGCATTCAAAAAATCAGAATGTGAATATATATGTTCAAACTCTTTTGGGTCATTTTTTAGTAGCAATAAACAAAAAAGCTATGTTAATTGGACATGCTTTGATACTATATATGCCCTTGAATTTTTACTAGATAACATTTTTGTTCGCTTTGGAGATTCCGTATATCGTCAGATTATCGGAATTCCAATGGGGACTAACTGTGCCCCACTTATTGCGGACCTGTTTTTATATTGTTATGAGTTACAATTTATGACAAAAATAAGCAAAGACCCATCGAAACAACATCTGATAAACAAATTTAATAATACTTTTAGATATTTGGATGATATTTTGGCTCTAAATAATGACGACTTCAGTATGTATATTAATGAAATTTATCCTGTTGAACTTACTTTAAATAAAGCTAATACTAACAATGACCACTG
Source organism: Mytilus edulis (assembly GCA_019925275.1). Taxonomy (NCBI): domain Eukaryota; kingdom Metazoa; phylum Mollusca; class Bivalvia; order Mytilida; family Mytilidae; genus Mytilus; species Mytilus edulis. The sequence goes on from CM034351.1 coordinate 80,432,004, forward strand.
CCCTTTTCTCGGTCTTGATATCTATATCACTAATGGAAAGCTGAATACTAAAATTTATGATAAAAGGGATGATTTTTCATTTCCTATCGTTAATTATCCGTTTTTAGATGGTGACGTTCCCTTGTCACCATCTTACGGTGTTTATATATCTCAACTTGTACGATTCGCTCGTGTATGTAACAATGTTTTAGATTTTAACGAGAGAAATTTATGTATTACTGAAAAATTATTACACCAGGGTTTTCGATATCACAAACTAGTCAAAACATTTACTAAATTTTATCATCGGTATAAAGACATCATTCGTAAATATAGCTCAACATGCAGACTTCTAATACGTTCAGGTATTTCACATCCAATTTTTTATGGAAATATTCTTTATAAAGCACAAAGGTGTCAGTATTCACCTCAGAAACTTACAAAACCTTTGAATAGACTTATTAAGAAGGGATATAATTACGATACTGTTGTCAAGTCATTAAAGATTGCATATTTTGGCGTTAATATTGAGTCACTGATAAGGTCTTTGCATCGGAACTAAACACATTTATTCTAAAAACAGTTGTTGGCATGACACGGGTTATGTTCTTCTCATATATGTTATGATGGTATGATACTAAACCCCTAACGGGAAGGATTGTGCCTAATGTTCATATGATGAAATCATAATCTTTCAGTCAGTTTAATTGAAGTCTGGAGCTGGCATGTCAGTTTAGTGCTAGTAGTCTGTTGTTATTTATGTATTATTGTCATTTTGTTTATTTTCTTTGGTTACATCTTCTGACATCAGACTCGGACTTCTCTTGAACTGAATTTTAATGTGCGGATTGTTATGCGTTTACTTTTCTACATTGGTTAGAGGTATAGGGGGAGGGTTGAGATATCACAAACATGTTTAACCCCGCCGCATTTTTGCGCCTGTCCCAAGTCAGGAGCCTCTGGCCTTTGTTAGTCTTGTATTATTTTAATTTTAGTTTCTTGTGTACAATTTGGAAATTAGTATGGCGTTCATTATCACTCGACTAGTATATATTTGTTTTGGGGCCAGCTGAAGGACGCCTCCGGTGCGGGAATTTCTCGCTACATTGAAGACCTGTTGGTGACCCTCTGCTGTTGTTTTTTATTTGGTCGGGTTGTTGTCTCTTTGACACATTCCCCATTTCCATTCTCAATTTTATATATATATATATATTATATAAAAGCGAGACAAAAATTGAAAACTAAAATTTTCGCTAACTCAATCAATATATAATTTTATGTGATAGCTTTAGAATCCATTTCTAATTGGATTTATAAGTAAGAGTAAAAGAAAATTCCCGTAAAGACTGAAGTGACATTATAGTTGTCTCAAAAATGTAACAAGAATGTAAATTTGCATTTTCATCCCCTTTTAATCGGAGATACTTTGGGGCAGGATATTTTAGTCAATTACTATGAACTATTAACTGATGGTTTACCTTCCACAGTGGCCAATGTTTATATGCAGATTATTATTCACATCAGTCGCTAATCAAGCACACCTTCCAAATTACAATCTATGTAATGAAGTGGTGTACACATTTGTTTACATACATTATTATCAATTACAATATTCTTTTTTTTTTATGTTCGTTGAATTTTATTTTAAAAAAAAAGTGTATGTCAACTATTTAAGTTTTAAGAAGTACAAGGCCTGTTGTTTTTTTTCTTTCTTAAATATACACATCCCGTTGTCGTGCGTTTTCCCAGTTGATAAAAAATATCGGAGATTGTAAATTAAGGAGATTAACTGCAGAAGAGAACGTTTGAATGATGCTTAATAAAGTGTAATGAAATCCCAGTTATCAACTTCAACAGAGACACATTCTATCTAAAACTTTGAGTTAAATTTTTCTGAAGTTGCTAAAAAAACAAACTTAATTAATAATAAATACCAACGGAAATTAAAAATAATAAAACATTTAAAAAAAAGCGAAAAGCAGAAGGAACACCAATCTGATAACGACAAACAAAAGCAATAAACATATGAATAATAATAGGTTCATTAAATTTTGCAAAGTATATCGGAAAAACAAATTCATGGTCAAAAGCATGAAAGACAACTCAGATGAATCGTATGATAGGTGAAGTTACGTTCATATAATTATGTGGTCTTATGACAGTGAAGTTTAGGCGGGAATCTCAATAATCACGTGAAATATAATAATCATGATTTCTTTCGTTTTTCATCATCGTAGAAATACTTAAGTCACAAGAAACCTCAAATTAAAAAAAAATAATGCATATGTTTTTTTTTTATAACTCAATGGATAGTTTCATTATAAAACATATATACATATACTTTTTTATGAAGAAAATTCTTTTTAATTTGTTCAAATTTAGAAGAAGTTTACTTTATTTTAATTGCTTTCTTCCAGGAAGCAACTCCTCGACATATTTTCCGTATGCAAAGTGACCCCAGTGTGACCCATCTCATGAAAATCCAGTGATCCTAATACGCATGGATGTCCTTAAAATAAACTATTTTCTGATTGTACATGTTAAACACGTGCTCAATATCCATGCTTTTTTGTTGATTGTTAACAAACAGGTGACAATCGTATAACTTCGGGTCAAAACACGAACTTTAATTACCTGCCATATTTTACAACAACACTGACCGATTGAAAAACAATTGACGATTATACGAAATTTATGCGAAAAAAATGATAAAATCGTGCACAGAATACTAAGTTTATAATGTTTGTATGCATTGGTTCAAAAAATTAGAATACCATTATTTTTCAGCGGTCACTCGTTTCATATGACTTTAATATTGATAAAAATTATTATGAATGGGTTTGATAATTTAGGAAACCTCAGTTAGTTAGTTACTGACGCATTTAACAAAATTAAATGGTAAGCAATAACCGGTCCCGGTATGTGCGTACGTCGAGCTTGGTACGTATGTCATTTTATTAGAAATCTCTATTATACGATAACGGGCTTTAACTTTCTTTCTCAGGAATATATTGGACTGGCCATTCTCTGCGATTAATCTGCCAAGACAGAAGTAAGGATCCAGTAATTCAAATAACTACCTGTGATAACCGTAAAAAATTTAACGACGTACAAAATTGGAATATTAAACATGGAGATACGTAAGAATATATTGTATGAAACATTTTTTTAAATGCATGTAGACGATTAAAGAGTTATATATCTGACATGTAGTGAATTCCCTATGGTTTTAAATTACAAATATACATCATATAGTATGACGTCCATTATCACTGTACTAGTATACATATTTTTAGGGGTCAGCTGAAGGACACCTACGGGTGCGGGAATTCACGCTACATTGAAGACCCATTGGTGGCCTTCGGCTGTTGTCTGCTCTATGGTCGAGTTGTTGTCGCTTTGACACATTCCCCATTTCCTTTCTCAATTTTATCATATATATGTACACACACTTTATATACAATTGATTATAGGTATTAAATTTGTCTGTATAACAGAGAAACAGCTAACGAAAATATAAGCCTCTTAAACAGGAACATCAAATGCGTTGTTAAATGTTGAACGATTTATTTTGTAAAATAAACGAAAACAAATCAACAAGCAGTGTATGTGAAAATACAACATAAATTGTTTGTAAGGAACGTCATGTTTGTTGTACTGTTATACCACTATCCCAGGTTAGGGGGAGGTTTGGGATCCCGCTAACATGTTTAACCTTCCACATTATTTATGCATGTGCCTGTCCCAAGTCAGGAGCCTGTAATTCAGTGGTTGTTGTTTGTTTATGTGTTACATATTTGTTTTTCATTCATTTTTTCTACATAAATAAGGCCGTAAGTTTTCTCGTTTGAATTGTTTTACATTGTCTTATCGGGGCCTTTTATAGCTGACTGCGGTATGGGCTTTGCTCATTGTTGAAGGCCGTACGGTGACCTATAGTTGTCAATGTCTGTTTCATTTTAGTCTTTTGTGGATAGTTGTCTCATTGGCAATCATACCACATATTCTTTTTTGTATTATAGTTGCTTAACTGAGATGAACTGTAATTAGGGATCGCCCTAGGACTACTTTTACATTTCAATTCAGATAAGGATATACAAATACAAAAAAACTCAATAAAGTGCACTTTATGACCTTCCTGGTGAAAGCATCGACAAAAGGCAATCGGATTGCAAATGTGTTCTTTTTTTTTAATTCTAAATAGATATTAAACACAAGTTGAAGTCGTACAAATAAAGGTGGATATTCTGTCTCTTTTGTTGGTCCACTTAATTTTACTGGTATCTTTACAAATCGGCATGTAATTTAAACTGATTCCGACTGCATGTTTGATCCCTTTAAAAACCATAAGAGCAAAACAATTGTGGATTCAACTGTCTGTTTTGTCTATAATCGACACGCCGACAGCTATCTCGAAGTCTAAAGCAATATTTCATAGACCCCCCTTCATAAGCCTTAGCATGAAGGTCTCAAAAATAAGTGTAAACATATTGTATTGTCCAAAACAATAACAATCGGAATAGGAACAGACACACGTTTTCGAATAAGAAAGTCTTCTCCAAATTTATTTTGATTACACACTGTGTATTTGAAATATATGTATATGTACACACAACAGCACATTTTGAATTCTCGTAAAACGGCCTAATAGATATAGGAAGATGTGGTGTGAGAGCCAATGAGACAACTCTCAATCCAAATAAAAATTTAAAAAGAAGCAAACCATTATAGGTCAATGTACGGCCTTCAACACGGAGCCTTGGCTCACACCGAACAACAAGCTATAAAGGGCCCCAAAATTACTAGTGTAAAACCATTATAACGGGAAAACATATATTTTATGGTGTAGCATTCTTCTGTTTTCACTGGATATCAAGATCACGTGTTTCGAAGTTTATTTTGCCGTATTCGAAGCCTTGTTTCTATTTTTAAGTATACTAGAACACACCTGCGGAATGGAGGGCATTTAGATCTTGAAGAAAAGTGGGTAACCAGTTGAGGATGATTTTGTTAAAGATTTTAAAAACTGGATAAGTATCAAAAGTATCTTAAACATGACTGGTGTCAATATTTATAACATTCTTAATTTATGACCAGTTAACAACATGGGATGTAAATCTAAGAATGTCAACGCAAAGGTCGACTGTTTGTAGTAACATGTACGAACAATCTTCAGAAAGCGAGTTGCTTTGACACCATGCTTTTTGTTTAATTGTGCAGGAGACAAAATAATCGATATGTTAACCTTTTCTATTTAAGTTCCCCAACGATCTCCGTAAATGATTTAATATTATTATGTGATATTTGCAAATAAAACTAGAATTAAGAATAGAGCTATAACAAAATACTCAATGAATAATGGTTTTGTGCACAAACTCGTAATATTTTACGGAAATCTGGAAATGACGTCTGTTTTAACAATGTTTTGACTTTTAAATTTGCAAATTAATATTAATATGGGGTGCTTATTAAGTTATAAATCAAATGCAAGTGAAGACGAAAAGATTAACAATGATATATAGAGAAAAAAAATCAGACAAAAATCTCGCAAATTTATTATAAATGCTGAACAAAGATTTATGGATAGATTTAATTGTGCAGGCTACTGTCATTTGCATATGTTTAATTTCTTTAATGAATTTATGAAAATAGACCGAAAATTATGTATTTCTTGCTTCACGTCGAGTGACAAATTTATCAGTTCCTTAGTCAATATTTCACCATAGAGTCATTATTTGGACCAATGGAAAAGATTTGCACCTTCTAATTTAAAACATTAGATTACAGTAGAAAATTGATTATCTAAGATTCAATTGAATTTTACCTTTTTATAACTGCTACAATATATTTTGAATAGCCAGGTGACCCAAGAAATCTGAAGTAATAGACAAAGAATTTGATAATCCGCAGTGGATAATTCTGTATTCTTCGCCCTTTTGTTTGTTTCAAACGAAAAGTCACTTCATGATTGACTATCGTGCATGGCGCGTGTTAACTTAAAACAGAAAAAAGACCAGGTTTTTGATGAAACCAAATGTGTAGTTCATGCTGGTTTTAGTCAAGCAAAAAATATATTCCGATGATCTAATTGGGATACAGTATATCATTTAGTGGATGTTATCCGAAAATCATCATCAACAAACGAGGTCGTGTAGTTGGTACAATAAAACAATGGAACTACTTGGTGATGGAGTAGATGGAAACGCTTTTCAGCTGCCTTGTTATAACCAGTTCCAAGTATTAGAAAGTGTCATAATTTGATTGTTCGTTATAATAAACCAGGCATAGTAATTAGCAAAGACAAATTGCAATGGAACTGACAAAAAGATAACAATTCTACTACATTCTTTTTGGCAAGATCGATTAGTTGGTTCGTCTTAGTGTTATTCCTGCAGCCGGACTTTCTAGTGCCATACAGGATTAACTATATTCCCAAGTGATTCTCGTTAAAAAGACGAAATACCAGGCTGCATTTTGCCAAGTACCAGAAGTAGAGTACACGTGTAATAGCCATATTTCAACAAAACTAAATCGACGTCAAAGGATATTTCAACTTGTTTTTATCCGATTGTTGGTAGATTATATAATTGTATAATCATGGTTTATAGACGAGTTGTTTATTACCAGCTGTTTAATGGTGCCGATGACTTTTCTTAACCCGTTTCTGCATAACCCGTTACTCGACATTAAATATCGGTTAAGAGGTCATAATAAATATAGGTTAGATAAAGTTGCGTGCTTGCAGTTTTACATTATATGTGTCACGTGAAAAACAAGTTGATCACAGTCTTAGTAATTGCTCCTTGTGGCAACAGCTTTTATAACTTATTCTCAAAACACTGTAATATAAGTTATGCCTCCAACTAAAAAACGGAATCCGACGAAACGGAAATCCCGTTTTCAACCGTATAGTACGGAAATCAATGTTACAAACACTAATTCTGAGAAAACCAAATCCGAAATGGTGGACGAACTGTCAAAAATTGGTTTCAAAGTGCCTCCGAATTTAACTCTAAACGTAGTAAAATCTCTGTATACAGAGAACATTGTAAACAAAAGTGATGATCGCGCCGTAGAAACCATCGAAACCAGTTTAAGTCCAACAGAAGGTTTTTCATCTGTTAATCCAACAGCTTCAACAGAGACTCAAAACATTGAACATAATTCTGCTACGGAGAATGTCAACACGAATGTATTGGTGACTGCTTTTAACACTATGTCACAATGTGTGAACGGCCTTCAGAAATCCGTCGATACCCTGATGACAGAGAAGCTGTATGATAGCAAACCATATAATCTCCATCAATGGTACAATTCCAGCAATACGACACCGCCGTTAGAAAACACACCGGATGCGTTACATCAAGGATTATATAGAACAGGAGTTCGTTCGGATGATTTTCCAAATGTAGACATAGTTTCTTCAGGATTACAGAAACAAATAATACAGGGTAAGGACATTAACTTAGCTTCTCTCCTTATCCCTAGTTTCGAGAGTCCCCAGTCACATACCATTTTGGCAGACGGTATGGAAATTAACGTGGGGAATAAACCAGACCCACGCTTAAATCGACAGCTAACAATTCAGGAATTCATAAAAGCTTTCGGTAAATTCAAGCGTGTAATGACGTCTGCTTTTCCAGGTAGGAGGTTTGAATTAGACGCTTATGAAGAGGATATCATAGAAATCAGCAACTTTTATGGTAATAAGTTTTACGACTACCATAAGTTGTTTTCGGCCAAAGCCTCGACCCTTCTTCAAGAAAAACAAATTAAAGTCGATTGGAGCAAAAGGGATCGCGACCTGATGATCTTGATAGGTGCGGGCGTGGAAATAAATATTTGCAAGCTTTGTCACATGGTTGACCATGACACGAAGTTCTGTCCTTTGCAACTAGCAGAAAAAAGCGTATCTACGCCACATCTAACGAAAAATAGCGGAAATTCTGATATTCGTGGTAGGAAGCGTTTTTATCACAACGGGAAAGAAATTTGCAATAATTTCAATAGCTTGTCTGGCTGTAATAAAGACGGTCGATGCCTTTTCTTACATATGTGCTCCAATTGTCGTAACTATGATCATAGCGTAACCACCTGTCCTCGTCAATCTACGCATAACGATAGCGAGAAAAATAGAAAGAATTACTCTTTTAAAAACACAGCTGCTAAGACTAGTACTCCTGCACAAAAGTCAAGCTTCGGTTCCGAGAAATGACTGTCAAATATTAACTTCCCCTTACAGGCTACTACTCCGATTAATGTAGAAGTATTACAAAACGAACTTAGAAATCACAGTGACAAATCTTTTGTTTATTATTTATGCAATGGTTTAAAATATGGTTTTGACACCAAAGTGTCTGTAACTAGTTTACCAACCCTTGAGTGTCGTAATAATTTGTCTGCACGATCGCAACCGAACGTAGTAAATGAGTTGTTAAGAAAGGAATGTGAAAATGGTTTTATGTACGGACCTTTTGAAACACTCCCATTTTCAAGTTACCGTGTCAGTCCGTTGGGAGTTGCGGAAGGAAAATATTCGAAGAAAAAACGACTTATATTGGACTTATCGGCGCCCCATCAAAGTGATATTCATTTTAGCATCAATGAATTAATTGACAAAGACACCTGCTCTATGTCGTACGTCAAGATCGACAACGCTATAGATATAATCCTAAAATACGGAAGACATTCCTGGTTATGTAAATACGATATTTCCAATGCATTCAAAAATTGTCCTATATTACCTTCACAATGGCCTTTGTTTTGCATTAAATGGGAGGATAAATATTATTTCTATGTGCGATTAACTTTCGGCTGCCGATCTAGTCCCATCATTTTCGATACTTTATCACAAGCAATATGTTATATTGCTACAAACAACTACAAGGTCAATAACATTTTACATCTGTTAGATGATTTCTTAACTATAGATCCACCACATGCCGAGGGAGAGCGATCAATGGCATTAATGATGATGATTTTTAAACGATTAAATGTTCCAATAGCAATGCATAAAACTGTTGGCCCTGTAACTTGTCTTGAATATCTAGGCATCATTCTCGATTCAGAAAAAATGGAAGCCCGTCTACCGCAGGAAAAGGTTGATCGAATTCGTGAGTTTATTTCAAGCATAAGTGTAAAATCCTCTTGTTCTAAGAGAGAAGTTCTACAGCTGCTAGGTCATTTAAATTTTGCCTCAAGAGTTATCTTACCGGGCAGGTCTTTTGTGTCTTATCTAATCAATTTATCAACCAAAGCGAAAGAATTACATCATTTTGTGCGTTTAAATAAAGAATGTCGGATAGATCTCGAATTTTGGTTACGATTCCTTAAGAATTGGAATGGAATTAATATGTTTTATAATTCTACATTCATATCTAGTTACGATATGGAATTATACACAGATGCATCGTCAACTATAGGTTTTGGTGGATATTTTGGTGGAAAGTGGTTTTATTCTTCATGGCCGACCGAAATTAAAAACATCACAAACAGTAAACATTCAATGGCATTTTTCGAATTGTACCCTATCGTTGTAGCAGCTGTATTATGGGGTGCCTCATGGAAAACTAAAAAAGTGTTATTTTGGTCTGATAATATGTCTACAGTTGAAATTATAAGAAAAGGCCGATCAAAATGTTTGTATATTATGAAGTTAATGAGGAAATTAACATGGTGCGCATGTACAAACAATTTCTTTTTTAGTGCAAAACACGTGCCAGGTGTACAAAACGATATTAGTGATGCCTTATCTCGATTTCAGATACAACGTTTCAGAACCCTGGCACCAGATGCAGACACTTTTCCGGAACCGTGTCCCAAAATCTCAGATGTAATATGGTGTTAAAACAAACTGTCGAACAACTATGGACAACATCGATATCCAAAAGGACTAAGGATGCGTATGATATTGGTTTCATGCATTTCAAGAGATATTTACTGTTAAATAACGTGACATTTACAAATAACTTGGCCCCAGTTTCGGAAGAAATCCTCATATATTTTGTTGCTCATTGTCAAACAGTTCTGAAACTTCATTATTCTACCATTAAACTTTATCTATGTGGAATAAGGTACAATTATTTAAAGGAAAATTGTAGTGATCCATTAGAACTATATAACGGCAAACCATTGCCAAGGCTTACATTGATCTTAAATTCTGTTAAACGATCTCAAAATCAAAATAAAAGAATAAGGCTACCAATCACTTTTGATATTCTTGAGCAAATTATAAAGAGTTTACGAAAGGGAGTTTTTTCAAAATTTATTGATCTCATGATTGAAACAGCTAGCGTGATTTCTTTCTTTGGCTTCCTCCGATGCGGAGAAATAACTGTTATCAAATCCGAACATTTTGAACCTGCAATTAATTTATGTATATCAGACATTTCATTCACAGACAATATTGCTAACCTGCACTTGAAACAGTCCAAAACTGATCCATTCCGTAAGGGTATAGATATTCAGTTACACAAAATTAATAGTCATATTTGTCCTTATCGTGTTTTGAAAAGATATTTAGAGATCAGGAAAACGTTTTTATCGTCTTATCAAAACACTGACCCTCTTTTTGTATCAATTGGCAATTTAGCTATGGAAAGAGATTTCTTTATAACAAAAATCAGATATGTTCTAGAGTTATGCGGTTATAATCCTAAAAACTTTTCAGGTCATTCATTTAGAATAGGTGCTGGCACCGCAGCTGGTCAAGCAAAAATAGAAGATCACATGATTAAAACGTTAGGTCGTTGGTCTTCAGATTGCTATGTGCGTTATATTCGAACTCAACCAATCTCTATAAAGCATGCACAACAGCAGCTTGCTGAATCTTTCAATCATTGATTATATAGTATAGTCAACTTCGATTTATTGGCAGTAGAACTGCATGCTTGCTTAATATGTATATTTTGTTTCTTATATTTAGCTTATTATTGTGTTATTCGTTGACTTATTGAAGGTGGTCCTGGGGGATTCCTTATTCTAAATACTTGGGGGTCACTCAGACTCATCTGATTTCTAATCATTACTTCGTCAGAGTTTCTTGGCACCTTTTCAAATATTTCACTTATCATTCATATTTTTCATTCATTTTCCAAGCATTTTTCATTTAACATCTCCAACCTCAACTCAACACCTTAAAACATTGTAGCCCACCGTCACGCGGGGGCTGGTCCACTGCCACGCATGGGCCGTCAGATGAAGCTTCGCTTTATCATTCTTTTGTCAGTTGTGTTGTTCAAGTTGAGCGTAGTGGCTTGTCAGCTGGTCTTCTTTCCACGAAAGAATCGCTTCCTGACAAAGTCCTGGAGCAAAATTTTTCGTCAGATAGTTGAGTGATTTCCCAAGGCCAAACAATTTGATATGTTTTATATGTTTCGTACAGGAAATACGTTTTCATTTTATCTGGTGTAATTTTCATAATAAATATATATTACATTAAAACCTTTTCGTTTAGTAGCAATGGTTCCATGATAAAGTTACTATTGAATCTACAGTATACTGACACTACACTAAGATAACATTCACCAAACAGGAACCTTTAACACATTTGACCTCAGATTTTATCAGATGTCAAAGTTTAAAACAGTGAAGCTAATGAGCATATCGACACAAAAAATTTCACAGTTTGATGTCCTGCGAAGATTCTCATACTAACTGATTGATTGATAATGGGGATAAAATGATTATTAAAGAGTCTGCAGTGTCAAAATCCTCACAAATCATATTGTGCTATTACACGTGTATAGCAAACAGCATAACATGAGACTTATGGTTAAAGCGACATTGAAACCAGCATCACAGTAGGATACAACATTTAATATATTAAATTGCACATGATTTCACTTCGACTATTGAACTATAATTAGATACAGAGATTATCATGTTGGGAACTCGCGTCATTTTCGGATATAAAGTTATTTATTGGTTTATTTGAATGGGATTCTTACATGGTTGATCAGTTGTTGGTGTAGTTCAGTGGCAAATATTACATGCATATACATGACGGAAAAAATAAAACACATTTAAAAACAGAACTTCGACTGTCCGTTTTACACAACTACTCATAGGTAAAACGAGTATATAAACATAATTTTTTGCAACAAGATGGCATTGTTGCTATCTGTTTGAATAAGACAAAAATTCAACATATACAGGTTTGGCTATAAGAGTAGTTGTAGGGTGTCATTTAATATATATCAAATTTATACACCCAAAATTATTAGGACCCTTGGATTTAAACTGGTATAACTATAGAATTTCAGTTTTGACAACGATAAAAGAATAGCAAAAGAGACTGTGTAGTAATATGTAATTTATTATCGGATGAAAAGCACTGCTCGAATCAGAACAACACATTCTCATTGATCCCATTTAGTGCCAAAGTTTTTTTCAATTTTCCGCAACAAAATCTTTCTTGAACTAAGCAGTGTTGTGGTCTATGATTGTAAAGTTAGTCCGCCTACGTGAAGTGATAACTTCAAATTATACCTTGTCCTTCAGATTTCTTGAATGATTAAGAAATACCAAGCGTTGGAATATCTATAAAATGTCTAGGAATTCACCCTATGTTTCAGGCATTTCGGTATTTGAGATTTTCACAAGTTTTCAAAATTTCACATGGGGTTAAACATAAACAGAAAAATATCTGAATTTGGGAAATAAACAGGACATTACTTGAAAGAAAAATATAATAGCAATTCCTTTTCGAGTCAATTATGAAACTTTGTAATTGTTCCGGACCATAAAAGTATTTGGACTATACGCGTATGGTCACGACCACATGGGCAAGGACCCTTGTTTATTTAAGTTATCTGTTAATTTGATGTACTTCGATCATGTTACTATATTGGATATCTAGAGCTTCTTATAACATCGTAGACATATCGGAACGACCCAAGACCCCAAAAAGCTATGGTACCGTGTGAAAGTAAATGTCACCCTACGCATACATGCACAAGTACAATTAATGATGAAAACTTTGGCATTTAGAATATTTAATGTTTATGTGGACCTTTGAATTGTAAGTAATACATTTTCATGTAGTCATCATTGCTGTTTTTTTTTAATGCATATTATTGAAAATAAATACCTATATGGTATATGGTCTAAATACTCATATGGTCTGGCCGGTTAATTTCCAATCGAGTATATACTCACATGGACGGACCATATGAATATACGCATATGGTCATGACCATACGCGTATGGTCTAAATACTCATATGGTCCGGAACAAAAATCACAAAAAATGCATGATGTAGAATTATAAAGTGTTCACATTTTTGAGGTGTATAGATGAACATTGTCAGTTCAGAGACTAACAGAGGAAATAAGTCGGTATTTTTGTATGATAACATATACGGTATATAGCTTACCATACATATGCATCTTATTACAAATCATTAAGGTGTACCATAAAACTTGCAAAATCAGAATAACAACTAAAATGGACAGTATTATAACTTTACAAATTAAAATGCTTAGAACTGTCTCGCAATTTTACTCATTTTTAAATATGTTCAAAGTCACAGAACTGTGTCTAAACGAAGTTTTCACATATGCTTTTACGATGACCGGTTTTTGTGGTATACATGTATGTTTAATTATGCAAAAAAAATCTGTCTTTATCATTCCATTAAATGTCTTTTTCAAATTTATTTCTATACTATTTACCTGTATTTACCTGTATTGTTGGCGCAAATAAAAAGTGTTTTTTTTTTTTGCGCAAATGAAATATAGTTTGTTGCGCAAATGAAAGACTTTTTCACGCAAATGAAATGCCAATTGGCGCAAAAGCAAATAACCGCCTTAAAGTGTTTTATTTTTTAAAATATGAGTGTATAACTGTTATATTTTACTTCAACACTGCAATACAATGCATTTTATTCAAATTTTTAACATGGATTACTGAAACAAAACTCTGAAATTAACAATTTATTCTGTGTCCAAAATTTGAACTCTGTCTACTTATAATTAGTGTAGAAAAGGAAGTTACGGGATTAAAAGACCGTCCAATTGTTAACTGATTATAATTGGTGTCTTCCCGATTGTCCCACTTTTTGAAATTACAGGTAAAAAAGTAATGAAATTTTGTGGGACAATCGGGAACATGTTTGTGGGACAATTGAGAAATTCAAATGTGGGACAGTTGGGAATTGTTTTGATAGTGATTATTCGATCATAATGAGTAGCATAATATATTACAGGTTTCCAATCAGTGTAACTTATAAAATATTCAAAAATAAAACGAACAAATTATAATATTTACTTATTTTTTTAGTCTTAGATGCATATTTTTATTATAATACATGTAGTTATTATTGGCTCTGAACTAGCTGTCAGTAATTAATTTCATACTGGTACATGATAAAGTTCGCAAAAGGTTAGGTGACATATAACCCCGAAAAAAACATTGACCTGAAGATACTTTGTGCAAACTGCAACCAGCCATTTTTGCACTGATTCTAGTGGCTATGAAACCATTAATATTTGGAATCGGTGTAAAGGAAGCTTTTGGCAGCCCAGTAGTCAGCACTTCTGTGTTGACTAGAGTTATCATTGATATGTTCATAATTATAGATTAACTGTTAACTTAACTTTGAATTTTTGAAGAAAAAAAGTCTTTTCTACCTCAGGAATAGATTACTTTAGCTGTATTTGGCAAAACTTTTAGAAATTTTTGGTTCTCAATGCTCTCCAAATGTGTACTCGATTTGGCCTTTTAAACTTTTTTTTATTTGAGCGTCACTAATGAGTCTTTTTAGACGAAACGCACGTCTGGCTTATATATAAAAATTTGATCCTGGTATTTATGATGAGTTTATTGGCAGCAGAAGTGGCTGATTATCCCTGTAATTGCTTGTTAAAGTATAAATAGCATACTTATTATTTTTAAATCAGAGTAAAAAAACCTTTAGATGGAACCGGAATTGCAACAAGTAAACCGGAAATAGCTAAATAATTTTTATCTCATATTACACAGAAACCTTATATTTTGGAATTAGTGTATAGTTTTCTGTGTTCTCATACCAATAACAGATAACAGGGTTATCATAATCAATTATCGAAACCAGCTCTAATTGATGACATTTTTCAATGTAATCATATGAAATAGTAATCTAAAAACAGAGGCTTGGTTTAAGAAACAGCTAAGACGAGACAAAAATTAAAGTTTTTACATTTTCCTGAATCAAAATGAAACAGCGTGCAAATGGTCCGTTAGAGATAACAAAAAAATCTTCAGCAAAACCCTGTTAATTACAATATATCGAGGTTTCGCAAGATGTCGCTTAGATTTTGTCAAATGATACATGTATAAAACATGTTTTTGATCTTCTGAAACTAACCCTGTCAACAACACTATATTTAAGGAGAAAATGCTATCTCCATACACACTTTTTTATGTGAACTTCCACCTCGCAATCGTAAAGGGAATAAACAATTTTGTCTTCCAAATTACTCGTTTAATCCTTATTTTTAACCGAAGCCATACTTGACTCCATATAGGATTTATTTCACCTCTTGTTTTTGACAGAAGAGATATTTAAAAGTAAAGCAAACAAGAAAATAAATGTGGATGTTGCTTGTGTGTGTATCTTAATCCAAACAATAAAAGGTGGAAACAAAATACATTGTAACCGATTCTAAATATTTGGGTTGATAGAAGACATTACATATTTGTTCGAAGCGATTTGATGATATCTTATTGTAGTAATTGTCACTTAAATTCTGACATTAAAAGATATTTAGGGGTATTCTATGGTGGGCGGTTAAGTCCATTTTGCATTTCGCGTTTTCGCCTTTCATGTTCTAGAGGGCGAAAACGCGAAATCGCGAGGTCGAAAACACGAAAACGCGAAATCGATTTCGCGTTTACGACTTTGCGATTTCGCTTTTTTGCGACTTCGTGTTTTTGCAATTTCGCGTTTCGCGATTTCGCGTTTTCGCGATTTCGCCTTTTCGCCTTTTTGCGTTTTTTACGATATACATGCTATTATAACATAACATTTTAAATATAATTGGAGACAAGACTACAAAGAATAAGTCATTTAAATGATTGTCATATAAAATCCATATCTGTGGTTTACTTTAAATATTTTCATAAATTAGACTTATTCCTTTACATTCTTTGTTTCAAATACTCTAACAAGTCATTATCTTTTTAAAAGTGTCAAATTTATAAGTTTACTCACAATGTAAACTATAGGCGGTTTTTGTTGCCGTAATTATATTTTTTTTATATACATATGTATATTAGTAGATTAATTATGTTTTTAATCATGTAGTTGATATTGTATTTAGAGAGCCGTATTTAAAATTGATTTAATCTAAAATGAGTTACTCTCTTGAAATAAATATATTATTATTATCATTATTATTGTTATTATTATTGTTATTATCATGATTATTATTATTTTTTTTATTATTATTATTATTATTATTATTTTTATTATTATTATTATTATTATTATTATTATTATTATTATTATTATTATTATTATTTTTATTATTATTATTATTATTATTATTATAATTATTATTATTATTATTATTATTATTATTATTGTTATTATTATTATTATTATTATTAATACGGAACAAATCTAAAAAAGATGCATTTGTATAAAATGCCTTTGAGTATACAATTTGCTTGAAATCATATTTTTGACATTTTAAAATATATTTGTAAATAGGTGTAATACCACCATTGATTTTCCCCTATGAGTCTTTGTTAAATTGGCACTTTTAAAAAAATGTACAGTATTTACTACTTTCGTATACAACCGGATGTGACGTACCATGATTTGATTTGGTGGTATTACACCTAATTTGGCCAGATTCAGTTTCTCTATTTGTTTTGTTAATCTGGTTCTGACACGGGGAGGATTGTTGCGTGAACCTCTGAGGGTTCAGGCATATATATTAGTTAGAAATATGGTATATGAAGGAATATTCGGAAACTTTTTTCTGTTCATTCGGAACATTTGTTTTTCTTATCTGTATTAGCTTCCTGCAATTAAAAGCAACTCCATACCTGGTATTCAATATATTTAAAACATGACAATACAGAACTTTAAACTGATAGCTAACTCACTTATTTGCTGTATTATAATAAAATAAATAGTTGAAAATCTATATAGAAAAAAAGAAATAGCTATACGTATAATTTTTTAAGAATGATAATGATTCAAGACATGGACACATGTACTTCAGTCTTCCTAAAATTCATAAAATTAATTTAGAAATAATTACTGAGGCATTGCGAACTAGTCAACAAGTCAAATGATACAATGTACATTAGTTAATGTCCCTTACGACCGATCATCATCAGGTGGTACAACTCTCCCACGAGATGGATTGAGATTGAGAAAATAATTGACCTAATATAAAACCATTATTGAAGAGGCATAACTTTTGAATTCTAGATACAACAGATTTCATTAATAAAATAGAGTGACACAAGATAAAAAGGGAATGCATTCTCGTTGCCTATGATAATAATGATGATGTAACGTAAATTTACACAAATATACTCATTGTTAATTCAAAAGAAACGGTTAGCAATATTGCAGTAGAATTAATTGATACACCTTTTGAATATCTTTTAAAGATTCCCAACAAAAAAGGTTTAACTTCATTTGTTAAATTAATTTTAAGAAACAATGAATTTGGGTTTAAATGACAGTTATACAAACAAGTTATACATGTAAGAGCGCCCATGGCTGGTATATTTGCACCATTATGCACATATCTTCATCAAATTACTGGCAATTGTTTGTACTAAACATAGATAAAAACAGACACGATAATAAGCAAACAAAAAAAAACAACAAACAAATGGGTCAAAATCTTTAATTGTTTTTACATAGGCGGTAATGGTAACGTTTTTTCCTGTAGCTCAGTCCATATCGTTAACTTGGATATGTATGATAGCTTGTTTCGAAGCTGTGACATTTTCACATATGTGGTTAAATTTTCGGGGTACGAAGTGAGATTACTTTTTCCGTAAATTAGCAAACCCCGAACATCCTGTTGTGATGCGGCTCCTTGTGGTAAAATATCCCCTTTTTAACACAATAAGTTCTTTGAAAATTTAATACTTTGAACACATTCAATAGCTCCATAGTTTTTACACATTTATTCTATGTTCCTCTACTTTCCTAATCACCACAAATAATTAAGTTCAGTCATTTGCTAAAAATAGAAACATGTCCAATATCACTACACAGAGATTTTTTCTTTACACGTGACTTTTGAGTTCCTCATTTCAAGGCGCATTAGGGATGTTGTCCCAAATATGCTCCTGATTTTGGACAGGTATATTAAAAATACATGTATTAGCAGCAAATTGAATGTATTAGCTGGATTCAAACCTATTTCTAATGAGGAACAGGGTTTTACTGCATGCACAAAACAAATGATTAGTACTAAGTAGATTTTGTCTTATTGGTAGGAATAAACATTCCACATTCTATGAAACAAAATCATCGTACTTTAACGTTTAATCCCGCTGCAAATGTTTGCACCTGTCCTTAGTCAGGAATCTGATGTACAGTAATTGTCGTCTGTTTATGTAGTTCATGTGTGTTTCTCGTTTCTCCTTTTTATATAGATTAGACCCTTATTTTCCCCATTAGAATGGTTTTATACAGTATATACTAGTAATGTTTGGGTCCTTTGTAGCTTGCTGTTCGGTGTGAGCCAAGGTTTTGTGTTAAATGCTATGCCTTGACCTATAATGGTTTTATTTTATAAATTGTTACTTGGATTGAGAGTTGTCTCATTGGCACTCATACCACATCTTCATATATCTATTTGATATGGGTTTTTATTAACAGAAAAGTAAATAAAATGACTGAGGGACTTAGGTTAATTATTACCTCTACCAATAAGAACCCTAGAATTGTTATCCATTGGTAGTAGTTTGACCTTTCACGTTGGTAAAAATTTATATTGAAATAAAAATAGTATGTATCTCCTCACTTTATATTTAACACCACTCAACATACACAAATTGTCCTAATTTACAATTAAAAGAAAATATAATCATCCACATGCATGATAATGAAAACACTGAGGTATAATTTACAATTCAGTTGAAATAAGAAGTAAGATTAAAAAAGTTCTAAGGTTCACGTATTTTTTTAAAACGCAACTTGTTGTTATTGTCTACCGCATTCAACAGTATATCCCTTAATAATAATAATAATAATAATAATAATAATAATAATAATAATAATAATAATAATAATAATAATAATAATAATAATAATAATAATAATAATAATAATAATAATAATAATATCTGTATTTAAAGAGAGTAACTCATTTGGATTAAACGAATTTTCAATAAGGCTCTCTAAATACAATGTTAACAATATGAATAAAACATAATTAGTCTATTATTACACATATGTAAACAATAGACGTATATAAAGTAATATAACAACAACAACAAAAACACCTATGGTATACATTGTGACTTAACTTATAAATGTATAACTTTTAAAAATATAAGGTCTTGTAAGAGTTTTTGAATGCAGATATACTTTTTGATTTTTTAATTTCACTGGATAGTGAATTCCACACTTTTGGACCACTAAAAGAAAAACTGGATTTGTATAATTCTGTATTTGATTTAGGGACATTAAAATTATCCGATGATGAAAGTCGAGTATTGTAAGATTGTTTACTACTTGTAGGCACAATAAGGTTGGATAAATATACTGGTGGCAGTCGGTGTTTTGATTTATACATTAATAATGATTTGTGGTAAAGTATTCTCTTAGTAACAGGAATAATTCAGATTCCTAAAACAGTTCAATAGATGGTTTACGAATATCGTGTTCGTTTAAAATGCTTTTTTTGCAATTTTAGTAAACTGTCAACTAAAAGCTTGTTACAGTTTCCCAATACTGAACTACAGTAATTCAAATGTTGAAGAAAATACGCATTGTAAAATAGAATTCGTGCATTGTGATTCAAGTATTTTTTTTATTTTTTTTAATAAAGCTAATGAAGAACTCACTTTTTGATTATATGATTAATTTGATCATACCTAGAAAGAGTGGTGTCAACAATTTTACCCACTGCTTTTTCACAGTGACTTTAATTTATCTTTTGGCCATTAATGGTTACATTTAATGTGTCATTACACTAGACAGACAGTTTTTGTTTTGAACTTATTCACATTGTCTTAGTTTTTGACACATTAACTAACATTTTGTTTTCATCAACCCAATGACAAATATTTTTTTAATACAACATTGAGTGTCTGACTTATATACCTTTTGTCTTTTCCAATTATAGAAATAGTGCTATCATCAGCAAAAAGATCAAGATTATGATTAGGATTACAAAAAAGCAAATCATTGATAAATATTAAGAATAATATAGGGCCTAAATTAATCAATGAGTAACTGTTTAGTAATATATGGGAAAGACATTCTATATTTACTTGAATTTTCCATAAATCCCGATTACTTTTTGTTTAAATTATAAAAAACATGCGACAGGTTTAGAATATCTTTGCTAAGGTCAACCTACGATAGTTTTGAGGCGAGGTCTTGTTTAGTCCTAAGATTTTCAAGAATACCTCGAACACAGCAAATTACGACTCTTCGCTGATGATAGTATTATATACCGAGAAATTACATGTCAACAAGACTGCACTAATTTACAAAAAGATTTTGATGCAGCATGACAACATCATATCAAATGCAAATAAATATCTTGGCTTTCTGAGGCGAAACTTAAAAATTTCTAACACCAGTATCAAATCCCGTGCTTACCAATCAATAGTGAGACCAAAACTTGAATATGCCTGTAGTTTATGGGATCCACACACAGCAGAATATAAAAATAAACTAGAAATGGTACAGAGGCGTGCGGCTAGATATGTATGTAACAACTACCACAATACCAGTAGTGTTACATCCATGTTAAACAAACTACAATGGCCCTCACTCACTGAGCGTCGCCTCAAAACCAGACTTATCATGTTCTACAAGGTCATCCATTGACTCATTGCAATCCCATCACTAGTCCTCATACCATCAGATACTAGAACAAGAAAATCACATACTCAAACTTTAGGAAAATATCCACCTCTAAAGACAGCTACAAATTGTCATTCTTTCCGCAAAAAATCATCCAATGGAACTTGTTACCACAAGTTGTGGTAGCATGTCAAACCATTGAAACCTATAGAGAACAGTTGACACCAACTGTTCTCCACGTCAACATAATTTAATTCTATAAATAACAATGTACATATTTTTTTTATTTTTTTTTAATCACTTGTTGTTTTCTTTCATTTAAATATCACCAAGTATTCTACAAATTTAAAGATAAATTTTTGTTCATATTTTTAATCATATACTCCGCGCATGCAACAGTTCGTAATCTTCAATATTAACTTGATTAATGAAGCTGTAACTGTATATAAGAAGAAGAAGGATCATAAGACATGTCATACGATATTCTGGTATCTTATTTCAGGTCTTAGAATAGCTTTGCGAAACCGTTCCGAGTTTTATTTGACAAAAGTCCTATCTCCACAATGTATTACATTTTAAACTTTTTTTTCACACAAACTAATTTAAATATTAAAAATTTTAGATTCACAACAAGAGCATTAAATGAAAGATAATGTATTTTAAGTAACCATGGCGATAACAATAATTAATTTAATTTATTTTAAAATGTTTAAACTATAACTTCCAGCAAATTGTATATTCAAAGGCATTTTATACAAATGTATCTGTTTTGAAATTTGTTCAGAAATTGTCAACAAAGAATGTAAAGAAATTGTCTAATTAATGAAAATATCTAAAATACGTCACAGATATGAAATTTATATGAAAATCATTTGAATGACTTATACTTTGTAGTCTTGTCTCGAATTATATTTAAAATGTTATGTTATAATAACATGTATATCATAAAAATGCGAAAAAGCGAAAATGCGAAAACGCGAACTCGAAACTGCGAAAAGGCGAAGTCGAAAACGCGAAGTCGACTTAACGTTTACGCGTTTTCGACTTCGCGTTTTCGCCCTATAGAATATGAAAGGGGAAAACGCGAAATGGCCTTTACCGGCCACCATAGTATTCGATTATTTCTTCGATAGGGTATATGACAAAGTCATAGAGGTCTGCAAAATGTGTGTTGACATATAATATAGTCTTGCAAGATCGTACCTAAAAGTGACATTGTGTAAGCCGATAGCAATGTTTCAAAGAAAAATTCCTACAAAAACTTATATATGTAAATAACCACATACACAACAAACATTTGTGACCGGAAGTGACATTCTTTAAACCGGAAGTAGCATATTACCACTCTTTTTTCAAAAGTATATAGAAAACATACATTGTTGGAATTAGTAAGATCCATTTTTATCATTAGAGACCGGAAGAGACATTTTCTTAATTGGAAGTAGCAATTCATCTCCCAAATGTGTTTCAACGGTATATAGAAATCATAAAATTTTGGAATATTTGTGAATGAACCTATCATATAAAACAGGAAGTGACATTTCACAGATCGGAAGTAGAAAATTATCTTCATTATTTTAGACAAAAGTATATACAACCCATATGGGCGTTTTTCAATAAAAACGTACTTTCTTGTCCCAGCCACTTTAAAAAAAATGTGTTTGATCTTTGCAAGTAATTTTTTGTGCAGTCAGTACATTGAATTAGATATAACATTTTTAAGCAAAGAAACAGTTATTTTTTTTAGAGAGATTGAAAAGATATTGATTCCTGAAGGGTCCAAAACAACCAAAATGGCATGTCCCTAGACCGCCTGTTCAACATTCATACTCTCAAATATCGTAAAAAAATGAAGAAATAAATATTAATTTAACTTAATATAAGTTCTTTAATAATTCAAAAGTATGTTTAGAGCCAACATATTTTAATAAACAGCTTTTAACATAGGATTTTTTTATTTTAGAAGGTGTGTCCCTAACACAATGTCCACTACGAAACGAAGTCATTAAAACTTGCTTATAAACAGTTTTATAAAATCAATGTAATTTTTTGTTTGCAAGAGATGTAAACATTAGGGTCTTACAAAAGAAGTGATGCTTTTATAACGGCAACTAAACTGTTGGTAAGAAAAATTGAAAATAATATCATTTTAAAGAGTATTTAAGATTGCACTTTTTTTTGTTTACAAACAGGTCTGTAATAGAGGTATTCAAAATAACTCTTGAAAATAAATTTTAGACTAGTTGATTTTCCATTTTTTTAGGTCTGAAAGGAACGCTTTTATTGAAAAACGCCCATATATGTTTTGAATGAGGATAAAGAACCCTATTATTGGGTACACGTATGAGCTTTGGGTAAACTGTGAGCATCTTCTGATAAAAAAAAATAGAAATTCAGTGTGAAAATACCTTTAATTGTTCTCTGTGTAATTGTTTTTTTAGTTCTTGTGTGTATTACTTAGGTTAACAGTAGCCATTATTGCTATAAACGGAGCCACACTTAATTACATCGATAGGGATATTAATGATACAAAGAACAGAAAATTCAAAGAAAAAGAAGTTCGGAAAAACTTGGTCTTTCGGTGGGATACGGTTTTACCATACCATGAATGTATTGAGAATGTAAAGAAAACAAGATGCAATCAAATACCGGTAGAATGCAAGGACTTATCTACACAGGTTTGTAGAAGTTTTACCTTTCTTTTACATTGCATACTTGAATTTAATGTAATGTTTGGTTTTCTGTCACTTAATTTGATTTATGTGTGTATACTAAGGTGGTATAATTCTAGAACACAAAAGCAATCAATTGCAAATACGCCAAACCCTACAAAACTCAAAATCAGGTAACGTGAAATTATTGCAACGAGTTTGAAAAAAGGTTCATGCGTAAAGTTTTCTTTTTACAAACAAAATGGAAATAAAGGGATATGCAGTAATATTACAAAATTACAAAAAGCGAAGTCCCTTAATAAAAGTTCAAAAACAAAAGCCTAAATACATCAAAAGGATAGTACCATAACATAATTAACAGTAATTTTGAATTCAATTTTATGTCATAGCTTTAACTTTGGTTTTAACAAAGAACAACTAAAGTTACTTTATGTGTAACACCTAAGGCGAAAGTATTTTATCAAATGTTCAAATCTCATTAATCTATTACTAATTGAATAGAATGTACTCAAAACGGTGAGAAACTGAAAGCGTCGACATGATATACGTCTCGCCCCAAAGTCTTCATCGTTCCTAACAATTGAATCCCCGTTTACATGTCACAATCAAGAATATGACACAGTTAGTACAATTACATAACAGTTTGCGAAATATTGATGCTAGTGAGTTAATTGTGACACCGTATCGATTAACCAATCGTGATAGTGACGGGGAAGAAACTTAATCGTGATGATTTTTTTAATATATATTCAGATAAAAGTCATTTGGTGTATTTTCCAAAAGAAAACTGTAAGACAAAATACAGTTTAAAAAATATTAGAAAAGAAAATTAAAACAGGTAACGTGTCAATGAGGCAACAACCCGACTTAAATATAATAACAGCCTAATGACATCAACGATGAGTCTTCAATGCATAGAGATAATCCGAAAAGCAGATGCGGTCTTCAGCTGGTCCCTTAATAATTATGTAAACAAGTTCAGGTGAAAATGTGTGCTACACTTAACTCCGAAACATATCCAAATGAACTAAAATGTAAAAGACTAGACACAAGCAAGGCTAACAAAGAATAGGATTGTCGGCATAAGACAGATGATTATAAAACATGTTACCATCAGAACAACAGGAGTACAAAAGCTGCTACAAAATATCAACCCATCTATAGCATCTGACCCAGACAATATACCAAATAGAGTACTGAAACAATGCCCCTAACATCTGACACCATTCATATCATCAATATTCCAATATATCTAGCATTTCCAAGAAAGGGGACAGACACGCTGCTAAAAATTAGAGGCCAGTCTCACTAACATTAGTACCATGTAAGCTACCTGAAAACTTGATATGCCGACATATGCTTAAACATCTTGAAAATGATAATGTATTGACATTTTTAAACTATAGCTTCACATCTGGATATTCCTGTGAGACCCAACTTGCCATTATAATCCACGATATTCTCCAGTCATACGACAATGGAATCCGAAATCATATCCACAAATGGCTAACTTTACTCCTAACTGAAAGAAAAATGCGAGTCCAACGTATAGGATAACACTCAAGTAATGCTACAGTTGAATCCAGAGTACCCCAAGGAACGGTACTATGACCCATTCTCTTTTTGTGTCACATAATTGATCTACCAGATGCTGTAAACTCATCAGTCTGACTATTTGCTGATATGGTAGCTGTATAGGGAAATCAAAAACCAAAATGACAGCAACAAACTACAAGAGGACCTTTAATCAACACGAAACTGGGGTATGCGCTTTAACGCCAAAAGTGCTCTATGGTTAGTAAACAAGTAAAAGCCAGCGGTTTTACAACCTTAACAACTAAACACTAACAAGTGTCATCCAACCAATATCTTGGATTACAAATACAGGAAGACCACAAGATGAAGAAACAAATAACAAACACATGCAACAAAGTCAGTTCCAAAATAGGCTTCTTTAAGGTAGATTCATTGTAAACCGCCATCTTGGATTGTACAATCACAGTACAAAATCGGTCTAGTTATTTGCCAAAAGCTGCAAATTTGGAGACAGATGTGCAATTTAATAGTTAGACTGTTTATTTATATAAAGAAAACTTGGTAACTCATTGTATTTTCCAAAATATTCAAACAAATATATTTTCTTTTTAATAGAATCATTTTTTTTCAAATGAGCCATTTAAGGGGAGATAACTCTTTTATTAAAAACAAGTATACTGGCCTAATAGGGAACATTTTTATTTGTACTTGTAGCAAGAAAACGAGTTCGGTGACACTTTTGTTTCTTTTCATTTTCTTAAAATATACAATAAAACCTATCTTCTCACAATTTGTTTCAAAATTATATCTGATAGAATATTTGTATGCACACAAATGTGTTTTTTCATAAACTATCTAACCAAATTGAGGCAGTTTTCAACGACTAATTGCTTGAAAAATAGCACGGTGACTCATACTTTTTATCATATTTTTGAAAAAATCATAGTGAATAAAATTGAGAATGGAAATTGGGAATGTGTCAAAGAGACAACAAACCGATCATAGAGCAGACAACAGCAGAAGGTCACCAACAGGTCTTCATTATTGCGAGAAACTCCAGCGCCCGGAGGCGTCCTTCAACTGACCCCTAAACAAATATATATACTAGTTCAGTGATAATGAACGCCATACTAAACTCCAAATTGTACACAAGAAACTAAAATTAAAAATAATAAAAGACAAACAAAGGCTAGAGGCTCCTGACTTGGGACAGACGCAAAAATGCGGCGGGTTGAACATGGTTATGAGATTTCAACCCTTCCCATATACCTCTAGCCAATGTAGAAAAGTAAACGCATAACAATACACACATTAAAATTCAGTTCAAGAGAAGTCTGAGTCTGATGTCAGAAGATGTAACCACAGAAAATAAACAAAATGACAATAATACATAAATAACAACAGACTACTAGCAGTTAATTGACATGCCAGCTTCAGATTTCAATTAAACTGGTTGAAAGTTTCATTTTGACAATTATAAGTCTATACTTATGATCTACCTTAAGAGAAACCTACAACACTGCCCTAGTGAATGCCGTTAAACAGCATATATAGAACTTATAAGATCCATTATGGAGTATGGATCAATTACCTTGGATCCGTAAACGCAAAAAGACATCGATAAATTGGAATTCATACAAAAGAGAGGGACTAGATTTATCAATAAAGACATTAAATCAAGAGATGAAGGAAGTATGACAGAAATGCTATCAGAACATCAGCTTCCGTCACAACAATCAAGACGTCAACAACAACGACTGATTATCTTTTTCAAAATGGTTGAGAGGAAGATACCAGCGCCCCGTCCGGACGACCTTATTTAGTTCCACCAACCAAAACGGCAAAAAAGAGCAACAACCTTTAATAACTTCGTCACTAAGAACATAGAATGCCAAAAAGTCAGTAACAACAATCGAACGGTCATAGTTCTTAACAGTAAGACCGGCCAGTACCAAAAACAAATTGTGCGCACTGCAGTAGATTTAAACCATTTGGAGGACTCGGTAGTGTGTGTCGCTAAAACTGAGGAGTTTGAAGCAGCACTCCTCAGCAAACGCGACTTACTTGTGCGCAGACCAACACGTCACATCCAAGAACAGAAATGGGAATGACAGGTACTTCTCTTCTTCTCTCCGTATGAGCTTCCTTTATAAGGAGCACCAAAGGTTATCTCCAAGTAAAAGTACTATTTACACATTAAAATATAAAGTAGATATATTTTAAAAGTTATTGTCCAACGATAAAAATACACATTTAAACTCTTCTATTTACACATAAAATCCGAGTAGCATTTATAAACAATAAAACACAACTTATACGGAGTAGAAACTGTTTGTTTTAGACCGTCAACCATCCATAGCCTCAATCAACTTTAAGCGCTTAATATATAGTTTATAGCACATGTCTCTAGTTTTGGCTCCTATCGTGTCCATTATCTTGACGTCTCTTATTGTTTGTGAAAAATACAGTCTGTTACGTTTGAAGGGCGAGTTTTCCGACAGACTATCGGCATTCCAATGGGAACGAATTGTGCTCCTATTTTTGCCGACTTGTTTCTTTATTATTATGGGGCTGACTTCATACAGGATCTTTTTAGGAAATTCAACCAAATTTCTCCTGATGAATCTGTGGAACAGTTGTGAGCTAGAGGTGTTCATAATTTGGCTATGGATGGTATTTCTGTCCCCATATGTTGGCATTTCCGAAGCTTTATTTATGGGTTTTTAGTTCAAGAGATAACGGATGTCCAATTGTTTTCCCTAAATCTGCCTATTTGTTGTAAAGAACTTTACACATTATGAAAAAGACTGTTACTTCAGGGGAAGCCTTCCATTTTGGGCCTTTCAGTTGTGTAATTTTGGACGGAATAGACTGTTGTTGAGCGTAAAGAAGTGAATTTGAGATAATATCAATTTGCTGATTAATTTCCAGTGTTGGAAGATCCTTTTGAAGCAACCCATTTAGGATTGTTTCCCTGTATTTCTCTTCATCCCTTTTGTCCTATAGGACTTTCGTTTTAGTGATTTTCTTTTGACTTGTATTGCGGACAAAAAGAGGAATGCTGATATTTGTTTGTAGGAAAACAGCACAATATGCCGAAGTGTTGGCATAGGATTTGTCTAGAATAGAGTACTTTTTAGATAAATTATTCCTGTTGGAAAGAATATAATCAATCTGTGAGGATCTATGGTGAGCATGATGAAAGAAGGTAGGTTGATTGCCTATATCAGGTTGAAAAAGAGAAACTTCCTGGACAAACTCCTTCAACAGTTTATCATGTTTGTTTGTTCTAGTCTGAAGAAGGGTCCCATTAAGATCGCCAGCCATAATTATAACATATTTGGATTGATGTTTTTCAATGGTGTCGAAAATTATATCCAGGCATTCAGAGTATTGCGTTTCAGAGTTAGTATTGTTTGTAGGCATATATGCATTGATGATACAGAGCATAGGTTCCATTGCTATAGTCATAACAATGGTTCGTTTATTTCTTACCTCCAGTTTTTTAATTTTGCTTGACCATTGTTTGGGCCACAAGATTTAGACAGCAGCTTGTCCTCTGGGTACTTGAAATAGGTTCATTGACATCATGGCATCTAGAAAAAAATTTCAGAGATGATATTAACTTTGACATAGTTTGTTTTTGAAATTCCCAAACAAAGTGTTCTGGGAGGCACACAATTGTATTTTGTAGATTCAGTGTATGTAAGTATTGATGATTTGACTTGATGCCTTCAATATTACAAGAAAGAATACCTATACTGAGTCTGGTAGACCTCAATATTATCCTTTGATCTGGAGGATGTTTGAGAAGGCTGGTTTGGCGAAAAGGATGAGCAGATTTTCCTTTAGTATTGCCATTTGAGTCAAGAGAGGGCTCATTTGAGTTGTTAACATCTTAACTTGGTGTGATTGACGAATCCTGAGAGATAATGTTTGTAGAGGAGTGACATACTGTTTCATCATGAATTGTATTTGTGTCTGAGTCTATGGAATCTGAGAGCAGTTGTAAAGATTTTTTGGTCCTGTACTTTGTGTTGGGAAGAGGGCAGTCGATATTCCCACTGTTGGTTGTCCTGACTTCCTTAACCTGTCCCTTGGAGGAAATTGTTTAGTTGCACATAGTTTTTCAGACTTTTGATGAGCCTTTTGCCGAAATTGGTTAGTTTTATGATCAGTCTTTTGTGTTGAGAATGAGAGTCCATTAGTAATAATTGGTTGGCAGATGAGAAGGCTTCTTTTGTGAAGATTGTGAATGAAATAATTGTTGGGAATTATTCACATGAGATCTAGGTTGTCTTGATTGAGTGTGAGACCGGAAATTGTCTAATAGGTAGCCCATGTTGAGGATAGTTGTGTTGTTGTACCCGATCATACAGACAACTAGTGTCCATATGGTTAGTTGATGGATGAGCGATATGGACGTTGCTTGGATGAAGTCCATTTGAATAGTTATAAGCTGGTGGTTGAAATTGATGAACAAACTGATGATTGCAGACTTGAACAGATGGGATAGATTGCATAGGTATGTGGCTAGGAGGAAAGTGAGTAAATGTTGAAACTGGATGTTGAAAATTGTTAAATGGTGATGAAACACAATGCATGTTTGTAGGATGTGCCGACATTGGGTAGGTTGGTCTTGTTTGCATTGCGAGCTGTGTTGTTGGAGCTGTATTTATACACATATTTTGAACCATTTGTGTTTCGAGAGTTCTGATCCTTTGATCCACTAGTTCATCTCTAATCTTTTATTGGCAACACGAATTTATCTTTTGTTTTATAAGCTCTTTTTGTTGTTTTAGGTTTATTTGCCTGTGCATTAATTGGAGTGTTTACCTGGTTTTCATTCTGGGAAACAACAGTGTCAGATGCTTTTGATAAGGGGAAGTCAGGACAGCTCGTTGTGGATGAGCCCACTGTTGGCTGACTCAACTCTCCTTTAGTGTCATTAGAAGAAAAGGTTTTTGCTGAAGAGTTTGAAATCAACTGTTTATCAGTATTGGAAGACTATTCGATTACGTTTACATTTGTTAATAAAGAGTCTGTATGTATATCCTTATTATCTTGAACGATTTGACAGAGAGTCTCAATTGCGTTTCGGTCTTCATATAACAAATCATTGTTACAGAGCATGCATATGAATTCCTCCCTGTGAATGCTATTTAGGTTTGTTTTATCTTTGTTTATGCCTGTGCATTCGAAATGGAGCCACAAGTTACATTTGTCACATGCTATACCCTTATCAACCACAAACTTTTAACACATAGGGCAAAGTCCGATTGAAGGCTTAGATATGTATGAATTAAACAAAGCAGGTTTTGGAGAGCCGGTCGAAATGTCCAAGACTTGTTGAGATGATGAAGGGAATGTGCAAGGCAACACGACGTAGATGTTCCCACTATTGGTTGCATTGACTTCCCTTTCAGAATGGATGAAGCAGAATTTCCCAAATTTTGATCTTTATCTTTATAATTAGCACTCATGTCCTCCAGGTAATTAGCTATTTCATTATTTAAAATGTCGAAAGAATCAAAATGTTTGGTTAGGTAAGCACAGAGATCTTTGAAAATGCCATTTACATATAATTCAACTCTACAGCCATTGACGTTGATCAGACTAGTTGTAGTTTATATATTAACTACACATTTCAAATGTGAGCCAATTTGTATGTTATTTGTACGGTTGGAA
This sequence comes from Mytilus edulis, assembly GCA_019925275.1. NCBI lineage: Eukaryota > Metazoa > Mollusca > Bivalvia > Mytilida > Mytilidae > Mytilus > Mytilus edulis. The sequence continues at coordinate 80,462,877 of CM034351.1, forward strand.
ATTCTGTAACAGTGATCTACAGTAATGTGGGTTGAATCAAGATTTTTCTGCCTTTTCACTGCAAAATTGCTGTTGACGTTTTAAGAAATGAAATGAGATAATAGATAGTTTTTTGTTGCTTCAAAAGCTGCTTTGGAGAATTCAATTACAAAGTTTTTGCCTGGTTTCATTTCGTATTTAATATGTTGTTTTTGACATGTATCCTGTTTTTTGTGCAAGGATTTTGAGCGAGTGAGGGAGTACTTTTAACTTCTAGTAGATATATTGTCTAAAGTTGAATCTTTGGAGTAGCTTAAGTGATGTGACCCCTTTAGCAAGCCTGTCAATTTTGATTTTGATAATGTTGAAATCATGTCTATATTTAAAGATGCAGAAATAAGCAAATTAAGTATATAATTGTTAGTTTATAACTGATGTGTTTGATGACGGAATTAGCCTGTCTTGTATAATCCCATTATCAATTTGGACTTGATTGCCAACAGTCTTTGATAATCAGATTTGAAAATTTTCTAAGCCAAACTTTTGCCAGATTAGTGCTGGGATGGATACCGTTGTTATACACAGAAAAGCTGTAGTGTAGGCAACGAATAAAATCTATAATTTTCTCTCGAATCTTCCTGTCCAAATTTACTTGCGACCATGTTCTTTCATTTTATTGACATATATCATACCAAACTTCTTTGTTTTATTGACATATATCATACCCAACATCTTTGTTTTATTGACATATATCATACCCAACATACAGATGTTTTGTAAAAGATCTCAACCCTCCCTTTACCTCTACCAAATGTGGAATACAAATGAACATACATATAAAAACTAAAGAGGTCCAAGTCCAGTGAAGAAAATGTACATTGTAACAGAAGACATGACAATGTTAACGCATTCCTGTTGCTAACATATTATCAGTCACATTAACTCATTTTTTATGATATATTGCTGTAATGATAAAGTTAACTTATCAATTAAAAATCACACATCTCCAAGAATTTAAACTAAAATGAGACCTTTTAATAATCAAAACTTAAAGAGTTTTATATAAAGAGTAACAATGAATCTGGCGATAAAGTATGATTCGCTATTAAACTTAAAATATTAGCCATGTAGTTATCCCTCATTAACGTTTTTATTCCTACCACTACAGTAATATGATGTCCAGTACAAGCTAAAGACAAGAAGAGCTGACAGAAGTTCTGTGAAATCAGTTGTAGCATTTCATTCAGCTATATTTAATATAAATAAAAAGATAGTGTATGAGTGCTAATGAGATAGCTCTTTATCCAAGTCAAAATTATAAAAAGTAAATAATTATATGTCAAAGTACAGCTTCCAACACATACCCTTGGCTCACACCAAACTGAAAACTATAAAGGGCCCAAAAATTACCAGTTTTAAACAATTCAAATAGGAAACCAACGGTCTGATCTATATAAAAAAGAAAAACGAAAACACGTATGTATCACACAACAAACGACAGGCATTGAACAACAGACACCTGACTTCGGAAACACATTACGAAATTATTACCAAATCTGACAACTACCATTTACAACACCCGTATAACAGTAGACGACAATTCTAGAAAGAACTTAACATAACGGGAAAACGGTTTACAAGAATAACCACCACATTTTGTAGCGGTCTTTCCTATCAGGAAATGATACTAGGGAGGCAATCGAGATAACGATTATATCAAGGTATAAGATTCACCGAGAACCGCATGTCACTATACAAACACTTAATCCTCCAGTATTACTAATCAGTGTTCACATATAAACTTTTAGGAAAAATTGAAAAAAAGTCTTCAATCAGGGAAATGTATCTGTTTGCAGACGACAGCAATGTAGAAAATACCCTTACTACTTTCAATATCACCACCATTGTAGTAGTAGTCATTATTTATGAAGCTGGCACCTTTTCCGTTGCCCCACAAATTTTAAAAGTAGATGAGGATATAAACCATTTCGTCTTTTGTCTACTGACCTTTAAAATAATGTTAAAAGAATGGACGTACTACCGCTTTATTAACTTCGTAAAGACTGCGAATCTTTACACCAACTTCATATAGCACTACACATATAATATTCCTCATCACCAAATGAACATTCGCCAAAACTCAATTTGGAAATCGGCTTTTTCCACTATATTCCATGCATCTGATGAATGATACAGAAACTGTGACATACCACTGCTTACTAAGACGACAGCAACTTCCTACAACATGAAGTTCAGTTCTCCCGGCTATCAAACCAGATCTAGTTAACGACGTACATATTTTACTACACAGTGGATTAGTTTGGTTGACTGATTTTTCAAAAGATAGTTGTTACTTTTGTACTCGTAGGGTTTCTGATTAATCACTTTTACCTATCGACTTGTGTTTGCGCTCTTATATAGCAGAACACAGACCAAACCGTCTCCATGACAAAAAGAAAAAAACATCGTTTTATTTCAACTTAAGATATACTTATGTTGCCCTTCCACTCTTTAAACCACATTTCAGTCAGTGCTTGAATATCTTATATCTCATAAGTAACCTACCCTCGGTCCATCGTTTGATGTTTACCAATTTCAGTTAATGCAATGTGCTCGTGCGCGTTCATATCATACAAAGTTCATAAGCAGGAGTTTATTTCTTACATGAATATGTTCTTATGATTGTATGATAAATCACCACAAACTAGCTGACCGAAACGACATGTTTAGTCTTAACTTACATTGATTTACTAGGGACATGATTTCGCCGTTTAATAACACTCTCAATCAAATCAGGAATTTTACAGTGGTTTTATCTTCATTCGTTCCATTGGTGAATTTAGTCTATATAAATTGTCAGTTTTATGATCTTCCCCTTTTGAATATATATATTTGTTTTTTAGATGCTTAGATACAAAAATAGTTGTTAAATTGTATATTTATTTCGATGGTGTCGTATTTTCGATTGTTCAATTTTGACTGAATATTGATTTGCATTGCGGGTGATGCATACAGAACAGGAAAACCATACCTGTCGAAACATTCTCGCTCTTTTTGGGGTTTATGTGGTCCTCTTCGTGATCCTAAATATGATTTGAACATATTTTAACTACTGTCTTCTTAAGGTAAGCAGACATGTACATGTAGTTAAAATGAATATTTCACCTTTTTTTTTGCATTTGAAATTGCCTGTATCAAGTCAGGAATATTTATTGATTTGATAAATAACAAATAGGGTTTTTTTAAATCCTCCGAATCTGTTTCGGAAAGTATTTGACTCGGTACAGTCCATTCGTTTGATGTGTTTTAACATTTGATTATGCCACTTGATGGAGTTTCCGTTTTGAATTTTCCTCTGAGTTCAATATTTTTGTGATTTTACTTTTCTTATAGTCATTGACTTATGGTATTTAATTTGGCAACCATCTCAACACATAGATTTTTAAAACAACAGTGAAATTAGTGCCTTAACCCCATTGACTTTTAATTTAGATAGAATATGTTTAACCAAAGTATGATTTGACCGTGGAAGGGTGTTATTATTTATAAGAACTATACTCAATATAGAATTTACATTAAACGATGCAGTCTCCACCAAATTGCTTACTTTCACATAAATGGTAATTAAATTCTATCAATACCATCCATAGTTGTAAGGTGAGCGATACAGCCATTTAGAACATCGACTAAATAAATATAGTTCAGCATAAGCTGTAAATTACTAAGTACTTAATTGTAATAACTTGGTGAAGCGAAAAATGAATTATCAATACTATTTGCGTTTATTTCCTGCTATAGTTGCTAACTTCTATTTAATTTTTAGCCAAAAATAAAAGTGAAATGGGGAGGATGGAGAGATGATCTTTCTGGTATTGACCATTTTGCAATAGACGTGTACGAGTTAGGCCACAAAGGGAGCCACTTAGATCATATCATAGCAGATGCAACCGATTTAGACGATAACATATCACTTGGAACCTCGGAGGTATGCATTATTTTTCCGGATGTCCTCGACTACAGAAATGATCATGTATTGCTAGTTTGTTATCATCATTGACATGCATGAAATATTTGTCAGTGGTCAATAAGCAACTAACATATTAACCAATATATACAAGTGTCACCAGCAAAAGGGGTCTCGGCATTTCCAGTGTCACCAATAGATGTACAAACTTTCAAAACGTTTCGTTTTTAAATGATAATTATAAGAACATAAATGTAGCAACAACGCAATTGTGATCATTTTTCCAATTGTACCGATGACCCTAAGGATGACTGGAGAATATATATATTGTTGTGCCGTGCAAACAGGGAAGTTAAATCTATGACTTTAATGTAACTTTCTCGGGTTGTTTTGATCGCTATTTTTGGCACACAGAATACTTATTTCATGATGTGAATCGATAAATCAACGGTGGTGCTATTACCTGCAGTCTAATTAACTTGTGTATGTATGCTTAACAGTTATAATTAATATAATTTAAAATAGGTGCATTCCCCCATATTATTCTTCTGACATCGTATTATTTCATTACTTGCCGCCATATTCCTCGTGCTAAATATAGGTGGCACGGTAGTATTTGCTTTCCAGAATTAAGGTTGCTCTTTTGTGTACCCTACTTAGGTAAGTGTATCTAAACAGTGTGATTGGACAAAAAATACAGTATCAACTGAACATACTTTCCCAAACTGAGTGATGAATCAGGTGTAGAAAAATATGAAATAATTTTACATACAGATGAAAATGAATTTTTGAGAATTTTTTTAAATTTTGTATTCACTGCACCATAAAAGACCTAAAAGTACTAGTGGCCTTAGGTTTTTAAAAATAGCAAAAAAAGTAAACGGTCATGATACATATTCAAATTCTTTTCTAAATAGTAAAATGAAAGGACTTCAGTTAACTGTGAATGTAGAATTTTTTGCAGTGTTAGAAAGTGGTGAAAATTCTAAAAAGGCTATCATTATCCCTTATGAGCCAGGAAATACTACCGTGCCACCTTAAGGGGGATATATATTTTTACACTAAATCAATAAAGGAACTTTTTTTACCTATGCAATTTGTAAGTTTATCAATAGTAAGTAGATTAAGGGCAACTATGATAAAAACAAGCCTTAAATTCCACCCCTGAGAGTAAAAATTGCTGATTCAGCAAATTTTGCCTGATCTGTAGGTAATAATGTAAAAATTTACCTAGAAAGTAGAACTTCATTATTATTATGTAACTTGCAATACATTTTTAATTATAAATGCTCGCTTTGACTTTTCGCAGTGTCTGACACATGTGCAACCACTGAAATTTGAGACGCGACATTCTTCGGTTGCATGTACATCCTATTATTTTCACCTAATAAATAAATTGCATAATTTCTTATTTTTTTCAACACAAGTACAGCTATACTAGTTTTCTTGAGGTTTAATTTGTAGTTCTGATGTTACATGACACCAGTTGGAGCTTTTATGGAACCAGTAAGTGGTTAAGGGGTCCTTACTTATTCATTTAGCTCTCATATTGGTGTCTGAAATAGAGATAGAAATAGGGGGTTCTTTACATTGACTAGACATTATTTTTGACAAAGAATGTATTTATGATGTTATATCAGCAAGATTAAATGGTTTATTCATTTTCCATGAAAATACCATTAGTTGTTAAGATTTTCTGACAGTGAAAAGCACAATAAAGGCAAATTGATTATGTAAGGGGACATAATTTAACTTAATGCATACATGAGAAATAGACAAACAGTCAACTTAGAGATGTAGTCTAGTACATGTATTGTCAAACAGATTTTGGAATAATACTTAACTGCAATCTAAAGACTCTTGTTGTATTACCCTCATACATGTAATCTGGAAATGTTGAAAGTAATATAAGGCATGCTGTAAAATGTGGAATGGACTTTAATATCAGTTTTCATGATTTGGTGCTTAAACTGTTTCTTTCAGTCAGATTAACCATAAACAGAGTTGGCAATCCAATAATTCCTCCTGAATCACCATGTTTGACTTCTGTGTTGATTTGAAACATCATATATTTGGGTTTTGTTCACTCCTTAAGTAAAAATGGTAAGATGAAAAAAAAGTGAAAAACTGCCAGATGGGGTAGGGATGTAATGTTTCATTTTTTTTTTGTAAGAAATGAGTGCAGACTAGTATTCTTTATTGTAATATATTCCAAAGTAACAAGTCTATGCATCATAGGTGTCATGACTGGTTTCAAGTTTGTTATGTCTTGGTTAAGGGGGATATATATTTTTACACTAAATCAATAAAGGAACTTTTTTTACCTATGCAATTAGTAAGTTTATCAATAGTAAGTAGATTAAAGGCAACTATGATAAAAACAAGCCTTAAATTCCACCCCTGAGAGTAAAAATTGCTGATTCATTAAATTTTGCCTGATCTGTAGGTAATAATGAAAAAATTTACCTAGAAAGTAGAACTTCATTATTATTATGTAACTTGCAATACATTTTTAATTATAAATGCTCGCTTTGACTTTTCGCAGTGTCTGACACATGTGCAACCACTGAAATTTGAGACGCGACATTCTTCGGTTGCATGTACATCCTATTATTTTCACCTAATAAATAAATTGCATAATTTCTTATATTTTTCAACACAAGTACAGCTATACTAGTTTTCTTGAGGTTTAATTTGTAGTTCTGATGTAACATGACACCAGTTGGAGCTTTTATGGAACCAGTAAGTGGTTAAGGGGTCCTTACTTATTCATTTAGCTCTCATATTGGTCTGAAATAGAGATAGAAATAGGGGGTTCTTTACATTGACTAGACATTATTTTTGACAAAGAATGTATTTATGATGTTATATCAGCAAGATTAAATGGTTTATTCATTTTCCATGAAAATACCATTAGTTGTTAAGATTTTCTGACAGTGAAAAGCACAATAAAGGCAAATTGATTATGTAAGGGGACATAATTTAACTTAATGCATACATGAGAAATAGACAAACAGTCAACTTAGAGATGTAGTCTAGTACATGTATTGTCAAACAGATTTTGGAATAATACTTAACTGCAATCTAAAGACTCTTGTTGTATTACCCTCATACATGTAATCTGGAAATGTTGAAAGTAATATAAGGCATGCTGTAAAATGTGGAATGGACTTTAATATCAGTTTTCATGATTTGGTGCTTAAACTGTTTCTTTCAGTCAGATTAACCATAAACAGAGTTGGCAATCCAATAATTCCTCCTGAATCACCATGTTTGACTTCTGTGTTGATTTGAAACATCATATATTTGGGTTTTGTTCACTCCTTAAGTAAAAATAATAAGATGAAAAAAAAGTGAAAAACTGCCAGATGGGGTAGGGATGTAATGTTTCATTTTTTTTGTTGTAAGAAATGAGTGCAGACTAGTATTCTTTATTGTAATATATTCCAAAGTAACAAGTCTATGCATCATAGGTGTCATGACTGGTTTCAAGTTTGTTATGTCTTGGTTAAGGGGGATATATATTTTTACACTAAATCAATAAAGGAACTTTTTTTACCTATGCAATTAGTAAGTTTATCAATAGTAAGTAGATTAAAGGCAACTATGATAAAAACAAGCCTTAAATTCCACCCCTGAGAGTAAAAATTGCTGATTCAGCAAATTTTGCCTGATCTGTAGGTAATAATGAAAAAATTTACCTAGAAAGTAGAACTTCATTATTATTATGTAACTTGCAATACATTTTTAATTATAAATGCTCGCTTTGACTTTTCGCAGTGTCTGACACATGTGCAACCACTGAAATTTGAGACGCGACATTCTTCGGTTGCATGTACATCCTATTATTTTCACCTAATAAATAAATTGCATAATTTCTTATATTTTTCAACACAAGTACAGCTATACTAGTTTTCTTGAGGTTTAATTTGTAGTTCTGATGTAACATGACACCAGTTGGAGCTTTTATGGAACCAGTAAGTGGTTAAGGGGTCCTTACTTATTCATTTAGCTCTCATATTGGTCTGAAATAGAGATAGAAATAGGGGGTTCTTTACATTGACTAGACATTATTTTTGACAAAGAATGTTTTTATGATGTTATATCAGCAAGATTAAATGGTTTATCCATTTCCCATGTTAATACCATTAATTGTTAAGATTTTCTGACAGTGAAAAGCACAATAAAGGCAAATTGATTATGTAAGGGGACATAATTTAACTTAATGCATACATGAGAAATAGACAAACAGTCAACTTAGAGATGTATTCTAGTACATGTATTGTCAAACAGATTTTGGAATAATAGTTAACTGCAATCTAAAGACTCTTGTTGTATTACCCTCATACATGTAATCTGGAAATGTTTAAAGTAATATAAGGCATGCTGTAAAATGTGGAATGGACTTTAATATCAGTTTTCATGATTTGGTGCTTAAACTGTTTCTTTCAGTCAGATTAACCATAAACAGAGTTGGCAATCCAATAATTCCTCCTGAATCACCATGTTTGACTTCTGTGTTGATTTGAAACATCATATATTTGGGTTTTGTTCACTCCTTAAGTAAAAATGGTAAGATGAAAAAAAAGTGAAAAACTGCCAGATGGGGTAGGGATGTAATGTTTCATTTTTTTTTTGGTAAGAAATGAGTGCAGACTAGTATTCTTTATTGTAATATATTCCAAAGTAACAAGTCTATGCATCATAGGTGTCATGACTGGTTTCAAGTTTGTTATGTCTTGGTTAAGGGGGATATATATTTTTACACTAAATCAATAAAGGAACTTTTTTTACCTATGCAATTAGTAAGTTTATCAATAGTAAGTAGATTAAAGGCAACTATGATAAAAACAAGCCTTAAATTCCACCCCTGAGAGTAAAAATTGCTGATTCAGCAAATTTTGCCTGATCTGTAGGTAATAATGAAAAAATTTACCTAGAAAGTAGAACTTCATTATTATTATGTAACTTGCAATACATTTTTAATTATAAATGCTCGCTTTGACTTTTCGCAGTGTCTGACACATGTGCAACCACTGAAATTTGAGACGCGACATTCTTCGGTTGCATGTACATCCTATTATTTTCACCTAATAAATAAATTGCATAATTTCTTATTTTTTTCAACACAAGTACAGCTATACTAGTTTTCTTGAGGTTTAATTTGTAGTTCTGATGTAACATGACACCAGTTGGAGCTTTTATGGAACCAGTAAGTGGTTAAGGGGTCCTTACTTATTCATTTAGCTCTCATATTGGTCTGAAATAGAGATAGAAATAGGGGGTTCTTTACATTGACTAGACATTATTTTTGACAAAGAATGTATTTATGATGTTATATCAGCAAGATTAAATGGTTTATTCATTTTCCATGAAAATACCATTAGTTGTTAAGATTTTCTGACAGTGAAAAGCACAATAAAGGCAAATTGATTATGTAAGGGGACATAATTTAACTTAATGCATACATGAGAAATAGACAAACAGTCAACTTAGAGATGTATTCTAGTACATGTATTGTCAAACAGATTTTGGAATAATAGTTAACTGCAATCTAAAGACTCTTGTTGTATTACCCTCATACATGTAATCTGGAAATGTTTAAAGTAATATAAGGCATGCTGTAAAATGTGGAATGGACTTTAATATCAGTTTTCATGATTTGGTGCTTAAACTGTTTCTTTCAGTCAGATTAACCATAAACAGAGTTGGCAATCCAATAATTCCTCCTGAATCACCATGTTTGACTTCTGTGTTGATTTGAAACATCATATATTTGGGTTTTGTTCACTCCTTAAGTAAAAATGGTAAGATGAAAAAAAAGTGAAAAACTGCCAGATGGGGTAGGGATGTAATGTTTCATTTTTTTTGTTAAGAAATGAGTGCAGACTAGTATTCTTTATTGTAATATATTCCAAAGTAACAAGTCTATGCATCATAGGTGTCATGACTGGTTTCAAGTTTGTTATGTCTTGGTTAAGGGGGATATATATTTTTACACTAAATCAATAAAGGAACTTTTTTTACCTATGCAATTAGTAAGTTTATCAATAGTAAGTAGATTAAAGGCAACTATGATAAAAACAAGCCTTAATTCCACCCCTGAGAGTAAAAATTGCTGATTCAGCAAATTTGCCTGATCTGTAGGTAATAATGAAAAAATTTACCTAGAAAGTAGAACTTCATTATTATTATGTAACTTGCAATACATTTTTAATTATAAATGCTCGCTTTGACTTTTCGCAGTGTCTGACACATGTGCAACCACTGAAATTTGAGACGCGACATTCTTCGTTGCATGTACATCCTATTATTTTCACCTAATAAATAAATTGCATAATTTCTTATTTTTTCAACACAAGTACAGCTATACTAGTTTTCTTGAGGTTTAATTTGTAGTTCTGATGTAACATGACACCAGTTGGAGCTTTTATGGAACCAGTAAGTGGTTAAGGGGTCCTTACTTATTCATTTAGCTCTCATATTGGTCTGAAATAGAGATAGAAATAGGGGTTCTTTACATTGACTAGACATTATTTTTGACAAAGAATGTTTTATGATGTTATATCAGCAAGATTAAATGGTTTATTCATTTTCCATGAAAATACCATTAGTTGTTAAGATTTTCTGACAGTGAAAAGCACAATAAAGGCAAATTGATTATGTAAGGGGACATAATTTAACTTAATGCATACATGAGAAATAGACAAACAGTCAACTTAGAGATGTATTCTAGTACATGTATTGTCAAACAGATTTTGGAATAATAGTTAACTGCAATCTAAAGACTCTTGTTGTATTACCCTCATACATGTAATCTGGAAATGTTTAAAGTAATATAAGCATGCTGTAAAATGTGGAATGGACTTTAATATCAGTTTTCATGATTTGGTGCTTAAACTGTTTCTTTCAGTCAGATTAACCATAAACAGAGTTGCAATCCAATAATTCCTCCTGAATCACCATGTTTGACTTCTGTGTTGATTTGAAACATCATATATTTGGGTTTTGTTCACTCCTTAAGTAAAAATGGTAAGATGAAAAAAAGTGAAAAACTGCCAGATGGGTAGGGATGTAATGTTTCATTTTTTTTTGGTAAGAAATGAGTGCAGACTAGTATCTTTATTGTAATATATTCCAAGTAACAAGTCTATGCATCTAGGTGTCATGACTGGTTTCAAGTTTGTTATGTCTGGTTAAGGGGGATATATATTTTTACACTAAATCAATAAAGGAACTTTTTTTACCTATGCAATTAGTAAGTTTATCAATAGTAAGTAGATTAAAGGCAACTATGATAAAAACAAGCCTTAAATTCCACCCCTGAGAGTAAAAATTGCTGATTCAGCAATTTTGCCTGATCTGTAGGTAATAATGAAAAAATTTACCTAGAAAGTAGAACTTCATTATTATTATGTAACTTGCAATACATTTTAATTATAAATGCTCGCTTTGACTTTTCGCAGTGTCTGACACATGTGCAACCACTGAAATTTGAGACGCGACATTCTTCGGTTGCATGTACATCCTATTATTTTCACCTAATAAATAAATTGCATAATTTCTTATTTTTTCAACACAAGTACAGCTATACTAGTTTTCTTGAGGTTTAATTTGTAGTTCTGATGTAACATGACACCAGTTGGAGCTTTTATGGAACCAGTAAGTGGTTAAGGGGTCCTTACTTATTCATTTAGCTCTCATATTGGTCTGAAATAGAGATAGAAATAGGGGGTTCTTTACATTGACTAGACATTATTTTTGACAAAGAATGTATTTATGATGTTATATCAGCAAGATTAAATGGTTTATTCATTTTCCATGAAAATACCATTAGTTGTTAAGATTTTCTGACAGTGAAAAGCACAATAAAGGCAAATTGATTATGTAAGGGGACATAATTTAACTTAATGCATACATGAGAAATAGACAAACAGTCAACTTAGAGATGTATTCTAGTACATGTATTGTCAAACAGATTTTGGAATAATAGTTAACTGCAATCTAAAGACTCTTGTTGTATTACCCTCATACATGTAATCTGGAAATGTTTAAAGTAATATAAGGCATGCTGTAAAATGTGGAATGGACTTTAATATCAGTTTTCATGATTTGGTGCTTAAACTGTTTCTTTCAGTCAGATTAACCATAAACAGAGTTGGCAATCCAATAATTCCTCCTGAATCACCATGTTTGACTTCTGTGTTGATTTGAAACATCATATATTTGGGTTTTGTTCACTCCTTAAGTAAAAATGTAAAATGAAAAAAAAGTGAAAAACTGCCAGATGGGGTAGGGATGTAATGTTTCATTTTTTTTGTGTAAGAAATGAGTGCAGACTAGTATTCTTTATTGTAATATATTCCAAAGTAACAAGTCTATGCATCATAGGTGTCATGACTGGTTTCAAGTTTGTTATGTCTTGGTTAAGGGGATATATATTTTTACACTAAATCAATAAAGGAACTTTTTTTACCTATGCAATTAGTAAGTTTATCAATAGTAAGTAGATTAAAGGCAACTATGATAAAAACAAGCCTTAAATTCCACCCCTGAGAGTAAAAATTGCTGATTCAGCAAATTTTGCCTGATCTGTAGGTAATAATGAAAAAATTTACCTAGAAAGTAGAACTTCATTATTATTATGTAACTTGCAATACATTTTTAATTATAAATGCTCGCTTTGACTTTTCGCAGTGTCTGACACATGTGCAACCACTGAAATTTGAGACGCGACATTCTTCGGTTGCATGTACATCCTATTATTTTCACCTAATAAATAAATTGCATAATTTCTTATTTTTTCAACACAAGTACAGCTATACTAGTTTTCTTGAGGTTTAATTTGTAGTTCTGATGTAACATGACACCAGTTGGAGCTTTTATGGAACCAGTAAGTGGTTAAGGGGTCCTTACTTATTCATTTAGCTCTCATATTGGTCTGAAATAGAGATAGAAATAGGGGGTTCTTTACATTGACTAGACATTATTTTTGACAAAGAATGTATTTATGATGTTATATCAGCAAGATTAAATGGTTTATTCATTTTCCATGAAAATACCATTAATTGTTAAGATTTTCTGACAGTGAAAAGCACAATAAAGGCAAATTGATTATGTAAGGGGACATAATTTAACTTAATGCATACATGAGAAATAGACAAACAGTCAACTTAGAGATGTATTCTAGTACATGTATTGTCAAACAGATTTTGGAATAATAGTTAACTGCAATCTAAAGACTCTTGTTGTATTACCCTCATACATGTAATCTGGAAATGTTTAAAGTAATATAAGGCATGCTGTAAAATGTGGAATGGACTTTAATATCAGTTTTCATGATTTGGTGCTTAAACTGTTTCTTTCAGTCAGATTAACCATAAACAGAGTTGGCAATCCAATAATTCCTCCTGAATCACCATGTTTGACTTCTGTGTTGATTTGAAACATCATATATTTGGGTTTTGTTCACTCCTTAAGTAAAAATGGTAAGATGAAAAAAAAGTGAAAAACTGCCAGATGGGGTAGGGATGTAATGTTTCATTTTTTTTTTGGTAAGAAATGAGTGCAGACTAGTATTCTTTATTGTAATATATTCCAAAGTAACAAGTCTATGCATCATAGGTGTCATGACTGGTTTCAAGTTTGTTATGTCTTGGTTAAGGGGGATATATATTTTTACACTAAATCAATAAAGGAACTTTTTTTACCTATGCAATTAGTAAGTTTATCAATAGTAAGTAGATTAAAGGCAACTATGATAAAAACAAGCCTTAAATTCCACCCCTGAGAGTAAAAATTGCTGATTCAGCAAATTTTGCCTGATCTGTAGGTAATAATGAAAAAATTTACCTAGAAAGTAGAACTTCATTATTATTATGTAACTTGCAATACATTTTTAATTATAAATGCTCGCTTTGACTTTTCGCAGTGTCTGACACATGTGCAACCACTGAAATTTGAGACGCGACATTCTTCGGTTGCATGTACATCCTATTATTTTCACCTAATAAATAAATTGCATAATTTCTTATTTTTTTCAACACAAGTACAGCTATACTAGTTTTCTTGAGGTTTAATTTGTAGTTCTGATGTAACATGACACCAGTTGGAGCTTTTATGGAACCAGTAAGTGGTTAAGGGGTCCTTACTTATTCATTTAGCTCTCATATTGGTCTGAAATAGAGATAGAAATAGGGGTTCTTTACATTGACTAGACATTATTTTTGACAAAGAATGTATTTATGATGTTATATCAGCAAGATTAAATGGTTTATTCATTTCCATGAAAATACCATTAGTTGTTAAGATTTTCTGACAGTGAAAAGCACAATAAAGGCAAATTGATTATGTAAGGGGACATAATTTAACTTAATGCATACATGAGAAATAGACAAACAGTCAACTTAGAGATGTATTCTAGTACATGTATTGTCAAACAGATTTTGGAATAATAGTTAACTGCAATCTAAAGACTCTTGTTGTATTACCCTCATACATGTAATCTGGAAATGTTTAAAGTAATATAAGGCATGCTGTAAAATGTGGAATGGACTTTAATATCAGTTTTCATGATTTGGTGCTTAAACTGTTTCTTTCAGTCAGATTAACCATAAACAGAGTTGGCAATCCAATAATTCCTCCTGAATCACCATGTTTGACTTCTGTGTTGATTTGAAACATCATATATTTGGGTTTTGTTCACTCCTTAAGTAAAAATGGTAAGATGAAAAAAAGTGAAAAACTGCCAGATGGGGTAGGGATGTAATGTTTTCATTTTTTTTTTGGTAAGAAATGAGTGCAGACTAGTATTCTTTATTGTAATATATTCCAAAGTAACAAGTCTATGCATCATAGGTGTCATGACTGGTTTCAAGTTTGTTATGTCTTGGTTAAGGGGATATATATTTTTACACTAAATCAATAAAGGAACTTTTTTTACCTATGCAATTAGTAAGTTTATCAATAGTAAGTAGATTAAAGGCAACTATGATAAAAACAAGCCTTAAATTCCACCCCTGAGAGTAAAAATTGCTGATTCAGCAAATTTTGCCTGATCTGTAGGTAATAATGAAAAAATTTACCTAGAAAGTAGAACTTCATTATTATTATGTAACTTGCAATACATTTTTAATTATAAATGCTCGCTTTGACTTTCGCAGTGTCTGACACATGTGCAACCACTGAAATTTGAGACGCGACATTCTTCAGTTGCATGTACATCCTATTATTTTCACCTAATAAATAAATTGCATAATTTCTTATTTTTTTCAACACAAGTACAGCTATACTAGTTTTCTTGAGGTTTAATTTGTAGTTCTGATGTAACATGACACCAGTTGGAGCTTTTATGGAACCAGTAAGTGGTTAAGGGGTCCTTACTTATTCATTTAGCTCTCATATTGGTCTGAAATAGAGATAGAAATAGGGGGTTCTTTACATTGACTAGACATTATTTTTGACAAAGAATGTATTTATGATGTTATATCAGCAAGATTAAATGGTTTATTCATTTTCCATGAAAATACCATTAGTTGTTAAGATTTTCTGACAGTGAAAAGCACAATAAAGGCAAATTGATTATGTAAGGGGACATAATTTAACTTAATGCATACATGAGAAATAGACAAACAGTCAACTTAGAGATGTATTCTAGTACATGTATTGTCAAACAGATTTTGGAATAATAGTTAACTGCAATCTAAAGACTCTTGTTGTATTACCCTCATACATGTAATCTGGAAATGTTTAAAGTAATATAAGGCATGCTGTAAAATGTGGAATGGACTTTAATATCAGTTTTCATGATTTGGTGCTTAAACTGTTTCTTTCAGTCAGATTAACCATAAACAGAGTTGGCAATCCAATAATTCCTCCTGAATCACCATGTTTGACTTCTGTGTTGATTTGAAACATCAATATTTGGGTTTTGTTCACTCCTTAAGTAAAAATGGTAAGATGAAAAAAAAGTGAAAATCTGCCAGATGGGGTAGGGATGTAATGTTTCATTTTTTTTTGGTAAGAAATGAGTGCAGACTAGTATTCTTTATTGTAATATATTCCAAAGTAACAAGTCTATGCATCATAGGTGTCATGACTGGTTTCAAGTTTGTTATGTCTTGGTTAAGGGGCACTAGTAATAAGGCTTTTCCATGAATTTAGGTTGATCTTATTTGGTGTACCCAATTCACTGAGGTAAAATGTATCAAAATTTGCTGATTGAGGATATAAAAAAATAAATAAACCTAGTATTAACTGAACATTATAAAACTCCACTATCACTCCACAAATTGAGTGAGACATTTCGGTGTAGATAAAAATATGAAATAATTTTTTAAACAATACCAATGTATGGTTAAACAAATGACATTGCTATGAAGTAAGTGATATTATTTTCTTAATTTATTGATATTCACTTGACCTAAAGACCTAAAGAATGTATTAGTGCCTTAATGGTTTTTAAAATAATTTTGAAATAAAGTAAACACAAGGCAATTGATACATATTACAAATTTTCTGAATGAAACATGGAAATAGACATCAGTTCAACTGTGCATAATGTAGAAATTTTATTTTGCAAAACGTGTTTAGAAATGTATTGGTGAAATATATTCTTTAAAATAAGGCTTATATCATCATATCAACGCTTCAGTAGCCAGAGTCAATAATTCCCATGACCCCCTTTATTGGGGTGGTTGTTATCCTTAATCGTTGTAGATAAAAACAAAAATCTGGTGCATAAGTATGGGCTTTTTCGCCAAGTAAACATGCATCGTGTATGATGGCGACTTACATCTTCCTGCATGATATTAGTAAGACACAAATTGACTCAGTCAGACAATTGCAATGATGATGAACAGGAGATATGTTTACAGGACTTGGTTAATTTATTATGCCAAAAGACCTAAATCAGCCAAATAGCATTAAGGGGTCATTACAGTCATTTTTTGATATAAATAATATTCAGACGTGCAATGTGAAGCAGTGCTTTGAACCTAAGTATATTATCCAATCCGGAATACTAGCACCACTATATGTTGTATGGTGCTAATAAACAATCTGTGCATAATGTTTTATAAATTGAGTTCATCTCCTTTAAAGCACAATACTAAACATTGGAACAAGATTACGCCTTTAAATTTTTATGCAGAACACATCACCAAAATTTGGGAACGTTCATATAAAACGTCACAAATCTTCAAATTACCAAATAAGATAGCACCACAAATAGATTATTTATATGATATTGTATTGTTATAATGAGTTTAAATCATTAACATTGGAATTAAATTTGTTTTTTCCATATTGGAGTTAAATATTTATATGCCAACTATTATATTATTGTTATTTATAAGTTATCTTATTGGAATCATTCATTTTGTTTTATGCCCTTAACTAATTCTAATTATCGACTCGAGCCTACCACTCATGGTCGTTCGTTACAATATGGTCACTTTGGTCTTCCTCCGACCGGCAGTAATTCACACGCCGAAATGGGTCGTTTGTTAAGCTGTATTGAATGACTAATATCGTAGCCATGTCCGGTCAGATTTAGGACGTTCATTCCTATGTCTGGCGTATATAGAGAGTGTCACTGTCCAGATTCATTATTATCGGGGTTATCAGGGTGTTGTAAATAATTTTTACAATTTCTTTTAGAAAAGGTATTGTCAAAATCCACAGAATATGTAGCACTCATGGGATAACAAGAGTGGGTTGTCGAATCAAGCATGCTAAATAATACAAATTGATGAAACGATATTTTGACAATGTTTATTCAAAGTATACACATATTAGGAAAATATTGTTCAACAGTTAATATTGCAATTGAAGAAATTCTACTTTTTTCAATCAAAATTGCAGTATTCAAATTCATATTCTACTTTGAATTAAAAAAAAAATTGTATTTGTTTTATATTCTGTAATGGCCATAAAAAAACGTGAATATTACCTTTATGTGAGAACAGCAGACATGCGAAGGTAAAGTATGAAATTGTTAATTGGTTACAAAAGAAAAACACATGTAATTAACCAATCCATAAAAAAAGTGTAAAGAAAAAGTTTTTATTTAACAAATTGAAACTCATGGTAAATATATCACACCGCTCTAATGCACGCGATCATTCCAAATGTTGTTTTCGGGTTCACTGATTCTATGTTTATCTTTTACTAAGGTCACATTCGCTGGTTGTATGATTTCTCATAACAACTCAAAAGAGACGAAATGATATAACGTCACGATACCCAAATTGCACCGAATACCCGACTTGCACCTATTAAGCAAAAAATGCAGCTGAAATCTTACAAGATTTCCTAGAGACTAAACAATTGGTAGTTTTATGATTTAATACTATGCACGTCTTTCAACATAGGTAAATAATTCTTATATCATTTGCATATCTATAAATACTTGAATTGGATTGGTCAATTGGGAATTTTTCTCTTGGTTTACACTTCGATAAACCATGTTTCCGAAACTACTTTCGTAATCTATTCATGCGCGATACACATTCTTGCAGGGATACTGTGATTTTCATCAAATTGAGACTATAAAACAATTGCATAACAGTTGTTTCTATTCAAATGCATATTTAACCAAAAAAAAAGAAACAAAATAAATGCACAAAAGCTTCGAAAATGTATAAAAATTTATCCCTGCAAGAATGTGTATCGCGCATGAATAGATTACGAAACATGGTTTATCGAAGTGTAAACCAAGAGAAAAATATCCGAATTTGAAGCGTACACGTAACGAAATAATCTCTCCCTTGAATATTTTCGTTCGTATGACGTCGTGTTTTTCCATGACGTAAATTCGCCAAATCCTTCGTGTACGCTTCAAATTCGGATATTATTTAATTAAAATGAAGTTTTTGAGGTAGGTGCTATTTCAATTTAGATTCTGTTGCATTTATCGGACATTTATGGTTTTTAGAAAGTCAAAATGGCGGCCACTGCTTAGTTACGACATGCCATTATGCTTTTGATGGTAAATATACAAATAAATTTCATATTTCAAGACACTATACGTATATTGTTTTTATACTGAAATCGATAAAATAATAAAAAAAAAATAAAAATATGAAACAAATATTATTAAAAAAAAAGTGTTTGGAATTTCCCCCTTGGGGTACCATTTTGGGGTATTTCCCTATGAGCGTAGTCTAGGCGGTAAGCATTGACAATTTACGGAATTAGAAAGGGAAAATGAATTGAATTAATAGCATTTGATAAACATGGTATATAAATTACCAATTTGAAGACATAACAGGTTTAAATTCATAAAAGTTTGACCATTGTTACTACACGTTGTCATGGTTGTGACGTGACGTTGTAAGTAGGCGGGGCTTATAGGTGAGTTGAGGTCATTGACGTATAAAGCTAACGTTTATACGTATAGCTTTATCTGTATAGTAAAATAGCTGATTGCAGTATAAAATATGTTACAAGCATCCAGTTCTTAAAAAAATTAAGAGTAAGCATGGAATAATATCCATTTGTTCAAATATTTGATGAAATTAAACAAAAGCTCTGTTATTCGACTTTTGACGATGCGAATTTAAGCATAGATGCAATTTGGGTACTCCTCATTCCAGAATCATTGATGGTTTCAGACCAATTTTTCTACGATTTGATATGAATTCAAAATTATGTTGGTGGAACCATATAGTAAATAATGACACATCTACAAAATAAACACAAAATGGAAACTTGTGCCTGGATCATAAATAAACGTAGGTAAAAACACTGTCAAAATAGGTGCAATTTAGGTACCCTCACGTTATGTTAGAAACTATATGTTTTGGTACAGCCTTTAACAATGAGCAAGACCTTTACCGTTTAGTAAACTTTAAAAGGAAAAAACAAGCCAAAATGTAACGCAATTGAATGACATCGGAAAATGACACTTATTGTGAATCCAATTCAGGGTGAAATGGCCATACATGTGTTGTCACAACTCGAAACTAAGTAATACTTCATGCATAAACACACATCTATATTCAGAAGAATAATTTGACCTCGAAATGTTTTTGTTTTTTTTAATATATAATTGATTAGTTGTTGTCACATACTTGTATGCAACATTCCCTTTTATCCCTGTTTCAATGGCGTTTGGATTGTTTTGTAAATAAATATTTTGATTAGATTCATAACTAATTATTTTTAGAAATTTATCAATGTACCTCATCCTGGGGTGTACACCATTCTACTGACAGCGTATGATAAAGCAAAGAACAAAATTTCAGCAAGATGTCTCTCTTTCTATGACAATATATCTGTTGTTGATGTCAAAGCTACAGAACGAACCAATGTAAAGGAGGCATCAGCACTAACCAACTATACCTGGGTGTCAGTAGATGATTTAAAAATGAACGTCATTTGGGAAGATCGTTTTTTAAATAAGAGACATGAACAGAACTACTGGTTACTTAGAGTTAAAGAGTACAGCGGGGTTCGCAAAGATTACGATGATTTATATGGAGTTCGAAATGTGACTGCTGTACGCAATATACATGGTATGTTAAATATAAACAATTAAGTACCATACTAGTTAGTTTTATTAATTACTGTTGCTTGTTGTTTACTTATAAAATTTATTGTAAAAAGGTGTTGCCTTTACACGTATAATTTTTAATGATTTTTGTCTGCGAGGACCCTATTTGCTTTTGGCAATAAAAAAGCATTTAATTAGTTTTAAAAAAACTAGCACACCGTAAAGCTACGGGGTTAACTGGCAGTAACATGGCGAAAATAATTGTGTTTTGGATTTATTTCGAACAAAATATCTACCAATCCCATATTGGTTTTAAATCCGTGTAAAGGTATTGCATAAAATCCACTGCACCAGCTCCAAATTTCGACAATAAATATTTCTTCAGTAATGCTCGAGACCAAACATGAAAAACCTAACGTTCTATAATATTTATCTAACAAAAGCCATCTGACGACACTGTAAACTCAAAGTAGCATATTCCATGCATTCATAAGTATTATTTCATCAGAAGGTACTTAACAACCAATGTTTTGAATTTTTATAATGTAAGATATTGTTTGATATAAGGATTAATGCAATAAGACTGAAATCTGACATCGTGTTTTTTTTTATACCGAAATTATCTCTATACGTCCTCGCTTTATGAACAAAAAATCACGGTTATCGTTTGTAAACTTGCAATATAACTCATTCATACTTGAATTATTAATAAACGTTAATATAAAGGTGGATGGATCTTATCGTTTTCAATTATCAATTATCAATTCAAAAATATCAAAAACAAAATTAAATTTTAGATTTTTGAAATTTTAATCAAAGTTTTAAAATATCAAAATTCCCAATATTTGAAAAAAAAATTGAAATTTTGTAATTTTTAACAAATAGACAAAATTTTGAAATTCTAAATTACGTTTTTATATTTGATAGTTAAGATATTTGATCAAACTTTAAAGGTACTAAACTTAACGTGCAGTTTTGATTATTTAGCTTTTTGAAAGTTTAACTTTTTAAATTTTTGATTGAAATATCAAAAATAGAAAAGGGGCGAATAGAGTGGTACCTAGAAACTACGAAACGGAATAAAAGCGAAACGAAACGAATACTTCAGAACAATTTGCTTTCCCAAGCGGCCATCATTTAGGAGTAACAGTGAATACTGATGAACTCGCAGTTAGCCAAATAGTATGGTACGATTTAGTATGTATATATTTCTACTGAACTTTTTTTTTTTTTTTTTTTTGCTTTACGACTTCTTACTATCTGCAATCATGTCGTTGAATGTATATTTTGAATGATCATCTTTAAGTTTTAATCAACTATTCCTTTATAAATCATTGGCCTTCTAATAATCACCTTGTATCGTTAGTGATGAAGATAGTTGTAGAAAAGCGCTTCGGACGCATGTAATTTGTAACACTTATGATTATATTTTATATCGATTGCATGACGATCATATATTGTAGATATAAGAAGATGTGGTATGGATGCCTATGAGACACACTATTTTACACTGCAACCCTCTATAAATAGAGGCAACAGTAGTATACCGATGTTCAAAACTCATAGACAGTGTATGTAAAGTGCGGATCCTAAAATATCATTTTTACTGTATATGCCATAAATGTCTAATGTAGAATGATAAATAAACAGACGAACTTTTTTTAATTTTTGAAGAAAATGAAGAAAAATAGTTAAAATGTATATGTTCAGAAATACATAATACTAATAAAACAAAGTAAGAGATGCGAGCGGGATTTATCGCGCCTAAAGCCATCCAACTGTGAAATATATACCAAAATAGATGAATTTTTTTAGGACATTTCACGAACAGATCGTGCAGGTGCTTTATAACTAACAGGTGAGATGTTGTTGCAGTAAAAAATATTCATTTTAATACAATTATTAAAGTTGTATAACGTAGAATATGTTTTGTCATTCAGTTTCTTCATATTTAACTAAATTCCACTATGATGATTTCGTAATGCTAGTCATGTTTACTGTCGAATAATGATACTATTCTTTCATTTTAACTGTGGAGCGAATCATTAGTATTGTATATGCGGTGCATTTTCACTGTATAATTATTATTTTTTTTTATCAATTACAGTTCATTTCTTTAAGCATGTAGAGCAAGACTTTAGTTGATTTGCTTGCTTTTTATTGGATAATCATTATGATAACACCCAATATTCAAATATTAAAAATACAGGTTAAACTATGCCTATTCATATTGTTTAAAAATGTCAATCTTATTTACAAAGTTTGTATAAACAATTATACAAACAAAGCAAGCAAGCCAACCAAAGTTTTGCTTTACATGCATTAGGAAATTAGCTGTAAAGCCTTAATTTAGCCGACTTGCTCAAATAATAGATAAAGTAAGAGAAAGATTTGATAAAATTTAACTTACGAATAAAAGTTTGGTTTTAAAACACTCTACTAAATTCAATAGAAATAACATTTATTTCAAATGTATTCCATTTAGTTTCTTATAAAGCGTATAGAGATCTTTATCCTTATTTTTTTTTTATCCATTTCCATGACACTTCACCACTAATTACGTACATCTTGATATAGATTGCACCTTTGTTTTCCCGTTTAAAAGGTTTTACACTGGAGCCCTTTATAACTTGCTGTTCGGTGTGAGCCAAGACTCCATGTTGAAGACCGTATTTTGACGTATAATGGTCTACTTTTATAAATTGTGACTCGGATGGAGAGTTGTCTTATTGTCACATACGACATCTATATGGCTCAAAAACGGAACGAGACGGGATAAAAAGGGATGAAAAAATCTACGCTACTTTTTTAATATATTTATAATGGGCTTTATATGAGTCAAAATAGAGTAAAATAGTGGGTCGCATTTGGGTATAAGCGTCACGCCGGATTGCCGATTTTTTACAAGCGTGACAGGTGAAAGTCAAATGATTGTGTAGAGAAAAACGGGAAATGAAGTCTAGCGGGACACGAATAATTACAAAAAATTAGAACTGCATAGTATAAGCGGGTTACGGGAATCTGACAAAACAATAAGCGGAATACGGGAATCTGCCAAAACAGTAAGCGGGATCCGGGATCAGAACCTCCCAATGAGACCCCAGAAAAAGATATTTTTGTATATTCATCCTATTGTTACAGTCATGCCTTCAATAACAAAAGTATCCGATGCATGCATTTTTTCATATTTTTGGTCCCTTTTTCAATTTTGTGGGGTCCAAATTTATAGACAAAAGTCCTTTAATATAGATATTTGGAATTCGTTGACATGCAGAATCTGACCATGTATCAATTTTGGGGATTTTTTGCCTAGTTGCTGAAATAGCCCACATAGAGTTCCAAAGGGTCTAAAATCAACAAAAATGAATTGTAGCATGCATTTCGTGTACAATAACCCAAATGTGCATGGTTTTACCTCTGTGGTAGTATCCATTCGCGGATCTAGAATTTTTCATAAGTAGGGGCCCACTGACTGCTTAAGAGGGCCCGCTGCTGTCACGCTCCAGTGATTCACTATATAAGTTAAAATCAAGGAGAAACGTAATCTGAAGAATACAATATGACATTTTGAGAATCGCTTTTGTTACAAGTTTGAAAAGCTATATATTTGATGAAGAATGAATGAGGAGTTTGTATTTCAATGGAAAATACATGTATCATAAATCCTAAAGTCATCAACTAAGTTTTTTTTCATTTGTTGCAAGTGCATTTATCACATAATTCTACAATAAAAATTCCTCGCATCTTTGAAAATTCTACATTAATAATGACTGCACTAACAGTGATAATTCATCGCATCTATAGTTAAAATGGATCGCTTTCAATAATCGATATGCTATATTATGATGCTTTTATAACACTTATTTGAAGTTTAATGCTATGTTTGTATATTATAAAGACATATCACAATGAAAATATGTTAAAACTTAACTTAAAATCCTTTAACTTGATATTTTCAAAACGTAAACAAATACAGTTTTCCCATGATCCTTTATTCTACAATAGACATACCCGCATATTACAGTAAAAAGGAACTAGCTGGATTCGCACTTTATATACACTGATAGATCGATAGACAAAAACAAATCCGGGTCATAAACCAAAACCGAGGGAAACGCGTTAAATACAAAAAAATGTTTAAAAAATGTGTATCCCCAATTTGATGAAAGAAATATTCAGTTCAACAGATGGCCATAAAAAATCCGGATTTTCCCCATACCTTATAGTTTTTAATTTTGAATCAAATAATTTGATTGACTGCGTTGAAAAACTAAAAGAAATTGTGAAAATTCTCACATCGACCAAAAAAATATCCCCCTTTTTAAAGGTCAATGGTTACTCCCTTAGACTACGTTTGAACTGATATTTGTAAAAAGTATGCAAGGGACCAGCTGAAGGACGCCTCCGGGTGCGGGAATTTCACGCTGCATTAAAGACCTGTTGGTGACCTTCTGTTGTTGTCTGTTCTATGGTCGGATTGTTGTCTCTTTGACACATTCCCCATTTCCATTCTCAATTTTATATTATGCATTTATCATATACGTAGCTCTATTAGGGATCCTAAATCCGCCACTGTTTACAAATAGCAAATAAAAGGCAACTGGATTTGTTTTTGTATGAAGGGATAGTTCCGCAATTGTTATTAACGCATTTTTAAGTTATCGTACGACTATCAACTTTTTCAATAGTTTCGGTTCTTATGTTTACCTGACTTTCAAATATACGGTTAACAGCGTTCCGCAGGTAAATGCTTAACTTAAAATTCAGCGTTCATTTGTCCTGGTTTTTCGACAGCATTATTGGTGTATGGCAAAAACGACAAAATCCATCACACAGAGAGCGTGTCACTCTCTTTACACACCCTTTTTGACTAGACGTACTTGTACTTTTCTCAAAGTTGATTGTCGTACGATAACTAAACAATGCGCAAATAACAAATACGGAACTATCCATTGATGCAAAATATTCCGTTTCCTTTTAGTCGCTATTTAAAAACAGCGGCGTATTTAGAGGGCCACCGACCCCTAACGGAGCTACATATATGATAAATGCATATATCCCTTTTATAAGTATCGGTCCTGACGTTTTATTAACTAGGCCCCATGCCATCTGCACATGAAAAATGTATCATTATTGAAGCACTTCGTGGAGATATCAAAGTCAACTATAGTGTCACCTTAGTGACAACATTTATATTTCTGATTCCAAAATAGATTACCATCTCGATTTGTCAGTCACTCCAACTTGATCTTATGTTTGTTGTTGATATGAACTTTCAACTTACCATTTCAAAATGCCGACACCTATAAATGGACAAATGAGCGCCCAATGTACAGCGGCAACTATTACATAAATATACAGGCTTAATATTTTTGGTTTACATTTACTAGTATATGGTATGAATGTTAAATAATTGTATTCAACCTTCAAGCTACTTATATTTCATCTTACTCTTAAATTCAGCCTGTATAGCGGATAGTAATGTCATAAAGATATCAACAAACTCCTACGTTCGTGGATAGCACAACGTTCATTGCGACACCATACCATACATTCAGTATGTCTTCCGCATCAACACTTTAATATATAATAAAAGGCAATATATGGAATCGATAAAAATTTCAAACAAAACGTTAAAAATTGCATGTGTCCGAAGCGCCTTTCGGACTCTACCTTTCAGTTCAGACACGCTAAAAGCCGAATATAGAAGGCCATAAATGTATAAAGAACCGAAATAGTTGATAAAAGATAAAAGACATTTGAAACGAGTGACTGCGAACAAATAATGTTTATCCAATTCTTGAACCAATGCATGTGTATATAATAAACTTAGTCTTCTGTGCACGATTTTATCATTTTTTACGGGAAAATATCGTATAATCGTATTATTATTTTTTCTCTGTGTCTGTTATGAAGTTAAAATATGGCAGCTCAATTATTGTCGTGTTTTAAAACCGTAGTTTACCGATTGTCGCCCTATTGTAAACAATCAACAAAGAAGAATGGATATTGAGCACGTGTATTACATGTACAATCAGATAATAGTATATTTCAGTGACAAATCCATGCGTATTGCGATCAACGGATGTTTACGAGAAGGGTCACGCTAAGGTCACATTGAATACGGAAAATATGTCGGCGAATTGCTTCCTGGAAGCAAAAATTTAAAAAAAGTAAACTTCTTAAAAATGTAGACAAATTAAAGAATTTTCTTCAGAAAAAAAGTATATGTACACTAGTTAAATAATTGCAGCTATCCATTTTGTTTTAAAAAAACAAACATATGCATCAGTTTTTTAATTTGAGGTTTCATATGACTTTTAACCAAAAAATTGAAATCAAATTTGAGATAATACACGTGTATTTGGCCATTATATGTTAAAGGTTCAGCAAAAATATATACATACTCAACCTACTATACTATTTAGCTAATTGTGAGTTCATCAGTATTCACTGTTACTCCTAAATAATGGTCGCTGGGAAAAACAAATAGTTCTGAAGTATTCGTTTCGTTTCGCTTTTATTCCGTTTCGTAGTTTCTAGGTACCCCTCTATTCGCCCCTTTTCTATTTTTGACATTTCAAACAAAAATTTAAAAAGTCAAACTTTCAAAAAGCTAAATAATCAAAACTGCGCGTCGTTAAGTTTAGTACCTTTAAAGTTTGATCAAATATCTAACTATCATTTTTTTTAAATTTTTAAAATTTTGATAATTTAAAAGTTTTATTAAAATTTTGAAAATCTAAAATTTGAAAACTTTTAATATTTTGAATTAATAAGTGTTACACGGACCATTAAGCTATGCACATTACTGTTGAAAACTTTTCTTCCTTGTAGATATCTCCAATAAATATCTATCGTCCTATCGCATTACTGAAACGATTTCGACCAACTTACTATTTCAACTTGTCTGTCATAGCTTTAGCCAATATAAACTTAAGTGAAAAAATGATATATTAAAAAGACTTGTATTGCCATCACTTTATTACTTAATAAGTTAGTCTATTTGCATGTGAGATCCTTTGGGTAATAACTTCAAATCTATTATGTTTTATCCACTCTGAAATCAGCAAAGACATATATAAAAAAAAGAGTGTTGCATAATGTTTGGAAAATTAATACGAATTTTAATTTTATTTCTGAAGATCGAATTTCAATCGTAGTATGCACTTACTTGAATTAAATGATATATTTACAGTTCTATTTATGATTACAATCAAAAATAAATTCCTCCAGTCATTGCCTTGTATATCAGCAATCAGATGACTTTTTAAAGGATTGATTACCTTTAAAGGTTTATGTTAAAGATTATTTTATTTTCATTTAAAATTTCAATGGATAAAGCTATGACACTTTTGCAATGTGTGTATTTTGATTGAAAGAACGTAACTTATAAAAAATCCCCTTTGTAAACTATAAATTGTAGTCTTTGCACTTGTTAAAAAGACAAAAGATTATGACTAATGAATTTACAGAATCTACGTTTTGCGTTTTTACCGTCAATTTCTTAGATAAATGTCCTTCCGATACTTTTTAATTTGAAGTTATTTTCAATAACAACCAAGGTAAAACTTTTTAAAACCTGAATTATCTGCAAATGATGAAGAGTCTGAAATGGTTTCCTTAAAATTGGTTTGTAGATTGGTCTGGAGTTACTTCCAGTTGAAATATGAGTATTCACTAGTTATATGATTTTCTTACAGGAATCGTCCGATTTGAAATTAAATACGAAGTATATGGTCCAAAGTTGAAATCAAGCCAAGGTTTCACACAAACAACAAATGTTTTAAATCAAGGTGAATGTCTAAATATAACCTGGGAAGATGGTGAGAAACTTGACATTACTGTTAGGGCCTATGACAGTTTCAATGAGTACAAAGATGACAACATATCTGTTTATAGAGATGTTAGTTCCCCAGTAATACAAAACTTATGGTTGACTAAAGGTGACAGAGTCAACATATCAGTTCACAGTATGAAAGATTTTTCCAAAATGACGTAAGTAATATTTTTTAGTTACGATTTAAAGCTTGTGAATGATAAACTGTTACAGGTAAAGACTTTCATTAAAACAAGTACAATAGAAATTCAAAACTTCAAAAGCCAAGTCAAATTGAAAGGGAAAATCTGAGAAACTGACAAAGTCGACCTTTTTACCGAATTTAGTTAGATAAATGTTTACTGTCTCATATCTTGAATGACATGCATCTAGAAATTGACAATAAAGGTCGGTTGAAAAAAAACCTATACGACAACGGAGATGATTTCAGCTTCCCTATTATAAAATTTCCATTTCTATGTAGCAATATTTTAGCAGCGCAAGCATACGGAGTATATATTTTCACAATGATACGATATTCCCGGGCTTGTTATTTCTATCATGATTTCCTAAATAGAGTGTTGCTGCTCACAAGAAAGCAATTAAACCAAGGGTTCCAAAAGGTGAAGTTGAAATCATCCCTTCGTCAGTTTTACGGACGCCACTACGAGTTGATTGACCGTTATGAAATATTAGTTTTACAGATGATATCGGATATGTTCCATATGTCCTAATAACAATTCCGTTCCCTAATCACAAATGTGACATACTGAATTATACTGTTTACCGGGTTTATAATAACATTAGCATCACGACTGGTGCCACATGTGGAGCAAAATCTCATTACCCTTCCGGAACACCGGAGATCGTCGCCAGTTTTTGATGGGGTTCTTGTTGGTTAATCATTAGTTTTCTATGTTGTTTCTTGTGTACTATTATTTGTCTGCTTGTCTTTGTATTTTTTAGCCTTGGCATTGTCAGTTAACGTTCGGTCTTTGAGTTTTTTAAACCCCTCTGGTATCTTATGCCCCTCTTTTCTTGTATTTAAAAGACAAAAGATAAAACTGCAATTTCCTAAGCCTTCTATATCATGTATACATAAAGAAAAGTCCCAATATGTTGTACATGTTGTAATGGAATATATATTGTTGTTTCTATTTTACAATTGAAATACTGCATTGATTCGTTTTACGTTTAGAGCTGCAATGTTGTCAACATTTATGAGCCTTTTTCATACAAAACGTCGGAATATGTGTGAATATAATATACCTTGATGTTTTATTTACCATTCGAAAAAGATAAACTCAACCATGGCAGGCTTTGTGTAATTTTCACAACAATTATATAATACTATTCGAAAACAATATCGTTTTTTTAATTTGATTATTGTTTGATGTAATTTTTACATTAAGGTTTTGCAAAGGGTATTCACGAATCCACCAACATTCCAACTGACTATTTTTTTTGGAAAATGACATCTGTAACAAACATTATATAAATTACACATAGCTGAGATAGCGATATAGCAGATTTTTACATCGAGCAAACATTGTCAACCGGGGCGAAGCCAAGGTTGACAATGCTTTTTCGAGGGGTACCAATTCAAATTATTAAATATCAAACATTTTTACACAAGTCTGCATTTTAACTTTACTGGCCTATAGCATAGAATGGGAGGCATTTGATTACGATAGTGGATTGGACCAAGTTGAATGGAGACTTTATAACAATTTCACTGGATTAGAAGAACATGGTAAAGCGGCAACAAGGGCACAGGGGAACAGCAAGGTAAACAAATAAAAGAAAAATAGATTCCCCATCAGAATACCTGAACATAATCAAGCTTGGACATAGTTTGAATTGAATTTTAAGGCAATTTCTGATGTTTTAAAAATTATAGAGCTTTTACAGTTTTCACACTAAGTCATTTAACTTATCAGTTAAAATATGGTTATTAACTGTAAAATTGAAAATACATAAAAGAAGATTAAAACCAGAAAGGTTAAATAATTAATTAATCATTGCTGATGTTTGATTGAAATATTTTTTTTATAAAGGAATCTAGGCGGAGTATTTAGTGAGGACAACCAATCTTCGGCAGGAAAACACGCAACATTCTGAATATTAACCGGGTCGAACAAACCTGTTCGTACAGTTGTTTCATTTGACAAATACCATCTGTTTTGACATGTTAGTGATCATTGCAAATGAACTATAAAAGAACACTGCAAATAATAAATATTTGTTAATGATTGTATATATCTTATTCCGTCTTGCAGACATTGAAGGACTGCATCAACCAATATGGTTCAGCACCAAGAGGCCCATCATGTTACTGTACAATGTTCCAAGGTTGCTATCACAAACATTTTCAAATCAGACCAGATGTTGTTAAAGATTCAGGAATTACACCTGGGAAGGAGATGGGGTTGCATGATTCTGATTACTACATTGAAGTCACAGCTACAAACAAAGCCTTATTAAAGACAAGGAAGACAGTACAAGTTAGTTCAAATTTCCTTTTTATTGGTTTCATTCAATTTGTTGTAATACATACAATAATACAAAACTTTTGGTTTTTGTTTGCTGGATTTAATTAGGTAGTTAGGTCATGCATTTCGTATCATCCAGTATAATGAAGAACATATTACAGATGACAAATATACAGGAAAATATGCCAATCTGCATGAATGTACTTAATCAAAGGACGCAGATACGAAAAATTACTTCATATTCTTACTTTAGTACTATATGTGATGAGCGAAGAATACGCAGATACTAGTTAAGGTTTATAATTAATAAAATTTAGAATGGAAATGAATGTTTTGGAGTTTAATATGACGTCCGTTTTCACTGAACTAGCATACGTGTTTATTTAGGGGCCTGCTGATGCCCATCCCCCGGATGTGGGATTTTCTTCCTTTGAAGACACAATCGTGGCCATCAGTTAGTATCTGGTCATTGGTCGCATTGTAATTGTCTCTCTGACATATTCCCCATTTTCTTTTTCAATTATATACAGATATATATATAAAGTTATTTTTCAATAAATTATTGGAATTTGCATTTAAACGCATTCTCTGTCAACTGATTGCAATAACAGTTGATCTGAATAGCGTATATTTTCGAAGGTTTTATGAATATGATGTACGGTAATTGCGGGAATGTTGTAGAATAATTGATTACACGGATAATAGTCTGTTTATCCAAAACCCGTACTAGATTTCAGCAGGTTTCAGCGGGATTGGTGAGGCATTCTTGTGTTCATACATGTATTACTTCGTTTCACTTTGTATAATGTAACTATAACTTAACAAAAAGGTATAAACAAATGCACACTGTTTTTTTCTTATTTTTGTCCCTGTAGTCGAAAATTGATTTTCTATACTTCTAATACTTAAGAAATATTACGAATGTATATCAGCAATGTCTAACCAGTTGCAAGTCTGATGAATCAATGATTAACGTCTTTCTAATGACCTTTGAATATACAAAATCACTGTGTTCATTTTCGCCAACACTTGCAATTTTCGTAGGAAGATTAAGTATCAAATAATAAATCTATAGATATAAAATAAAAACTCTGTAGAATTTGTGTATGTAAACGGTATAATAAAACGATATAATCTCACAACTTTCATAATAAGCTACATGGCAGTTTTTTCATTTCCCTTCTTGATTAAATGGCAGCCGTTACCGTAATATCGTCAAGTGATGTTACATGGACCTGCTTTTATTTCATGCAAATGGAATTTGTTGTGGTTTTACATTGGCTATTCATTTTTACAACTCGGATAATTTACATATCTTTTGTGATTTATTGTAAATATTTGCAATAATTCTTTTTTAACAAGTTAAATTATTTGTCTGCTTTATATTGTTTGTCTCTTTAGATCACTATCGATTTGTCACCACCTCATGAAGGATACGTTCATGATGGTCTTAAAGGAGATCCAGAAGTAGACTTCCAACAAGATTTACAACTCCATGGTCATTGGGAAGGATTTTTTGACCGAGAGAGTGGAGTCGACTTTTATGAGTTTGTTTTCAGCGATAAATGTATAAATAAAACAGAGATGATAACAAGCCAACAGGTAATTGATATTCGTATCTAGAATGATAACTGTCTTAATACCACCCACCGTATATAACTAATAGTATTATTTTCCTATTATATACATAATATGCATTAACTTCTGGGGGAAAACACTGAAGCGTCATTTAAACTTTTTTAGAGAGATGTTACATATGTCCCCCTGCTGATTAATTTTGAATATATATTATTATAATGATCACAAAATTTTCTCTCAATTTGCTATATTTTTTAACTGTAAGAAAGGCGAGATTTTAATGATAGAATATATGAGATATTCTATTCAATTAATCGCAATCATTTCTCTCGCCGATTTGTTCATCTTGATTATCAAACTAATAAGCCTGGTGATCCGTACATTCTAAGAGTACTATTATCCTCGGGGAAAAATACTATGATAGGATGGAATAGAGAATGGAAATTGGGAATGTTTCAAAAAGACCACAACCTGACAAAATAGCAGAAAACTGCCAATGGCGACCAATTAGTATTTAACGCTGCGAGAAAATCCCAAACCTGACGGTGGGCTTCAGTTGGATCCTGAACAGTAATGTAGGCAGTATTCATTATCGTTGTTAGCAATAACAAATTCCATGTTTTGTTTAGGAGTGGAATCGGTTGCCGATTTAGTTTCATGTATATAACGAGGATCATGTTATCCTCAAATTAAATCCTTAAAACCATATAATAACAGGGTCAAACGGTCATTATATGAGATAGAATTTGATACAGTTTCCAAAAAAAACATTTAAATATTGAAAACGAATATAGACGGGAAAAGTTTCAAAGAGATACTAGACCGGTCACAATTTGTAAGGTAAGATTTAATGGGATGGTTTTCCTGATTAAATTCTAAAATTCATTTTAACTAACGTTGGATGTTCAGTTTTATCTACCAATTTTTGTTGGTTGAGAGATCTTTAAAGTCATATAATGAGGTTGACATTGGTGATACAAATCAGCGGAAATGTGTAAATGCCAGTTGTAGAAAACAGTTTTTAGAGTAAGGTGTTTGATTATTATTATCTTTTTATTACTTCTAAATGACTATCCATACAAAGTATAAATATTATTTTTTTATTTCATCGAGAGGTGTTTTATATATTTTAATATATTAAACTAGCTGTCTTGCCTTGATTATCATTCAAAACTTATGATATACTGTTTTACAATTTTAGAAAAAGGTAACTTACAACACTTATGCAACCTTCAATGCACCATCAGAAGGTATCTTCTTCGTCTCAGTGGTAGCTGTTAATAGAGCAAGCGAAGGTTCAAATGTCGTATGTTCTGATGGCGTAACAGTTACTACGTCTATTCCATTTATCAAAGACTTTGTCTGCGAGGGTGTTAAAGCCAGGGTTCAGATTTTAAAAGATTCAAATGGCACTTTGTGGCTGCTAGATGGGAATTTAATACGACATAGAATTACAGATTTTTCATTAGGATCTGCGTAAGCTATGTTGATTTCTCATAATCTTAACTGTATTCAATTATGTCAATCATAACTCATTCTGGTTCCTTATTGCCTGAAAAGTTAACAGAATTTTTTTTAGAAGTCGTTAAATTTACTTTTATTTTGATGCCGACTGTAATTTGATAATTGGCAGTTGCAGATTGAGGACTGACAAGATTTAAAACCCTTTGACAATCGGTTTTTGGTGTATTTCTAATAAAAGAAAACATAATGGTTAAATAATTCTGTTACATGTGATTATCTGAAATTGATAAGAATAACATTCAGTCTGCCTAGTAACATTATCCTAAGATATGGTGTATCTTACATAAACCAAAATCGTCTTATTGTATTTTTGTATATGCATCATGCTTATTTATAAGTTCAGAATAGAGAATGGAAATCGGGAATGTGTCAAAGAGACAAATACCTCATCAAGGATAAAAAAAAACTGAAAGCCACCAATGGGTCTTCAACACATTGAAAACATCACGCATATGGAGTCTGGCTTTAACCTCTTACCAAAAATGTCTACTAGATCAGTAAAAAGGAAGTCACACGAAACGCATCAACAGGTGCAAAAATGCGCAGGGGTTGAATATGTTAAGTGAGATCTCTACCGTCCCCCTATACATCTAGCCAATGTAGATTGAACAAACTCACAGCAATAGGCACAGTAAAACTTATTTTAAGCGAAGTCCGAGTTCGATGTCAGAAAAGGTATCAAACGAAAATAAGCAAAATCACAATGATAAAATTGAGAATGGAAATGGGGAATACATATATAAACACATGACTACTTATTGAACTGCCAGCTCCAGATCTCAATTAAACTGATGGAAATGTTATGTCTGCATCATATGAAAATCATGCATAATCCCTTCTGTTGAGGGTTTAGTATCATATTATCATAAAACATATGAATTGTTCACCCTATTTTGCGATCATTTACGGAGAAATACACAGTACACCACAGCTCAGTAGTACTTTAACCTAAAATGAAATATTAAATCATAGCTATAACTTGATATAGGTACCATAATGTTAGTTCAATGTTTCGTACATTTTCTTATATGTTCTTGTTTTCTAGTAATGATTTGGAGGTGTCTCAGCAGAGTGATGCATTTGAAGCATTCCCCGAAGGTCGTCCTGTTAAAAAGATTGACCTTAAATTGCTGAACACTAACTCTTACAGTGGAATTCTTGGTGTTTTACCAAGACATCAATCGGTTAGTATGATTTACATTTCTGTCTGCCCTAGGTTTTTGGAACATTTTAGTAACCGTTTATTCATTTTGCATTTTCAGCAATTTGACTTGTTTTATTTTGTTTGAATATGAAGTGGTGTCTTTTTCTCAGCATAAGTTCTGGTCGTGTTGAAAAAACACGTTTTTTTTTTGGTTCACAGATATTTTACCAAACACCTTTCAAAATACAACAAAATTAACCAAAGCTTGAAATGCAAAGATTTAAACTATCACAATTTAGTTGTCGGTAAGTGAATTAATTTTTTAGCTAACCTGGCCAAATGGTCCAAGTGAGCTTTTCTCATCACTAGGCGTCCGTCGTCAATCGTCCATCGTCGTCTGGCTTCCATTGTCGTCCGGCGTCCGTTAACATTTACAACAATCTTCTCCTCTGAAATTAAACTACTGGGCCAAATTTAACCAAGTTTGGTCACAATAATCATTGGGGTATCTAGTTTTAAAAATGTTTCCGATGACCTGGCCAACCAACCTAGATGGCCGCCATGGTGAAAAAAAGAAGATATCGGGAAAATGTAGATTTTTGCTTATATCTCTGAAACGAAAGCATATAGAACAAATTCGACGAGGTAATATTGTAAAATGCAGTTTTTGGCTTATACATGTATTTCTGAAACCAAAGCATTTAGAGTATCTGACAAGAAGTAAATGTTTTCTTTAAGTCAAGATCTATCTGCCCTGAAATTTTCAGACGAGTGGGGTTGCTGCTCCTAAATTGGCAATTCTAGGAAAATTTTACAGTTTTTGGTTATTATCTCCAATATTATTATAGGTGTAATACCACCAAATCATGGTACGTCACATCCGATTGTAATCGAAAAAAATATTCCCTTGAATTTGACAGTTGTATGTAATTAGTCCTATATATTTTATTGCAATAAAAGATTTTTGTGTCATAAACATATGTCTTGGGTATTTCAAAGCACCATTATTTTTGTTATTTGGGATTTTTCTATAGAATATTTTGTAATCTTGAGGTTACATGGTGACTTGTACACAGAAAAAAAGTTCTATAACTTTTAATTTTGTCATTTCACATAATTGTGCTTTCTTTCATTCTTTATAATGTACGTGAAATTATGTACTACCAGTAGCTTGAACTCATTAAAGCTAGCTAGCTTATGCATTTGCACGCCATAAGCGCGTTTCGTATGCAAAACACACATCAGTGACACTCGATAAAAAAATGAAAGGACCAAATCAAGTTAAAATGGAATAGTGTTGAGAACAAAGTAAGAAATCTTACGTTTCAAATGAATAGGTATAAAAAAAGTATATTTAATGGAGTTTGAAGATTAATTTGAAATAAAACCCCACATAATACATGTCAAAGAGGGGCGAAAGATACCAGAGTGACAGTCAAACTTATAGATCGAAAATAAACTGACAACGCCATGGCTAACAAATAAAAAGACAAACAGACAAATAATAGTACACAAGACACAACATAGATAACTAAAGAGTAAGCAACTAGAACCCCACCGAAAACTGGGGGAGATCTCAGGTGCTCCGGAATTGTGAGCAGATCCTGTTCAACATGTGGCACCCGTCGTGTTGCTCATGTTATTACAAACCCGGTAAATAGTCTTATTCGGTAGGCC
This sequence comes from Mytilus edulis, assembly GCA_019925275.1. Lineage (NCBI taxonomy): Eukaryota > Metazoa > Mollusca > Bivalvia > Mytilida > Mytilidae > Mytilus > Mytilus edulis. The sequence continues at coordinate 80,499,549 of CM034351.1, forward strand.
AAATATATGATATCATTTGTGATGGAAATCCAATATGGTCTTTTGTGAGATGACTCTGATATTTGATAGATCACGATGGTGGTTTTCATAAAATACGTAACGTTCAACTGTCCATCATGTTGATAACAAAATATATTTGTATGGTTAAAAAATTAAACCTTTTTTGATTTACGACGAATAATTATGATCCTAGCTGAATGAATTAATTTCAGAAGTTACAAAATGTTTTAATTTATTTTTATGCAAATAACGCCTTTGAGGTCGAGTTGCGGAATTCCGATGGACCGTCTTAGCGTGTGCGTTTTTCATAGTTTCCCCCTATTTTAAAGGCTACAATGTGACTTGTCGATTACGAATGACGATAAATGCAATTATAATTTTCCTATGCTTTTCGTTATGCTTGTAGCCATTTATGTCAGAAATTTTTACACATTATCTTTTAGTTTCCCTTACATGTCAGTTATCAGGTGATCAATGTATGTACACATGTATTTACAAATTAACTAGTTTCAGGTTAAATGGAAAAGTGGTGTACATGAAAGTCTCATATATGATTACGCCATTGGAATGTCTTCATCTCCAGATAGCATTGCTCCTGATATATACAGTTTCCATTCATCAAAACATAACACACACCTTAGGTTTCATCATAATATTCTTGTAGAGGGTGAAGAATTTTACATTATGGTCAAAACAACAAGTCAGTCTGGTGTTGTGGGATATCAGGTAAGATAAGTTTGTTTTTTTCTGCAAACAAAATCTCATAAAATTATTTTATCATGTATGGCGGAATATTTTATTTGTTTTCACGAAAAACCTGGCTGATGGTTGATAAAAGATATATTCAATCTTCATTCTCAGCATTTTATTTATGCGTTTGCCTTATTGGTTAAAATAAATTGTTTTAGAATTGAATATATAATTCAATCGAAATCCGTTAATTTTTGTTTCTTTTTGATGTTTTCTGTTCTAGAGTATTGGACCATTTATTGTTGACAAAACACCACCAAAGTTTAAAAATAATGTCATTAAAGTTGACAATGTAAACGGTTATTTACTTATATCCTGGTCAGATGATTATGTGTTTGATGAGGAAGATCCATTTCCGTTGCAGTACGAATATGCAGTGGGTAATTATAACTTCACCGTATGTGTATTAATGACAGTAAATGACAAATTGTGCTACATTACCTATCACTTCATAAGAAATTGACAAGGTTCATTATTTAAAATCTGAAATTGCAAGTGTAATAAAAAGTTCATATAGAATTTTACAAAGATGAAAAAAAGTAGATGACGCCATGAGCAGAAATTACATTTTCTTAAAACATATCATAAACATATCTTGCAAAATACATTCTTTATAGAATCACCAATCGAAGAATTTCAATATAGAAACATTTTCAACGAAAGATCAAACAACACATTACTTCACAAACATGCGTAGCACATGAGTAAATTATCAGTGTTGTTCGGTCAAGAGATGAACATTTTTGAATGTTTTTACTTTATACATGTAAAGCTAACTAAATTTTAAAAGCATGGATGTATAATATTACCTTAGATTAGGATAGAATGAAAAATCCACAGATTTATAGAAGGTCAAACTTGTTAATAATTATGTTTGTAAATCACAGTTGACATATTCATAGGGCATACCTTTTTTATTATTATTCCCACTGTTTATTAATGAACGTGTTTACTGTTTAATGTTTACCTAACAGTCTAGAATGTTCAAACAGACTCCTTAGCAATTCTAAGTTTTGTATGAACATGGCCTGAATTGTATATCTAGAAATAATTTGTGAATTTTGAAATACAATAAAAATTCAGTTAAATGTTGCTGTACTGCTTTAATCGTTTATCTACAAAGAAACATAAATCATAATTCATTATTCGATGTGTTTGATACGGTTTTAAATACATTGGGTTTATTATAAACTTAAATTTTTGGTCTCCATACTAAAAAAAATATTCTCTTTTACAGGTCATACCGCTTCTCAGCAAGATGTTCAAAGTTTTAAGAGTATCAGCAGTGTTGGGCCATGTACTGTGGCTTATCCCCCAACATGTTCCGCTATTCTTTTATCAGACTTGCAGTGGCCTTTACATGCTAATCATGATTATTATATCAGTTTAAGAGTTACCAATGTTGCAGGCTTATCATCAACAGCGGTATCAGCACCTTTCAGATGTAACACACAGCTTCCATCTAAAGGAGTGGTTTTAGATGTACTTCCTCGAGAACGAGAGATGAAGGGAATAAAGGTACGCATTGTCAAAAATACAAAAATATAATTATCATAATTGTTTAGTTCAATACATGCATTTACAGAGACGCAGAAGATGCCAAGGGGATAGTCAACAGTACATGTATATTTACTGTAACTTTAGACCAGAGCAAGGATATGTTTTGAAAAGGTTTTAATTTCTTTGAGCATAATTGTTCATGATGGCAGTGTGGTAGTTGTGTCCATCAACTGTCAAAATGAGTTGTATTAAAAAATTAAAACAAATATTGGTTGCCTTCGGCTGTTGTCTACTCTATGGTCGAGTTGTGTCTTTGACACATTCCCATTCCATACTCAATGGTCATATGGTCGATACGTAAACCATGCACTTTGTATTAAAGCGATTATATGTTTTGCAGTTGCTTTAATTGTTTCCTTTTGGTAGTTATAGACCATGTCGAGATCTTAATAGTTCCCCTTACGAATAAGTACATTGATTGTTTTTTTTTTTTTTTTTTTTTTCATTATCAAATTCCCAGAAGTTACATGAAAAGGTAAATGCAATAAAAAGAATGAATAAAATTCAAGCTTATTCATTCTTTCCGTTAATTGTTTATAATGCAGAATAGTATAAATAGTGTTTAATTTACATGCAGACATAAACATGTCTAACCCCGCCGCAAGTTTGCGCCTGTCTGAAGTCAGGTGCCTCTGTCCTTTATTAGTCTTGTATGATTTTTAATTTAGTTTTTTTTTTATAATTCGGAGTTTATTATGACGCCCATTATCACTGCACAAGTATACATATTTTTTAAGCTGCCAGCTGAAGGACACCTCCGGGTGCGGGAGTTATTCGCAACATGGAAGACCCATTGGGGGGTCTTAGGCTGTTGTCTGCTCTATGATCGGGTTGTTGTCGCTTTGACACATTTTTCATTTCCTTCCCCAATTTTATGTAAGGCCCAATGTATTCACAATTCAGACCATCGGTTTATCTTTTGAATTGCGCCACATTATATTTTGACTTTTTATAGCACACCATATGATAATACGTACGGTGACTAAAACGTGTTACATCCTTGTCCTTTTGTTTTAAGTTTTTATAAATAACCCTTTTTCTTTGTAAAACAAAGAACTAGAAATTAAAGAAACAACAGGCACCGCTTTCTCCGCCTCATTTTTAGACTTCGAATTTGACATACACAGTCATGTAAATACCAGAATCTATGACAAATTAATGGGACAGTAGTATACCGCTTCCGACAATCATTAATCGATGGAGTGAAAAGAAATCCGGGTAACACAATAAAAATGAGGTAAACATAGCAACTATAATATATATAACAAACGAGACCATCTTAATTTTTAGATTATAAATTCCTATGATTTAAGCAACAGGAACCCAAACAAAAACTGGGGGATGATCCCAGGTGTTCTGGAATGTTGAGCAGATAATATTCCACATGTAGCACCAGTCGTGTAGCTCATATTATTACAAACCAGGCAAATAATCTTAACTCGTTATGTCACAGGGAACAGGACTGTAGTAACGACTTCGGGTATTCCTTGGTTTAATAGCTAAAAGTTAAAGGATATTTCTGACTTCTTTTCTGTCTTCCTATATTGTCATTATAAATTCCTGTATGAATTCAACCTCATTAAGATAAAGGAACATATCGAAAAGAAGGGGAACACAATTGGTTCCTATGGGAATGACGAATTTGTAAAACAATTTCTTTTTTTTTAATTGTTTAGTGCAGTCACAATAAAACAATAAAACAAGATAAAGCCCTCCTCTGTGCTCTATTTTCTTAGTTAAAACGGTTGCTGCATTGAACATAATTATTTGAGAATGTTTAAAAATGAATTGTACACTTTTAACTCATTAGATTTATGAAATTGTATAAACAGATTTAAATTAAATAGGTTATGTATGCATTTTAGATAAATCTTGAAAAGTTCTTATACTTAATCTTTCCAAATTCCAAATTTGAAATCATTTTGAATACCTAATATTCCATAGTTATTTGGTTTTTTTTTTATTCAAAACTAATTGAAAACTGTAGATTTGAAGATATCTATATTAAGTATCATTTCTATTTTTTGGTATTTTTTTGTAAACATATAATTACATATAAAAATCAGCAAGGTTCAAGATATTATTGCAAGTGAAATTTCTTTTACAGTATACCTTAGAAAGAAATACTTTTTTTAAGGTTTTCGATTTCTTTCTTTTTTTAATAAACATTTATTAATGTCTGACGGTTATTCCTGAGTTGTGGCATTACATTTTATTATACATGTGCAGCATCCCTTTCTGCAAGCTTATTCTAGTCTTAATGAATTATTTTTGACTTTTCCTGATATAATACCTCACATATGTTCAAATTTTGATATTTCAATGATAAGACAGATCTTGAAATATATTTATTGCATTGCAGGACGTAAATGATGTGGATTATACTTCTAACAGAACACATCTCGCTGCTTTATGGTGGGGTTTTAGACATCCTCATTTACGTATTATTTTTCATATATGCATTGGGACAGAAGTAGGAAACTGTGACAACAGCACTATTGTTAAAAGAAACTCGTCATACAATTACCATGTTTTCAAAGACCTACACTTACGAGCTTTTCAGGTAAATTGTGTCCCCCTCCCCCGTTTTATTTTGACAGTGTACTGCTACTATGATACCATAATCAATGTACAATAGATACGATGATTAAGACAATTACTCCTGTGTTATAGATTGTTAGTCCTAAAATCAATTTTTAACATTGAACACGTTGGAAAATTGACATAAAGAGAATTTGTTCTTCATTGCACACTCGTCGTTACTATTGGGGTTTGGCTTGCTGAATTAATGATATTTCATGTTTTTGTAGAATTATCTTTTATCTTTTGTTTCAAATTGATCTTTTAATTCATAATTTTCGAGAGAAAGAAAAATCCAGCTGCCTTTACCATATATCAACGTCTCACACTGAAGATTATAGCAGTTATTACATGCATTTTCAGGAAATAAACTTTTGAAGGAACAATTGTTTAAACATTTCAGTCTGACCAGGTAACCTTATGGTAGGTCAAATAGTAAAAAGTCCACTTTTAACACATATCACCACACTCTCTTCGACGAGCAAAATTAATAATGGTTGTATTAAATATGATTCAAACTAATTTTGTTTTTATTTTTCATATCAAGACAACTTGTAATTTCAAAAGACAAACGCATTTTTCTTTTCTCTCAGAAATATTTCATCACTGTGAAAGCAATAGCAACAACGGGTACTGTTTTAGTCTCATCTGATGGTTTAACTGTTTTAGATAATACTAAAGTTATGTCAGAAGTTTCTGTTTTCGATGGAACAAAATGTACAGGTATGTTATAACTGATTATTCATTATTGATGTGCAATTTAGGCAAAGTCGTCAATTTTTGTTCCATGGCTGTATGAAAATATTACCAATATCAATATTGTATTACCATTGTTTAAGTTTCTAAATATGTTCATTTCATAGTCATCATTTTTCTACGTGATATCTTACCAATGTTAGATATATATTTTTATATAGGCCTTTAAAATGATTCTACTTATTCAAATATTTGGATAAAAAAAATCGTCTATTTTTTCCTTTTAAGAACAATGAATGATTTTGTATGTTTTTAGTTGGTCAGAATTTATCAAGAAGTCATCATCAGTTCGTAAGTTTATAGATATAAGAATATGTGGTACGAATGCCAATGAGACAACTCTCCATTCCAGTCACAATTTGTAAAAAGTAAACCATTATAGGTCAAAGTACGGCCTGCAACACGGAACCTTGGCTCACATCGAACAGCAATCGAAAACGTGACTAGTGTAAAACCATTAAAAAAAAAGGAAAAACAGCGGTCTAATCTATATAAAAAACGAGAATTATTTATGAACGACATCACCAAACGACAACTACTTAACAATATGTTTCTGACTTTGGCCAGGTTTAAACAAAATCAACGGGTTTTAATGTTTTTACAGGCACCAACATTCACCATAACCTGAAACAATAGTGTAACTTCAAAACATGGAAAGTCTCACCATGAAATAGTGAATGTAATTGCTTAACTCAATAAAAAGATATATTATCAAAAAATTAAAAAAACATACACTGAACATATAAAAAGTAAAATCACAACAATACCAAACACAGAGGAAAATTCAAAACGGACAGTCCCAAAACAAATGTCAAAACGAAATGATAAAACACATCAAACGAACGGTCAACAACTGTCATATTCCTGACTTGGTACAGGCATTTTCAAATGTAGAAAATGGTTGATTGAACCTGGTTTTATAGCGCTAAACCTCTCACTTTTGTAAATTCGATCTATGACACAATGTAACAAAGAAATAGTCGGAAGGGGTTTAGATGTAAAACAATACAAGAATAACAACTATATAAACCTTGTATAAATTGTAGTTCAATACAAATCGTACACTGGTAAATATAAATTATTTTGTTTTAGAGTCCATGGAGTACAGAAATATATTTTACAAAATAACTACACTTTTCGTTCATGTGAAAGCAAATGTATGAAAACTATCTTCATAGTAAAAAGCAAAAGTAACACATGTTAAAAATAGTCAGACGAGATATAACACAACACAAATGCATAATGAAAGTAAATGTTGAGAGTACTCACTGTTACTAAAAGCTAGTTAAAAGCCAAAATCAATTGATAATTAAAATCTTGCCTCGGACCTTCTAATAACCTATACTGTATATAAATCTTTTACTAGATTACGAAAAACTAAGGATTTTCTCATTCCAGGCATAGATTATCTTAGCCGTATTTAGCACAACTGGAATTTTGAATCCTCAATGTTCTTCAACTTTGTACCTGTTTGGCTTTATAAATATATTGATATGAGCGTCACTGATGAGTCGTATGCAGACGAAACGCGCGTATGGTGTACTAAATTATAATACTGGTACCTTTGATAACTATTGTGACATCACCGAATGCGACTAATCATTATATAAATATACTCGCTGTTATATTTTCACTCGTTTTACTCATAAACTCTGAACAAATTGAAATCAATTTGAGGTATTTTAATGTGTTTGGCGTCAAAACAGAATATTTCCATCACTTCTGAAGGTTTTGAAGTGTTTGTAAAATTTTCATTATTGTACGTAAGCAAACTGCATATAAACAAGATTCGCCCAAATATTTCTTTAAAAATATTTTTTTATTTATTTCAAATGTCAAATGTAGTTTATACAAATTAGAATTACTTTATGGTATTGAAATATATAGAGAGAGGACACAGCTATTTTATAGTCTTTGTCTATTTTATATCAAACACTAGATTTAGATCTTCTGACCGCAAATTAGCAAAATTGCAATTAGCGGAATTTAGCGATACAGTTTACAATGTACGACGATAATAGCTTTTGTTGGCGCACAATAAAGCTTCAAATGTTTATTTGATAAGATAGATTGGTGCGCAAAGTTATCTTTTAGTTTGAGCTAGGATGTTTACCGTTAATATTGATAATTGAAAACAACGAATATTTTGTCTCATATTCCAGTGTTCTAATTTTAGCAGTGTTTTTCAATAAATGCATCTAACCACTTATATTTTAATGTGTAGCATAAATCAGTTAATTTGAAAGCTTTTCTTCAAAATGCTGACTAATGCTTCTTAAAATACATGTTTATTATTCCTCTTGCTAATTTTATTAACGTTGAACAAATAGTCTGCTTTCACTACATTTACTTTCGGTTTCGATTAAAACCATGTTTTCATTTGATCATCACTTATTGAAGGATACTAGACCAACATGTAGTGAAGAAATAGAATGCCAAACATCAACGTCACATGTTGCTGCGTACTGGACTGTGCCTAATGAACATATTGACTATACCCGGGAAACATTTATTGCAGTGGAAGAAAGAGCCCATTTTGGTGGTAATAGATTTTGTTTTATATATATATGTTGAAAAAGACTTATATGAGTGTCTTCAAATGTTCAGGTACAATGTGCTGTTGAATAAAGTTATCAATGATATTTAATGCTACAGGGAAAATCATATGTGCAGTTCAATGACCTACACCAACTGCTAATAGTACCATAAAGCATGCTGCAAATTTATGAACTACATATACAACTTACTTTGTTATTGTAGGCAGTTTTCATAAAATGCCTCTTATTAATAAAACTTTTAAAAATGTTTATAAAGAAGTTGTGTCCTTCAATTTGTTTTTTATGTAGTATTTCCACAGCATAAACAAAAGTTGGTGCACTATGATGCAAGTAAGTCTATATAAAGATTTTTTGTTTATTTCAGACTTTTGGAAAATATTTTTTAATTACACATATGTTGGAAAACATAATAGTTTTATAATTGGAGACCTAAAGCTACAACCAGGGAGATTCTATCGATCAAGTTTGAGGTTTTGTGTTGAAAGCATATGTTTCAAACCATTGAAAAGTGATGGTTTTATAGTTCTTCATAATTATCCAAAAACTGGTCGCATAGAAACTGTTTACAAAAACATTTCAGCCATGTCTGATCAGGTAAGATGTATTGTTATTATACATCGTATTTTTTCACCCATCGAGTCAAAATTAATCGTGGAAAAGTTGGTATATGCAAGAGTAGATACACCACGATCAAATCTCACATATGTGTTTTACCTTTTGTGTTATATGCTTAATTTTGCAAACCTAATAACAATTGCAGTGTTTTGTACAACCAAATGAGAAAATGTACAGAAATAGACAATACTATTTCAAATTATTCCAAAGATATCTCAGAGTTGACCAAAGATTTATTGACACAACTCATCTGTGTATTAATCTTTTGATTTCAAACATATTTTGTATTCACATTTCTGGTAACTTAACCCTTAGTGATCAGTGTTAATATGATATGTTCAACTCTTATTTTGAAATAAGGTTTACTTGATCATTGCTTAAATGTCAGAAATACATTGTTTTTTTTTCTTTATCACAATTCACAAGGTAGTAAAATAAAACATAAATGCTATGTCATGACTTTTTTGTTTTTGGGAGTGGCAATTTGTGAATACATTTTGATAAAAAATATTGATAAAACTGTTAAATCAATCATATAGGTAAATTCATCAGATTAAAATCTTCATAAAGCAGTGTCTGGAAAGAAATTTTGGAATTGTTAGTTTTTAATTCTTTTCAACCTAGTATTTTATTAGACTATTCCATTTTTTTTCATTCGAGCGTTATTAATGAGTTTTGAAGTCGAAATATAATTATAAATGTGATAAGCCTGGTAACTTTGTCGAGTTTTGTAAGACAGCAATATCAAAGTATAATGTTGACTTACGATTAAGAATCTCTTGCCTTGCTTATTTTGAACCATTATATTTCAATTTGTGTCTATACAAAAGGAGAATAATTGATTTGACAAATGATGAAAGGTTTTATAGATATAACATTAATGTTATCAGTTATTCTGCCTGGGCGTTTCTGGTGAAGTCCATCAGAAGCATGACATTTATAAATTGTTGTTTTTTCTTTTCTTACAACACTGGGTCCATACTGCGGCTGTGTTTTTAATCCCTAAGGATATCATCAGCTCAGTTGTCGGTACTATGACATTGGCATGATGTGTAACACACCATTAAACTTGGCCTTTTTATAAATTTGTAAATTATTAGGAAACGAACATTCAAAAGGAAAAATTAATAAGATTATTATGACTAAACATTTTCTGTTTTCTCATTGGCTAAACACATAAGAAATCCTCATTGATAACACGTTATATTCACCGCGTGAAAAAATCCAAGAGTTTAATATAAAAGTAAAAATAGCGTCCGCAAACCGAAATATAGACTTTCCAAGACAACGTCAATGATGTAGGTTCATGACGTCAGGTACGTTCTCAGGGGTTTTTTCTTCTTGTTTTAAAATTTTCATTTGATCTTACTGACTGATAATTTTCTTTCTTAGCACAGTAGAGTGATATTAAAAATAATCGAAAGAAACTTTGGGCGCACGTACCGTTGTTATTGACATTTACAAAGTCGCCATAGGTAAATTGCGATAAACATATTATAATTGGTCATTTCATTTAACTCGATTGGCTTTCAAATTCGTACTGACTCAAGCAAGAAAATCAATCTCGTTTATATGACCAATGATAATCTATAACTACTAAACACTTTGACTGTTACAGATACATTGTACATTACTTAACATAATCTGATATTTGAGTTAAAATGTAAATTGGTAAGTTTTGTTCTAGTTATTTATCACGATGGAACGAATGTTTGATCCTGATGTTGAAGATATGGAGGAAGCTTTGAGCATGGTCAATCACTATGAATGGGCAATAGGAAATGATATTGGAGTTCAGACACAATGGATGAATGTTCATGAGTTTTCGTTTCCTAATGCTACTTATGTAAGTAGTCCGTTCGAAAATATTGTACATGTATATGATTTAAGGGAAAAAAGATCCATCAACAGAAGTTTTATTTAATAAGAAAGATACTTTGTAAAGAAATTTCAAAGGATACAAGTTTCATCTATGTCTTCAATAGTTCAAATGCATAATTACATTCTTGATCTCCAATCTGAACAAATAATGTGCATAATTTTTCTTCAAAATTATATGTTGTATTCATATTTACGTAATAATTGTAATGTGGAAATGGTTTTCAGATGAGTTTCCGATTATCCCTGAATGAGAGCATAGATTTTTCAAAATGTAGACAAGTGCATGTGAGAGGATACAACAAAGCTGGTATGTGGTCCATTGTGTCATCAGATATAAAGAACTGCAATGTGATGGACAGTGATTCATTTATCATTCCAAATATTGTTGTTGATGCTATTGGAAAACCGGAAAGAAGTGGTGGTAAGGCATATTTTTTAATTGATTCGTATCCCTAAGGACGTAAGGTGATAGTAGGAATTTGCAATAAGGCAATTATATCTGTTTATTGTTGTTTCGTTTTTTTAATTACTTTGATGTATTTCGTTTATTTGCACTGGATGCGATTCGTTTAATTTGTAACGATAATTTTCTATGGACGTTGACAAATATTTTGAACGGCTAGATTCCTCATTCAACCGTTCCCTAACAAAGAAAGCCACCATTTGGGTATTTTGGGAGTATGTATTTTCGCACAAAATAAAAGAGAAAAGCACATTTTCAGCCTCAAAATGTCTTAATCAAACCATTCTGAAGCGTTCGAAAAGTATAAATACGTCTAGTGATTTTTGTTTGACATCCAGAGTCTACAGGTGTAATACCACCAAATCATGGTACGTCACATCCGGTTGTATACGAAAGTAGATCTTTAAAAATATTCCCTTGAATTTGACAGTTATAGGTAATTAATCCTACATTTTATTTCAGTAAAAACATTTCTGCGTCATAAACATATGTCTTGGGTATTTCAAAACACCATTATTTTTTATTTGGGATTTCTATAGAAAATTTTGTAATCTTGAGGTTACATGGTGACTAAACCTTGTACACAGATAAAATAAGGGGAGAAATTTGATTGGTTACCTTCCAATGATGGTTATTTTCTTATATGCAATCAAATGTTATGGGAATTTTTTTCTATAGTACTGGACAGGATAAAACTTTACTGATGCCAAGTATTTCTTTATTTGAAACAAAGATAAATTCTGCACATTTTTTTGAAAAGTGCAAATTTAACAAAGACTAATAGGGGAAATCAATAGTGGGAAGCTGTACATGCACCTTTGACCTTGTGAGTAATTTCACGTGTTAAAGTTTCTTGCTATTTAAGTGAAATATTACAAAAAAATGAAATATTCTGAGTGGATCGAGTCTCCAAAACACATTTTATGAGCAAATTGTCTTGAAATAGAACTCTACCATGAATATTAATATTTTTCGGGGGGGGGGGGGGGGGGGGGGGGCTTTTCTCCTTATTTCTTATGTTCTGCTTTGATAGAACATTATCCTAGGAAATACTTAAATAAATTTATAGTTATAAGTAGATGAAATTATTTCTAATGCTGTAACGACAAATTATTCACTTAAAGAGAAGCCTTTTCTGTCCCTGTCTGGAACGCGGCGTAAATTAAAATTTTTACGTAAGGACTTATTGAAACCTCCTTTGATACAGTAAACTTTTATATGGATTGTTCATTCTACTAAAATGCTTCAATTACTCATTTCTTATAACATTTAACAAGAAAGTTACCCCATTATTTTTATTTATTGGCCTGAAAAGTTGAAATTTTGAGGAAATAAGAGGTATAAATTGACCAAAAGAGACCTTATAAAGAAGACAATGAGGTCCATTAGTGGTATTTATCTTCCTTAAATCATCTTATGTGTCATATTTAACTGTTTGTAGGCAGATAAGATAGATATTTGATCATTTATTGGTCCACACTTTATTTTATCTCGATGCGGGTTGGTTTGGATTTGTCGAAGAAATTTTGCTCGAATCGCTGTAGATGTCGTCTTTCATTATACATGTTATACTAGATTTTTCTCAAACTATTGAACTGATTATGACAAAACTTGACAGAAATGCTTGAAATAACCAGTATAACAAAGGAAAAAAGTTACATTTAGTTTATTGAACAATAATGTCTTCTATTATATGGCGTCACACTGTTAGGATGCAAAGATGACGCAACAGTTTCGCAGACTTATTGATTTATGGCATTTGCAGCCAAACTATTATTTAAAATCTATTTTATTTTAATATGTGGCATTATAATGTAAATAACTGTATTGTACCGTAAGCTTTGCCTTCTACAAACTTGACTGTACTGTTCCAAATACTAGCACCCGCGGTTATTAAGAACATTGTTGTCGGTTTTCGTTGTTAAGAAAAGCGTTCTTACTTTTATCACCTTGTGCGATTAGGTTAAATTTACGGTATCAAGTAGCAATTTCATATGGTGTTCCTCTGCCAGGTAATCAACATATATAGTATACGTGTAAAATCCGAATGTTTGTTTGATATATTGAAAGCTCAAATAGAAAGAGAAAATCCGTCAATAAAAAAATGGTCAGACCGTCATCTTATTTCTGTAACTTGAATATATATGTTTCTTTCACAAACTTTCTATCTATGATATTTTCGTCACATTTTCCCCAAGAAATAAAAATTATAGTTACCTTTTAAATAGCGGGTTGACAGCCATTACTCATCAAGTTCCTGTTTACTGAATAATGCAAGCTCGTAGTTTAACTTGGTTTTTTTTTAATTTTCTGTGTACATTGTAGATGGTAAAATTCGTGAAGGATATGGACGAGATATATTCTTAGAACTAAATGCTGCATGGAAAGAATCTGATATTGATTACACATCTTACAGAAACATATTATCAGCCGTATGGCCTAAATTACGTCATAGGACTTACACATGGGCAGTTCTTGAAATTATCAATTCAGATATAGCCATGAATTATAGGAATGCACATCTTAAGTTGCCTGACCCATGTTCAAATCCCTATGCAATAAAATGTGGTGATACAGGTAAGAATAATTTATAAGAGTGTAAGTTTTTCATAAATTGTTTTAAACCTTACAAAATGATTTAATTTTTTTGTATGTATAATATCTAGTTCTATTATCAATCGATACTTTCTTAGATTAAACGTATGTTTATTAGTTGGGCACAATTCAGGGTATTGAAAATTATATCTTGTGTTTTATATTATCAGAATAAATTGATCTTTTGTACTTTTTCTACTCTTTCTGCAAATGATTGTGTTTCCCTTTAGATAAAGAATACGTAAATGTACTATTTAGAGATGGGGAAGAATTAAAACATGGAAAGAGATATATGATATGTATATATGCACCACAAACGGTTGTAACTCATGAGAAATGGGTTGAAACATTAGAAGAGTTCTCAGATTGCAGTGACGGCGTTACTGTTGATTTAACTCCTCCAATTCCTGGAAATGTGTGGATTGGAATAGACTTCTCAAAAAAATATCAGGTACAGTTCATTTAGTAACAGAACAGAGAATGGAAACGGAAATATGTCAAGAAGACAACAACTCGACTACAGTGAAGAAAACAACACAAGACAACCAATCGGTCTTCAACACAGCAAAAAAATATCCTGGACCCGGAATGAGGCCTCCGTTTATATCAATAAATTACACATGAACCAAAATAAAAATATCAAAGACTTATGATTACTGAATTGGAACATGCAAAAACTGTGTGGGTTTCAAACGTTTTGTGAGATATCTCAATTCTCCCACTTCTACTTCTATGTGGATTAGAATCGGCTCAGTTAAAAACGTCCAATATATGAAAATGTTACAGAAGAAGCTAGGCACAATGACAATGTTATGTCACTCTTAATTAACGATCATTACCTTTTCCCAAATATGACTGTTTTGTTGTGAAAAACAGCCATAGTTAGATAAAATAGTTAATTACAACATAACTAATACAGTTTTTATGCCCCACCTACGATAGTAGAGGGGCATTATGTTTTCTTGTCTGTGCCTCCGTTCGTTCGTCCGTCTGTGCGTCCGTTCGCTTCAGGTTAAAGTTTTTGGTCAAGGTAGTTTTTGAAAAAGTTGAAGTCCAATCAACTTGAAACTTAGTACAAATGTTCTCCATGATATGATCTTTCTAATTTTAATGCCAAATTATTGTTTTGACCCAAATTTCATGGTCCACTGAACATAGAAAATGATAGTGCGAAGTTCAGGTTAAAGTTTTTGGTCAAGGTAGTTTTTGATGAAGTTAAAGTTACATCAACTTGAAACTTAGTACACATGTTCCCTATGATATGATCTTTCTAATTATAATTCCAAATTATAATTTTGACCCCAATTTCACGGTCCACTGAACATAGAAAATGATAGCGTGAGTGGGGCATCCGTGTACTATGGACACATTCTTGTATATTAATAATATTGTAACTTTTATAAAATCCTGTTGTTTTTTTTATTAAGTTTTTAGAAATTAACCTGTGGCTTCAATCTTTGATGCGTTGATGCATTGGTGTGCCACACTGTTCGTTATTCTTTATTGTGTACTGTCGTTAATCAATTTCATGTGTTCGTTGTTAATCTGTGGTTAACATGTTGTAATGTACTATCATATTATTAATTTATGTATTTCTCTGTCCTGAGTGTTCTTGATTGTGACAGTTTGAATGCTCATTCCATACCTCGATTTTTTATTTTTGAAATTTAAATATAGGTAATCTACTGTTGACTCAATTAAAGCTTCTTGCTTACTACGTTTTATCATCATTTGTATACAAAGAACGATTTTGTTTGCTTTCAGGCATCGACCTCAGACATTTATGTAAATTGGAATTCTTTTGTTGATGTGGAACAGTTTGTTAAAACAAGACATAATTCTGGAATAAAAGAATATTACTTAGCAATAGGTATATTGATAACTGATAAATGAGGTATTTTGTGCTGCTTTAGTAACAAAATTTTAAAAGTCACTACTTTATTTAACTTTTGGCAAAAAGTATATTTCTATCGGCCTTATTCTTTTTGTTTTCTGGTATGTGCCTCCGTTAGTTCGACCGTTCGTTTGTCCGTCCGTCTGTCCCGCTTAAGGTGAACATTTTTGGTCAAGGTACTTTTTGATGAATCTGAAGTCCAATCAACTTGAATCTTTGTACACATGTTCCCTATGATATGATCCTTCTAATTTTAATGCCAAACAAGAGTTTTTATTCCAATTTCACGGTTCACTGAACATAAAAAATGATAGTGTGAGTGGGGCATCCGTGTACTAAGGAAACATTCTTGTTTTATCCTAATGAAAACACATTTCAAGTAAACTTACTTGTATATCCTCTCTTTGTTTAAAGTTATATAATTAGAAAATAATTACCAGATACACAATTTAAATAATATCTAAATTTGCTCTTCAACCCACTCGTGTGTATTTCTTATTTTTGTGATTAACCTTGATTTCTACTTTATTGGTCGCCTTGTGTAAATACTCGAGATCTACGAATTATTTCAATGTGTGTCTAAATCTATAGAGTATCTTTAACAAATTTTCAAACTGACAATCTATTTTTGTTCAATTTTTGAGTAGAATCATTAAATGTCATGCAGGTGAGAGATTAGGCTATTCATAACACCATATTCAATTTACCATGTTTTACATAAAGAAATATCTGTACGAATTTAGTTTTATTTGCTTTCCTTTCAAATGATGTGTTTGGGTTTTTGATTTTACCATTACGGAAGGGACTCTCTGTTTTGAGCTTTCGTTAGAGTTCGATATTTTTTGTTAATTTGTTTTAAATTTTTCTAAATTGATTGTACTTGACTTTTAATTTTAACGTCTCATCATATCATATGTTTTACTGCAGGGTCTACAATTGGTGGATCAGATGTTGTTCCATTTACAAACATCGGAATAGCTAACCACTATACTCTACATAATCTCAGATTACAGAATGGACATGAATACTTTGCATCAATTAAAGGTTACTGTTATCTTTTAATTTTGGTATTATGAGTTCATATCTTCAAAATGATAAATAACTAGAATGTTGATATCATAGCTAGTGAACAATTGTCCGGAGTATTCGCTGGGTAAAAAATTAATTCTGATAATGATAACATTGACACCAAAATACACCCAGCGAATACTCCGGACAATTGTTCACTAGCTATGATATCAACATTCTAGTTATTTATCATTTTGAAGATAAGTTTGATGTAAATTACTGTGTTTACCGTGTTTCAATAAAATAATAATTATATTAACTATTAACTATCATTATTAGTACCTACCGATTATGGAGCAATATTAACGATTTAAATCGGTTTGTTATGCTTACTGTCAATATACTAGTAATACTTCTACTAATTTTGCAATTTATTTGAAATAAAACCCGATTTAAATCGTTAATACTGCTCAATAATCGGTAGGTACTAATAATGATAGTTAATAGTTAATATAATTTTAATTTTATTGAAACACGGTAAACACAGTAATTTACATCAAACTTATCTTCCCTGTGGTCATCACAAATTATAATACATCTAAAAACAGATACTAATAGAGTGTAAAAGTGCAATCATTTAGTTCAGTGCGTCAATATATATATATAAAACATAAAGTCATTAATCGATAAAGAACAAAACAAATCCGGGTTACAAAATTGAAATCGAAAGAAACATCAAAGTTACAAGAGGAAACAACGTGACAGCAGATACACTGAACTGCGACAAAACCAAACGCCAACATACACCGAAACATACTATAAGAAACCATTATGATTTGTTACATGTCATTTGAAAGGAAAATGGTGGTTAAACAGAGAGTAACATGCAGAAATCAATCAATAATTTGCCATAAATATTGATTTACAATTTGAATATGTATTATCTAAAACGTTTGATCAGTTAAAAGAAACATGCTATTGGATAAAAAAAATAGATGAAAGTAATTTCATGTGATTTTATCGACAACTTATATATTTTCCCTTTGATGTTACTGGCTGATATTGTTAAGATCAAGGACAGAACTTGATATTCAAAAATATTAGGTCATCTATATATTATTTGCTGTATCAGTGCAGCAAAGTGGCATTCCTCAATCCTCAATATGAGAATTGTTTTTAATTTTTTTTTTGTCCAGTCGGTAGATCTACATGTACTACTGATATCTTGTTTTATTTAAACTTTTTGAATATAACCATTACAGTTGTTCATACACCCTGTCATTTGAGTTCAGCCACTGACAATTGAAAGAATAATATAAGTTATATCATTGAACATTAAGAAGGTGTAATAAAGATTTCTTGAGGGCATGTTTTTTAATGTGTTTGTATCTAAAACCTTGAATACCAATAACCAATTTATAACTTCTGCTAAATCAACAGTTGAAATGTTAACATCATAATTCATATTTTCATTATCTTACTTCAGCTTATGACTTTACCGGACAAAGTTCAACAGTCACTTCACAACCAGTAATTATCGATAACACACCACCAGAGAGAACAAAATATCAAATACTGATAACAGAAAGACACATTAGGAACTTTACTGAATTAAATGCATGGTATGTTTTTTTTTTTTTTAATTTTCTTGTATTTATATTTAACGACATAAGTATAAGTATAAGTTATGTATTGTATGTATTTCTATATGCATTTTTTATGTGAATATTAATCTGATAAAAACAATTATCAGAAAATGATTGCTATAATGCCAGAAAGCCATGTATTCGTTTCTTTCTATAAAAAAAGGGATGTAATATGATTGTCAATGAGACAACTATCCACAAGATACCAACATAACACAGAAAATAACAACTATAGGTCACCGTACGGCCTCCAACGATGAACAAAGCCCATACCGTATAGTCATCTATAAAGGGCTCTGGAAACTTTTTTGGGAGATTGTATTCTTGCAAACCATTTCTAAACGAATATAAAAGTATTTCATAAAACAGTAAAAACACAAAAAAACAAAAACGATTCAGTAAAAGTTTAAATCTGACATTTATATTCTAATTAACACTTTTAATATCTTTCACTGTATAACTACAGTTATCTGATAGATTGATAAAGGTAAATTGTTTTCTTTAATTCTGTTATTCAGTTTTTGCATGTAGTGGAAATGGATTGTGCATATGTGTCTTATATCTATAATTCTTGAAGATTTATTTTCTTTACAGATGATACTAAACGTTTAAAGTACCATTTAGGTTTTAAAAACCAACAACATCAATAAGTTCTTTCAGTACTCCATCGATTTCAGAGTGTATTTAAATGATTTATACCAAACAGAAGCCTTTAACATTTGTTTACACCCTAGCGATAGCTTTTTAAAAAACTTAAAATATTTACTGTTTTATTTATTTAATGTGTTTTGTTATCAGCTGGAGAGGTGTTTTTTTGGACAAAGAAAGTGGAATCGACTACTACTTGTGGGGTGTTGGGTCTAGAAAAGGTCATGATGACGTCATCGCATTTACTAAAACAAATCAAGACTGTGAAGTATCAACAAAACATAATGACTTTGACGTAAATGAAGGTCATAGTTACTTCATTACTGTAAAGGTATATCTTATAAACCAATTGCTTTGTTTAAGAAATTATGTTTTCGTCAACGTGTATATTTGTTTTTGGATAGAGCAATATGACATGAATCAACTGTATAATTGGCATGCCTGTTAATTGAAACCTATTCGTTTATGCTAAATAGCTATTTTTACTGGACCCCTTCGTCATAAAATATTTGAAATACTGCTTAGAATCCCTTCATTAGTGAATATTTCTAGTAACGAAACCCTATATTATTTCTAGGCTCTGGTCATTCAACGGTTCGACTATATATATTTCTGAATTTCTTAACACCTTGAATGACCAAAAATGATTTTCAGACAGTTTTTACGTGACATATTAAACTAGCGATGTCAAATGGAGTTTTATTTTTTTAATTTCTGAAGGTCTTCTTCAAAATTTTCAATCACAATTTTTATAATTTCGCTGTATGAACTAAACCTTTGATTTTGCTACGCTCAAAACTATTATTTGCAATGCGCAACTGGAAGATCGTGTACAAAAGAGGGGCGAAAGATAACAACGTGTCATGAAACATAGAATTTTCTACAAAAATGGTAGACATACATAAAATTCTATTTAGGTCATAACAAATCTTACTTTATAATAGGCACCACACTAAATTAGGCAACAAATACACTGAAGATTAAATCATCAAGAACTTGATTTTGATTATGGACAACATTTTTGTTGAGTTTGGTTGATTGATTTTACAGTCGACATTCGTTATTCCAATGAGTGTTAATTGTAAACCACTGCTGTGGGACTTATTTCTGTACTCATACGAAGCTTCGTTTGTACAAAAATTTCTTGGTACTGTTACATATGGACGACTTGAAACTAGAATCTATGACCATGGTGATAATTTCAAATTGTCCTCTTCAATTTCTTAACAGTGCCATAATCTCTACCTCATCGAATGGCGTTTATATATCTTGTTTAATACGATACGCATGTGCATCTTCACACTATACTTCAAACACAAAACTTTGAGGATTGTTGCCTTTTCTGACCCCATATCCTGATAGAAAAAGACTTAGTGATTTCTCATAGAGAGTAATGCATGCTCACTGGAAGACGCTCACCCTGTTGACGTGCCGGTCTAGCTCCTAATTGGGTTCATCAGTTTTGGTAATAACCATGGATACCTCGATGTTGCCCTTTGAATCGATTTACGTGCGGTCAGTATTAGTTAATTTCCTTGCCTTTTAAAATTTATTACGTCTATTAATTAAGAACACTTTACAAATATGCAGATATGATATTACACTAGAGTCATATTGTATCTAAAATTAATTTATAGATCAGAATATTAGGTGTGTTACTTTTTATTGTCATATTATGTTGATGCGTTTTTCATCGATTATCCTTTTGCATTTAATTTCATACTGTACATAATTAGGAGATAACTGTATTATAATGTAAGTTTAGATGGTGAAAAAGGGTGATTTCAAGGTCGAAGATTAAGTTTATTGGCGACGCGTGAGCAGAGCGTGTAAACGGTATTTGCGACCATGACATCACCTTTTGATACCGTCGGAAATTGAAATACAGTATTGTTATCCCTATTCAAATGAAACAGAAAACAACATCAATCATACATGAAAGATCATTCATAGCATAAAACAACATCAATCATACATCAATCATATTCCTTGAACATCGGTAACATTATCATGAACGTAACAAACACAGTTGTATTCAAATAATTCATATATCATGTTTGTATATATATTAATATTGAATGAAATGAGTTTACAGAAAAATTTCACAAATTAAAATGAATAAACAATAAGTAACAGAAAGTACGAAAAATATTAAATTAAAATCAGTTGTCGTTTGTTTTCCAATAGGCAATTAATCGAGCTCATCTCATCAACTCAGCGTCATCATTATCATATAAAGTAGACCAAACAGCACCCATAGATGGACATGTTTATGATGGATGTCGTCAGAACGCAACAGATTTGATGAAAGACATAGATTATCAAGTTGATTCAAAGACGTTATTTAGTCACTGGGAAGGCTTCAGTGATCCACATTCTACACTTAAAATGTACTATATCAGCATAGGAACTTGTCCTCGTTGTCAGAATGTTTTACAAGAGGTGGCTGTTGGAACTATTTACGGTAAATATTTTCTTCGTCTGTCGTTCGCCTTCGTCGTCCGTTAACTTATACAAAAATCCTCTGCTCTGAGGCTACTGGACCAAACGTAACCAAACTTGGCCACAATCATCATAAGGGTATTTAGTTCAAAAAATTGTGCAGTTTTTAATCAAATTGTTGTGACAAAAATGTCGGTTATTGATTTGGGGATGTACGGCGGGCGAATGGTCGGTCATTTACGCATTAACCGTTCAACCAAAGCTCTTAAACTTTAATATGATGTTACTGATGACAAAATGGAGGTCAAGTTCAATTACCTTTCCAGTCGTGTCTGTGTATTTACTCATGAACCGGTCAGCAAAAGCTTAAAAAATTTTGATATGTTGTTCAAGATGACAAAATGGAGGTCAAGTTCTATAATAACGATTTTAACTATAACCGGTCCGGAGTTATGGTTCTTGAAAAATTGAAAAATGGTGTTTCCAGTCGTGTCCGAGTATTTACTCATGAACCGTTCAACCGTTCAACCGTTCTTGTGAAATTGAAAACACACAGAACACATATAAAAGTTAACAAATCCAGTTTGATGTCGCTCTGACAGCCTCTTGTTGGTTATTATCGTGAATATTATCATTCAAAGAGATAAACTTTAAGCAGCAATAATGTTAAGCAAAGTAGGATCTACAAATAAGTCAATTGACCAAAATTTTCAATTGACAATTTCTCTTAAAGAGTTATTGCCTTTTATGGTAAATTTTCACATTTTTTTGTAAATGTTTGTAATCTTTTACAAAAATCTTCTCTCCTATAATTCCCTAGACAAATTAAATCAATCTTGGCCAAATCATCATAAGTGTATTTAGTTTATGAATTTTGTCTAATCACTTGGCGTCTGTCGTCCGTCGTGGTCGTCCGTCGTTCCGTCGTCGTATTCCGTCGTCCTCCGTCTTCGTCTTACGTCTTCCGCCGTCGTCGTTAACTTTTACAAAAATCTTCTCTTCTGATACTACTGGGCCAAATTTAACCGAAATTGGCCACAATCATTATTGGGTAATTGAGTTTGAAAAAGTGCCCGGTGACCCGGCCAATTATCTTGAATATTATTATAGATACAGAAAAAATATAAACAGCAATTAGGTTCAGTAAAGTAAGATCTACAAATAATTCACATGACCAAAATGGTCGATTGACCCCTTAAGGAGTTATTGGCCTTAATAGTCAAATTTTAATAATTTTTCATAAAATTATGATCTTTAACAAAAATCTTTTCCTCTGAAACTAATAAGACAAATTTAATCAAACTTATCCACAATCCTCAGTAGTATATAGTTTTAAAAAAGGTGTCCGATGACTCCGCTTGCGAATCAAGATGGCCGACATGGCTAAATAGTACATAAGGTAAAACGCAGTTTTGGGATGAAACCAAAGCATTTAGAGCAAATCTGACCGGAATAAAATTGTTCATTAGGGCAAGGTCTATCTGCCTTGAAATTTTCAGACCAATCAGGCAACTCGTTGTTTGGTTGCTGCCCCTGAATTGGTAATTCGAAGAAAATTTTGCAGCTTTTGGTTATTATCTTGAATATTATTATAGATGGAGATAAACTGTACACAGCAATAATATACAGCAAAATACGACCTTCAAATAAGTCTACATGATCAAAATGGCAATTTTTAACAATTGTAATACATGTTGTAAATTTTTGTCAATTTTTACAAAATATTTTCAACTGTAACTACTAGGCCAAGTTCATAATAGATAGAGATAATTGTAAGCAGCAAGAATGTTAAGTAAAGTAAGATCTACAAACACGTCACCATCACCAAAACACAATTTTGTCAATTATCAATCTGTGTCCTTTAATTTGTTTGATATGCACATAGACCAAGGTGAGCGACACAGGCTCTTTAGAGCCTCTAGTTTGTTGCCGTTGTATGGTAGTTGTCTAGTGGGCATAGACAAACATCTAGTCTTATTGATATATAACAAACAGAATGAAGGTTTGAAACACAAGCTAATGCCGGCGTCACACATTGGCGTATAGACCGGCGTGCATCAAACGTACAGAAAAAATTGACAAAGTCGGTATACGTTAGTAGCACGCCGGATGAACGCAAAGCAATCATAAAACGCGCGTTGCATAAGTTTGAAGTACGTCGAAATACAAAGGTATACGCTTGGTGAACGCTACAACTCGAGAAAATTGTTATGCAACATAAAAATGTTCATTTAGCTCAATCGTGTGTCTATCGTATCCCTTAACGCTACACGCACGTAATACATATGCTACAGGCGCGTGTAATGCACTAAAGATAAGTTTCAACTATATATTCATGTTTTCATTACAGAGTTTTCTCTGCAAAATATTCATTTGACAACAGGATTTAATTATTTCACAACTGTCACTGCCTGCAATACTGCGGATTTATGTACATCTGTGACGTCAGATGGAGTATTACTTGATGATACTCCTCCTACAATAGGAGTTGTTCAAGATGGAGTTGAAAAAGACGACATAAACTACCAGTTTTTAAGGTTATTAAAACTAGTTTGTAGATAAAAATGTGTTAAAAAAAGGTTCAGTTTCAAACACACAATTTAGCATGATTAAATCAAATTACGTTCAACTGCATTTGTAGATGCATTTACGGTACTGGCATGAAAATACGGATTTTTTGTGTTATTAAAACTTGCTATTACAAAAAAATAGAAATTATTATAAATTAAGGAATGTATCTCCCTCATGCAAAGCTCTGATTCCTTTCACGGATTTGGCTATACTTTTTGGACCTTTTGGATTATAGCTCTTCATATTTTATATATGCTTTGGATTTCACATATTTTGGCAACGAGCATCACTGAAGAGACATGTATTATCGAAATGCGCATCTGGTGCAAGAAAATTTGTACCGTTAATTTTATTACAATTAACAATCAGACAAACATGTATAGAATAACAAAAATGTCCTGCAAAATATCCTTTCACTTAGTATTCCAATGTGTGTTTGTATTTTTATTCCAAGGAGTTATATCGCTTGCAAATGGTATGGGTTTACAGATCCACAGTCTGGTCTGGATAAATTATCTTGGACGGCTGGAACAAAACCTAGTTCAGATGACATTGTACCGTTAACAGAATTGCCAATTACCAACCCTATTGTAAATGTGAATCTTACCGCAAGTCTACCATTGCTCAAGAGAATATATGTTACAGTGAGAGTGTATAATAAAGCAGGTATCTAGCTTTGTCATGAAAACCATTGACCAATTGAGACAATATCTGAATTAACATAGTTTTATTTTTAATTAATATGTTTGTTCTAATCAAATGGAGTGTGCGACAGATGATCGGTTCAAAATTCAAATTGTGTATATTGAGTACTGTTATTGTCAGTGTAAATAACGTGTAAATCAATGAAAAGGTCTACAAATATATTTTAAAAGTTGTAGTTTAATTTTATTTTCAAATGTCTGAAATGATGATGACAGATTTCATTTTTTTCAGCTGATATTAAAATTTAAGTAGTGCATCTAATGCCAAACATTGCATTTCTGTTACATGTTTTGAAAAAATAAATCACTCAAAGCACTTCAGCACTAAACAGTTTGACTTCAATAGAAAAGCTTTCAATATTGTTATTGATATCATATATCATTTTTGTTTTATTACAGGGCTATATTCTGAAGCATCGTCTAATGGCTTCATCATTGATGAAACACCTCCCGTGTTCTTTGAAAACCCGTTTTTAGTTCAAGATTTGGGGTCAATTTATAAGGATTCGATTGTATTAAGAAGTAGTTTTAAAGTTAGATGGACAGTTGAAGATAAGGAATCATTTATTGACCGTCAATATATTTCAATTGGATGTCATATTGGCGGAAATTTCAGTTCTTCCTCCATTCAGGTACAACTTCAAAAAAATCAAAAATAGTCAGTATTAAAAGAATAACGATTACTTCACTAAGAAAATGGTATTTTTACCAAAAGAATCATAGATCTGTTAAACAGGTTCATTTACACAAGATAAAAAGGGCATGTAGTTATAAAACAGTTTTTATTTCCCTATATTTTTATGAAGGATTTCAGTATCGAAAATATATGATGGTGATAATGAAATTAGATCCTGAAGGCTTACACCGATGTCCATATAATGTCAGAGTTATTTGATACCGTTTACCATGACAGTTTTAAACAATGAGTATATACGTGAAAAACTATATAAAATTGAATAACCCAACATCAACCTGCAATACGATTTTACATCGTTAATTATCAATCTATCTTTTCCACAGTTAAGAAACATTCCACTCATAAAGTTCACACATGTTTACACACTTTATTGCTTGTGGGTGATCATTCATAGAATATAGCATAGCATCCTTGCATCCTTGCAGGGGTGAGGCCGTATATAAGATGGAATTATGTCATGTCATGTCAATTAGACTATGTAGGAAGTAGATTATATACCTTTAAATAAGTATTCTGTGGTCAGGAGTAAAATTAATTAATCATTGATTGTCATTGATATTAAATGAATCTGATAAGCGTCATATCTGCATGTGAATTTTACTTCATGGCTTGTATTGAGTCGTAATGAAATAATATCTGACTTAGGCACTTGGGGTATATTATGAAGCCGTCGTGTTTATTTGTATAGGTATGCAATGTTTGCCAGTGAATATAAAGCAACCATCAATTAGTGAATAAATGGTTTTATGTGAATATATAGTTAATTTTGTATTACTTTTTTACGAATACCTTTTTCAGCTGAATGGCATCGTACGAGAATATACTTTTTCAAGACTTGATCTTCATGATGGTGTTAAATATATTGTTCACATGATCTCATGCAACAGAGCTAAATTATGCACAGAATCAAAATCAGACCCGATTCTAGTTGACAGCTCGCCTCCTACTCCAGGTATGATTATTTATGTTTGTGTTGACGTTTTCAGTATTTTCCTGTGAGTTTAGATGTATCTTATATATTTTATAAATACCGATCTCAAATAAATTGACAATACGCCACCAAAAAATACCCGTGTTTGAATTTGACTTGATCTACTTCGTATATATTGAACCATGAAAGCACAAATTGAGGTAAAGTTTTCTTTACTTAAATACCCAATGTGTCCTTAGAATGAATTAACGAGCAAGGTTGCTAGTTTTACATATTTTCTTATTAAATTGTGAATCATTTCATTTAAGGTTGCTCGGGCCTATTCGACTGCGCATAATTTCACGCATGAATTACAAAAGTATTTGTCGTAAATTCGATATATTTTTTTTTAAATATTTTGATTGATTAGAAATGTTAAATCATTGTAGTTATGTAACTAATAGAATATTTTCGTTATTATCCGTATCTGTTAAAGGGACAAAATGACATTTCACCCATTTTAACCATTTTCCCGCCAAAATTTGGGTTTTAAGGCAAAATATGTTTTTTTCCTTATCTGTGACCTATGTTTTTTATTTGCTCATTTTTTGAAGCTATAGTTCAGCTTTTTATATTACAGTTTTGGACCAAGTGTCATAGAACGTTTTTTTGATATTCCGATAAAAATATGTCAACACCTCTATTTTCCCTATCATTTCATTGAAAAATGGTCCCTTTTACATACCTCTTTAAAAGCAAAATTTTGAGCTTAAATGGTCCGTGACCCCCTATTTTTTTTCGACCAATTTGATTCACTTTCTGTAAAGAATAAAATAACTAAAAATACGGAACTTCTGATAGAAACTTTGAATAGGCCCCAGCCACCTTAAACATCGCTTAACTAGTGTTTCCTCAACTTTATTGACAGGTTGGTTAAAATAATAAACAATTAATTATCAAGTAATCCAATGGTCCGATGATAAAATGAATACTTCTTACTTTTTGGTTATTTTATAAAAGAGGGGCGAAAATTTTTAAAATGTCATTCAAGTTCATTAGTCGAAAGAAAAACTTACAATGACATGGCAAAAATAAGGACAAACGAAAGTATAAAAAACACAATAACGAAAACCAACTAAAATGTTTCATTGTTTAGGCATACTGTTACCGGTTTTAAATGTATTTATTAAAATGTACATTTTTAATCCAATATATTAATATTTGTCAATGCACTTCGAAAAAAATATTTAAACATAAGATCATATGTTTTACGCTTTTTACACATCTTTTATGCCTATTCATATATCTTATATATTGATAAACGTACAGAGTAGTACTTCTTCGTTAGTAGTTAACCGTTAAATCCAATAAGATTTTAAGAAGGAATGGAAAAGTTACATACTTATCAATACTATTGCCGCTAAGATGTTTGTTTTGGCAAAATATTTTGAGATCATTTTCGCTGACATCTAATTTATTAATCATGTTTTATGTCGTTCTTTTATCTTTACTTCTAGTTTTTGTAAGCCACAAAACCTGATAAAACTAAGAGAATAATGCATAAAAAAAATAAACGGCAATCGAAAATACCCCACAGTATCTCTGAAAAATTAAAGTAACAAAAATTCCGAACTCAAAATAAAACAGAAAATCCAAATCAAATAGCAAATAGCAAAAATCAAAATCTCAATAACACCAAACGAATGGATAACAACTGTCATATTACTAACAGACATTGCCAGACAACAAAACACGACTTCTAAAAGAAGAAAAAAGATATACAAATAAAGACAAACAAATACAGCGAAGGCGTTCAACACATATAATCCGGAAAGACTTTCTGAGTAAAGGCTCAAAATGTGGTGGATTTTTGAAACGTTTTGCATACGGAAACGACAAAACACAAAGAAGTATCATCTAAAACCCTAAGCACAGTCAACAAAAGGGGATCAATTTACATACTTTATGCTTCCTAGATCACACCAAACTAAAAATTAAAAATTAAAAACAAAAAGCCTTACTTTACTTCTAGCGAAATAAATCTTGAATAAAAATTATACCCGAATAAAGAACATAGAAACACAAAAGCATAATGTGAAATGTTATATTTCTGTGTTTATACTTCCGTTACATAAGTAACTTACTTACCGTATTTCGTGTTATTTTTAGGGATAAATAAAAAGGAAAAATCGCGAAAGCATATTCTACGAAAATCTAGCCATATGGGGGATTCTCTGCAATATATTATCCTTTTTTGTGAAAGATCAATTTGTTTTTCGTTCGCAGGTCAATAACAGTGTATTTTAGTTTTATCAAAAATAAATGAAAAAGTCATTGCATATACATATATTTTATAAAATGACGTCGTGAGTTTCTAGTAAACTGAGTTCTGTTCAACCAGTCTATAAATAATCATTGTCAAATTATGTAAAAGTTGTTCGTTACTCTTTGATTTAAGAAAACATTTTTTTAAATCTAGTCAGAAAAAAGTAAAATCACAAAAAAAATGATCTCAGAGGAAAATGACATCGGAAAGTCCATAATCACATGGCAAAATCAAATAACAAAACACATAAAAAACGAATGGACAAGAACTGTCACCAATTCAATATAATTTCATTTTTTTAAATATTGCTACTATGTCACACTATTAATAATAAAAAAAGAAACATAAATTTGGGGTTTCTTTTGGTGATATTAAATTAACATTGACTTTTAAAATTATTCAAGGTATGTTTGCTATCAACACGGATCATGTTTCAAAGCTTGGACGAATGATTGATGGCTGGATGACATGGTCAAAGTACAAATTATGGTTGTCCTGGCTGGGCTTTACTGACTTGCATACTGGTATAGAAAAATATTTGGTGAATGTTGGGAGTCAATACATGCAAAGTGATATCAATAAGGTATAATTATTTTTCACTTTTGAAAACTGTTAGATATTTCATTGAAATTGGGATTTTGATAGAATAGTGCAAATGTGACAATGTTGAAATTAAAACGGCAGTATTCCAATATATATAAACATTTGATTCACGGAACCATGACAACAGATCCTTAGCAAATCAACTTCTGTGGAAATGAGAACGGCCAATGCTTATAATACAGCTGCATACGCGATACCTACCAGGATTAGACCTAAAACAAATTATAACGTGTCAGCTTGCAAAAGTTTTAAAGTACAGGTACCATCAAGAAGGGATATGGCCATATATTGGAAATCTTCATGGAAATCAACTTGCAAGTGATAATGCAATTATCATTGACTCACAATTAGTGGTTTATTTATTATCATTATCTGACTAAATCAACAATTTTAGCATGTGATCGATGCTGAGTGGAAGGACCAAATAATCTGGTGACACCACCGAAGACAACGACAAAAACGCCGCTGGGAACAGGAAGCCTAAGTTTCGCTCTTTTAGTTCAGTATTTTCCTCTGAGTTCAGTATTTTTGTGATTTTACTTTTTAGTCTCGTCTATGCTATAATAACCATTAAAGCTTGACGCATTTGTTGTGTTATATTGCAGGTTAAAGGGTCAGCTGAAGTTTTTCCACACAATGACTCAGGAATAGACAAAGGAGACGAAGGCTTTGTTCAAACATTTTCTATTGAAACAGTCAGTCTTAGTCCGTATGAGCATATATATGTCAGCGTGTGGGCAGTGAACAATGTATGTATAAGCAAAATAGATTTTGTATTATTGGTTCGTTCAATTGTCACTGTTGGGTTTATTGTTCATATTACATTATATTTTCTCTTTTTATTCTAAGGTATCATCAAGTCAAGGTATTCATAAAATACTTCATTATTTTTTTTCTCAACAGAAGACATAATGTGTCTCAAATCCTTTTGCCTTGTCAACAAAAAATTGGTAAGTTGCGAACTTTACTTTGCGCTAGCTAGCACGACTAAGATATTGAAATATGACCTATTGTTATAGTGTTGTTAAACATGATTTGTTTTGTGTGACTGTTTTGTTTTCAAACTTATAACAGTTTTTATCTAATACAGGTAGGATTGTCTAGTCCTATGATTCACTCTCAGTTTAGATTGGTGCCTGGTGGTTCGCTAGAGCTTATTCGACGGTGCACATCTAAAACATGTTTAGGACATTGTGTTTGTTCTACACAAAACGGACGCTGTGCACTTGAAGGCAAACAATGTCATGATGTTTCAAAAGGTATTTATTCTATCATATGCAACGAAAAATATTTACATTTGATCATTCATGATTTGCTATATAAGAAAATGAAGTTTAAAAGAAGTAGTCAAAATATCGTTCGATAAACAAAATTATAATTAATCTATAATATATATAGAACATATGACTAATTAATGCTAACTCTAAAATGCAAATATACCGTATAGGGGTTATTTTCTAGAGTTGTCAATTTTCGCTTCTTTTCGCGGATAGAACAAAATCGCCAAAAAAAATTCCGCCAATTCAAAAGTACGCATGCAGAGATTGAGTAACACGAACCCAACATAAATATCGGTTCTGATATCAGGTGTTCAAGCATGAATGTATATCCTTTCGTCATGCTCATTATTTACAAAACCAGGGTTAAATCTAATTTGGTGGGTCACGTTCAGGGAGAAATATGGACAAGATTGGAACACAATCGTCGTCATTTGTGACACAGATATTCCGTAACAGAGAGCCAATTCGGGAGTAGTTCGTAATCTTTTCGAAGGGATGATATCAACTTCACTACATGGAAGTCTTTTTTATAGCTGTCTTGTAAAGCGACAACCCTCTATCATGAAATCATTATAGAAAACGCAAGCCATGGAATAATGTACCAACTAAGTTATATAATCTCCATATAAAAATGCGGAACTAAAATCAATGTGTCTGACTTTGTTATTTGTAGATTTGTTTTAACAATTGCTTTTTGTCTATTTATTCATGATTTTGTTCAATATTTTTGAAGACAATACAAATAATGATGTAGGAGTTTATGATGTTACTAATCTTCAAGACATACCTCTGTCTGATATTCAGTACACTCCGTCAGTAGTAGAACTGGCTGCGAAATGGCAAGTTATTCAGGTTCATGGATTGCCGGCACTCTGGTAACTATATATGATAAAACAAATTAAATATCGTCATCAGTAATATATTGAAAACATTCAATTTTTAAAGTTGTGAAATAAATTATCAGGTTTTTTTACGGTCAATATTTCTTTTGAATAGTGACATCAAGAATCGTTTGCGAGACACCTGTTCCGTGTTAAAATTTATTTATAATTTTCATTTACTTCTTTTGATTCTATTCAAAACTTTTACCACTCTTTTATTTGTCATCGATGGAGGATTAAATTATCTGCAGGATTTAACTGGTTGAAACTGGATTCTTAGTTTTTAAAATAATTTCCTTATTTTTCTTCGGGAATTATAGATTGTGTTTCTTATTGATGTTATCAAAAATCTTTATTTCTGTTTTGAAAAAATAAAAAGCTTTCTTTTTCTTGGTCCAAATGATGTAATGTTTTCCCTTTACATAACATATCGACAATCAACATGTTGAATTATTTTTTGTAATCTAATAAGCTCAATATTTTTACAAGGTACGAATGGAGCGTAGGACTAGCTACCAATCATGAACCAGAAGGTGTTTTTGACAATTTGAAAGATGTTGTTTGGAGACACGCTGGCCAAACAAATCAAGCTTTTCTGAGTATTGAAAGAGGTAAGTTTGTACTTTTTTAACTATCTTTATTGTAGAGAATATTAAAAAATTGAGACAAATGAAAGAGAAAACACGCCTCTCTATTTTCTATTTAAAGATTTAAGTTCTTCTTATTTATTCAAATAGTGATATACCGAAGTAAAACTATCCCATTAGTCTTGACAACAGGCAAACAAGGAAAAATTGGGAGTAAAAATAAATGTTCCATGAGTTTCTTAATGTTTATTATAAAAGATAGACTGACAGATAGATATCGTAGAACTGTGTTAATTCAAGGTTAAAATATAAAGTTCCAAGCCTGGTATCCATGAGTTTATTTACATTATTCTTAGGGAAAACACAATTTGGTAGAAATTGCACATGTGGTAGGATCAGAAAAATAATATTACTAAATGGATAATCAATAGCCCAACAGCTCGGATTATAAAAGGACCAGGACTAACATAATCATCTTTAATAAAAACATGTACGAGAGTGCATAAATACAAAGCCATCGCAGTCATATTGTCGCCTTTTTGTCATTATTCGTCTTGCAGAAAAATACGATGGAAAGTCTCAATTCCTTTTATATTTGAAATATAGGGAGAGAACCATTAGATGAATCTGTCACCTACTCATTTTTTGTTCGAGCATGGTACACTGATGATACATATGCAGTATTTAAAACAAATGGAGTGACCGTCCTGTCGACACCTTTAGCCACATCTAAAATCAAAGGATCTTCAGTATGTAGAGTTTCCATTGCAAACTATATTTTCTTAATATATAGTTTTCTTTACAACTAAATTGATAATTACTTTTATGCCTTTTGTTAGTCAATAGCAGCAAATGTGTTCATACAATTAAACACCTTACTCATTGTCCTATCTGAGCAATAATATATTGAGCATTACTGATACTTGAAAAAAAGTATAAGGAAGATAACTGCAAAACAAAGGGAAATACAAAAACGACCGGAATACTGTTAGACTTAGTGTGATTTGCATAGTTGTTTTCATATTTCTGAATTTATTCTACTGTTATTCTTTTAACATAAATCACAAATTAAAAGCCTCAAATAAGCTCGTGTCAAATGTAAAATAAAGCACTACACAATGTTGTTTACATTTTTAGGTCTGTGAACAAAGACCTGGACATTGGAAGAAGGATATCGATTACATAAAACCAGGGTTTCCATTTACAATCAAGTGGAGCAATGTCTTTATTAATGCAGATAAAATAATTGAAAGATTTAATATTTATCTCAGTTCATTTCCTGGAGGTAAAATATAAAATATGAAATCAGATGAATAGATGTGCTTGCATTAAACTTCATATGTTTTTTCATTACAAATTTTACATTACTTTTGACATAGCAGTATATGACACTAAAATGAAAGACATAGCAAATACAAGGGTTATAAGACTCGTCAGTTTAAGGAAAAATCAAACCAGAAGTGGGAGAGAATTTTATGTAAAAAAACAGGATATTTATTTATATACCTATATGGAGTTATTTTCTTTCAGTACGATATGTCATTCGTTCGAAGAATCAGCCCGGAGAATACAATTTTTCAATGAAATATGCTTTAAGGCAATAACTAACGACCTGTGTGAGGTCATTTTTTTCCTGATTAAATGCAAACTATAATTTACTTTAAAGTTTTATTCGTCTGATAGGGTTTTTTTTTGTTGTTGATTTGGAAATTAATCTATGATAGGTGTAAAAAATTCTCATTGCCCGAATTTTAATTTTAGAAACAAATAAGGTGAATTTTTGTTAATTTATCGCTACAATATATAGACTTTATCATGTAAGTGAGATTAATTTTAATGTACAACTTTCCATAACACTTTTAAACAAAAAGTCAGATTTAACATATTCGTCTGTAAGATTTTGAAAATCTTAATGATTCACACTGAATAGGAAATCATACTGTGACCTACATGTATTGAAAAAATATTCAGCTATAGAAATGTCATTACAAATAGAAACAAAAACAAGAACATAGCACCTCACCCCTTTTTTCCATACACTAAGTTGGTGCAATAATCTACTTACAAAGTGTCTTGTATTTTTCATACACCGTTATTGGGATGGTAACAATTCATTAGTGTCTTACTTCATGCAGTTACAGTAATATTTTGTGTATTGATAATAATTTCTAAGGTTTATATCTAGATTTATATTGACTTTTAGTTCACATTCTAAATTTGCCGTAGGGCATATTAAAACCTGAACGCATTAGAAAGGAATATTCCACTTAAGTGTGGTCGGTAAACTAGGATGCAAAATTTTAAAAATATTATAAAAAAATGATTTTGACGGTATAAAGTCAGATAACGCATATCTTAAGGTTTTTCCTGGCGTAGAACACACCTCTGGGTATCAGGATTGACCAAAGAAACACCTTCTTACTGTCGTCTTTCATTTGATCAATTCTGACACCCCTCTATGTACACCACGACAAGACAAACCTTAAAACATGCATCATCTATTACCTAATGACCGTTAGCAATGTCTTTAGCATAATATGCTGGTATAAATATTCTGTTTTATTCTATGTCATTTTATTTAGGATATGACGAGCATATAGCCAATATAGATTTACCTGGAACAGTCACAACATACAATGTCAGTCGTATACCTCTAACACCGGGCATTGTTTTCTACAGTAATGTTGTAGCTTACAGCTTTTCAGGAATACATTCAACAGCAACATCTGATGGGATAATAGTTGACATTGTACCGCCATCAGCAGGGAGTGTAAAAGATGGAACAGGTTCAGCATATTCATTTTATTTTGATATAATAAATTTCGATTTAAAATATAGTGATGTCAAAATATACAAAAATGTACCAGAAAAAAAAAAACGTCCATCATTGACTTAAAGAAGTCTAGATATCAGTTTCTTGAATTATACCAAAAAATAATATTATTTGAGGTTCTGCCTGTCGACTACACATTTTCCGTGATTCGTTTTGATAAAATGTTAAGTTTTTCTTTGTAACTATCTTGTTTTTTCCACAGGTATTTATGATTGTGATTATCAAGATGATCCTCAAGTAGTAAGCGCTTCTTGGCATGGTTTTTCTGACCTGGATTCTGTCATTACGCATTATATGTGGTGTGTACAGACGGTTTCAGAGCTTATTTTATGTAACATCAGAGCCTGGGAAAATGTTGGTATCCAGACATTTGTATCACGAACATTGAATGGAACATCTCTTTCGTCAGGTATAATAAATGGTTTTTTCTAGATAGTTCCTATGATTGTTTTTATAATATTCTTTTCAGTAAATATAATACCAAAAACAGTCACAGATATGTATTATTCTATATTAATTGCTTGACCTAACTTGTCTATTAGAGATGAGTAATTATTATCAACGTTTTGTAAAGCAGAATACATCTTGAAAATAAAATCAATAATTATCAAAGGTACCAGGATTATAGTTTAGTACGCCAGACGCGCGTACATAAGACTCATCAGTGACGCTCGTGTCAAAATATTTATAAAGCCAAACAAAAACAAAGTTGAAGAGCATTTAGAATCCAAAATTCCAAAAAGTTATGCCAAATATGGCTTAGGTAATCTATGTCTGGGACAAGAAAATCCTTACTTTTTCGAAAAAATCAAAAGTTTTGTAAACAGGAAATTTATAAAAATGACCACGTTATTGATATTCATGTCAACACCAGCGTTTTGACTACTGGGCTGGTGATACCCTTGGAGACGAAACGTCCACCAGCATCGACCCAGTGGTGTAAATAGTTATCAAAGGTACCAGGATTATAATTTAGTACGCCAGACGCGCGTTTCGTCTACATCAAAAGAGAAATAAAATTTAAAAAAAAAAGAAAAAAAAATAATCTGTTTTTTGATGGGAATGTTATTACTTTTATAAAAAAAAAAAACAATGTATATCATTTATAACACTGAATTTCTATTAAAATCTATGTCATATATTGTTCAATGAGTATAACCTACGATATATAACACTACCACTACGATATATAACACTACACTACGAACAGACTGCTATACATCTTTGTATTATGCATGGCTTGTCTCAAAGGCGTGTGTTGCCATTTATATCCTTTGGTGATTGTTATTATTTTAGGAATCAAAATTCAAAGTCTAGTATATGCAGTGGATATTGTTGGACATGAGTCTGAAATTGTAAAGTCAAATGGTGTAATCGTTGACGTAACTCAACCCATTCCAGTTGAAATGATACATTTGGACATCAATCTTGCGTCAAATCCTTCTTTTGAGCTTTTTGAAGGAAATTACGTGCTTTTGGAGAATGAAACAGATTATAGCAGCTTTTGTTTTATGACTGAATACGTTCAACTACTAAACTGGACGAAGAAGTCAGATTCCTGTGTAATAGTGTTGAAATCAAACAGAAACAATGCTTTTGATGGACGATCGTTTGTATTTCTGAACGGCGAGATATCTCAGAATGTGTCAAGTCTTGAGGAAAGTCAGCTGTATCGTATTACATTTGTTACTGCACATCCTATTTGGGAAGGAAATGATGGTGCAAATAACGAAGGATTCGTTCAGATTGGAAATGAACGACATGTTTTTTTGGTATATACAAAGCAGGATAGACATACAGCACAAACTTATGATATTCCTTGGCATCACCATACATTTTATTTTAGACCAGTCTTACAAAATATGACAATTAGTTTAGGGAGTTTATTTGGAAATACAGGACTTTATTTTGATGATGCAAAATCCAAAAGGTGAACATGCTAAAAACGGACAGCAATCAAACATCTGGTAAACATGTATTTAACCATATTGTAACGATTCATCAATGGTCTTCAGTTCATGCCTCGTGGCATTTCGTGGACCCAGAAAGCCCCATTTTTGATTACACGTGGGCCATTGGTAAGTTTTTATACTTTATCTATATTAAAAAAAAAAAACAGAAATAAAACACATTTGAGAATTTGAAACAGTTCTTAAAGTTCAATAATATATGTACCTTATATATAATTACAGCTGTTTAAAAGCAAATAAAGGTATAACAAAATTGCAGAACTTCAATATGACCTAAAAAAAAGTCCATAATTTCCTGAATGCTCTGAACCTGAAGAACTAAAAAGAAATAACAGCTGTAAACTCCTATAAATGCAAATAAAAATAACAGACATTAAGAAACTTGTTGTATGATCATTCTACCGAGCTCCAGATGCAGATGACACTGAATGTCTTGCTTATCTTCACACTAGCCTATTGATAATGTCAGACGGTGCACATGTATGACTTTGGGGCGTTTAGAACCGGAATATCATAAATCACAGATCAGACTTTTGAGCATTTGCGGTATTAATCTCCAAACAGTGCCAAAGTCATGTTTAATTGTGATCTTCTTTTCTAGTTATCAATCAAAAGTATCTTGTTACATATTTGGTGTGCAGATTGAAAACTTTGTCTACGTAAACGCATCTATGGCGCTCAAATAACAATAGTAGGAAAACCAAATTAATCACGAAGGTGAAAGGTGTTCATACTAAATTCCAAAAGCATGTGCTTAATACAGTTAAGGTCATTAAGTCTGGTGTAGATAAATCTTAGCCACATACAAGAGACAAAACAGAATATTATGACAAATGATAATGAACATGTATCATTGAGTGTTGAGAAAATATGAGATAGTGGAAACAATTGAATTTAAAAGCATTTCAATTTCAAAGAAAAGAAGAATTTACATAAAATGAGAATGAAAACTTGGATTGTGTCAAAGAGACAACAACCACAGACATAAGGGCAGAGAGAGCCGAAAGTATGCTAAACATGTCATCTTTTATTTCAGGATATACTGAAGGAAGTACGGAGGTACAGGGTTTTCAAAGTGTTGGTCTCAGCAACTTTGCATATAACTACAATGTATCGTTACCTCATACATCAACGATACACGTGACCGTTATTGCTACGAACGCTGCAGGTTTGATGACAAAGATACACGCGGAAAGTCTTCTTGTGGATAAAACTCCACCGGAAATAACATGTGTCAATGATGGTATAGGTAAATTTACATGCTTCTTAAAATATTGCTAAAATTGAAAAATTCGCAATAGCAATGTTTTGTTTAAGTGTATTTTATCAACAGCATGTTGTTAATTGGATGCAAAGGCTGATAATTAATTAAGTGCACGTTTTTAAAATCAATACGATATTTCTGCCTAGTTTAATTATTTGTTATATGAATTTTAGAATACAAATAATTTCTATATTGGCATCTTTACATCAACAAAGCTTTTGTCTTATTTTTAAGGCGAGGATATAGATGCACAGTCAGAATCTGAAATATCTGCTAACTGGGAAGTAGACGATTTAGAATCTGGATTAGAATCCTGCCAATTTTCAGTTGGTAAGATGGTTATCACAGGATAACAAACCAGCGTTTTCGTCTATCTTTTGAAAAGAATTTCCATAATGTCAGAAACAACTCAGAGTAGAGAATAAAATCAGATTGACACATACTTTTGGAGTACAAATTGCATGAAGTGCAGCCAATACACTTATGTTATTGGCTTGATATCTATGTTTTCGATTAAGATTTTATCATTTTACCTGTATTAGTTAAAACAACATAGTGCAGCGAGCACTCTAAAGTAAGATCATGATTGTTCGGGTGTCGGAACAATATACACAACATCGGATAACATTTGAAATTCAGAAATTAATACTCAATTTGCTGAAGCGTTTATGTATGTGAGCGTTATTTGTTTTGTTTGATTTTTTTCCTTTTGCAGTTTATGACAGATATTCAAAAGTCAAAATAACATCGGTTACTTATATTTGCATTAGTTGCTGCTAGTGAATTAGTCAAATATCAATCTCACTTTTTTTCAGTTTCATATAATATGCATACATGATAAATAGTATTCAAAAACCAAGCGTCTGATCAAATGTACTAGTATAACTACTACTTGTTTGGTCAGTATGCTAATTTAAGATGTGATCCAGATCTTCAAAATCAGTGTCATGCCACATGAAAAAAGCACAAATTGGAAAGCTAAAATAAAATTAACATAAAGGTATTTGCATACAACATAACTTTTATACTAGTGGTCAGGAGGGTGCCATCGGCCACCCAGCCATTTCATGTTGCGGGTGAATTGAAACTGTTATGCCAAACTTTGTTTTCTCTATCTTCCAGGCTACCAGTTATACGGCAATGAACTTCAAACATTTCAGAAAATACCTTTTGAATTACGACTATTGTCGAAAGTGTTTCCATACGATCTCTTGTTTATGCGGAGAATATATGTAACCATTAGATGTAAAAATAAGGCTGGACTGCAGTCATCTCTATCAACTGATGGTGTTATTGTATCTAACCTGCCTCCAGTCAGTACTAGAGCTCAAGTGAATATCCTTCCTCTCTCTAATACAGAATATATGGCTTATAATGGATATCAAAAGAATAAACATACAATGAGAATTAAATGGTCAGGTTTTGAAGACATAGTTGGTCTAGACTCTTATCTGGTAAGTATATATTGATGATCATATATTGTTTTAAATGTAATATGTAGTTCAAAATGTATGTCTAATATACGTTTTTGATTTGTTGTTTTTTGCATTAAGTATGTCTTGTTTATTGTTAACGTTAATTCCATGAAGGCAAAATTAGCAAGTATCAAAGTTCCTTTCCATGTCAATTTAGGTGCTCCCTATACCATATCAGACACTAGTGGTTAACACATTTTTGTGTCAATTAAATTACGGGTCATGTGAGTCGGATTAAAGCAAAAATTCCAAAAATCAAGGCAAAAACATCTTTTAATTTCAGGTTTCATTTAAAATGGACAATGACGGAGACGCTATAATCACAAGGTCAATAACAGCTGAAAAACAAGATATTACATACTTAGTCTTGACTGGACTTGATCTTAAGGACGGTAATTACACTGTTGCGGTTCAAGCTATCAATAAAATGTATGTCCGGAGTGACCAAGTTAAAGCATCTATTACTATTTCGTCATTGCAGCCTACGATTGAACGTAAGTAGATTACTAATGATTGCTGCTTTCCATTCTGTTGAAAAAAGTTTTGCATTTTATAGATGCAAATAAACTTTTTTCCATTATGAGTTAAGTTTATGGTTCTTGACATATGCTTACAATTTTTGTCAAGTTGTACTGTATCCTACGGAAACCAAAAGAAATCCCATTTTTGTAAGATAATTAAGAACATACATTTTGACAATTAAATGCCATAACCAAACCATCTAAATCGAATCTGGTCTACGTTATATGGTTAATGCCTTATTAGTTTAAACATATTTGTTTATAGTGGATTGGGAAACGAGTTTTGTAACTTATATTTATCCCTTTCCACTTTGCGGGTGCGAGTGCTGCCTTGCAGTGGCATTAGCCTACTCTTTTTTACGAAATCTACAGGGTGTCTTTAACGTGCAAGAGATATGGCTCCCCCTTTACACGGGTCAGCCATTTATTGTCCCCTTCCGACGGACTATCATCGTTTCCTAAAGACCATACTCGCAAATGGTGTCAAGGGAGAGCCGAAAATTTAGTCCCTCAAATTTCATCCCGAACGGGAATCGAACCAGGAACCTTTGTGTTAGTAGTCCGATGCACTAACCACTACTTCACGGCTCTCTAATGACTTATTGATACAATAACATAAAAATAACAAGTGGTACTTCAATCATCATCCGAAAATCTAGAAAATCTACATTGTCAAAAGCAAATCATATCAAAATCTAAATTGACCTGTTTGTTGTGGCTCTTGACATTATGAATCAACTTCAAACAATTCGATCAAACGTTATTAGACTATTACCCGTAACCAAAATGTTTCTTAAGGACAAATGTTCAGATGGTCATGTAGATCATTATTTTTCACAGATAAAACAACTGTGAATAAACCACTAGCATTACAATATCAGAATATAATCAAATTGTATCATCATAGTCTATAACCTAAAACCAGACAATAACTGCAGCCTTATTTTCGGCCTCGGAACTAAATATGTCATGCATTCGGCCATAAGAGAGTTTAAGTTATAAAAATCGTGGTAACATGTTGATGGGAATTTGTGTATATCCTTATGTCTTTATAATTTTTTTTTTTTTTTTTTGCAGGTTCCTCAACTTTACATATCTCAATTAATAATCGTACAGTACATATATCATGGAAAGATGTGTTTTGTGAAGATAGAGACACATTTTACGAGGTTTCTGCCGGAACCTTTGTTGGAAGTGCTGATATAATACAGTGGCAAGAAACTAAAAATACATTTATTACCTTTTTCATTCCACCGAGAATCAAATCAATTAAAGGTTTAACAAGTTACATAACTGTTCGCGGGATTTATGCTAATGGAATGTTTAATGTTGTCAATCAAAGAATAAATTTAAGTGATATTTAATATCGCTACCCCTCATTTTTGTGATTCGGAAATTCAAATGATAAAAAGTCACCTTTGTCATTCAAATCTCATATGTTAACGTACAAATACTTATAGAAGAATATAATATAGTGGGTAATGTGTGATGTTAAAAACTAAATGATATTAAGTGTTTCGAATAGATTAAAGCTAATGAGTTTATAGTTTCTTTGAACTTTATATATATACTTTGTTTAAAAGCAATGAGTCTATTTTTTCACTTTGTATGGTTCCAATTATCCAATTATTATGGTGAGAGATAAGGTCAGTAGATCTTCAAATTATTACATTAAAGAGTTAAATCACACAAATATTGCACTCCGAGGAAAATTCAAAGCGAAAAGTTCCTAATTAAAGGTCAAATCAAAATCAAACGATTGGATAACTGCTGTCATATTCCTGAATCGTGACAGGCATTTTGCTTATGTAGAAATGTTGGATTGAACCTGATTTATATATAGCTACACCTTTTTGTTGTATGACTGACGAATTAAATTCCATTATATTGACAACGATGTGTGAACAAAACAGACAGACATAATAGTTAAAAATGTCACAAAAAGGGGGTACAGCAGTCAACATTGTGTCATAATCTTGATCACTACAAAGAAATGTCTAACAAAGAAGCACATCAAGGCTGATAGACAAACACATTTGTCGTCAGATGAGAAATGAGGGTGTTGTTTTGAAATCAGCAGAGTGAACTATTTTTTATGAAGGTTTTTGTTTCATAAGGGGTAGAAATGTATGTAGATATGCCTTATTGTCATAAAAAAATACATGTATCGTCTAGTTCTTCCTTTTTCTTATATATTAAGCTTTTTAGAGTAAAAGAATTTGTCAAAGTAAATTTGAGGTATTGCACGAAATGTGTAATAACAGACAAACGGATTGGTGGAATACAGTTCCCGGGAAAAAAATGCTTTATAGAATTATTTTCTAATTCATTATTTTTAACTGCCATTATCTCTCATGTTTTATAGAACTTCGGAAGTGAAATATATCGACCATTGGACTCATACCTAATATCCTAATAAAAGGGAACAAGGAACCATAATACAACTACAAACAAGAGGCTGCCAACGTAACAGCAAACCGAGTTTTCCCGTAGAGGTCCTACCCTGAACAGTTGAGCAAGTATGGACACTAATAGTCCAACTGCTAAGTCCAATTATTTTTTCAATGATAATTTATGCTACAAGAATTCTCCATCAAGCTATTTATTCATAATGCTAATAAATATTACTAATATAGTTATAAATATATTATAAAATAAAACAGTAAAGGTTCAGAACGCCATTTAATCATTCATCTTCAGCATCTTTGTTTTCTCCTGTACTCAAAACCGGTTGGCAAGTTCAATGTCACCCTGTGAAAAATTAAAAAAAAAAGATTAAATGAATTGGTACAGGAGTACACACATTGGATAGATTTGTTTTTACATCGCTACAGTGGGCCTTTACTGTTTATATTTTTTTTAACTAAGTGTAGAAAACCTGAAATGACACGAAAGGAACACATGTGCTATACCTCTGACATATTTGTCAAATTGCCAACAGACTGTTTGTATCATAAACATCAACTCAATTTGTTTTCTCCTTCTTATAATGAGGACAATTACCTCTGTCTATATTCATACAAGTTGGGGTATGGCTGTAATAATTGTGATCAAATTTGATCTTGTATTTCATAAATTAAATCTTCCAGTTGTTGAATAAACGTCATTGTCCTATATTTTTGTCATTAGCAGCATTCCTCTGACATATTTGTTCATTCCTCTATTATCAAAAGTTTGTTTTGGTTATAATCATCAACCCCTTTGTTTTCTTTCTTAAAATGAGGACATACATGAAATGTAATTTATTGGATAGATTATAACAACTGTTAACCTTTAATTTATTTAAATAAACACTAACCTTTTGATCTGCATATGGGATATCTTCTCTGGCTAAAAGGTATCTTAAAAAGCGTTCATGGTCACTTGTTATGCTGTCTGTATCAATATCCTGCAAATCAAAGAATTGTCAAAAGCATTCCTACCCAACATGTCAACTCATTTCGATACAATATAGATCCGTTCTAAACAATTTTAAGGGTTGTTGTTTAAAACTAATATAACATTTCTGTTAATGATATTACTTAATCTATGTAATTCATCATAAACTTTCTTCGACAGGTTTCATCATATAATCCCGATCAAAATAAAACATAGAATAGATAGATATTTGTCTTTTCCCAGGATCTATAAAATAGAAACAAGTAAATGTTTTTATCAGTAATTTGGTGTGTGACAATTTTGTACTGGGTCAGCAGACATACTTTGAGAGTTATATTTCGAAGTGTATTATTGATTTGGTGATTTTTATCACTATCACTACGTAATAGTTATCCCATGAGGACGCGGTGTGTCCGTGTAAGATCACCCCGACTCTTGATTTCTTTAATTATGTTACATTACTGACAGTTCGTATTCAGTCGTCCTGGTGTAGGGTAAGTGTCCTGGGTTGATAGTCTAATGGGCTTTAGTTCGAATCCCAGCATAGACACTGGAATTTTTCTATATAATTTTTGATATATAGCCTTTTTCGTATAAATAATTCTAAGTTTTATTGTGGATTTGACATTCCCGCCAAAATGTTTCAGAAGAAAGGAAAGCATGCAAAACAAAGAAACTCAAGCTGGGATGATCTGGTAGGGATGATCCGGATCTGATCACCCCTGGTAGAACAAAGGAGCTAGGATGTAACCCTATTTATTTCATTTGAAAATAACGATTAACCTGTTCATCTTCCCTGACAAGGAGATTTCTTGAAAAGCTTTCATGGTCACTCAGTTTGCTGTCTGTATCATAATCCTGAAACAACAGAGGTAATAAATGAACATTTACATAATACCTTGTTCACATGTTACTGCATTTTTAAAAATGTTTTTTTTATTATTATTATTATTACAAAAATTCAGGCATGATAGGTTCCAACTTTAAAAAATAACTTGGTAACTTGAATTTTGATAGCATAATTTACAAATTTCACTTCATGAAATACTAATTAATACTAAAATGTTTGCTCATTGTACAACTATAGCAATAATAACTGCATTCAACAGTTTTTTTCCCATTCCCAGTATCTAATTTAATTCAATTATTAGTTATAACTTAATGTTATGCAGTAAGTTTTAAAAAACAGACATTTGGGATAGCTATTTGGCTCATTCAGTTAGTAAACAATGTTCCTTCTCAATTTCTTTCATAGAAGTATTAAAAGTTCAGACATCAACCAGTCCCTTTGGCTTTTGTGGTTTGGATGTATACATTATTCTTGGAACCAGACTATGATTTTTTTTTGCAAAAACTAATTGCAATTCCTGAAGGAATTTACACTATCTCTACCGTTTAAATAATTCAATGATTTA
This sequence comes from Mytilus edulis, assembly GCA_019925275.1. Taxonomy (NCBI): domain Eukaryota; kingdom Metazoa; phylum Mollusca; class Bivalvia; order Mytilida; family Mytilidae; genus Mytilus; species Mytilus edulis. The sequence goes on from CM034351.1 coordinate 80,544,360, forward strand.
AACACTGACCTTGTTACCATCCATGGCTAGGATGTTTTCAGAAAATCTTTCTTGATCACTCCGTTTGCTCTCTATATCGGCATCCTGTAAAATTAGAAGAAGGCAAACATTTAAAATATTGATGAATTTGATAAATCATTATTCATAAAGTGCGTTAAAAAATATCATTTGCTATAATTCTATTTTCCCGCGCATCCACTGACACAGGTTTTTAGAGCTTTTTGGTCAATAACATCGGTTTTTTTTTAACTCTAGTTGTTCCTGGCCGACTCTGACTGTCTTTGAAGGGGTGCATTAATTGAAAGTTGGTTTTGGTGTATTTAGGATAACATATACATAGGACTTGTTTAATGTAGAATTATATATGCATTGTGATAATGATTAAAACAATGTTTGTGAATATTTATAACGCAGTCTGGCGTCCATCGAGCATGACGGGCTTTTGGCAAACTAAGATTATGTTTGCGTCATTTTATACATGGCATTAGTTAATACGTAATCTTACCTAAGTGCAATTATATCTATTCTATTGTTTATGACTTCACAATATCATTATCAATTTATGACTAAGTTAAATTTGCAGCCTTCACCATATCCAAGGTGATTTATTCATAACTGAAACAAATTTAACTGAATGTGATTAAAAATTAATACCTCATCTGCAACGGATTCGTTGTCACTCAATTTGCTCTCTGTATCAACATTCTGTAACAAGAATAAAGTGCAGCATCTTAGTATAAACAAATGCTCTTTCTTAAATAAAATCAGTCCTTCTCTTTAGGACTTCAAAACATCATGATAAGTATCTGATGACAACTTCATCTTATAAAGTGTAAGGTTGACAATAAATTTCACAAATAAGCCCCGAAGGTTTCTACTCTTTCCCGGGTAAACATTTTCCTTAGTACAAAAAGACCTAGACTTAGTCTGGCAAAATATAATTTATTAATCAGTTATATTTGTCTTTTAACTAGCTTTCAGTAACTGCTAGTACCTTGATTTTTGTGTTTTATGTCTTATATTTATTTTTTAACTTGAGCCTCGTTTCTTATTTTTAGATAAAGCATTCACAAACAGACTTAACCCTACCACATTCTGTATGTGCATAGCCTTAAATTAGGAGCCTATAGTGTAGTGGTTATCATTGGTTAATGTCTGGCGTATTTGTTTTTCGTAAATTGTTTTGTTATAAATAAACCGTGAGTCAAAGTCTTGAATAGTGGACGATACGGTTTGCAATATTCTCAATATTGAAGGCCTTTAATTGCATATAATTGCTTACACCAACTTTATTTGAACTTTGGTTGATAGTTGACTCATTTACAATTATACCAATTTCTTGTTTTTTAAAACTGTACATTTACAAAATGTTAACAATTATTTTTTATTATAATTTGTGGCCATTACAATGTATAGTAGATATTCATAGATTAGCAATGTTTTTTTTGTAAATATAATCGTAAGGGAATCATACTTTTAACTGATTATATTTTATATTTGTCATTGTCATCAGAAGCCTCCAGTGTTGGCACTAAACAAAAATGACAGTTTGGAAACAAAATCCCTTTAAATTCGAATAATCAAATTGGCTAAAAAATCGCTACCTTTTCATTTCATGACAAAAATAATCACTGACCTTTTGGTCTGCATATGGGATATCTTCCCTAGCTAGTAGGTTTCTTAAAAATATTTCATGATCACTTAGTTGGCTCTCTGCATCATAATCCTGAAACATTGGAGGAAAGTACAGACCATTTACAATCTGAACAAATATTAACCTATTTCCATACATTTGGTCGATTAAAACTGATGTTTTTTTAGTGTTGTGTACAAAATTCAGTTATTAGAACACACATATTTCTCATCTAGGCATAACTTCAATTGTGCATGATTAGACGCATTTTAGAAAGGTACCCATAAAGCACGAGAAGATTTGGAAGATCATTTTTGTGCATTGAATGTTTTCATTGCACATACAAATTTCTAATTTTTACCGCTACAGTATTCATAGCATGATGTATCCATGTTATAGCAGGGTGTATGTACATGTACGTCATAACAGTATGTCAGACTTTTGACCTACTTTAATTTAGATGTTTTTTAGCATCACATGAATTAAGTCTTCCCTGAACATTTAACAACACCATGGTTCGTCTATGATTTTTTTTGCTGACATACGTCAAAGTTTGTCATAGAAAGATTTGCAGTTAATGAATAAATATGCAATAGATAAGCATTTTAAAAACAAAACAAAAATAGATCGATGATCTATAGATACAGAATGTATGCATACACTAACATACAATACACATCATTGGTGTTGAGATATATGTTTCAAATTGTATATCTAATGGAAACAAAACTTGAAACAATCAAGCAGCTAAGATTAAAAGCTGTTTAGAAAGACCCACTCAGCAGCAACTGTTATCGTTGATGAAACTATGCTTACAAAAAAAGGTCAAGTTTCAAAACAAACAAAAAAAACAATAATATACATTCCTCACAAATATTTCATGCATAGAAGGTTCAAAGTTTCAAAATATGGACATTTCGAATAAATTGGAACAATTTTTTAAAAAATTACTAAGGGTTCTATATCCGAAGAAATTGGCCAAAATATACAAGAACATTTTGATAACAATAGGGCACAACTATAATTGTTGTGCAATCTCTCTGTAAAGTCTCCTGGAGCTGGGATACAAAATGTAGACAATACAAATCCACAAAATTGTATTGCTAATCGTTTTAATGTGCTTAAAACTGTACAAGTTTCCAATTCTGGAAAAGGTGGATAAACAAATTTTAAATCATTTTCATGATGGTAAAGGCATCAGTGATATAACTTCTGTTCAATGATTCGATTAAGCAAAACCATTCGGATAATAAACAAAAAAACCGGTAAACACATCAACTTTAAAGGAAAACAACGGAACAACAGAAACACTGAACTAAAACAAAAGTAGGTCGACTATTTTAGTAGAAGCAATCCTTTTTTGGAAGTATCAAGGACTATCAAGGATCTGGGTTTTAACCTGCAAGAAGATTAATTGCACAAAATTAGTATCATATGTTGTAAATTTTATGAAAACAAGTCTAAGTATAAAGGAACTTAATCCTGAAACATTTCCATGAAATGTGTACAATACAATGTGTCATAGATATGGAATTAAAATTTAGTAGGAATTGATTGCAAAGTGTCAAACTTTTCGTTGAGAAAGCAGTATACTTTATTACTCTATAGAGACAGGGTGCTATCTAGCCTTTCTCCCACGTGGGCTGATAATTCAGCAGCAGTATTGTACTAATTTAACCATATATTTACCTTTCCATTCATTTCTGAAAAGAAAAGTTGATAAATATAACATAGATAGTTTTTATAAAAAATTATAAAACCCTTCAATAAGTAAGAGTAACTTAAATGATAATGTTTTGTTGATTTGACTGAACGTTAAATAAACATCATTATATTCATAATATTATGTTTTCAGAACAATTGACATGACCAGGAATATGTTATGGAATCTGAAATAAGGAAAAACAGTTTCCAATGAAACAATTATACAACAGAGACCAAAGGTAGACGAAATACACAACTACAGGCACTGCACGGCTTCGACAATTAAACTGGCCTATGCGGTATAATTCGCCTATACAGGCACTGTTTCGTTTATTTTTGCTTTATCCAATTTTGAGTTGAAATGCGATTCAGACGGTGTTTCTTTTCCCAATTATGCATTTTAACTATGCAAAGTAACATGAATAACTGAAATATTTAATAATTTACCTTCTCTAAATCTCCAAGACAGAAGCAAAGGTTCTTTATTCTTGTAATATCTTTAACAAAAAATGAGATACATAGTTAAAAAATATGCAAAACATATTGTTTGATATTCGATAGGAAGCCAATTGTATTGACTTTAAAAAACACACACAATTTAAATTTGAAAAAAAAAATTGAAAATATTACAAAAACACTACACAGAAGATCTATTATTTCAAGTTTTAATTGTACCTCCAAACAATATCCTTTTATGTAATGATATGCACATATTTCTTAAATTGGATATGGTGGCTGTTTTATGTAGTTTCCTATCCATATTTCCTTTCTTGAAAAAATTACGAGCAAAAAAAACAAACTCAGATAATGTAACAGTATACACTCGTTTCTTCAAAAATTACACCATGTTCAACGAACATACTCTAGAAAGGTTTAAAGGACTCTTTGTTATTAACTTAACTCAATATCAGTTTACTTTTGGAATTACACAATGCTACTTGATATTCCAGTATTCTAATACTTTGCTTTCTGAGTCTTATTACAACAATTGTACTTAAAAATTCTATGACCATATTCGTGAAGCATATGTTGATGTTGTTAATAAATAGAACTAAATATTTTAAATACTCATATATTTAAATTCAGAAAAGTTATAACATATTTAACCAACAAGAGTTATAGACACATATACTTATCAATATCGTAAGAAATGGTTTATTCTTTCAATGGACCAAGAATTTTCTATATTTATGTTAATATATATAAGAAAGCTTCTTTAAATGATGTTTGTTGATATTTTGTAGTTTTCAATGTTTGATCAATGAAATATAGTTTGGTATTGCATAACATTGGCAATATTCCTTTTTTCGAGAAACAAAACATTTTACAAAGTAATTACCACATTTTGTAACAGTTGTTTTAAAAATAAAATAATAAAAATTCTCCAAGGATATTGCAAAACGGAAAGCCCTTTTCAAATGGCTAAATAAAATCTCAACACACCAAACGAATGAAAAACAAATGATATATTCCTTACTTGGTACAGGTATTTCCTTATTTACAAATGGTGTTTTAAACCTGATTTTATACATTGTAGCTAGCTTAATCTCTCAACTTTATGACAGTCGCATAAAATTCCATTGAAATGATATATATATTTATCATTAATGCTTTGCCCTATATTATATATTATAAGCACAGGAGTATGTTCTGTTAGTACCTATTTTGCCCCGCATATTCAGTTTATCGTATCATGATAAAATGATTGAAATTGACAAAAATACAAATAAGAAAATAAAACAGAACTTTTTTTTTTGCAGCTTTTTTTTCTTTACAAAGCGTTAAAATGTACAACCCAACTATGTTCATTACTTGCATAATATAAGTGTACCTTCTTCTAAGCAGAATTGATCCAAGTATAATACAAATAACTACAATTAATACTGCTAGAATTATCAGGGATATCGCCCAAGCACGAAGTACACAGTTGGGATCATCTGCTGGACAATCACAGTAATATCCGTTTATCATATCATAGCACACATAAGGTGGAATACATGGTGAACTTTGACACTCATCAATCTCATCTGTACAGTATTTCCCTGTGTATCCTGGAGTACATGTACATATATAGTTCTTATCAAAGTCTATTGCTCTGTGAACACTCCTACAAGGGTAATTTCTTTTAGCTGAAAGAGACAGAAACTAGTCATTACGGTAAAACCTACAATTATTTAGCAACTATATTTAGACTTGAAGAGATGTTTAAAATATGCAAATGTGAACATCTAAACATATACAGCTAGCTTTATGTACATAGAAATTTCAAAATATTTTGAACTGGTGTTTTCGGACCGGCTGGTAACTGAAAAACTGAGCTAATTAAACAAGCATTTAACATTGACAAAAAACAGACGTCAAATCACTCTTGTCAGAAGAAAATTAACAAATAAACAAGCAGTGGATATATGCAAGACGAAAACTTTATATGTTAAGTGAACAAGAGATGTACATATAGACTATTTTTAATGGTTTTCAAGTCTTTATATAATATAAATATTCATTTAATTTTCTAACAACGATTATGGTTACTAATGCACATACGTGTACAAGCTCCTTTCTTCTGACATGGAGATTCCATTAGAACAAATTGGATGGTTATCACAGTAGAGGTTGCATTCAAAGAATCTGTTATATGGATCTTTACAAAATCATTCCCAGATGATGACATATTCTGTTTATATGTCAAATTAGCATAAATCCAGGACAATGTATTTTTGTCATGTGGTAAACAATGACTGAAATTTCCACAGGGTTCAGTTGTCAACTGGAAAGATAATAAATTGCCATTTGTTTTACATTGTACAACATACTTAACTGTAATAAAACTTCGTGTTTAAACAAACAAGCCTGACTTAAATCAAGAATATTTAGCACACATATATAACTAGAAATGAATTGTTAATAAATCTTGAGAGGAATGCACAAATGTGTCACTGATGACTCGATGATTACTGATCTTTCCGGTTTCCCTGCCTGAAACAAAAGGTATTGGAGGGATTCAAGTAACTAATAGTTTACAAAAAACAAAAAGATGTGGTATGATTGCAAATGAGACACCACTAAACCAAGATCAAATGAAGTGGAATCTAGTTTTCTATGTAGTATGTCAATTTTTTTCGTCATTTTTTTCTTATCTGTTTTGGCTATGGTGTTTCAAACGCTCCATTTTTTCAAATAGAAACGAAATCAATGCAATAATAATAATAAAGAATGTATTCCGTACAATCTACAATATCAATTTAACAATCAAACTTACTTACTTAATAATATTTAAAAGAGAAATTGAATAATTGAAAAAAAATCAGTCAGTTGATGTTCGTTATTGTTCTGTGATTTGCATGTTGTGTCGACTATTTTATCGTTTGCTTGAGCGTTTTTATGTGATGAATGTTCTGACGTATGTTTGTGTTTTAATTCGGATACTATGTGACAAAATTACAACACATAAATACGCAAAAACATTAGTGTTGTAATTTGTCGATATTTTTAACATTGCCATAAAACGGAAAGTTTGGCTAGTCATTTAACCGGGTTCAATCCACCATTTTTTTCTTATCATATAATGTACCAAGTCAGGAATATGGCAGTTGTTATCCAATTGTTCGTTGCTATGTATGTTGGCGTTTGATTTTGTTGCACTTTAGTATCCCTGTTGTTGATTTTTTTCCCTCTTAAAGTTGATGTTTTCTCTCGGTTTTAGTTTGTACACTGAACTTGTTTTCTCTCAGTCGATTTATGACTTTTAAACACCGGATTACTACTGGTGCCTTTATCATGCTTTTTAAGCTGATTGAAACAAAACTTCCATACCTTGACTTTGTTTTCAAAAATACTGAAATACATACATTTTGGTGAAGAGGACAAGCTTCCAGGTCTGGCACTGATGTTTTAGCTTTAGATAACAGTATTCTGCCATGTAAAGGTTCTGACACAGATATAAATAAATCCTGTTTTTCTATATCATAAGCACCAAAGGTTGCAGAAAACTCACTGGACCATTTTTCTGTATTAAAAGCATTCATTTGCTCTAAATAGACCTATTAAAAAAGATGGCACTGTTAGCACTTTGATAAACTGATATTTGTTTGGTATGACAGTCATTTACTCAAATAGATTCTATTTGAAGGCTAGAATGTCAAGTTTATTTTGTTTTATCTCTTAAAAGTTCGAAACACCAGGTTCATATATTGATATGCAGACAGATTACCTCAGAATAAATTTTTAAAGCACAAATGTATTTCTAGATTTGCATGACGAATTAAATCGTTAACATATAAATGAACGAACTTACACTAAGCGTGTATTTATCGAGTGATTTTTTACCTGAAATCTCTTACAGCAATAATTTTAATCTTCTCTAAATATATTTATTTTATCATTGTTGGAGATTGACAATTAAAAAAACCAAGATTTATGTGTAATTAAATTTTAGCTGTGCCTGCATATGGAGAAGAGGTATATCGATTTATAGGGTATCTCAGAGTTTGCTATCTTCCTCTGGACCGATCTTCATACATGAAGTTCATTTCACTATTTAAATGTTGATATACTGTAACAAGAACTAAGTACCAGAACAGGTTCTGTTGGGTCATCATGGAGAATGTTTTGTCCATACTGAGTCATAAAGACAATTGGTGGATCATTCAGCTGTGTAACACTGATAGTCAACGTAATCAATCTAAGAACAGGAGTGATCAAGTGATCTCGCTGAACCTCCTGTAATACAACTGGTATCTGTTCGTTACCAGTACAATCCCTACATGGGGTGTAAAGTAACCTGAAAGCAGAACAACGCAATGTTCATCGTATTTTGAGTGATATGGAGGTACTTCGCTTTAAAAATTTTCCCCGCAAATGTAGATCTATTCAATTAAAACACATTTTTTTACTGTTATATGGATTAGCTATCGATATACAATACAAAGTAAACTAACTGAAATGAAAACTTGAACTTCATTGCTTTGCTGAGATGGGAAATGGTACAATATTATTATTCCTAAAATTTGGAACGATACCAGGAAATTCTGTCAAATATGACAAACAACATATTATCAATATACATTAATAAATATGTTTTATATATACATAAGCTAAAATCTTGTTCATTTGTTTGTCGGGCGGCAGTTCAGTTCATTTTATAAACAGAGCACTAAATGAAATCATTCTAGCAATAAGCCTCGTTTGACTTTATGATTCTCAAAATATCAATTCCATCAGGAAATTATTTCATTTAACAGTACCACCTTTCCAGGTGATGATGTTCTACTTTCGTTCGAATAGTGTTAAGATGATACAGAATACAGGGTGTATGGTAATGACACAGATCATGAAAGGTCCACATACATATCAATGCACTTGACATTAAACTAAACTTACATTCCTGTTTTCGTTAAAAATACGGTTCCATTTATATCAGATACATTAAAAGATGGTTCAATGTAGTACTCAATCACATCATTTTCTTCATCAAAAGCTCTAAGAGAATATTGTATGGTGCCTGGATATAAAAATGCATTGGTTGAATGAATACCTTTTATGATTTCACTGAACACTGTAAATTTTAGAACACATGAGCTAAAGATACAGACATTTATATCTGCATTACACCATTATTCATAAAAGAGTGTATCTTGAAACTGATCAGTTGCAAAATTTTCTCGTTTTAAAATGTTTGTCAAATTTTATATAAGTTTTAATAAAGTGAACATGTTAAATGTATGTCAATAAAAAGACTTTAATTTCTCCATCATAAACCATATAAAAAACAATATTTCGTTAACTTTCAATGTATTGTAACAAAACACGAGGTCCGTGACCATCAATACTTATATTGAAGGTTGAAAGTGAATTGACCTACAAGTCTTAAAGGATGGTTAAATAATAATGTACCGTCGAACTTTTAGCCTCCTAACTATTTTAACCTGTATTTAATCACCCCTTACTAGAAATTTTAAATGAATTAGTTACAGCTTACTCAATTTTTCATCTAGATACCAATTTTTGGAATTAACAAAACAATTGTATTAAACATTTTGTTGAACCAAATGTTACTGTCATCTCTTGGTGGCAACTTGAATATTGGCACCACTTCGTAAGTTTTTGTTGTATTTTCAGTGAGTAATTTAACCCAAATGCGATATGTTTACCATTTTTAACAGTTATTGCATCTATCATATAAAATTCAAAACTTGGAGAAATGTAGATTATTTTTTCACACTGATACAAGACTAGGTGACATAAAACACAAACCTTGATCTTCATTCATTATTAAGATATCAGGACTCAATAATACAGGCGGTGAGTTATAAACATTCTTATCAACAACAGCAACAACAAACTGTGTTTCTTCTGAGAAGAAAGATCCTTCAGCAAATCGTCTCTCCCTATGTGTGGTGTTTGGTTGCACTGATCTTGTATTGCAAACCTGAACAAGGGTATGTAATAATTATATTGCATGATATATGTCTGATGACAGCAATACCACCTGAAGATCTATTGTTTCTGTTACATATAATTCGTATCTGATGTGGTGCATGTATTATTGCCATCATGAATGCCAACTAATAAGTTTTAATATTTATAATTTAAAGAGGGTCTACGAATCATCGTTCTAGTTTGGACATTTTTCGCTTTTTTTGTTTACAGGAGATTATTAAAATTAAATAACTAGAAAACTGCCAGGTATATTTAAAAAAAAACCACAATGGAATGTGGAATTTACTTTACATAGGACCTTTAATACATAAAGTACTGCAAATTAGTCTTTATAATCTTGGAATTAAAGTCTTGAATCAATTGATGAAAAGTTACGGACACGAGTAGATAAATGGCGAGTGTTAGAATATATGAGTACACTGACTCCTTGTTCAACATTTATTGCTGAAACAGTTCTCTATCTGTCGTCTGGAAAAATGATTTTCAAGGAATCAATACATTTATCTTTTTCATTATGTGTTATGTTTGCAACAAAAAATATGTCTTAAATATAAGGTTGTTAGAAACCTCTTTTTACTCAAGTGAAACACATAATTCTCTAGAAGAAAATCTAATCCAACAGATTTCGTCTTATGATTGTAATGCATGTTGATCAATATTTAAATGTACCTTCACCGTAAGAGTTGCTTTACATCTTTAAAGTTCATTTAAAGCTCAATATATAAAATGTTAAGTCAAAACAGTGGTAGACTGGCTTAAATTTTGAAGGATATCTTTTTTTGTGATGGGTCATTTAAAAACAGGTATTTCTTTTGGAATAGTTAAAAAGTGTTCAAATTAGGGTTTTTTAAGTATCTCTCATAAAAATTAGTTATATTGTACACGGTTCAAAGTTGTCATCAAATTCAAATATTAACTGCTACGCGAAATGACCTTGTACATGTAGCTTAAACATCACTTTTATAAAGTTGATATTTGTCAAAGTGTTTTATCATGCTTTTTCAAAAATATAATAAAAGAGGGACAAAAGATACCAGAGGGACAGTCAAACTCGTAAATAAAGATAGAAAGTATGGGTCACCGAACAAAGGGTTATCCGAAATTCTAAGGGAGGATAGATCTTAACCTGATAAACGTTTTTTTTTCCTGTCAGATTTGCACTAAATGCTTTAGTTTCAGAGATATAAGCCAAAAACTGCCTTTTAACCCTATCTTCTATTTTCAGCCATGTTGGTTGGCAGGCGGGATCATCGGACACATATTTAAACTAGATATGCAAGTGATGATTGTGGCCAACTTTGGTAAATTTGGGCCATAGGTTTCAGAGAAGAAGATTTTTGTAAAAGTTAACAGACGACAATGTCGACGACGGACGATGGACGCCAAGTGATTAGAAATGCTCACTTGACCTTTCAGGTCAGGTGTATTATAAAAAGTTCATTATCTTAGTTATCAGTTCATGTTTTGCAAAGTTGAAGAAAAAAGAATTGTGTTGTTAAAACAATACAGCCGTAAATATGATGCAACATATAATTTTCTATATGAACATTGAAGTCTTACACATGAACTACATACTACTCTCAAAATTTGCACATTTCATTAAAGATCTAGATCAATTGTTAACTGCTACTTCAAAATCTAAGATGGAGGAGACACCCGAGCCACCTTAAAAGGAATATTAACTAGTGTGTCTTATCAAAATGAGAGATAGATCTTAAAATCCCTCCTTTGGAAATGTTCCAGCAACAGCACTTAGTATGTTTACATACACAAAACACATATGTGATATATTGCCAATGTGACAAGTCTCCACAAGAGACCAAAATGACACAGAAATAAACAACTATAAGTCGCCCTACGGCTTTCAACAATGAGCAAATGTAACATATTTTAATTCAAACTGATGTCTGATTCTTACAAATAGAGAAGACTTTTGACAAGAAAAACAGTATAAACATTTAGTTTGTAGACATGTTGATATTATTGCAAGTATTGCTATCTTTCACCTTTAAAATGACACCTTACAATAACAATAAATAAAAAAAAGTTTGGCAACACGTTTATAATAGCGATGAAGTGTAATTTAAATATTACTGGAATGTAAAAGTGCTTTATTTTATCAGCTTGCGCTTTAAAGATTTGATTGTGTTCGTTTTGATCAGTTTCTTGAACATTGGAACAGTGTGATTTTATAAAACCAATTTCATAGTCTAATGAACTGCAATAGGTGGAGGGAAACATTTATAATCAAGTCACTGTATAAGAAACTACAACTAAATACTTACAAAAAAGGTCTGAGTTCCTTCTGCATTTTTTGTTATTCCTTCAGAGCCATCACATGTCCTATATGAAAGCATCCACTGCTGTCCAACTAATGTAATCAAATATAGTAAGTATTATACTTAATTCTGTATTTTAATATGATATCCTTCTTTAACTTCGTAGACAAATGCATGATCGAATTTCAATAGAACAAGTGTTGCGCAAGATCGATGTAACAATCAAAATTGCTATGCTGTTGAATTTTGTGCAACAGTGCATATCAAAGTGGACTTTTTTGTTGGTGTGTTTGCTAAAAAACGTTATATACATAGCATATAAAAGTAAGTTTCAATGCATCTAATCATTTGTTTTTGGGGAATCAACATTTTGACAATGTAAACATGAGTTTCAAGTAGTTTCTTAACCTTTTTGTCTTGTAATTTTTTGAGACGATTTTTAAAACTTTCCTTATTAAAACAGCCATGTCATTTCCGCAAATTTTGATTCCATTTGGGGCTGTCTTTCCCGAAAGAATAACATGTCATCTCATTAACAACAAACGGTTAAAGGATGGACATGCAGAAAACTAAACATGTATAAATTGATGATCCCAGCTGACATCGCTCTATTTTGCAGTTGAAAATCAAAGCAAAGTTGGGATCCCGCTAACATGTTTGACCCCGCCACATTATTTATATATGTGCCTGTCCAAAGCCAGGAGCCTGTAATTCAGTGGTTGTCTTTTGTTTATATGTTACATATTTGTTTTTCGTTAATTTTTTAACATAAATAAGGCCGTTAGTTTTCTCGTTTGAATTGTTTTACATTGTCTTATCGGTGCCTATTACAGCTGACTATGCGGTATGGGCTTTGCTCATTGTTGAAGGCCTTACGGTGACATATAGTTGTTAATGTCTGTGTCATTTTGGTCTTTTGTGAATAGTTGTCTCATTGGCAATCATACCACATCTTCTTTTTTATATAGACACCTGAATGAATGATCCTTCTCTCAAGGGCCTTATAACCATAATATCAAGGATTTATCTGTAGAAATTTGAAAATAGAAAATATCATTAATGTATGGTGAAGGAGTTAGTTTGGTGAGTGTTTTGGTCCTAAGTATTAACTTCAATAACTCATGACAAGATATTTTTTTTTATTAAGTTGATGACAAGACATGAGAGAATTTTGCGAGATTTGACAAATTGTCCAGATCTTATTAAATTTGAGCAAAGGAGTTAACAAACTAAATATTTAAGTCAGATACAAAATGCCTTTACAAACATGTTAAAGGATCTCATTGTGGATGAATAGGCCTTGTGTTTCCTATTAAAAAAATCAATTAAAATTTACCCGTTTTCATTGAATTTTCATTGAATGGAAATACTCCGACAACAAAGATTTGCAATCAACAAACACAATTTGAGGAAAATAAACCCACGTACGAATATAACATAACTGCTCGCTTTGCCAACCGAATATCTCCTTTCTATGAGTACAATAAGAAAATGTAAACAATGATTATGAAAAAAAAGTAAAAAGAGAGAAAAGAACATATCATATTAAAAGGCTATATGTATCTTCGCAGGTTATATATAAAGATACTTACTTGGGTTCCAATAAATAAGAGAAATTCTTGAAACTTCATCTTCTTCCTGTTTGCCTTCAATAGTTATATTCAAAGGTCCTGGCATAGGCAGGTGACCAACAGGTGTTATCGAGAAAGAATATAAAATAGATCTCATCCTACAACAATATTTAAGAAATCATTAAAATATTGTATATGTTTTATTAACGGCAGAACGTATGGCATATATACATATACATACACATCTGAATTGAATGAATGAAAAAAGAATGTAAATCCCGTTTTGGCCCCTAATATGTATTAAGTTTTAATAGTTATCAAAGGTACCAGGATTATAATTCAATACGCCAAACGCGCGTTTCGTCTACATAAGACTCATCAGTGACGCTCAGATCACAATAGTTGTAAAGCCAAACAAGAAAAAAGTTGAAGAGCATTGAGGACCAAGTTATCAAATACTCTATTAAGATTTGCACAGGACGTTAGTTCGTCAGAATCAGTTAAGTTATTCTTTGTTTTGTCCTACAATATTTCCAATAGACATTCATGTTCTCTTAATTTGAAAAAAACATTGAAAAAACTCGAGACTATTTTTTTTTTTTACATCTTTCGACTAGTGCATGTATATTTGAGCAACAACTATGGACTTTTCACTTCCACTTGCAAGTTCCTTGTTTGAGTTAAATATCTCATTCATCAAATCACAATAAATATGCACATTTAAATTGATTTCATATATGTCAATTATGACATTAATAATAAAACCAGACTACTAGTATATCTTCAAATTCAATAATCAATAAAATTAAAATTATTTCGAAAGGATTGAAACAATTTTACAATTATATTTTAGCGGCACAAACAAAGACTTTAGTTTACCCCTTAATGCAAAACCCAATACTGATTTTTCTTTACCAAGAAAAGATTTCTGTATATACAACATGATAGTCAACCTTTCAACTTATTGTACGTCATAAACAAACCTTTTAAACAATAATCTCTCTACCATATCCTCAGTTTTAGTAGGATTTACGATATATGGCTGGAAATTAAGTGCTACATCAGCTCTGTAGTCTGTTGTTAATTCCTCAACGTCTAAAGGCTGCAGCATGATACTTTGTCCTGGCATTAATCCTATCAAAAGGATAGTTTGTAAAAGTATAAAGAGTAGCTATGGCTATTACACATGATTTCTGCTGCTAATAATTGCCTTGTTACATATTATGAATCTATGAGGAGAACATTTTAGTTATTCATGACATTAACATTATATTCTGATCTTCAAACTAACTGGAACCAAGTACTTAGATATAGGAAGATTTGGTATGAGTGCCAATGAGACAAATCTCCATCCAAGTATATATGAATTAGCTATTATAAGATATAACATAAAGTACAGGTTTGTTTTTAAAATATTTTATAATGTTAGTTTTAGTGTTCCTCTCTATCAATTCATCTTAAATTTAACCCCATTGCAATTAGTTTAATCAGATAAGAATATATCTAAACTAATTGGAGAGCCACAATCAAATCAGTATAAAAGAGTAGGTTAAAAAAGATACATTTTTACAATCAAATTAGTTTTGATTTTCACTACTCATACTGAACTAATACACATTTTTTTAGGAGGCAGCTGAAGTCCGTCTCCGGGTTCAGGATTTTCTCACTATGTTTAAGACTCTTTGTTGGCCTTCAGCTTTATCCTGCCATTTGTTCAGGTTATTTTCTCTTTGACATACTCCCCATTCCAATACTTAATTTTATACTAAGCATTAATGATTTTCTGTTTAAATTGATATGACATATAAGGTGATGACTTCTGAGATGCTATATAACTTGAAATTCAAGTAATCATTGGATGGAAAACAGACTTCAATTTGAATATTAATGCTGAAATATTCAGTAAAATGATTACAATCTTTTGAAATCCTTAGATTATATATCATATAGTTGATTTTCTCTTGTTATTCCTTATATACACGATTGCATACTAGTACTCCTTATCAAAGTCTTCTAGGATATTTATCAAATTTGAAATTTCTGATACCAGAACTGACTCAAAATATATTTAGGTAATTGTCGGATACTTATGTTACTACATGTACATATAATTTCAATGTGCCAATAAGGCAATAAGGCACTATAGTTCATCTGTTTTATTTACAATAGTATGTCAACAGAAAGGTAGAGATTTTTTTTTATATATAGTAGTAGACATGGGGATAACAGTAGGAAAGTTTTACGTAAACTGTCAAAAAATTAAAACAACAACAGATGACATTAATAGTAAGTTAATTGCATATACCATCAGGAGTTGTCACAGATAACTTTGGAATGTCTCTCTTCTTTCTTCTGGAAGAGAACCCGTCATAATCAACACGAATACTTTCTCCATGTTCTGAAGTTTGTAGTTTAGTCTTGTTGTTTGTGATAGTAACGGAACCAAGAGATTTATTTGAACATAACATAGCTTCATTGCATACTCGCATTGTCATAAACAAAGTTCTACCAGGTTCCATGTGAAATGTTTCACTCATATCAACACTTGAATTAATGCTATTATTCTGAATCTGCATAACTGATAATGGTCTAGCTTTAAATCCATTTATGTAAAGATAGCCATCCTTTATCATTGCTGAACCTGATGCATTAATTCCAACCCACTGGCAAGGTAGTATGTCATCTATGTTTTCAGCACTTCCGATACACATATCTAAAATCATAAAGACGTTACAAATAGGTCAATTTTTAGCTTTATTTTTTCAATATTGTATTGTTTTTATACTATTTAAAACGTTGTTCTGTTTTTTTTGTAGTAATTAATTAAGTAATGCCTGTAGTAAAAATAACATACAACGGAATAAACAATCAAAAACACCAAGTAGAGACGTAAGAAGCTAGTGCTCAATTATGATATCCCAATTTAAGAATTTTCGGTAACATGAAGTCAAGGAAAGAAATATCTAAAAGCACAATTTCAAACTTCCAAAATTGTTATTGGTAGCTTTCTAGTAAAATGTATCGATTATTTTATATACACGGTTATACATGTTCATCAGAATAAACGACTATTTTCAAAGAGGATTCTTATGAGCCATGAACCTGAAACTATGTCACAAGGTAAAACATACTGACATGAAGCTTAGATGAGACAGACAAACATTCTGAACGACGACAGACAAAAAAGGTTAAAACAGCAAACCTAACCACAACGGAAAATATTATAATTTTATTTAAACAAATTCAGTATTTTATGATTTATTCTAAAAAAGGAAAACAAGTTTTCCCATTTAAAAAAAATATATGGTGAGATGTTTTATGTACAGGTTTGTTACTCCATTGTTTTATGCTGCATTGCTATTTGGTTTTTCTACTTATAATACATGTAATGCTGCTTGAGGATTGAAACTTGTGTCTAGAAACAAAAAATATAAAAATTCCATAATTCAAAATCTGTATGTTCCTGTACATATATAACTTAGTTATAATAGATAGTCCAAAGCTTGGCAGATTCAGTCATCCCATCGCAAAAGTAGTTGAAAAATTAATTGACATCCCACACTTACCATATTTAAAAACAGATTCATCCTCACTAGCAGTAAATGTCATTCCTATAGATGTTGGATCTGTTGATTCCCTTGCATCTTTAGGAAAAACTTCATTTGGAAATTCTTCCGTTCCAGGCAACGTATTGTTCAAATCATCTGTTTCTGGTGGCACTATCAATACTATTACTCCTGAGAAAAAAAGATGTATATTGCAATTCATAATTTTATAAGTAAAAACTTTTAAATAAATGATACAATGTGTGACACATTTTTGTACTTCTACAATGTAATAAATGAAATATGCTAACTTAACTATCAAAACTTAAATAAATTACTGTAAGCATAAATGCTTTTTTATTATAAATGTCTGTAAAATAACCTGTACTCATTTATTTGTATTTTTGTATATAATACACAATTTTTTCAAAAACTTTAAGGCTTATAAACATACTTTTAGGTAACATGAAAATACCTTTTGTTTCATTCCACTGTGTGATTGCCCCACCACCATTGATACATCTCACAGAAACAAAATATGAAGTATTGTGATATAACATTCCATCAAAGGTTTTATTTTCTGCCACCATTTCTCTTCCAACGGACTGAAATTCCTGTAAGTCTTCGGCTCCAACTGTATAACCAATAGCCCATTGAATATCCTATATAAGATAATTTTTAACGACAAAGGGTAGAATTTGATCAATGCCTGGAAATGAATTAAACCACATGTTCGATCTTTCACTTACAAAATGAACTACGTCCAAGGTGGAGGGACGGTCATGCCTACCTTTTTTTAGATATTTTTTTGATATTTGTTTAAAGATAGTCCATATATGTACTATAATATTTGTGAAAAACACACTTAACCAGACTGCAATACTTATTGCTTTTGTTGTTTTTAAAATCATTTAAATTGTAAACCTGTTATCTATGAGTTTATTCATTTTGTTAAAACAGTAAAAATCAGAAACCTACTTACCGCAACTTGGCTTTCATCATCATAACATCTCCAAAAAGCTTTTATTGTGTCTGTAGATGCCTGATAATTTACTGGTGTGAATTCCCCTTGAGTAACATCTATATAGATCTGAGAATTCATTATATCAGTGTCAAAAACAGGTGGTGTGTCATCAACATAAAAAGCGCTGGATGAGCTAGTAGCTTCTAGGCCTGATCCAAGAACAGCTTTCACTATAAACAATAAAAGGGTGCAAATAAAGTATACAAGCTATTTATAATGTGAATGATGAAGTAATTTTTTGTTCAACCCACCATTGCTTTCTTAAATGTCCTGAACCAAGTCAGAAAAATGGCCATTGTTATATTATAGTTCGTTTCTGTGTGTGTTTACATTTTAATGTTGTGTTTCTGTTGTGTCGTAGTTTTCTTATATTTTGATGTGTTTCCCTCAGTTTTAATTTGTAACCAAAATTTTTTTTTTTATCAATCGATTTATTAATTTTAAACAGCAGTATACTACTGTTGCCTTTATTTGACCTTTTTCATAACTAAATTAAATCAAAATCTTGAATTGACACCTCAACCTAGAATTCCAATCGTATTTTTATTTAAACTTAGTAGGAAATAGTATACGTAGGTCAATTATATTGTTTCCTTAGTACATATGTATTTAATATTTTTTGTTCATAAGAGTTTACTAAAAAATGTCCCTAACAAGTTTTATTAATTTATTAACCCAAGTTCTCAACTGATTACCAAATCTGAATTTAAAGAACTATGACTATTTTCATTGATTAACTGAATGTATCATCATATATACTGTTATTTGAAATAAAACGGTTTATTATATTTCAACCAATCAAATCACTTCGTATATGCTTTTGAAAAACTTGCACAGAATTCGTTAGATTTAGTCATGGCAAATACAATCAACATTAAGTTTACAAGTTAACTCAATATAGTTCTCATTTACGAACATTCCATAAAGCATATTCAAAAAGGTATTAAATAATTCATTATAGGAAATTACTATTTGCACATTGAAGACGGACTTTATTAAGTGTATACATAGTTTGTATGAACTATTTAAATACCTGTTAAATAGTAAGCCAGTGTTTTATTTTCCAGATGACCTGTTTCATTAACATGTGTCTTTACTGGTGCAAGGTTTGTATCTTGTAAGGTAAATACATAATTTGTTCTATCATTAAGATTGCAGGCTGAATTACACATATATTTAGAACACATTCCTTGACATGGTAAACAAGGTGTAAGTACTTCAATAAATGGTGATACATCAGTTAACAGTTTTTCACTTCCTATACCAGCTTCAAATTTTATAACTGGATTTTTTCCACCTCTAAATGGTTCACCATAGCGACAAAGGGAACCTTGTGGTGCTGGCATTATCAGATCTTTGAAAAAAGCTTTGGTTGAAAATCTATTAAACATGTCTGCATTTTCTGGAACTGTGTTTTCACGATTCCAAACATGAAATACTAATTTTGCCTTGTTACTGAGATATGGAATACCACACATCATTGTTAGTTCATCTCCATCAACAAACACAAATAAACACCATGAGATCTGTAAACAATAAGGACAAGATGGTCTAAATTGTTATGAAATAAAAATTTCAGAAAATAGTATTAGGCAATGTGTTATATATTATATGACATTATATTAATCAATACTAGTAGTTGGACATTCTGATCTTTAAGGTTGACATGCTAATCTGTGTAAATTTCACAACCGAATCAAAATATTCTTTCAAATGTACATGGCTTTTGATGAATGTGATAATGAGATGCAACAGAACTGATCTTTCTTTAGTCAAAAATTCAGAAAAAAAATTCTAACAAAATCGATTTACTTAGATAAAAAATATTTTCCTTACATCAACAGCATCATCCCTTTCAGGTCTTATTTCTATCTTAAAATCATGGAAATGTTCAGAAGGATCAAACTCTAAACTCATCTTTGTCTTCATTGGATTAAATGTATTGTTGTAAGACTGGCACCAGGTAATTATCATTGGGTCTTCACCTAGAGCAACAAATGAACAATGGTATAAAATATAGAAGGATGAAAAAACTACATTCAGCCTTTAATATTTATTTGGATTTTATTCAGAAAAAAATGACACTGTTAGCCTTGTCATTTGATTTTCTAGGGAAAACAATTCCTTTTGCATTATTTATTTTATTCTATTTCACAACCTGCCAAGACCATAATTGTGGAATTACTTATAGCATGTAAGAACAATTGTGGATTTACTTATAACATGTAAGAACAATTGTGGGTTTACTTATAACATGTAAGAACAATTATGGGTTTACTTATAACATGTAATAACCTTGTTAATAAATCCGTTTTTAATATGAAGTGGGTTTATATAAATATTGTAATACAAACTTTGTATAGGCTGCATTGGTTTATTATCGCTGGGTTCCATTTCAGTTTATTTCTTTTATTGTAATACCTATTATGGTGGGTATAACCTGATATCTTGTTTAAATTTCCACATTGGTCAAGACTTAATTAATAAATTGAGGTCAATTCAAAGCTAAAAAATGTTGCAATTTTTACAAAAAAAATTATTTCGCAAAGCATTAAAAATGTTGGAGTCTGCCAACGAAGGTGTGTGCATGTCCTGCTTTCATATGATATAAGCAGGCATTGTGTTGTTTCTATGGTTTTTGTTTAACACATAGGGAGAAAACCTTTAAGCTACAACTACTACTTGCTGTACAAAATGATTTTAGGGAATTCTTTCAAGTTTTTTTCAAGGAGATTTTGAAAGGTCTTATGCATTTGTTTTCATGGGATTCAGAAAAAAAGTCTACTTCTACAGTATACATCTTCAAGTTTTATAATCCTGGTACCTTTGATAACTATTTGATTTATGCTCCTTAACATTTAAAATTATTGGTTGCCTTCCGAATGAAATATACCCATTACGCAAATTATTAAAATGAAAAAAGAAAAAAAATGCCTGAATTAGCATATATAATTTAATGTCAGTGGAGTTTATCTACACAGCAGTCATCAAATAAAACAGTATGATTTGTAAAAGGTTACCAGAAAAGATCTGTATACCACAAGCTGTCTGTGTGATATGTATACTAGTGTCTATTGGAGTCTCTACAATACTTCCATCAGGATTGTTCACTATTTCATACTCTTGTGTTGTTGTATTTAGCACTGGTTGTTCTGTTGTTGTTGTAGTTGTTAAAACTGGCAATGTTTTGTTTCCATATTTGTTGGTTAAATATTCTGTACAATTACAGTAACTGCAATCCTAAAATCATTAATACATACACTCATTAAACAAATGTACTCTACTGAAGACAATAATTTCTTTTTTAAATTTTTTGTTTTTTATCTAAAATCTGATTTATTGCACTATTGCTGTTATAATGAATACCATGTCTACAGCATTTGACAGGGTAGTGTTAGTTTTACTGAACAAACAGGGAGATTGTTCAGTAAATTAATAAAAATAATAAATGGTTAGATTACATTCTATGTATCAATATTATGTATACAGATTACTACACAAATTAATTTCCGGAGAAAAAAAATTACATTCGTGAACAGCTTTGACTCTGTATATATGCTAGTTGACCTGGTCATGACATATTGATCAAGGTTCACACGATGGAGGCAAGTTAACAGGCGAAGCAGTTTGTATATATATTAATTATGTAGGAGTACATACTTGGTTGTGAATTGAAGTACATTATATTAGTTTATTTATTTATGAATATGTGATATACTAAATGAAGGATGCTTCTAGGATAGCAGGGGTTTAATCTTTTATCACTGATCATGATCATGACGAAGTCCACAACACGTGGTTTTTAGATTAAATAATGTTGAGACACATGTGTTGCTGAATAAATATAGCATATAACATATATGCAAGAATAATAATTATATGTACAAGCTTACTTCTTTCAAAATTTCAAAAAAAAAAAATCATTTTCCTGAGTATGTGCACACAATGCTACAATTGCACTATTAAACTCATTGTTTAGTCAACTATGACATCTAGGACTGAAATCCAAAATACCAGGTTCAGCTGTGGTTTGAATTTTAACTTCATCATAATAAACAAAACAAAATTTGTTTGTCCTTAGAAGAGTCTGAAACAATAGTTATAATGATAAATTAAACCCATCAGTTTTTTACAAGAGTTCATGATATAATTTAAAGACAGCACATTTAGACTAATGTTTTGTCAACCCGATGATTTTGTGCATTTTCTTCGAACTTAATGCTTCAGAAAAAACTTTGGCCTTATTTATGATCCAACATGTTCTTTTACCAAAGCAGACACCTTGGTTAAAATTGAATTCCAGGAAACACATTTGTTATAGATACAAGGGTAGGGCTTAAATGTATCTATGCAAAAGTATGTTCAAAGTTATGAAAAAAGGACGATAACAGAAATTTCCGCATACATCATGCACACTTAAGAGGTTGATCAACTCTTTATTGAAGTGCAAAACAGAAAAACCAAGATGTAAAATGTTTTTTTAAACAGATCATTAGAATTATCGAAGCTTTCGGTACACTTTTAACCTTTTTCGAACACTCTCATTTAACATAAATCTAATACATTTTATTGTCAAACAATTGCTATTAACCTTCCTATCCTTATAAACATATATCAGTCAGATAAGTTGAGCCCTATTCAATTGATGTTTATATATTTGATTTTGATGTTGTAGTGCTACTATACTATCCCATGTTTTAGGGGGATGGTTGGCGCCTGAAAATATTTTCCCGGGGTCCTTCTTTTCTCTGTCCTGAGTGTTATTTCGTTTGTTTGTTCTGCATTCCTTTCACGTAGTATTGCCATTTTAGCGCCTTTTTTACTAGCCATTGTAGTGGGGCGCTTTGCAAGCCATAACACTAAGTTCAACCCAAATCAATATCCTGTACCAAATCAGGAATATGTCTGTTGTTATCAACAGTCTGTTTGTATATATAATATGGCATTTGCTTTTGATTGAAGTTCATAATTTCTGTAATTCCGTTGTTCAACACATCATCATTGTCCACTATCGTTTTGTATGTTCAGTGGACCTTGAAATTGAGATAAAACTCTTATTTGACATTTTTAATTAGAAATGATATAGCATAGGGAATATTTGCACTAAGTGTCATATTAATTGGATTTCAACTTTATCCAAAACTACCTTGACCGGAAACTTTAACCTGAACTGGAACGGACAGCCGGACGGACGCACATACCGAAAAAACATAATGTCCTAAGTGGCATACAACTGTTCAATATTAATACAAACGAGGTAGAAAATTTAGTGAGTTGTATTACACATGATGTAACTCGCAACCTTTGATAACTCAAACCTCAATTACGTCATATATTGAGTCACCGATCTATAAGGTTGAATATTGAATACAATATTTATATGATTATATCAAACTTTAGTATAGAATCAAATTATTGTCATTGCATCAGCTATTACTTAAGATATTAATGTATAATATGCATGGAAATATACATGATATACATACAATTGGAACTGGATCCATCAAACAGCATTCGCAAACATGGGCTGCCCAATCATAGTCTTCCTCATAAGTAAATGTAGCTATTTCATCTTCTGGTCCATCCCAGAACATGACACCAGTGATTGCTAGACCATCTCCTCCCGCTGCCTTAATAGATATCTGAAGAAACAACAAAAGTCTTAAACAAATCTATACTGAAATAGAAATAGAATACAAGCGTTAGCCCTAGTTAAACTGCATCATTTATAGGAATTAAATGTTTAACTCCAATATCTCAATATTTATATATCTTCCTTCTTTTTATTTCACAATGTCATGCTTTAGTAATAGTTTAAACCCATATTATAGCCTTATCATTCGTTTCATTACATGACCAAATCTTGAAACAATCAAACGTATTTCTTCAATTGAAATACAACCTCGCACAGTTGGTTTTTTCTTTCTGAAATTAAATTATTTTTAGCAATGGCAAGTATTAGATCTTCAAATTTAGCATTAAACATATACTGCTGTTTCAATTTTTGTTTATTATATTTTTAGAAAACAATCAAACAATGGTATCTTCGAAGCAACTTACATGATAAACTCCACCATTTTCAATGTCGGCTGGCCTAACATAAGCACCGGTAAACATTTTATTCATTATATTGTCTCTAGCCAGCTTTATAGAGATAGCATTGTCATAGATCAGTGTATCAATGTTCTCTATACGGTGATGTAACTTCCAAATGGTACCGCTTGGATCTCTGAATCCTATTTGCTCAAGTCTCCTCCAATCCCCATCGTTTATCATAGATATATGTCTGGATGGGCATCCTGGACCATCAGGGCTAGGTAAGTGTATAAGGGTACCTGCATTTAACAGAAATAATATGTGATGATATTGATGGTTTAAGAACCTAATTTTCTTTTATTTAAACCAATAATGAAATATCCAACAAGTGAATGTATCATCACACTGTTGGGTAAACATCAAACTCCCTCCTAAAAGAAGAAAAAAATGGCAATCAATTTAAATGTTTGCCACATCCTTTTAGGTTTCGTGCATTGCTCAGTATTTTAGGGGAGAGAATTTGATTCAATATAAAATGATAATGATAGAATAATGATATAGTAGCTAGCCATGAAATCGGGTTAGATTCACCAATTTCGTCAGAAAATCCTAGCTTGTTTCAGGTCAGAAATATGACAGTTGTTTCAGTTGTGAAGACGTCCTTCTTTTTGACATTATCTAATATATGTTCATGTTTTGTTAATACTTCTATACCTGTCACTGCTTTTCCTGAACTGAACCATACTTGTTCTTTTAGGAAATCTTTTCCAGCAATTACTTTCCCTGGTGTCGGTGTTGACAAGTCATACAATACTGGTGGAGAATCTTGTATTGTGTATAATCCTGCTTTATTTGTCACTTTAAATTGTACAATATATGGTGTGTCTTCCTGATAACAAAGTTTAAATGAAATAATAAAAAATAACTGATTATTCCAATAACACGTTGTAATAAAATGTATATTAATTTTGGTTCCATAACAACAAAGTATAACATACCACTGTACCGCTATTGAGGACAAAAATATGGTTAGAAAAAAATCTTGTATAGTTTTGCAATCAAATCTTCTCAGAGATGAAGACTAAAATCCGTTAAGCCTTTTCAATGGAATAACATGTTTGCATTCTTATAAAAAAATTCTATAATAGACCCAACAACAACAAATTCTTTTTCAGTCAGTAAATTGAGTACGTCAAACAGATGAACAGAAAGATATGTATGTTGTGCACATGGTAAAAAAAAGAAACATACAAATTTCATAAAATACAAAAGTTTCTTAGGAAGAAATCATTCCCATAATTGTTTACCGTTGACAAGATTGATACAATGATTTATCAAACACAGATATATGACACTCACCGAGACTAACAACCGCAGATGAATGTTATATAGGTAGGAGTTGATAATTCATTGAATAAACTTATATCAAAACTTAATGGCTTTATGTTATGACTTTTGTTGTTATCAATCTCTATTTTTTTTATAATCTATTTAACATATTTAACTGCTGCTTCTTTGGTTTTACTTACTATCTTATCTGCTGTTGAAGTTTCTACTTATTATATGTTGAAATTTTAGGAAAATTATGCTTAAAAAATATACACCTAAATGAGAAGAAGAAAAAATAGACGTAACGTTATGACCGTACGTCATAAACGTTGACTAGGAAAATCTTTTTTTCCTGCGATCAACATACTATTTAATCAAAGAAGATTCAATAGGTTTTAACCAATGAGAAAAGAAAAATTTATAGTCATATAATTATAATCATCATAATAAAAAGTCACTTAATTTAAAGCATTATCTAATGATTAATATTAAAGGAACAACACTATGTGTGAAACATACCTGAAGTTGTAAATCAACAAAGCTGTATCCTGTGTAATTATTTGTCAACTCTATCCAGTCATGTAATAATGTTTGTATATTTTGATCAGAACAAGAAGTAGAATTCCACAAAGAAACTTCAAAGGTTTCTATACCAGATTCTGGATCATTATAATCCTCCCATAATACTTGTATAGTGCTGTTATCAACAGTGTAGGTTACAGGCTGTGGATAAAACAACAACAATAAAACTCTTTGCAAAAGTGACATATATCGCGATTTAACGTTGATTACAGGCCTTTTAACTTTTTGAAGCACATGATTATATTTTTCTTGGAAATAACTTATATAAAAATAAAATAATATTTTCAAAATTAAGTTTTTGACAACTATACTTGTTCAAATTAGTACAACAAATACCATCATTTACTGGAACAGGTTTAACATTGGAACTTCGAAACATTTTAAGGATTATTTTTCTTCTGGAGAACAGGAAGTTCCAGATGTAAAAATCGTAATGTAGGGGTATTTACCAAATTTATTTTCTTTTGGTACAATAAAATTGCTACGATAACATTAAAATGAAAAAGAAATCCCATGTAGTTGTAATATTTCACTCATTCAAATAGGACTTACCATATCATACAAGGATCCTGTAGTTAGCTTGCCTTTGATTGGGGGTGTCATGTCAACAACAAAACGATGAGAAATCATTGCACATTCACCTGACTCATCAACACCTAGAAAAATATTTTTTTTTACTAAAACTTCAAGGAATCATATATTTTACCTAATTCTTTTTTAGATAATATAATGATTTGGTTGGAAATTTGTCAGCTCCTGTAAATTTTATATTACAGCTTAATCTTATTTTCCCTAGGATTTTACCCTTCCTAAAACTAAATTCGGTTTATGTTTAGATATTTCAACTTGATTTGCCAGTTGTGTAGCCACAGAACTGTCTTTCAATCATCTCCTGCTTGGCACACCTTTTATATGTACATTGACAACACTTTTATAATTCATCTTTTCACATTGTTATCTTACAAGAAATGTATGCAGACGAGGTACGACCACAATCGCCCTGTCATAGAACTATATATGCCAGGTTGGTTCGTCGCTTTAAAATGTAATAAAGCTTACACTATAGTTGACGTAATGAGATAACACTTTATAAGGCATGTAACCATTTCAAGACTAAGTGCAGCAAAGTGTGAAGAAGTTATGCATCACAGGATCTGAAAAAAATGAGCTTTAACACAAACAATTAATGTAAATAAACGGAATGAGTATTTCATTATGTTAATTGAGAATTGTAAACTCTTAATTCTTACCTATTACCCAAGCAAAATAACTTTCTCCATGTTCCAAATCTAGATTCTCGAAATTGTAATAGGTGTTTTCGTTTATATTTGTAATAGAGAACTGATTGTACAATCTATCTCTCTCTTCTTTAGATGCCTTGCCACCTTCAATCTATCAAAAACAAAAATAACATAGAATTAATCATGCTTGACTTAATTTAATTACATGTCAAGAGTTGACACACATAATCCCTAAACCTTTGGCAATTTTCAAAACTATTTCAGATAGCAATGAACTCTTTACTTCCGATAAAGGTCAAACAAATGTTGGAAGATGTGAACAAAATAACAGCCTTCACATTTTTTTCTTACCCAAACACGTCAAGTTTTTATAGGATTTCTCCAGCTTATTCCAGCATGAGCTACGGTAAGAACAGTTTTGATTAATTGCAAAAATCAACTACCATTTTTACCAAATTTTCAAGGCTTTTCTCCGTGTCAGCAATTAAGAGCAATAGTCATAGGTATGAAATGTTTACCAAAAACATATATTTAAAATAATTCTACTCCAAACTGAAAATAAAAGATAAATTTGTAAATTTGTAAAACGAAAAATCCTGCATGGATCAACTGTAATAAAATTCCATGTTTTTCAAAAGTTTAAACCTTTTCAATTTCGGCATGAGCATATATATCAAAATTCCTAGCATCCAATTCACACATTAAATTTTGTCCACCACAAAAAAATTGAAAGATATGATTCATGAAATTTTAACCTGACTACTGCATTGGAGTTAAGGTAGATGTCTAAATTACAATCTATATAATTTTTTAATAATTTGCCAAAATGTATTCAATACATGTATCGTGCTTTTAAAAAAAAAGAATGGGCCACAGGGCTTATTTTCATGCTACAGGTTGTTCAAAACTGACAGATTTTGTATAGATTATGCATGTAAAACCCAATTTTCTGTCATAAAACGAAAACTGCATCATAGAATTTTGAGATAAAATATGAGAAGATAGCTTTAATAGTATGCTTTCAGATAAGAAAAAGAAAAAATGAAGTCACCGGACCCGTTTTCTTGCTACATAATAAAATAGAGAAATTCCTAACACATTCTCTTGTAAAAGTGCCATCATCTGAATTAATTGCCCTTACATTTGAGTTACCTCCCCTTATGTGGCAAAGTTTGAAAAAATTAATCAAACAAAAGTTTCTGTTTTTTTTTGTAAGATACAACCATAAAATATGTTAAAACATCTCATTATCTATATTGAAATGAAAATTCTTGCACATGATTTACCTACTACTCTCAAAATTTGCACATTCTATCAAAGATCTAGACCGATGTTTTCTGGTATTTCAACATCCAAGAAGGAGGAAGATACCCTACATGTATCTACCTTAAGTCAAGTCGATATGAAATGTCAGATGGGCATTTACTACTGATATTGTTTTCTAATATGATAATGTATAGACCAAAAAATACTATTACACTAAATCTTTTTAAGAATAAGCTTTTTGTCAAATTTGATGCCTCATGTTCGATCTTTAAATTCCAACTAATTAGATAGTTTGGCATTATCTATACATGTCGATGTTATATCTTTCGAAATAAATTGATAAAGAAAATAGGCATAACAATAAATTTTAGTTTAAAAATTCTGTCATCAACCTATAAAATAATCAGATACATATAATTTCAAAATGCAGCTATTTTTTTACTTCGAATTTAATGAATTTTTGTGATTTTAATTTTCGCCTTAAAAAGTACAAAGAATGAAATTAGTAAGGCAATTCTAATTTTTCCTTTTTGTTAGTCAAAGAATGTTTGTAATTTTAAATGTTTTGAATAGAATAAATATATACATGAATGTTTACAATTTGACCTGCAATTCTACTATTAACGTTTTGAGATTACAGTAAATGCAAAAATTTCCGATTTGTGCACACCAAGTTTAATTTGTGTTATATCAAAATAAGAAAAAAACACATGTATAATGCATACATAGAGTTGACAATCGGTCCCATTGGCCTCTGAATGGTTAGATAATGCAACATAATACATTAATATATCTAGTTTAGACTGGAATCCTATAAACTGTACTCCAACTTGTGTTCTGTTCTTTACAAAATCTGCCATTATCATTTTCCCAGCTAGAAAATACAAAACAACCGTAAGATTATTGGTTCTATAGTGTGTTAGTGACCCCATAAGAAATTTACTGACCAATATATATCGTATTAGGTCACAAACACATGTTGTAATGAGTCTACTGACTATCGTAAACATGTGGTATTAAGACTAATGGCCTATCAAAATGATTAAGGCTTAAATACTTAGTATAACAACCTACTTCCATTGGTATATACAAAAACAAGTGCCAACTAGAAGCTCTTAAGAGCCTGTGTCGCTCACCTTGGTCTATGTGAATATTAAACAAAGGAAGCAGATGGATTCATGACAAAATTGTGTTTTGGTGATGGTGATGTGTTTGTAAATCTTACTTTACTGAACATTCTTGCTGCTTACAATTATCTCTATCTATAATGAACTTGGCCCAGTAGTTTCAGTGGAAAATGTTAGTAAAAATTTACAAATTTTATGAATATTGTTAAAAATTGACTATAAAGGACAATAACTCCTTAGGGGGTCAATTGACCAATTCAGTCATGTTGACTTATTTGTAAATCTTACTTTGCTGAACATTATTGCTGTTTACAGTTTATCTCTATCTATAATGAACTTGGCCCAGTAGTTTCAGTGGAAAATGTTAGTAAAAATTTACAAATTTTATGAATATTGTTAAAAATTGACTATAAAGGACAATAACTCCTTAGGGGGTCAATTGACCAATTCAGTCATGTTAACTTATTTGTAAATCTTACTTTGCTGAACATTATTGCTGTTTACAGTTTATCTCTATCTATAATAATATTCAAGATAATAACCAAAAACAGCAAAATTTCCTTAAAATTACCAATTCAGGGGCAGCAACCCAACAACGGATTGTCCGATTCATCTGAAAATTTCATGGCAGATAGATCTTCACGTCATAAACAATTTTACCACAGTCAGATTTGCTCTAAATGCTTTGGTTTTTGAGTTATAAGCCAAAAACTGCATTTTACCCCTATGTTATATTTTTAGCCGTGGAAGCCATCTTGGTTGGATGGCCGGGTCACTGGACACATTTTTTAAACTAGATACCCCAAAGATGATTATGGCCAAGTTTGGATTAATTTGGCCCAGTAGTTTCAGAGGAGAAGATTTTTGTAAAAGATTACTAAGATTTACGAAAAATGGTTAAAAATTGACTATAAAGGCCAATAACTCCTAAAGGGGTCAACTAACCATTTATTTGTAAATCTTACTTTGCTGAACATTATTGCTGTTTACAGTTTATCTCTATCTATAATAATATTCAAGATAAGAACCAAAAACAGCAAAATTTCCTTAAAATTACCAATTCAGGGGCAGCAACCCAACAACGGGTTGTCCGATTCATCTAAAAAATTTCAGGGCATATAGATCTTTACCTGATAAACAATTTTACCCCGTCAGATTTGCTCTAAATGCTTTGGTTTTTGAGTTATAAGCCAAAAACTGCATTTTATCCCTATGTTCTATTTTTAGCCATGGCGGCCATCTTGGTTGGTTGGCCGTGTCACCGAACACATTTTTTAAACTAGATACCCCAATGATGATTGTGGCCAAGTTTGGTTAAATTTGGCCCAGTAGTTTCAGAGGAGAATATTTTTGTAAAAGTTAACGACGACGGACGACGACGGACGACGGACGCCGGACGCAAAGTGATGGGAAAAGCTCACTTAGCGCTTCGGGCCAGGTGAGCTAAAAATTGCAACGCGTTAGTTTTAAATGTGTTTTATTAGTTTATTTAAATCAATAATTATCAATTTATTCGTCGGTAGATATAGACACCTGTTAGATTTATCCTCAACACCATGTTGTTTTGGAAAAGAGACGTAACACCACTATACACAGTGTATTGAAATAAGTTACGCTTACAACCCTTTACACATATTTTGTATTACATTTTCCAAGTCTCTGTTTTTAGCTACTTTACAAATCTAATAATCAATCGTATTTTCATAACAAAAGAGGGCTTTAGGTTTAGGTTACTAATTTGTAGACCTCATCAGCGGTCTCTTTTTTAGTTTTTCAAGACAATGTCTTTAAAGTCACAACAAATTTCATAATTGTCATGTACACATAACAAGGCAATTGAAAATTTTGGTCATGATGATTTATTTGTAGAAACTGCTTACAATTCTCTATATCTTTTAAAAGCTTGAAATAAATTGTCCTCATTTAAGGGGTGTAACTAGTGAATTGGCAGTCCTAATAATTTGACATACAACGCAAATCTAATCGTGCTGACCGGCTAGTTTAAAGTTTTTCTTTTGTAGTTTTATTTTCTCTCGTGGACCGTGTAAATGAAATAAAATCTCTAATTTGGCATTAAAACTAGAAAGATCATATCATAGGGAACATGCTTACTAAGTTTCAAGTTGATTGAACTTCAACTTCATCAAAAACTTGAACTTCAACTTCATCAAAAACTACCTCGACCAAAGACTTTAACCTGAAGCGGGATAGACGAACGGACAAACAGACGGACGAATGAACGGACGGACGAACAAACGGACGTACTTACCAGAAAACAGGATGCCCATAAATGGGGCATAAAAAATGTATGGTTGGTGATGCCAAAGCTAAGACTTATTTATACAGAATGGATTTAAAAGGCATCTAATAGTGTATAATAAAAGGGACAAAAGTGCTAGAAATATCCAACCTATTTTCCCAACCAAAATGATAAGCCACCTTTAAAAGGTTTTATCATGTATTGCCCTCATTCATAAACATTTTGACTGTTATTTTAATTTTGGTTAAATATCTTTGAAACTTTGATAATTACATGTAAATCGTTAGACTGAATAAGAATTATAAACACAAGATACAAATTAGACCCTTTAGCTGTATTTTTTTTTTAAGATTGTATAAGATTATATTACGGAAATATTAACATACTAAACACAATTCCAATATCAATAGCAAGGAGTTTAAAGTTTTGATTTACAGTCGATAAAAACATGTCTTGGAATTTTTGTAAAATCAGAATGGCAAAATAGGACAGAAAATACTGTCAATAGGTTCATATCAATGGTTTTTTTTCACTTGAAAGGGCAGATTTTAGAAATTTCAGTATAGTAAATGATCTTCGTCCATTAAAAATGTCCTGTTTCATTATTTTTTTCTATTTTGTATTGACAAATACCTGCAATACTGCCATCAAATCCAACACGAAATCCATTAGATGTCACAGTGGCAATGGAGTAAGATGCACTATAGGCTTTAACAGTGAAATAGTACAATCCTGAACCAGGAACCAGATCAAGGTTGTAGAAGGTGATAGATGTATTCCTGCCAACACTAGTAAATGGTACAATGTTATCCCTTGTTTTAGGAAATCTTCTGTCAGTTCCCACAGCTACCTCATAGTAGGTAACTAGTTGGTTATCATTTTGTTCCTCAAGTATTCCTTGTTTTACATGAAGTCCAGGATTTCCTTTAAATAAAAAATATAATCGAAAAATAATGACATTAATTGTAATAGACTGTTTTGATAGTCATAACGTTAACATAATAATTGATAATAAAAAGGCGGCCTTTAAAGGTAAATGTTTTATCATCTGATAACTTTGAAACAACAAAGGGAGGTAGATCTTGACATTGTGTACACTTTTATTTTTGTCTATATGTATCTTATATGATTTTCCATGTATTACTAGTTGTCATGTTCCTACATACTAACCTTTATATAGCTTTAGACATGGAAGTCATGGTGTTTGATAGAGAATTTTTTTTTAACAAAATCAAACATTTATGGAAATAACGAAATGAAATAATATCATTATTTTACAATGAAGGTACCTGAAATAACATCAAACTGTGCTTTAGCTGCAGCAGGTAACCCAAAACCATCCCAGTTAGCTGATACCTTTGTTTTAGATGGCTGGAAATTAAGGTCATATCCAGTTATATCTCCATCAAATACTTTCCCGGGTATAAGTGGGTCTTGTTGAATTGTTACACCATTAGATCTTATAATATAGGTATAATTCAAAGCATTGGTTACTTTAAGTAATGAATAGTACAAAGCTCCACTTTCCATGTGTAGTTCATCATTCATTCCAGAGGTTCTCACTTAAAAAAAAAAGAATCATTTGTATATACAATATATGTACATTTCAGAAAATCTAAAAACTTCTTGTTAGAGCTTTAGAAGCATGATAAGAGAAGGCTCTTAATCTGGTCATTTATTTTTTAACAGTGTTTCACTCTCTTCTCTGGTTTTTGCCAAAAGCACAAAATCAATGGTATTAATTAAGTGTCTACTATATCGGCAAAAGTTCCATTTATGTTTCTAGTTTTCGAGATAAACTGATGAAAAGGCTATAAACAAGGCTTGCAGACAGTATTTAATCCACCAACATAATGAATTGTTATTGATTGTGTAATAGTCATCAGTTTTATATACAATTGCTGTATTTAACCATTTGTATTAAATAATTAATGGTATAACATTCCAAACCTAGATCTTTTCAAATTGCAATTGTTTTGTTGTGTATTCAAAAGCAAGGATATTCAGAAATATTTAATATCTTATCTTGTTTTCCTGCAGTCTGTGTATCCGGTAGGATAACTTAAAATTGTACATTAAGAATGTGAAACTTACATCCCATATCGAGCCATTGCTGTATGATCTGTCCATCAAGTCTTTGTACCTGCCACTCATATTTCTTGACGGAACATGGATCACCAGACACAACCCATGATGCTCTGTACGTGTCAGAACTTTCCTGAAAATCTCTGATAAATATTTGCATAAAATCAATAAGATAAGTGATTTGATACCTGTGTATATATAACAATATTTCGAGCAATTCATAAACTAAATGACAGGAATTGTCAATTTTACAGAGTAACAAGCAAGTACTATCACCATTCTTGAAGTGTCTGTTTATAAATTATCATTTACATGATTAAGGCCTTCAGGGAAAGTTGACATTAGATGGATTAATTTATCAATTTTATGCATTTAAAATGTTCTATGTCGTTTCAACTGTATCGGGTTTGATAAATCCTTGGCTTTATAATATTAGTCTATGAGCATTCGTGTTGAAAACAATTCCAGAAGATATGTTTGTTGAAATTAAAATTAATTTCAATTTCAATCAGCCTTGCATTTGATTTTCATTTGCATGATGATACATGTAGGCGATGTTTTTTTTTTCTTCAAATCGACGCTTGGCTATAATCATAATTATAGTAAATTAGTTTTAATATCTTATATCTAATGAAAACATTATGTTTTTCAATTTTTTACTTTGATGAAAATTTCAATTGTTTAACAGCAGCTTATCAGCAGAACACGGATACCAATAAACGGCAAAGGGTCTATGAGTGAAAGAAAATCAACAAAACAACAAAGACTACATACATACAACTGCAAAAACAACAAAGCAGTTATAGAGTGTCTTGAAAATCCAAAGTCAAATGGATAGAGATATCATGCTTTAAAATGTTCGTTTGCTCCTTTTTTTGTAATAAACACAATTCAAATAAAAAAATGTTGAGATATTGCAAACAACAGACAACAAATAACTATGAATAACCAGCTTCAAATACTTACACATCTCCTAATGAGTTTCTTAGAACGTCATTTATTCCAATATGAGACACAGGTGGTAGTCCTTGGCTTAAATACGATAGATGTAATCCATTTGATGTAGCAACACTGGCTAATCCGGCTCCATTTTCACCTTTAACTGATACATACACCTTAATAAAATACAGGAAACGTTTTTCAAAAAAGTTCAATTATACTTAGAAATACTTACAAAAAGATATGTTCCAAAAATACTTACAAAAGAAAATGTTTAATTTAATTTCGGGCCAGTTGAACCTAGAATTAAAGGATTTACAGCACATTTCTTTCAATAGACAGTTATGATTTAATAACGTAGATATTACAATTTATAGGTGTGTTTAACACAATCTTCCCCCTTTTCTTAAAACACTCTTGATGAACGGTACCAATTTATTTAAACAAGATCTGTTAAGGAAAGTCTTTCATCATGTAGTGTCTCATTATTATAAACTATGCATAACCTTTACTGTGATATTCTCGCTGGTATTTTATAACTACACACAGCCTCATTATTTCAATATTTTAAAAATCGTACATCAAAATGTTATGAACTGTAAGTGTATATCACCTGAGACTACTATAACGCATAGTAGTCTCAGAAATCACAGACTGTTTTATTAAATTCATGGCGGTTGACGAAATTTTGTATTATTATCAGATATTTTTAACATGATAGAATCATCAACATATCAAGTTTGATAATTTGTAGATATTGTTAGGGTGAGGGATATTACGATTATGCTACATGACAAATGAACAGAGGTATGATGGTCGTCGGATGCATCCTCATTGTATCATATCAAGATCAATAGCTTTTGCTGTGGGACAAATGAAATATGTTATAAAGCAAAATCAAGCTTTTAGATTGTATCAACAAATTTACCGTTCTATATCCCATTAAATCAAGACCAGTCACTGTATGATATTGGGCATATATTGGTATGTCAAAGAATGACCTTATCTGTCCTCCTCCAGGGGTTGTTCCTACTGCTATCTGGTATCTGAAAAAAATATCAAACATTCAATAGAAGTTGTAGTATACAAGTGACAGATAAGAGTGAGATTTCGTATTGAAGAAACCATATAAATATGTAGAAGCGTAATAACTATTTAATAACTAAGAAATAAGCGAAAACCAAGAAACACTTTTTTTCTCCAACCACTAAAATATACACCAATGAAAACGTATCAACTCACAGTGATATAATGAAAATATTTAACAATGAGACAACAAATAAGTAGACAATATTAATGTTAATGTTATAAATTTTTGTTGTAACCTACCTCACAATTCCTGATTCATAATCACTGAATGGTTGCCAAGTTACTGATACAGTAGATAAAGATTCTGAACATGTAGCATCAAGTGAATCACACTCTGCAATTGAAATTATACGTGTTCATCTGGTTAAATTAAATATTAACATCCTAGTCTTACACGAAGATAGGCACGTTTTTCATGTTAATTTCATAATCAATAAAACAAGAAAGAATGAAAAACTAAGGTTTCAACCCAATTAAACAACAATAACCTTTAAAGAATTTTCACAGACAATTGGTAACGTTTCAACATGTTGCGTTATTCTTAGATTTCAAATATTTGGGTCTGAGCTTTCCCGATGATATTTTAAATTCAGAAAAATGATTCGGGTATACAAAACACATACTAATTATTAATTATTTTTGAATATATGATGATCTTTTCTAGCTTCTGTTCAGTTTTCAATCGGAAAGACAGCCCTTAAAATCATACAGAGAAAGACGTAACGTATATCCGTTGGTGGAGACATAATGGATGGACGTAATAAGTGCTTATATTTTTCGTTACAGATATATAGTTGTGAGAAGCTATGGCATATTAAAAATAAATCAGTATTTAGCTAGGCATTTGAACTTTATACTATAACGACTTCTCACCAACCAAGAAGTCATCACTTATACGTAGACAGGAATTGTTATTGATATGGTCATATATATGAACTAACTACACATTTTTACAAAACTTCGTGAACTTCGTACTTCTTTTGACATTTTTTTTTTTAATTATTCTGACTCAGTTTTTTAAATGAGTGTTTTGTAGACAAAACGCACGGCTGGCGTCACATTTGAGCCTTGTAACTTAGGTGAGTTAATTAAATAAATTACCCTGCCATTCTGAGGTTGGGGTCGAAATACACACAAAACCTGTGTCGACAACTAGTGATAGTGTAAATAAACTACTTAAACAATTCTGCCACCTAAGCCCGATCATATATACCATGAAGCATGCTTTGATTTGAAATTCATAACTTTTCGATGGAATAACACTTGTCTTTGTTGAACAAAAAGACTGGTAAAAAGACCAACATCGTTGCTATTTAGATTTGTTATCAAATGCGGATCAGTTCCCGACTGCTTTGATTTCTAAGAAATCACTTTACTACAATTACCGGTACTCCTTTATTTGTATACAGAAAAGGGCTTTTGTCGTTTACTTTAAGTGTTTTCATAATGCAACATAATGTTTCTATATTTGATATTTTGTGTTTGATTTTTTATTGATAATAAGAACTCATATGGTTGTATAAGTCAAATATGTATCGGAGGGTTTGCAACACTTAAGTCTAGTAGTAATTTGTTTAGTTAGTTTTTATATTTCGAAAAAGTGCAATTAATTTGCTAATTGTTTATGTGGTCTAAGTTGTTGATAATCATTAAGTATTTCAATCTTTATTAAGCCTTGTAGTTGAACTTCATGTACAATTTCTTTTAACAATATCCTATCTAAACTTTTGACAGATATATGCGTGAGATAAAGTTTATTGTTAAATATTCTTACCTTCCTCTTCATCACACACTTTGGCATTTAAGTTGACAGTTACCTCGTTGTCTGTCACATCTAACCTGTATGTTGTATGTAAATCTATAACTCTCCCATGTTTCGGCGGAGTGGTATCTATAGCAATTGATTTCGAGAAGCCGTACGTTTCCAAACCAACCATGTTAACGGCAGTCACAGTAACATAATATGATTTACCATGTTTCAGTTGCTTCGTGACTCCTAAAAAAACTTCTTTATTATAGGTGTGCTGCTAATGTACTTTGAACTGTGCTATTGTTACATGTTTCATTAGATTATATTCTTGCAATTACTAACACTAGATTAATTTTAATCTTCAAATTTTAGCATGCGTTTTTACAACCGTGTTTCAAAAGTCATAGTGATTTTACTTCTAGAATTTATAAAACACGTTTAAGACCTAACTAAATTATGTGCTTGGCCAAAGTGTGGACTTGTATTTCAGTGGTGTCGTTCGTTGCTATATATCAGATTTGTTTTTCGCTAAGGCTTTTCGCAACCTATGCAAAAATGTTTACCTTGAATAGAATGTTCTGTAAAATACCCTGGTACCTCCATAGAATAAACATTAGAAGCACCTTGTTCCGATCCCATCGCAACTATAAATCTTTGAACAGGACTTTCACTGTCTAGGAATCCTGTCCATTTACAATAAATAGGAACCAATATCTGCAGTATAAGAGGATAGTGGATATATAATGGCAGATCATTTTTTGACATTTTCCTTACATTTTGATACTCAAGTTTCATAATAATCAACTAGTAATAATTTTCCATTTTTAACCCTTTAAGTCATTTTATAGAAAAACAATAGATATGGGGTATCCATCCATGACAAAAAAGTACCTGCACAGCCCAAAAATATAGTATTCACACAAAAAGCAAAATGAAACAGAAGTTTTACTGCTTTTCTTAATATCAAAGGCATACCTCATTGCAAGTTTTAGACGACCCTTGCACTGGCTTGAGCGAAATTCTTTGCTTAAATGATTTGGACAGATTTAAAGGATGTAACATCAACTAAATGGGCCCGGTAAAAAACCTACTGGAAAACAGTACATGTTTAAAACAAAATAGTTCCTACGCGCTAGGATATATCTTATATTATGTAGAATTATTAGTTTCTAAGGTACCAGATAAAAGAAACATAAATAGTATGCTTGTTGAGTAACTGTTTTAAAAATTCACTTATATATCAAACGTATTACAGTCATCATATAAAAAGTTAAATCACAACAATAGGAACTCCGAAGAAAATTCAAACCGGAAAGTCCTTAATCAAATGGCATAATCAAAAATTTAAACACATCAAACAAATGGATGACAACAGTTATATTCCTGACTTGAAGGAGTAATGCAGAAGTAACCAGATTGTTTATTGCTTAATGCTCTACATGTTCTATTTGAATGTATCGCTTATGACCTTAGGATAAATTACAACATATTGTGTAGACAAGTTGTGTAAATTGCGTTTAAATAGTATTTTACAACAAATCTCAAAAAACAATTAATATGAGGAAACAAAAACGAATTGATTCGCTTGGGAAATTTGAAAATCAGTCAAACAGCCTTGACAGAGTAATCATGTAATGCCATGCATGTACCACCATCATACAGATTCGTATTCATTCAAAATGTTTTAATCACGAATTTGACAAAATATTTAAAATTACAGATCAAACGACTCGTTATATATCCGTACACACTCTGCTAGGGTTTTTGTTAAAACATCACAATATCAATACGAGTTATTTTAAAAAAAAACTCTGAATATGTAACAACATGTTGAATTGGTGAAATACGTTGTATGAACATTAAAAGCATATATGACTTACCCCTACATACTCTGGACATTTAACAACACCTGGACCTGGTGATGTTGTATCAAATATCACTCCTCCTGATGCAATGTGTCCAATAAGACCTGCTTCATTCTCTGCCCAAATACTGATTATATTTGGTTTTCCTACAAAAATGAAAGGAAGTTTGTTTTGTGTGATTTTTTATTATTATATAAACCAGTGACTGATGCCCTCTCTGCTTTCTATATTTGATTAATCAATTATAAGCATCATTTAAAAACTTTTCTGGAGTTCAAATAAAGTGAGGTCATGTCAAAGATACAGCTTAGTGTGGAATGTGCTTGACAAAAGAAACACCTTTTTTGCTGTTAAGAGAGAAGTGATTATAGTAACATTGAAAGTATCATAAGCAGATACCATAAGCAGATCCCTTTTTGCGCCTGTCCCAAGTGATGAGCCTCTGGCCTTTGTTAGTCTTATATGATTTTTAATTTAGTTTCTTGTGTATATTTCGGAGTATAGTAGGACGTCTATTATCACTGAAGTGGTATACATTTTTGTTTAGGGGCCAGCTGAATCATTCCTACAGGTGCATTGCAACCCCATTTGTGGCCTTCGGCTGTTGTCTGCTCTTTGGTCGGGTTTTTGTCTCTTTCACACATTCCCCATTTCCATTCTCAATATTTTACAACATGAAAAAACACCCCACTCAATATATTATATCCGTTTGTTTCTTATTAAAACAATTAGTTAAAAGTAATTTTAAATGGTCCCAAGTCCTTAAGTAATGATATTAAATGAGATATGTTCTGGGTTAAAAATCTGAGTATTCTTGGAAGTAATCCCAGAAAATACATCAAACATCATTCTGAGATGAAAATTATTAATTTTGTACATTAATTGATACCTGACAGATCTGGTGACACAGATGCCAATGGCAGGTAACTAGTAAGTGTGGAAGAAATGTTTACTTCTCTCTTTTCATTTACATCACTGCCATAAGGATATGTCCCAACAGAAAACCATGCTCTTTTTACATTGCTTTCTGTATCATTATAATGCCACATTGCAGATAAAGTATCTTGTGTTTTTTTATACATGGCTGATCCTGCTGCTATGTTTTTCTCTGAAGAGGTTTTATCAGTCAGCCTGTAAAAAAGTCAACAAACAATTAATAATTTGCTAGACACACAAACGATTCAATACATTTTTCGAAAGTTTAAGCTTTTATCAAACGTTTTTTGTTTTCAATTTAGAGTTATGTTTAAACACTACCATAGTTTTAGATCGCCTATAAAACCATCTGAACTTTGAGGTATGTATGTCATTTATAAAAGATAGATTTGACACATTGACAAAAAATTCATCAGACAAAGTCTTTAGATATACATTAGCGTCTATTACAAGTAAAGCATTGTGATACAGAGCTTGTTTGGAATATATAAGGTTCAAACGTGTTAAATGTACCCATCAATTATGAACTCGATACCAGTATAAAATATATTTAGTTAAAAACTTTAAAACAAACTTGTAATTGATACCAGCAATAAAATTGTGTTCGTCAGAAGACATACGTTTCATATTTACAAGACCCAAAGCCACGCTCCCATAATAAGAGACAAAAAAGCAAAATACAGTTTGTATCGAAGCTTATCATATATTCCAGGATTAAAATTGGTTGCTCTAGATACACTTTTCGGGTATTTTACAGACAATTAACTTCACAATTCACTCTCAGTCAGTTCATCTGCTCTTCGGTCAATTAAGTACGCTATTAATTTGTAAAAGTTATAACAACTACTGAACAGTCCAAACAGACAGAACAGATCTTCATTGACTGTCGTGGAAAAGTCAGGAAATTATCTGAAAGACTGAATAACTTTATAATCAACCTTAATCCATCTTAAACAACGCATTTCTGTATACCTGTCCATTACAACAGTTGGAGGTGACCAATCAACAGTAAATCCATCAGATACCGACTCCAGTACATTCCCAACATTTGTTATTCCTCTAACAGTAGTGTAGTAAGTTAAATTTGGTTTTAATTGTACTGTTGTATGAGCAAAACCAGCACTTGTCACACCTAAAAAATAAATCATAAATTTTCATCTGCATTATCATTATCTTGAAATCTTATTTTACGGATTAAAAATAACAATGAATTCGTATGTAATTGCCGGAGTTGATTCCTTAAGAAAAGCAGTATATCCTCAACCAACAAGGTCATGAAAGGCCATCTTCTCTTAAATTTGTTTATGTGTACACCTACCTATTACATGTTATAACATATCCGTAATGTGTCACTGCAGTTGTTTCATTAAAGCGCTATTAATTGAGAAATATAATACCATAGATTGCAAAATTTCTAAATATGGATTAACATTTTAAAAAATGCATTTTTCCAAATGAACAATGAAAGTTGCTAACGTCTACATCATTTTAACGCTGGTGGTTAGTTTTCTTCTCAATAATACGTTTATCATGGAATTAAATGTGTATAGTGCAACTAATTTCTTGATAGGGTAGTGCACACATTATTTGAATACCTTCAATTTATATCTTAATGTTTCTATGAAATCTAGATGGTCATAAAATAATCCTAGGTTTACCATAGTTGCATAGCTCTGGTATTATAAAGGACTTACAACTCTCTGCTATGTTATGTCAAATACCAACAATATAACATTTCATTCCTATTGTTTTTAAATTAACCTCTATATTGGGATTTCTGTCTGTTTTAAAAGTGCAGTTATAAATAACTATGCAATGCTTCCTAAAAAAATACGCGATTGCATTTAGATACACTTGTTATCTGAATAATTTCGGATCACCATTGGACTTAATCCTGTTTAGAATTTTAAGGATTCAAAATAAAAGAGATAAGAAGATAATATTTCAAAGTAAGTTTACAGCTTCAGTGCACCATATAAAAATGTATTCGAAGACAATAAATCATATGTTGACAAAATATTTTGAGTTCATATGTACATACTGATAATTTATATACAATTATCATAA
The DNA here is from genome assembly GCA_019925275.1 of Mytilus edulis. Lineage (NCBI taxonomy): Eukaryota > Metazoa > Mollusca > Bivalvia > Mytilida > Mytilidae > Mytilus > Mytilus edulis. The sequence goes on from CM034351.1 coordinate 80,587,126, forward strand.
AAAATGTAAAACAATATCAATAGGCTGCATAAACTGTCATTTTTAATACATAAATACAAGCTTCCTCTACTGCATCATATGCTTTTGTTCACAATAAAAGATGAGAACATTAGTAAACAAGTATTTGAATGCTAATAAGATTAGATATAATTAAAATATTGAATACATATATATCTTTATCTTTTAATTAGTTTTGTTATTAACATAAAAACTATTAATGTTGTCATCTTCATGGCCTAAAACTCAAAATAATGTATTTTTCAACCGTTCCAAGGCACATGTAATCACTCCAGTTATTGGAGTGTTCATTTTGTTTATTCATTAGTTTTCTATGTTGTGTCAAAGGTGAACTTTTGTCTTTTTGTATTTTTTCTCCTTTGCCATTACATTTTATGAATTGTTTCAGCTTTTGATCAGGGACTTTCCAATTTGAATTTTCCTTAGATTTCGGTAATTTGTATATATTTTTTTTAATTGTTTTGTTTGTTTTTAACCGCTGAATTTGAATATCTCTTTGATAAATATATTCAAAATATAGTTATATCTTTCAATTATTTCAGTAAAAATCTAGTATACTTACCATCTCCCTTTACATTCTTCTCTTCTTTATGAACAATTCCATGAGAGGTAAATGACAGAACATCTTCTGCTGATGGTGTTGTACCTACTGACCACTCATAGGACATAACACCATGTAAGTGGCTGGTAAATTCACTAAACTGTACTGAAACTGTAGATGTATCAGACTGGTAGTTTATATCATTTCCAACTGTGTAAGAGCTGTCTGTTCCATCTACTACAATGCCTAATAACAAAAGGAATTTCCTGATTAAAATGAGTCTTTACCTTGCAATAATGCAAAACTAAAATTTAATAGAAACTTAGTTGCCCTATGATGAATTATAGTTTTAAATGTGAAACAAGGGATGAATCATAAATAAGAGAATTCTTTTGATTATTCAGGTAAAAGTTACTAAACTAGAGATTATTGATATTTTCAACTTTTGATTGTTAACAAAATCGTTTCATTCACCACTTATTTAAAAAAAAATGGTTGTTGGTGGACACGGGTTGTAAGCAATTAAAACATACATTATATGTTACTGTAACTAGTACTGTATTTAATTTCATAGATTATTTTTTCCAGTATCCAGTTTCTTACTGTCTCTCATTTTCCCAGGCAGTAGCACAAAACAATACGTTAAGATTATTACGAGGATATTAACTGCTATAAGAAGTGAATTTAATAAAAAAAAAAATTACGAACAAATGAAATATATTATCTTAGGATTTTCATAACATGAACCTTAACTATAAACGTTTTAAGTCATCAATGTAACCACTTTGTTGTACTAGATATGTAGTATACAATAATGAATACAAAACCATACATTGTTTTGAAAAATGGCATGGTTTTTGCTATACATACCAGGTTGATCTTCATCCACTACAATGATTGGTGTTGATACAACAGGTTCACTTGTTAATCCTGCACCATTTACAGATTTTATTGTAACATAGTATAATGGCAATTTAGTATCCTCATCCGTCAAGATTAGGGATATACCATTAATGTAGGCATCATTTCTGGTACCTACCGACTTCCAACTTAAAATATCTGTTCCTCCTGGAATGATTTTATATTCATGAAGCGGGAGAAAACTTATCTTCATTCCTTATAAAATTCTCTTTGCTAACAAGTTGGAATCTATCCTATATTCTATCGTGATAGTAAGAACCATTTACTACCAATACATTAAAGTTTTTATACCCGTCTCTGGTAGACAGTATCATATTAGATTATAGGAATCCTAAGATACTATAATTTATATGCAACTTATCATATTTGTCAACGTAACAGAAGTTCTTATGGCATCTTTGTTATAATAAATCACATCGTTTATTTTCCTGTATTGTTTCCTTATACATTGTGTGTTCTTTCAGGACAAGTGAGGTATGTTCCAGTGTCAATAATATTACAGAAAAATAATTTAACTATGAATAAACTTCTATTTCATAACATATGTATCCTCAGCGAAAAAGGTGACCACACCGTATACATATGAACATAATCATTCAAATTATATAAATGTACACTGAAATGTAGTTCACACCTTCCTTTTGACAAAATAGATATGAAGTTGTAATTTTGATTCATTTATGTAGGATATATCATAGTTTTCATAAACTTTTATTACCACCACTTATGTAAATTTGGATGTAACACGTCGTATGATTAGCTGAACATTTGTTTTACTATCAACTCATAGACGTAATTGTGTCATTTGACCGTGACGTCATCTATATTTTATGATTTACTCCTTGAAAATTTAATTTAGATTTAAATTATAATGAACTATCAATTTTGATAAGTTGCCCTTTCAAGAATATTTCTTATTCGTTGAATGAAGATAAAAATTATCAACTGCATTAACCTACTAATTGAATAATCACCTTTACGGGTACCAACTGCAACCAGATATTCTTTTATGCCAGACTGCGGATCAACAGCTTCCCAAGCAGCTTTAATTCCAGATGTATCTGCCTGCCACACAAAACCATTGACTCTCTCCTCTCTATCACCTACAAGTTCACCCACTCGCAGCCAATGTATCTGTGATGATTGAATTAACATATCAAAATAATTCTAATAGTTTTCATTGTTAACTAACAGAAAGTTTCAAAATAATCGGCATCTATGCCAATTGGTTAAGATCAAGACACTTCTTGTTGAATAAGTCAAAATTTGAAAAGTATCATTTTACAGAAGGGCACAAGGACTTTGAATTTAGTTTTGAATTTATTTAAACAGGAAAAGTTTAAAGATGAGACGCAACATTCCAGGCATATTGTATAAAAAATAGATATGAAGTATGATAAGAGTTTCAAAAGACAAATCAACAATAAATGTGTTTTTCATAAGTTCATACTGACATACATAAAAAAAAACCAATATGACAATTAGAATATTATCACATTGAGAGTGTTCAATGCATTACATGCTTTGTTGTCAAAGGCCGATTTTTTTTTAGGTAGGAAATAATCAATACATAGGTTATTGCACGCTCTTTCATTATCATTGTGATAATCATATTGGCTGTAGAAAATACACCTATATATGAAATATCAAAACTTGGTCCGAGACCACAATTGTCGTCCCAAGACTTTCGTTGTCCACAAATATAGTACCAAGTGTTGACAGTGGGTTACTTGCCAATATTTTTATACCCCTTCCAGATTTATTTCTCCATGTTTTATGCCTCAAATTGCAAGAAGGGGGGGGAGGGGGTTAATTAACACTGTAAAAAAATTTGGATCCAGAATTTTAAAAGGAAAGTAGTGATTTGGTCCAGCTGAAAAAGGTTAAAAATTAGCACTTTGGAAGCTGTTAAAAGATTTCAAGACGCCCAAAAAAAAAATTGTCCATATTTTGAGTTAAAGCCGATGAAGTTTTCTATAATTTTGATATAATTTGTCCCAAAAGTAGCACAACATACTGTAAATTTTCATTGAGAAAGTGCAGGTGGGATTTTTTAAATTTACATTTATGTTCTAAAAGAAATGCACTAAGAATTAATTATGGTCTCGGACCACCTATTCTAATCATTTTTAGAAAATTTTGTGTAAAAAATAATTACCTTTTTGAACATTTCTTGTAGTTTTTTCGTTATTTTACTTTTGAAAACGTCTAAGACATTATAAGGGTTATAGTAAAATTAATTCTCCTTAAATCGAAATCCGTTGGACCAGTCAATAATAAGGGAGAAAAGGTTTGCTACCAATCTGTGCAACGTTACTAACCTTTGGAGAAGTAGTATCAACTAAAACACCATTTGTTTCAAACGTTGCAATCATGCCAGCATTGTTTATAGCTCCTATTTTCATACTGTAGAATCCTCCTTGTTTGAGAGACAAACCAGGTACGGTAAACTGCATACTATCTAATTCATCATCTGGAACTTCAATCCATTCACTTCGATTAACTAAAACAATAACATATCATATAAGTCTCATTAAGTAAACAACATTTACATAACTGTATTGTATTCAACTGGCCCTTAGTTCTTGAAATCCCCACATTCATGATACTTTAACTATTTTATTCTAACAACTACTTACATGCATATTAGGCAAAAGGAAATGCACTTAACAAGAGCATTTAATTTTATATATCAGTGTGAAAGTCATATTATAATTAGCGCACCCTTAACATACATGATGTAAGAAACCCATGGTGTAAATTATGCAGACAAGCATTCATTAGAAACAGCTTAACATTAAACATTTCGTTAATTCTAGTTTCAGGGGAGCAGTTTTGCAGACAACATACTTCAAAATCAAATCTGAACCTTCCACGTGAGCTCAGGAAATCGAAAAGTATTGCTATACTTTACATATTTCTTAATCTTTCATGCAAAAGTAATATAAATTTGCCTGCATTTTGCTATGGTTTCGTTAAAAAAATCGAACTAAAATGCAGCAAAGCAGAAAATTATATATCATACCTGGTAAAATTTGTGCTCTGATTCCATGATGTTTTTGAAAAATCTGGACTTTAATTTGTCCGATGCCTGATTCCTCATCTATAAACTTGAACCGTGCTGACAATGCTGTCATATTGGACTGTAAATTACACAAAACTTATGAAATATAGGTACACCTTTTTAATCATAACTACGTTATTTATTTTATATAACCATTATTAGGACTTCATTTTGATAAATATTGATGATTGTGAACATTTGAGTTGAAGATCACACTGAAGAAATTTTGTAAACGTCTTTATTTTGGCTTTAGTACGTTGTGTGGTTACGTATAATTAATGTACCACGATCGTGTTATTCTATTTTTCCCAACTTTCAAATATTTTCTCATGTATGGGGAAAAATATTGAACCAAAGGAATTTTCCTTTATTTAATCTGATTTTCTCTTTTTGGTACAAAGAAACTAGTCCAGTATAAAATAAAAGACAGCTTGGTTTACAGCTACTAACATTTACAAACACGAATGGGTTCCTAGTACACATATGGCCCATCTGGATTATCATTTTCTATGTTCAGTGGACCGTAAAAATAGGATAAAACTCTAATTTGGCATTAAAATTAGAAAGATCATATCATAAAAAAACATGTATACTAAGTTTTAAATTTATTGGACTTCAACTTTATCAAAAGCTACCTCGACCAAAACTGTAACCTGAATCGGGACAGTCGGACAAACGAACGTACGGACAAACGGACGCACAGAGCAGAAAACATAATGCCCATAAATGGGTCATAAAAAACATTAACAATGGCATTGTTGAAGGGTAAAGTCCTCTTTATTAAAGATCCAAAAGTATTCATAGACAGTTTGAATTGTCTATATTATATATATGTGGTCTTACTACACTCTTTCAGATGTGATATTTCCAAAAAAAAATTAATGTATTCATTATGCTAAATTATATTTAAAAAAATCTCATTACAGTCATCTACAAAGACGAGCATGTTTAAGCAAATACTGTTAGAGGTTCTTAAGGACATGCGTCGCTCACCTAGGTATCTTTACATATTCAAACAAGAACACTCTCCTTGTAGACAAGAATATAATACATGACAAAATCTCTTTTATGTTGATCCTGTATTACTGATCGTTGTTTTCTTTTAAGTTTCTTTCTTTCTTTTCAGTTTTTGCTCAAAACACAAAAGAAGATATACAAATCCTTATTTAAGTGTTACCACTCCAATAAAGAGTATCAGTCTACCAACTATATCAGCATATTTAAGTTGCTTGCAGATCTGGCTTTTCTGATCTTTTTTTGTAATTCCAAGTTTCTATTTATCTATTATAATTTTATATTTTATCTTTATCATTTATTTTATATACTTGTAGAAGTTGTCCTGATAATCATTTAGCGGTTTTAAAATCCTTTGATAGTTTTGACTAATGAGACAAGTGATGGAGCTCAACCTACTAAACAGGTTATATTTTTTCGAGTTATTACGCTTTTCAAAATAAAAGACTTCCATTTTATCCTGATTTCGTTCCATTTTTAGCAAGGTCGGCCATCTAGGTTGGCAGGCGGGTTCATCAGACAATCTAGATACCATAATTATGATTGTGGTCAAAATGGGTTTAATTTTGTCCTGAAGTGTTTGAGAAGAAAGTTTTTGTAAAAGGTAACGGACGCCAGAAGGCGTTGGACAGACGGACACGTAGTGATGAAAATCACTTAATTAACCCTTGAAACATCAAACATTAGTTTAGAAAAAGGGATAGTAAGGGATATTCAGATGTTTTCAATTTATTCGTATATTAGTGAAAATAACAAGATGTCGTACTTTTAAGGAATCAATGTTGAAAGTGCTAGATTAGTTAATTGTATTACTTGTAAAACATATGCCCATATGGTATTAACATAAACATTAACCTTGGATAAAGACTGTCAACGTTTTTACATGCTTGGAAGGTTTTACCGTTGTATTTTGTAGTTCGAGATTCTTAGCTTTTGACATTTAATTCCAGTTTTCAGACAATGCTTTGAGCAGTTATGACACTTTGGTGACGCCAGGTTTATATCTATTTACATAACCTTCCATTAGTTTTTCATGAATTTGTGATATGACATTGAGAAGTTATTAAACTTTTATTATTCTTTTAAAAGCGACGGGCGTAACATGCGCTCATGGTGCAGCTGTTTATTTTAATTTTATGGAATTACACCCTTTTCAAAGTCTAGGATCAGTTAAGAGTACATTTGAACTTTGCAGTATATCTGAGGTAGTTAATGCACACCTTAGCTGTGCATGATCCTGATCTATGAAAGATTTAAACAAAAACTACCCAACCTCCACTCCTCCCCCAAAATGCAACAGTGTATATATTTAAATTTGTTAAGTCTTTTCAATGAGCAAAGACAGTACTGAGAGTGAAACAAAGCAAAGCATGCAGTTAAATTCCCATTAGAAAAATGAACAGTATAAACATACTTATATGTAATTTTTTACATAAACTATATTATATATCATTTGATTGACTGTTATGGGTGATATTTGTCACCATGGCAACTGTTATAATAATACTTAACGATTGCAGTTTAGAGCTTATATATGCTTCAATGCATGTCTTTTCATAAAGGTTTGGAAACAATTGAGAACATTGAATTCCCCACACTGCAGAATTCAATAAATAATAACTATGTTTCCAAGGGGAAAATACGTTAAAATGGTGATAAAATTCATCAGCTCCACGCAATGTTTTATTTATTTTGGTCAGGTAGTATTTAAACTTTGTTACTACAATGCTAACTATGATTTACATATTCTCAATTTTCGGAAAAACACACTAGAAAATTTGATAATTTCACAATACTTCATGATTTCGAAAAAAATGAATGTTTTTTAGTATTTTTTAACAAAAAATCTAAAAGTCGGGGTTAAACTGCAATACTAACTAAGCTCTGAAGCTAAAACCAAGTTATATCGATGTTATACATGTATATGAAATTTCTGAAAAATAAAATTGATTCTATTCATAATCATTATTCTATTCATAATCAGGCTCTCCGACCAAACGTTATCTTTTCAAGAATCTACATGTATGTTTTTTTTTAAATAAACCTACCCCCCCCCCTTTTTTTCCCTAACCTTCGGTTCTAACCTCAATGTTTCATTATATATTATATACAGACAAGACTGTGAGTGAAGCAAAGCATGCAGTCATATTCCGATTTGAATATAAACCCCGTCTATATATAATGTATGTATTTTTTTACATAAATTTCTATTGATACATTTTAAAATAGATGTTACTATGGGTAATATGTATTTCCATGGTAACTATTGAAGTCAGCAACTATTAACGATGGTAATTTAGAGTAAGCTTATGCTTAAATGTAAATTTTTTTATCAGTTATGGAACAATTCAGTACATTAAAGCTCTAAAACTGCAATATTCTGCAAATAATAACTCCGTTTCCAAGGAAAAAATCGGTTGCTATGGTGATAAAACTAAAGAAAGTCCCAAGCTTTTTTCTATTTAATTTGGTAAAGTAGTATCCAAACGTCATAACTAAAGTGCTAACTATGCTATACACAGTTACTCTTTTCTGAAAAACACCACAGAGAATTTGATAATTTCGCAAAAATCCCAAATTCAGAAAAGTTGAAAATATGCATTTTTTGGCAAAATTTTTCAAAAAATTTACAAATTTGGTTTACATGCAATCTGAACTAAAATGATGCTAAAACCAAGTTGTATCAATGTTACATATGAAAATTAATGAAAAATGGTTGATTCTATTCCTATTCAGGCTCTGAATTGTCGTGATTTAGCTGATTTTTGGAAGATTTTACTATGCTTCACAACCAAAAAATAGAGTGTCCGTTACCATGGCAACCACTCGTATTTTCCCACTCATATTTATTTTTTGAGCAGTATTCAGTTACTGCTTCTTCTAGGCAATTTATAGATAAAATCTGAAACCCTCATAAATCACATGTATATGGCACCCTGCCTGGTTCTTACAAAGAGCTGTACTTAAAGAACCTACCTGAAATTCAGCATCTTCTTTGTCATCAGTACCATCCCTCATAAACATCAGCTCAGGAGGAGTCAGATCAACAAGAAACCCATCCGTTTCATTAATAATAGAGTTCAAAGCTCCATTTGTTGTTCTCAGTGTCAATGTGATGTAATCATTGTGATGCAGATGAAAGTTTAACCATCTTACACTCTCAGTTTCATTGTTAAATGTCACCCAGTTTCTAATTACACGAAAATCAGTTGAACCATTGCTGTAAAATTAGCAACATTTTTGAAACCTTTTTGATCTGGTGGACGGTTTGTATTTGTCATGTTAATTTCGTTTACAGCAGATAAGAAATGTCTGTTTATAGATTTATGAATAATCAAGAAACTAAGGCTTCAATACACTTAGATGTAGTAATTACTTAGATGTATTTGGCTTTTATCGTATGTCCTTTTATGTTATACCCATCAACTGCTCGGTTGTTATACATCCGTTGCTTCAAATACTCGGTCTCAATAGTTCCTTTTAAAGTTCGATCAAGAAAAGCGCTTCGAACGAATGATATCTAAAGTGTTGTTTCTATTTTTGGATACAAGTGAGAGAAAAAAGATACCAATGTACATTTAAACTCATAAGTCGAAAATAAACTACTAATGTCATGGCAAAAGAAAAAGACAAAAAAGACAAACAACAGTATACACTTGTGAGCAGCAACTCTCTCTTTTACGGAAATGAAATCAACTGGGAAACTTGTACTTCATATGCAGGCGCCGCTAGGGTGTTGCTTTAGAAATAGAAAGTTCACACTCAGAAAGCTGAAATAATGTCTTTTGTTTTAAAATTTTGTTTTAAACTGACTCTAATTGTTAATTTTTAGATGAAAGTCAAGATATGAAACAAACTTAACTATATCCTTTATTTACAGATTCAGAGATATGCCATTGTATATCTTTGTATGACGGAAACTTAAATCGGATCAATGAAAAACAGGAGGTGAACAGTCGTTATGTATGGACAAATAAATATTTTTCAAAATTACTAGTAATCCTTTAGGATTACTAGTAATCCTTTAGGAGACTGCAAAATGTTAAAAACGAATTCAAGCAACATACATGTATAATACATAATAGCTGATAAAAATAAAATAAAAGAGTTTCCGATGAATGACAAACACTTTCTAATGCTAATTGTTCGATGCTGAATTGAGTTTATACTTTTAAAGTCCGTCACTGTCAATAACCACACGTTATCGTGGTGTAAGGTGTCATTTTTAGAAAAAATTATACAAATGAATAACATATGAGGAAAAGTTTGCTCTCTTCAAAAATTTGTACCAAGTAAGGAATACAACAATTTTTATTTCTTTGTTTGATGTGTTTTAGCTTTTGTTTTAGTCATTTGCTAAGGCACCTTCCGTCTAACTTTTTTCCTCCGAGTTCGGTATTTTCGTTTTTTTTTTTCGTTTGACTCCCAAATATGTCCGATTGCTGCATTTATAAAATAAGAATTTCAAACGCAATTGCTTTTCTCTGTACCGTTAAGTTTCACATTCGCTTTTTATTTCATACAGTTTCTATGCTTCTAGTTATATAAAAACGCGTTTTCAGTATTACAAATGCAGATAGTATGGTTAACAACATTAATGTTTAAGAAGACCATGATATTCTCTCAACTGATTTTTAAATCTTGACCTAAATAATTAATTCAATCTGACTTTGTGCTTTCTCCATGGTAAGAACGTGTCTTTATATTATGGCTTCAAACAAACAATGTTCCATAGTCCAATTGATTTCGATACCCTTGATTTGACCTGCTGCTTGTGCCTTTTGAATTTTGTAACTAATTATTGTACTTGCTTTGAAGACTGTACTTGAATCTCATACTGATGAATTGTAGACTCTGGGTCAGTGTAATTTCTCCACTGTACTTCAACCTTTGCTGGACTGGCTGAGAACAGAAGGTCTCTAAAATCTTCATTCATTCCGTCTATTACACTTCCTGGTTCAGGTTTTGTCAGATCAATAGTAACTGCGTGGAATAAGAAGAGTGTTTACATGTAGAACTTGAATTGATTTGACAATTGACTTACAAGTTTTTAGGTTTCTTCTTCGTTCAATGAGGTTCTCAAATTTGGTAAACTATTATATAATAGCTTAACGTATTTTGAATGGAAACTGAAATATTGCTGTCTAAGGCCTGAAAATTATTTGCTCATTATTGAATGCTATATATTGACATTTTGTTGCTACATAAATGCTATTTTGGTATTTTGTTAGCAGTTGCTTCGATAGAAATCATACAACTTCACAAGAATACACTAATAAAAAATACCTAAAGCTAAAGAATGAATCTCCAAAGGTTTCTCAGATTTGTCAATAGAACACTAAATTATGTACTAATTTTCTTTTACAGTTAAAGGTTCTATATGGCCTCACCTCCATTGGAAATCGCCGATACATTTCTTATTTTGATTCCTGCATTGAAAGCCCAAACAGTTGTGTAATATGTCTGTCCATGTTTAAGGTAGTTGTCTGCAGTAAGTTCAATACAAACTTCATGTGTTCGTCTATCATATTCAGTCAAGTTTGCAACATCTGTTACGTTAATATCTGGTTCTGATCCAGCACTAACCATGTAATAACCAATACCTGACTCTGGATCATAAAAGCGATGCCAGTTCGAACAAAGCTGAAAATGATTATATGATTAATCAGCAAAAGGGAATATTTTCAAAACTATTTCTGAGAAACTTTCTATCGCTTCATCAAACAAAGTAACTGTGAGCCTTTATTTGTATTGTTTACCTGGTAATTTTGCCCCCAAAAAATGATGTTGCTGATTTTGAAGTAAAAGTTTAATCTTTGAGGTGAAAATCATAACATCAATAGGGATCTTCGTCTTATTATATAGGATCATATATCCTCCAGAAATATCAAAATGAAAATCTATTGATATTCATCAGTTATTGGTTTGTAGGATATTTAATAAAAACTTATAAGACACTTAAATATAAGTCGTCACATTCATGTATACCATATAGTTTCTGATCTTGAACAAATTTTTATATAAAAAAGAATCAAAGTTATCTATTATACATTTAAAAATAATGCGTATCTAAAACGTTTTTATTAAAATGAAAATATTTGATTCCAGGCATTTTTAATACTATAAAATGGATGCCTCATGTTTTAGATATCCAGTAGAAATTGATCTGCAACATGTATTTTTTTTTTTATCTTAAACTCAAATACTATTTGTATTACATCAGAGTTGAATACTGTTGAGAATAAAAACATCCCTCCATATCTATATACCTGCATGTACAGGTTGTTGCCTTATTGTAAAGGTAGCAGTGCATAACTATGAATTATCTGGTCTACAACAGTTTTACCTGTTCAGAATCTTTTGTATACATTAAATCAGTCTTATATAAAGGTCCATCATATACATGTCCAGCTATTGGTGGAGTTTTGTCAACTATGATTGGTGCATCTGCTACACGCTTTGTTCTCAAATCCACTGAAACAAAATTATAGAATGAAATTGTAAATCGATATCATTTTCTGTGTCAAATAATACATTCATAACACACATTTACAACTTTCTTCCGAACTCATTTTTTTCATAAGTATTTTATTTCAAAGCATCTAGCCAGGTGTAAGTAGAGTTACACATTTTTTAATCATTCAACATACAATTTGCAAATTTCAATGCATAAGACCTAACATACCTCTGTTAACTGCTTTAACTTTTAACCAGATAGGAATACCATCAGTCAGTTGTGTGATATATGATATATTAGGGTTAAAGTCCAATCGAGTCCAACTTAATTCATTACAATCTCTCCTGGTGTAACCAAGACAAAAGTCATTATACTCCAAACCAGAATCTGGGGCACTGCAATTTACACATAAAACACCTAGAAAAGTGATCTTGTAACCACATACTCACTTCTTGACAGCAACAAAGATATGATAAATGTTTCAGGAACTTCATTCTGTGAGATTTTTTAAGACGATGTAAAATTTTCTGCCGAAGTTCAAATGTAAAGGCTTTACCAGAATGTTGGTTTTTCCGTATTTCTATTAGATTCAGGAATTCATCTGATTTCCATAGTATAGACAATCAAAATGATTTGCTTATGTTTACTGGCCCAATAGTATCAATTAGAAAAATGCAGTTCCCCATTTACTGTCAGAAAACAAAACTGTGTCTTAACTCTGGAACGTTGTAAGTGAAAAATGAAAGTAACCTGTCTGTAGTGATCCAAAACATTTCTTTAATTCACGCTTCATTTGATTTGTTAATATAAAAAAGATGTGGTATGATTGCCAATGCGACAAATCTCCACAAGAGACCAAATTGACACAGAAATTAACAACTATAGGTCACCGAATGTACTTCAACAATAGGCAAAGCCCATTGAGTTAGTTTTTTTAAAAGTTTTATTCGAAAGTCCCTGATGAGTCTTTTGTAGATTTAACGCTTGTTTGGCGTATATAATTGTAAGTCTGGTATCCTACATGTGTTTTATTATAGTTTTGATTAATTACTAGGAAGATATATATTACATGAAAGGAAAACAATATTAATATATTGAACTATGCATAAGTGTACCTTGAGTTGTGTGTTGCTTTCAGTTCAAATGTGTCTTCATTATATCGAATGTCAAAAAGTTCCCAGACAAATGGTGGTGACATATCAACAATATATTGTGCTGTATGACAAACAGTAACTGCTAATGGTCCTCCATACTCTACATTGTTCAATGATCTTACAGTTATATAATATGGACCATCTACAAAACATAATACAGATTTAACTTTAGCAGAGGTAAGCTGATATACTAGTATCTTGTTCCCAGAAATTCAACCACGTGTTAATTACTTTCTTTGCATATATAGTCAACGTTTAGGATGTGGTAATCAGGAAGACAAAATTATTTATTGCTTTCACATCAACAGTAAAATGAGTTTAACAAATTGTTCCTTAAACAGTGCAGGAGTAAACAAATCTTAAAATCATTGTTTCACATGTCAAGTTGAAATTAAATTAAGGAATCATATAACTAGTATAGATCTGAAAAAAACAGACTTTTGTTTCTGACAAAGACAATATTTTGAAGTCCATACATCAGCTATTAATCAATCTTTGTTGATTAACATACTCTTGATTAAAATACATTCCTCAGAGATACCCGATTCACCATAAACGCACGTTTTGTCCACATAGATCTCTGTCACTGAGCAAAAGGTTAAAGAGAAAAAAACAATCAAAAGACTGAAATTTGTTTGATGGATTGTTTCTGATTTTTTTCAAAGTTACTTTGGAGGTCGAAAAACTCTTCCTGTATTTTTTGGAACCAAGTCGCTCAAATATGCAATTAAATGTATGTTTAATTGTTTAGCACAAATCAAGATAAAGTTTAGTTTTGACATGAAATGACTTCCGTTTTATTTGAACATAAGACATAGTAACCAATAATGCTTAATAGTGCAGAATGTAACAGTGGTTTTATTCCCTTAACATATAGAAGACCATTATTTAACTCTCTATAAGTTGTTTGTATATCTTACCTGGAAGTATTGTAAAAGGTGCTGGAATGGGTGAAATCATAACTGAATGTGTCCATTGAGATTTTTCAAACAGATGAAAATGTGGATCATGATGAGGATGGATTAAATCTTCACATATTGATTGTCCAACTGTGACACTGTATCCAAGGATTCCCGTATCATGGTCATGGAAACCATCCCAGTTTGCTGTAAACATTGACATTTTTTAAAATTATAACTGGTCATATTTTATTCAAATGTTTCTATGTTTAAAGACATGCAAGTGTAGCAGGTTTGCAAACTTAAGGGATTGAAATCAAATGAATATTAAAATGCCAATCAAATATATTTTTTTTTTCTGTTTGTTTTTTTTGATATTTTCAAGTAAAAAAATATCAACTCTTTCAATCAATATTTTTGAAATGTATGTGTAAAAAGACGTTACACTGCGTAAAAATAATAAAATTTCAAATTATCAACAACTAGAGAGTGATAGCATACAAATCAAGTACAAATATAAAATACTTTTCTTTCAAACAATCCAGATAAAACAAGGTCATCAAAAGCTTCAGAAATTATTGCAAAAATCGAAATGAGTGCATAACAGTTAGATAGACATGACGTAAACAGTAAATATTTGAAGCTTTTTTTTTTATAAAATAACTTTTTAGTATACATCTTTACTAGGCAAAAGATTTTACCTGATATATATCTATTTGCTTTTGTATAATATGTTCCTGTCTCTTGTTCTGGTCCATTGAAAACTGTCTTAGATCCTGGTCCATCAATAATTAATCTACGGAAAGAAGTACGTCATGTTACAATGTAACACTAAAAGAATAATACAAAAAAAAAAACCAAAGAATTTGTTAACTTTACCACGGCAACACTATTATATTGACGATTTCAATGAATCGTGAAATGTGGTTCAAACCTTAATTTGTTGGCCGCTTAATTACAAAACTTTACAACAAAATGGATGACTTCAGATTTTCTAATCTTGAAATGTATCTCAGTCATATATCAGTGCTTGAAGTTCACATCATGATTTCCCTAATAGAGAGTTTTTGATTACAAAAAAAACCCTTTCAAACCAAACTATGTATTAAGGGTTTTAGGTTATGAAGGGATTCCTTTTAAAATGTGACGGACGTCATCACGAGTTGGTTGACTATTTAGTAATTTTAAGTTATGCATTTAGAACATGCTGAATTTATTTATATATTAAATGATTGCTATTTTAAGCATTCATACTTTCAGAAAAAAACCCATTTTGAAAACGGGCATGCATAGCATTTTTATAAAATTTGTATACATTGTCCTAAAGTTTGAAAAGAATTTAGAAATTAGATTTTTTATATCTAGAAATGCTGTCCACAGAATGCAATCAATACTCACTGAAAAAACAATCAGTCATTGAGTTTTGTGCTTTCTTATAGCTCGTTGCATTTTCACCAGTTTGTACCAAAAGCGTTATTTCATTTGCGTGACCAGGTTATACTTCATTTTTTTGCCAGAAAATTACAATTCAGTTGCACCAAACCAAAACATAAGTATACCATTAAAGTTAAAATGTTAGTCTACCCCAAATACGAGAAACATTTGAGACAGTTGTAAAGTAGAGTCTGACAAGGTTGTTGAGTGCATACTCATTTCCCATGCATTTCTAAAATTAACCTGGGTATGATATTTTTACTGTTGACACATGTATACCTACCACGCTGCATTTTTGTGGATGAGGCCGATACCTTGAGTTATTTGTGACTGAAGTGACCGTTTTTATAATATGGAGTTCATAGTGGGTAATCACTAAAGATAGTATAAGATATTTTAAATAGTTACTACAATCAGCCAACAATGACCCTAATGCAAAAGTGTCCTGTCTATAGTAAATGTCTTTGAAGATATCTAAAACGGATTGAAATTAAATTAAAAATCTACCTGTGATTTTTGACTTTAGGGTTAACGCCTCTACAGTGAATTTTCCAATCAGGTCGATTGTGTTCAGGTATCAGATTTAAACAAGGAACTCTCTCTGTATAATCGGTTGTAGAATTTTGTATTAATCCTGAAAGTATAAACGATTTGTGTCTGAAATGATACTATAACATGACGAAAATTGTATTTAGTTTTTCAAAAAACATAATATCGAGTTTGAAATTTTATTTAAAAAATTCAGTAGCGCAAATTGAGCTGAAGAAGTTATCGTTTGTAGATTTAAGGTGGTACCTAACACTACAGGGAGATAACTCTGTAAAATCAGCTAAACGTTTTAATTACGTTGTGTTGTTAAGGGAATATTAAGCTTCTCAATGATCAAAATAAGTGTTTGTCAAACTGCTATATAACCGGTGTAATTTTTCTGATAAAACTGTTGGTTCAAATTTTTTGAAATTTTTATATTTTTGTAAAAGGGTCAAAGTAAATACTTTGTCGAAATTTCAAGAAAATTAAACGAGCCAAATTAATTTTAATTAAAGTGTTGGGTACCACCTTAAGATAAGAAGTTATTTAGAAATTTCAATCAATAACTGATTAACGTTTAAAATTCGTAAATCTTTGTTGCGATACGAAGATTAATTCAATACTGATAGAGAGAATTGAGATTGGATTGCTCTGTTTTATTTCGGCCCTGCTTTCTATGGATGTGAGGTATATTTAAATAGAATGCCACTATCCTGACGCTGCCAAAATAATAACGTATGCATCTGATAACATACCTGGATTTGGTATTGTAAGATCAATAAGTATTCCTTTGGAGCTGATAACGTTTTCATAATTCAGCACATTCTTCACCCAAAAGTTAAAAAATATTAATGAATTGTGCTTCATATGAAGATCCTGATAAACAAACTGTTGTGTCATTCCGCCTACTTTTTCGAAATGTTCAAAAAGTTTAGACTTGGATAGTTTATATCTTTGGTTTTCAATAGCTTCCATAACTTCACAGGTGCCAGTTCCAAAGTCATAATTAAAACTTAAGCACTTGGTGACAGGAAAGTCAGCACAGTATCTGGCACAGTCTCCTTCTGTATATGTTTTCTTATCAGGACCAGCTTTTGGTCCTATTAACCTGCCTGTTCTCATTCCTGTGAACATTTTCTCTAGGACCTTATGATTGAAAGGGTCATCGTCTGAAATATAATTCTAGTAAGAGAAAAGTCTCAACAAGAAAATAAGTGTGTAGCTTGATTTTTGAAAAAAACCATCACAAAATTTGAAGATTTAATAAAAACTGTCATTGTAAACGTTTTATGTTTGCATGCCATTTCTTGACTAATGTGTGCGAGGATTTCCCTCAAAGATTAAAAATCTGTTAGAGGATAATATTGAGAATTCTGCAAAAAATAAAACAAGTCTCTCAAATCTTTCGGATTTTGGTACCGAATGTTCAAGTAATGTACTAAACTTTAATGTTATTATTAGTTTTCAGATATACTAGTGCTGTTCGTAACAATCAAAACGGGTCTGATTTAATGTTCTACGTGCTGACGTTGGTAATCATCTTAATAACATGTTATGTTTTTTTTTATTTGACTTTGCATAATTTAATAACCTTTACTGTTTAGTTCATTTTTGGTATCATTTTCACGTGGCTCGATAATGTTACATCCCACAATTGTGTTATAGTGGTAAAGTCAATTCATGTCTTTCATTTTTACATATGCGATTTTGTTTTTCCTTATTGACATAGGTTTTGAAGATTAATATCATAGCAAAATGTTGACTGCTTGATTTTTTATGTACCACATTTTTTGAATTTTTTTAAAACTTTTATTACGTTTATGTCTGTTTGTTTTGCTCATATTTGGTGGAATTTTACATGTGAGAGGATTAGCTTGCTATAAAACAAGGTTTAATCCACTATTTTCTACATAATAAAATGCATGCACAATATACGATTTCTATCGATGGATGAATCAAACTTAATGATTGTGATTGTCACTTTTGTATCTAAGTACGGAAAACGGATGATCACGACTTCTTCTTGTTCAAATATAGTTGCTTTCTTCAAAGTGATGTGTATGTGATTGTTACAAAACAAATTGTAACACCGAGACAAGGACTAGTTATTCCTAAAACCATATCTCAATAATAATGAAAAAAGACATCTATCATTTAATGTATCATTGATCATTTTTTCATTGATAATGTAATACAGTCCATACCAATGCTTCCATGACTGTAAACCTGTAAAACAACGTCACTCCAGCGAATAATCTGATCTCCATAGATATCTTTTCCATACCCAACTCCTACCATTTTGTGATAGATTTCTGAATCTTCATTTATCTTAAGTGCAGCTTTAAGTTCATCAGGATTGCTTGACGTTATAAATTCTTCTCGGAAAACTCCATCCGGTAATGTCAAATCATATGTCGGTAAATAACATGATGTTCTGGATCTCATGCCAGCACTATTTTCTGCTATTACAGTGAAATACAAAGGAACACCCGATTCTGATAACCTCTATAATAGAGAAAACTATATCTATAAAACACACATTGTTCATAATGAATATTACCTCACTTTAATACCAAATCAAAATATTTGTAAAGCATTATCTATAACAAAAATTCTGAACTATGAGATAAATTTAAAACATTAATATCGTTTAAACAAATAGCTTATAAATATTCTAAGGACGCAATGAAGAAATTGACAAATTACTTTTCAAACACAAATACTGTTTTATAATTCTTATTAGATTTTGTTGTGTTTCGTTAATCTTTTATGCCTATCCTTTAAATCAAACATTTGATTTTTCATAAAAAAACCATTTTATTTGGATAACAATGTTTCCCTCTCCGCAATGACATGTTATGCTTCCTAATGCAAATCAGTTTAGAGTCTAAGCAGGTTTATCAGCTTTCGTTTATTTTCTATAGCTGCTGATGACGTCTCAACATGAGATTCAGCAACACAATTCTGATTTCAGTTGACCATTTTTAAACCTTACATCCTTAATTATTGTCGATGGACCACCAAGCTGCTTTTCATTCAATACATCAGAACCGCCAGGACGCGTTCCAACATCCAAGTAAAGTGTTATATCACTTTTATCATCGTCCGCTCTGACGGACACTTCAAAGAGAGGTTCTGTATAATCTTGGTCAGGTATCTGTCTTACTATGCAGCCTCCTGATGATCGTTTTCTTCTCTATGAACAAAATATACACAGTGAGAAGCTGTTTTCACATGTATTTTCTCAAATTATTAGAATGAAAAAAGCAATATATTTAAGTATTTGTATTGTTTAACAGTTGATGGATGGTCTTCCAAAATTAACATGCCTGTGCTTTTAAAATAAATGGAATGTGATCTTCCATGGTACAAATTGACCAAACACTCATAAATCTACAGTTGAATAACAGTTTCATTCAAATTTAGTTTGACAAGATCAACACAATTCTAGAGAAAACAATACTATGTTATATATGTTATATACTGATAACTGAATTATTCGTCATACACAAATTTGGAAAAATAGGAATAAAGAGGTAGATCTACAATTACGTATCAAAGCACAACAATGTTTAACCATTTTATCTACCTGGAATTGCGGATTGAAATTGCTTAACGCACCCTGTTACATGTACTGGAAACATCTTGCCAAGGGAACATCGTAACTAGATGATTTTAGCTGATTTACATGTATTGATAACTAAATACGAACAGGCAATGCAAAATCACCTCTCCCCCTTTGGAAAACATTCTTGATGCATTTGAAAGTTCTTGCCTGGTCATAATGAATAAGAAAATATATATCGGCAAAGTCATGCATATATCTTAATATTTAATAATATTAAAGCAATTAAACATAAGAGGGGGTTCAACATGCCCCAGGAATTAGGTCAACTGCTATAATACTGTTCATCGATCGAAAATTATCCTGAAACTTTATCGAAATCGTTTAGTTTAAGAGATTTTCTCAGCTTGTAACCTGTGACGTAAGCTTGAGGTCATTTATTATGACAAACATTTAATTCTTTAAAACGAGAAATGTCGATTGCGAAAGTTTTGCCGAGTGTAAAAAAAGCTTTGAAGGCAAGTATTTATTGAATTAAAAAAAAATCATGTTACGCCATTAAGAAATCACTCACTGGGAGATCAATCAAAAGGATATTTTTTGTATAACTATCAAAAGCAGTATTACATATAATAATGTATGCCGATTGTAATTAAGAAGATGTATTACTTTAGAAGGATCGTCCACAAATTCTTTTATCTCTGGTGGTGAATTATCCTTTTCCTTTTTTCTAGTATCCACAATTTTAGCACTGATGGTTGGTGCTTCATAAGCCCACAAATCCCTCTTGAATAACACCTTTTTAATTGTCACACTGGGAACTATTACTGGAATAGTAAGCTCAACTGTAACTAATGCAGAAAATCGTAATGCAACAGGAATCAACTTCACGTACATATATATTCTGCAATAGAAAAACAAATCAATGCAGTAGCTTATATATTATCCAGTTGATTTTTTTTTTATTATTCCAATTAAAATTTTTCTACGTGTTAATTCCATATTAACTGATATAATACATTTGCTTTGTAGCTGTTGCAATAAAAATATCAATTTTAAATGTTTACGGGTGACTGACATGATAGTAGGTCAACTTCTCTTGAAACCTAGTATCCAAGTATTCAGGGTAAATTTACACATAATATTAAACAAAAATCAAGTGCAGAGGAAAGACTTACTTAAATGATTAGAAATTTATTTTCATTATAAAATTTCAATATTCAAACAATACTACATTAAAAATATATTCAAGAGGAACGAAAGATACCAAAGGGACAGTCAAACTCATAAATCTAAAACAAACTGACAACGCCAGGGCTAAAAATGAAAAAAGACAAACAGAAAAACAATAGTACACATGACACAACATAGAAAACTAAAGAATAAACAACACGAACCCCAACAAAAACTAGGAGTGATCTCAGGTGCTCCGGAAGGGTAAGCAGATCCTGCTCCACATGTGGCGCCCGTTGTGTTGCTTATGTGATTACAAATCCGGTAAATAGTCTAATTCGGTAGGTCACATTCATGAAAGCGAAGGGGATTGTAGTTACGACGTAAGGAACATATCCGATATCATTTGTGAAACGGTTATTCCATAACGGTCAACCAACTCGTGATGGCGTCCGTAAAATTTACAAAGGGATGATTTCAACTTCACCATTTGGAACTCTTGGTTTAATAGCTTCCTTGTGAGCAGTTACCCTCTATCAAAAAAACATTGATAGGAAATGCAAGCACGGGAATATCGTATCAATTGGGAGATATATACCCCATATGCAGGTGCTGCTGGAATGTTGCTACTTAGAAATGGAAAGTTCACAATTCAAACTATACATATATTATTGCTGATGATATAAATCCTTGAAAGATGGATGCACATGTCAATATGTTTCCGAGTTGTGTATATTTATCATATAATATTGGAAACAAAACACTGCAAACATTTCGTGAAATAACACTAGACATATACTTACCCAACATCTATAGGGAACTTATTAAATGAAAGTTCTGCTCCGCAAGGAAATCGTAATTCCATGATCATTCCTTCAAGTTGTAGTTTACCACATACAATAAAAATACAAAGGCCAACCGCTCCGTGGACTTTAAGACCTGCATATGGTTCAATTTCAGTAAAAAGTGTCATGCTGAAAATCTTCGCACCAACAATAAACTTGATGCCCAGTATGCACCACAACCAAACTCTGGAAACAAATAAGGCCAAGTTTATATTGCCAAAAATATCCCAAACAATGCACGTTCTAATTATACCCTCTTATCTAGACAACATAAGGAAAAAGGTAATTGGTGTACACAATATTTAAAAGCAATCTGATTTATCCAATACAACAAAGTTGATCAAAGTCATTTTTGACTGAAATTGCAACGGTACAAATATCAGACTATAATAAGTATTTGTTATTATAATACATGTTTGATTTTAAATATCTTAACAGGAATAATCATGTCTACCAGAACAAAACTTAAAACAGCAATTAAGGTGGTACCAAACACTTTCACTAAAATTAATTTGGCTCGTTTAATTTTCATAAAATTTTGTCAAAGTATTTACTTTGACCCTTTAACAAAAATATAAAAATTTCAAAAATTTTGAATCAACCGTTTTGTCAGAAAAATTACACTGGTTATATAGCAGTTTGACAAACACCAATTTTGATCATGGAGAAGCTTAATATTCCCTTTACAACACAACGTAATTAAAACGTTAAGCTGACTTTACAGAGTTATCTCCCTGTAGTGTTAGGTACCACCTTAAAATGTGATAAAATGTGAACTCGATATCAATATTTGTTGCTTTGTTATAGATATTATTACATAGATCAAATTTTCATGGTGTTGCTTTTATAATTTTACACTGTATGGTTTATAGTATATCATGCTGATTATTTTTCTAATCATGAAATAGAGCAAAAGAATTTAATTGTGCCTGTTTTCGAGAAAAATGAGAATAACACAATATGAATGTTTGTACGTATACTGAATTTTTCCGACGATTTGCATTTTTTTATGCTGACATTTACCTCTTTTTACAAAATAAAAACCAGATGAAATGCCCATACAAATGTATGAAAATGTATATTATTTATTTCAGGCTATCCATGAAAGCATCACCAAACTCAGTGAAGGTAATTTGTATAAGTCACTATGAATGGGTACGAAATATCATGAATGGGTACGAAATATCATGAATGGGTACGAAATATCATGATGTTTATTTATCAAATGGATCAAATATTTTATCTGCCGGATTAAACAGAGTAAAACTTAAACAATGGACTCAAGTATATATTTAAGAATTGATGTTTTCTTTTTGTAAAATAATTAGAGAGTAAAAGCGTTGACTGACGTTTATTTTGTATGAAGCGAGAAAACTCTTTTAAACTCTAAAAAAATAATGAAAGAAACATTCAATACTTAAAATTATCTTTTTTTGCTAGGATCATACAAACACGACTCTGTAGAATTTTATTTAATTCACTCGTGTACTTTATTGTAGACGATGGTGTCATCTTTTTTAAAAGAGGTACGCTTTCCCTTACTGGTATTATGTTTGAATTTTTATTTTTGTTAAACATTTGTGTTCAGTTGGGTGCATACCAGGCATTTAATAAAGTAATAGTACGTTAATGCCGCCTGCACATATTGCGTTAATTAACTTAAATTTTTGTGTTAACTGTTATTACGTTAGCGCTTTCAAAATGGAAATGTTTAATGTGTATCCAAGTAAACGCGTGTTTACTCTGTGTCCGTATTGTCAGTTTACTAAAGATTCGACAAGTGTATTTTCACGTCACTTGAAAGTTAATGCACGACTTTTTGTGTTAACTCATTGTGTAAAATATTAAATTATTAAATAACTTTATTTTGTTATAACGACTATTAGAATATTTTACGTATTAGCGTTTTAAACTGCATCCATTAAAAAACACTTTTAATTGGAATTATTAACTTTTATTAATTACAAAAATCAGTTCAAATAACGGATTTTCAATACTGTGAATTTATTATAATTTGTTAGAAACCAATTTTCGTGGATTTCGGGGTACATTGTAACAGGAGTAAATGTTCAAAGAATGACACATTTTATATGGGTTTGAATAAAGATCTCCGCAAAACCTAGAAATTAGATATAAACGACAATCAAATATTTCCTTAGTTCACGAAAATTTGTTCCCACTAAAATAAATGAATACCCGAGTATTTTCTTTTCAAAAGTTATATGTACAAATATCGACCCACAAAATTATTTCCAATCTAACGGACATGTCATAGACATGCATTCAAAACCTTTCTAGAAACTTAAACATTATATGATCGAATAGGCTCATCTCTTGTAGGTTTTACAGGTCTAGGATAAATATCTATTTCGTACTTATATACTGTGATTGAATTTAAATTGATTAAAAAGGTATAACATTATTAACTGTAATCGTCAATATGTCAATCGAAAATGGATAAATGGTAGTTTTGATGTACCTTCTCATGTGATATGCCGCATAACTTTGTCCGCTGGTTTACATGTAATTCTTCGTCGGCACCCAAGCGTATATTATCAATATTAAAATGAGACAACTTTTTACCGAAAACGAGGAGCTATGTTTCCTACACAAATCACAGTTTATCATGAACATATCAATATGCTGTATGTAACATATACCAACATGTATGGAGAATGTGTTCACGGCCCACAGATGCCCGGCCTGTTAATAAACATGACTAAATATATTATTGTGGATTTCGTGGGTACATGTGAACCACCAAATTAAATGTTCAACAAATAGCAACATTTTTATAGGCTTTAACGCAGACTTCAGTAAAACCATGAAGTTAAATATCAAGAACATGCGAGTTTTCCTTAATCCACTAAAATTGGTACCCACGAGAATACAATCCAAAGTAATTGTAACAGTGACGCCAACCAATTTCCAAATTGATCTGTGCTTTGTAGTAATAAGCATGAGATGCAAACACATTTTACTAGTTGCTTTTGGCTATGAACTAGCTGTCAGTTACTGCGAGTACTCTCTGATCTGTCTTGTTTTTTTGTTGTTGTAGTGATGTACATGTACAAGTACCAAATTACGTCCACTCTGTGTTTTTTGTTTTATATTTTCTATTTGTGTCCATCTGATGAGTTAAGCCTTTTTCTTGTATTTCGTTCTTATGTTGTACTGTTACACCATTATACCAGGTAAGGGGAGGGATGGGATCCGGCTAACAGTTTAACCCCGCCATAATATTTATGTATGTACTTGTTTAAAGTCATGTTCATAGAGCCTGAAATTCAGTGGTTGTCGTTTGATGATGTATTACACATTTGTTTTTCGCTCATTTTTAGTGTACATAAATTAGGCCGTTTGTTTTCTCGATTGAATTGTTTTACATTTTGTCATTTTGGTGCCTTTGATTGCTGACTTGCAGTATGCTAAATTCTCATTGTTGAAGACCGTGAGATGACACATAATTGCTAATTTCTTTGTCATTTGGTCTCTTGTGAAGAGTTGTCTGATTGATAAGAATACCACATCTCCTTTTTATGTTGTAATTAAGTTTTATAACATGGTTGTGGCAAACTAAATTCAGAGTACTGCAACGAAAGATTTAGCAGTTTTTTCATTTGTTAAGGGGCATGAATTGATAAAGTGACGCCAACCAATTAAAACTTGATCTGATTTTTGCGGTAATAAGCATTGACAGTTAAGTTAAGTAATATTTGGTGGAGGCAAACTTAAGTAAGAAAACGGAATAGAAATATTAGCAAAACTCATGAACATCTACCAAAATCTGACCTTGATATGTGCTTAATAATACGCATATTTTCATAATATTTGATTGAGGCAAACTAAAATATAAAAAAGTATATATTGTGTAACTGATTTGAAGTAAACAAATACATACCAAAACTTAATAATATGAGACCACCAAACGGATATGAGTATGAAAGCTCAAAAAAAGTGACCTGCTTTCTTGGCATAGAAAAATCCCCATCCAGAGTAAAATCAAAGGATTTAAACTCGTTTCCATCTCCACCTAGAATTTTTGAAATTAATTCTGACAGCTGAAAGAGAAATTGTGAAAAGTTGGTTTAGGAGATAGTTTACAAATATGACCAGTAGAAAATATTTCACTTTAATCAGATTAAGATAACGATGAATATTGGCAATTTGGCAAAACAGGTAGCAATTTTATATTAAAGGAACTAAACCAGACATTGCGGAACGTGTGACTTCAATTTCATGTTGTTCTCATGACAATAGTTTTATTTAATTCGCTTAAAACATTTTGATTTTGATTCAATTTGTCTTAAAACTATCACATAATTAATTTCGTAAATGTCAGTATCACTTTTCCAAAATTGTTTTTGCTAAAAAAAATATCAATGTCTTTTTTTCTAACAATAAACAACAAGTCTTTTTAATATCAACATATCAAAACTCCTTATTTTCAAACTTATGATAAGTTTTGATATACTTAAACCACTATTACCAGGGCTTTTGCTAAATCTCTAACTTCATTTGTAAGTGTCAAGACTTCTAATGGATCAACATTCTTCATCTCTAGCATACTTTCTAGGTCAGCAATTGTCATAGCTGCCAGTTTATTGCCCAGCAACTTTATTCCATCATTAGTTAACCCTTTACCAACTGTAAATGGTTGATTTTTACGCCACCTCTGATCCCTTGTCCTTCCACTTAACATCCTTGTAATTGATTGATCTGCATATGAAAAAATATATAATATTTATACAAAAAAAACACCACTCAATCCTTCAATAGGTAACAGTTACTTTGACAGACCAGAAAATATGCATGCAGGGGAAACACTATTTTAAAATCATTTATTAAGACGTAACGTTAGATATTGCTACTACCACGAAAAATACCGTTAAGTTAATATTTGACGGGAATTTTTTTTATAGAAATGCTGAAATAAATATTTCAAATTATACACAAAAACAAAGATTGATTCTTAAATTTTCACATTATGATAGAGAAAGAATAAAAATATAATATCCATAGGCTTAGGAAGACACAGAGTATCCGACTTACGTTTACTTAGCGTTGTCCCATGTAACATACTCGAAACATAAAACTCGAACAATTCGCGAAATGTTCTCGCAACTCTTCGAAATTTTGCATGCACATTCTATGACGTGATATATTTCAGTATTGGTTAACATGGCTGTCTCCATTTAAAATTTGCATACATATTTTCAAAAGAATATGGTGTACGGAAATGTCCCATCGGAAATTTAATTTGGAAACTTGAAACATTTCATTAAAATAAAATTTTGACAGATATTTCTTTATCGTTTTGTAAGTGTTAGCTCACAAAATTCGAATTAAAAAATAAATTTAACTACATGTTCAATTCAAAACCATAGATTTGCAATGTCTTGCGGAAATGTCCGAGTTCAACTTTCATGCCTTCACAAAACTTTTACGGCCAAAAAACAGAGATTTTATTTCGTGAAGATTATTTTTCGGCTTTGATAACTACACCAAAAAAAGTACTGTTAAAGTTGAAGTTGGTACACCAAATATCATTAGTATTACAGGGTTATCTTTAAAAAATACGGAATAATGAAAATGTCTTGTAAGTTTGTCCGTTATCATAATTTGACGTCGCCACAAGCGTAATATGCTAGGGACGGCATGAACTGCATTTGCGTGTTCCTTCATCCTCCACTACATATAAATGTCCTGCTTTCAACAAAACGAAATGATGCACACATTACAAAAACACACATCTATCAGACGATCAAAAAGTAAGAAAACTTCAGTATCATAAGTATAAGCTATTGTATGTCACTGCTTGAATAAAATCATACCCGGGTAGAATATATAATGCAGCAATATGCCTCCAAAAACACATAATTACTAGCAGTAAAATTGAATATCCTATGTTAATTATAAAATCATATTGGATTGGATTCACACGGCATTTATACTTGTGTTTTATACTTTGCATTTACCCAAAGAGGAAAGCAGGAAGAATTAGATAAAGTGCGTTTCCAATTTAACGTCATTTTTCTGTTACACTAAATGGTAGCAATATCTGACGTTGCGTCTTAGTCATTGGGTTGGTTTACCAATGTGAAAAGACTGCATTTCATTTAGATTAAGACATGTTTGCTATCATGGTATATTCTGACTTAAGATGAAAATGACATCAAAGATTGATTAATTTATTGGTGTGTTTGCCACTAACAGCACTATATTGCTTTTTCATGGCAGTTAGTTTTTATTGGTGGACGAAGTCGGAGTGCTCGGGAAAACCTGTAGAACTTCAGAAGAGAACAATTCTAATCAAATTTAGCGCACCTGCTTCGTGCTGAACTAGAACTCACAACCTTTGTTTTGACAAGCTAATGACACAGTTAATACAGTATGTCGACTTTTAAGATCAGCCGGCCACCGGTATCATAACAAATACAGATACTACTATTGTATGTTGCAATAGTGATAATTGGTCATTCAGATTGCTTTGTCAGAAAATTCATTTCTGATATACAGTTACTGACCATATATCACCTTGTTTGTGAGGTTGACAATGCATTTCCGTACAGTTTTATTCATGACGTCAATACAGCATTAAGGTATCATACCTATAAGCTGTATTGCTTTTGGAATAAAGAATATATATATTCTAGGTTCTCGAAATTGTCTTTTCACAGACAGTATTGATTGATTCATTTGTGTTTGTTTTTCGCAGCTTCAGCAATAACCAAATATATATATATATATAAATTGGCGGTTTAATACAATAACTGCTGCCTACCTCCAATTACATGATTAAGATGACCAACTAAGCCCGCAAATGGAATTGTTGCAGGATTGTTTTTTCCTAGGGCTTTAAGTAAAGACCTAGGACCTGTCTTCTTGTCATTTGCAGAAATAAAAGTCTCTCTAAAGTTTTGAATTCTCTTTTGATTCTGTAATGTATAATGTAATGTGTAGGAATATATAGCACAACCTTAAACATGTCTTAAAAAAGAGTTGAAGTGTATCCGATGTCTACATATTGTCCAAACAAATATATTTAAAAATCAACTTACTGTTAAAGAATGTTTGTCAGTGTATTCATATCATATGTTTATGATCTGTACATATTTACACATGTCACTATAATAAATAATAAACTCAGTATTCTTACTTACAAATGTACCCACAGAGCCAATGATCAGAAAACAATTCAGCATTTTTTACTTTTGCTTTGCTGGCATTAATTCAAGGGAATAAGAGAACCAGCCAACAGAAAACATTATCTGATATATCTGAAGAAAGTGTACCTGGGGAGCCAACAATATCTAGAATTAACATTTGTTTTCTTTACCTTTTTGAGTTTTTTTTTACTGTAAAAAAATAATTGGTGAAGAAAAAAATATGGTGGAGCTCTGTTTAAGCTACGGTCATTTCAAAGTTCCAAATTATCATGTTTTTCTCATTTTTCATCAAATTTTTATCCATTTCGGGTCTATTATAATGAAATCATTTATAGTTTCACAATTAAACATTTTCATACTTTCAATTAAGATAAAGTGCACCAATCTGAACAAATATATAAATAAAAACAAGAATGTGTTCAAAGTACATGGATGCTCTATCCGCCTTATAATTTTCTATGTACAGTGGACCGTGAAAATGGGGTAAAATCTCTAATTATGCATACAAATCAGAATAATAATATCATAGGAAACATGTGTACCAAGTTTCATGTAGATTGGACTTTGACATCATCAACAACTACTTTGACCAAAAACTTTAATCTGAAGCGGACCGGACAGACGAACGAACAGACAAATGGACGCAACAACCAGAAAACATAATGCCCGTTTTGGACTTCAACTTCATCAAAAACTACCTGGTTCAAAAAATTTAATCTGAAGCGGGACAGACGGACGAACGAATGGACGGACGAACGCACAGACTATAATGCATAAAGCCCATAAATGGGGTATAAAAACAATATGTAGGTGTTTAATTTAGAAAATTAAGAACATTTTATTGCTTTTTTGTGTCCAATTAGTTTTTTATCTCAGCCTTTTCTACCTCATAGAAAGATTACCTGAGCTGTATTTGGAAAAAATGTTTAGGAATTTTTGTGGCTCTTTGCTCTTTAACTGCCTACTTTATTTGGCCTTCTTAACTTTTTATCATTCGAGCGACATTGATAAGTCTTTTGTAGACGAAACGTGCGTCTAGCGCAAAAAAAGTCAATCCTCGTATTTATGTTGAGTTTATGTTTCATACAGTCAATTTTGTCAATTTTGTCAATTTGGGATTTGCCCCCCCCCCCCCCCCCCCCCCCTTTTTTTTTTTAGAACAAAATCATATTATTACAAATTTATTATTCATAACTGTTATTAATGATTGAAAAAAATGCATATCTAACCAATTTGAAAAGAATATATATATATATATATATATATGTGATGTACATGTATGGTTGAATCATTTCGTGTACCCCTTAACAATTTTCCCGACATTTTGGCTGATGAGCATGACTTAATTGGTATTAAAGATTTATTACTCAAAAACTACTTATTGTAAATACATATTTTGTTACCAGAGTTAAGTTTGATTATAATATAAAAGCAAATATTGGTATTCTCAACTTGTATTACATGTTTTGGGAATAATTCCATAACGAGATTTCAACGATACTGAAACGTCAAAACAATACATCTTTAAGCTTTTGATGGGTTTTTTTTCTGCTGGTTGTCGTTTTTTGAAATTTACTATGGTCTTTTTTTTCGACTTATGACTTTCAATATCCTTTGACATCTCTTGCATTCCTTTTTTAGCATAGTTTAGCCTTTGCTTTAGATGACATTTTTTCCGCGGCAATCATTGTACACCAGTTAACAGAGAAATGTTAGCATAATTTAGGCTTTCCTTTAGGTGACATTATTTTCCGGCAATCACAAAACCAGTGAACAGAGGGTACGTTTACATAGTTTAACCTTTGCTTTAGCTAACACAGTTTTTAGGTTATCAAAAAACAGTGAGCGGAAGATAAGCTGATATCACTTGTAAACAATCACAGGAAAAAAAGAACAAAAGATATGTCAGCACAATTAAACCTTTGCGTAAGCTGACATTATTTCCAGGCGATCATTTTAGGAATCACGCAACATAAGATAAACGACAAAGGAACACTTTTGATACTTTTTGAAATTAAGTAACGTTAAAAAATAATACCTCTGTTTCCTTAACAGCTCTAAAAAAGTCAAGATAAGCATCTTCTGGTGCTTGTTGTCCTGCCAACATTCTCAAACCTTGCATCATTTTATTTGGATCAAGACTGTAAAGAAAAAAAATATTCTGGCATTAGTATAGAAAATAAAACATAAAGTGTACCATAATACAGCATGGGAGAACATAATTTTCTCAGGACCAAAAAGAACCCAAACCAAAACAACATCAACAAAATACATTTATGAGCAGAAAAACTAAAAAAACTGCTATAATAATTATCAACTTATTGTATTTTCAGTATAGAAAACCTTTGGAATAAAATGTAAATAATAATGTGTCATGTCATAGTAGTATGTAATTATTAAAATTTAAAAAAAAAATCGAAACTTGAAATGTATTTATGAGCATAATGAGATTATTCTTTACACAGATAATTAAACACATTCCTCATCAAAATTTTGAAATATTAATAAATAAACTGAGCAATTCAAACACATTTACTTTTCAAAGTCAATGAACCATGACTGAGGGGAAAGCTTATATATTTCTTATAAAAATGCTACAACCATAGCATACCAATTATCATTCATTTATTGTATATAGTTTCTCTTGAACTAACCTTGTCTTAAAATTTGATAACTGGTGCACGTGATGTCAATGAAACTACGAAAAGCATTACATTATATTTGTTTCAATAGCTTTTGTTTTAAATGAGAAGGAAACAAAATGATCATAACCGTTAATATGCATTTGTATTGACCTGATTTCAAATTGTTTCTGTTTGCCTTATGTTTCATCTATATGAAACTGCTCTACTTGTAGGAGAATTTTCTATACTGATGTACACGAACAACAGTCAAGTCACCAACAATAAAATGACCACCCGACTTTTTCTAATGCACAATTACAAAAACTAAGTATACAAATTATTAGCATCACATTATATAGTGGATTGTAAATTACGCTGTAATTTCCATATGCGCTTCCAGCATAAATGACTAGATTATGGTTCTTCTAAAGCAGTTTTGTCAAATACTGACCAGTTTAAATTGATCAATATAAAACCTTTAATTCATTAGAGAATTTCGATTACTTTACTTATCATAAGACTTTAACAACACGATTTTAATACCTTTATTCCGAAATAGGATTATGATACTGAAAAAGATCTATTTTGAAAATATTAACAATACTATTGGTACATACATATTGGTACTACGTTTTCTTCTTTTTTTCCTCCCATGACATTCTGTATTCCTAATGTCTATGCCTTTAAAAAGTTCAAAAGTCTGTGTACCAGAAGACAGATAATAAACTTGTAGCGATGCTGTTAATATGTATTTTGTTGGATGTTTATCAACACTGACATTCAGCTGAAATACGTCTCCTATAGTTTCAGATATCACATCATCTACAGAAGATTGTCACAATTGTAAAAATATTGAAATACTATATATAAATATATAGAACAACTTAATAACAATAAATAAATAAAACGTAACAAAAAGTTTAGATAGCACGAAAGGTACATATACATCTCCGCACAATACAAACTAGAGGCTCTCAAGGGCTGATATTTGTGACAGGAAAAAGGATTATTTCAAAAGTATACTTGGACTGAGACCTTTGTGTAAACCTCATTCATCATTGCCCCTTTGATCAGGTGTGCTAGACGACAAAATATTTTCGGTATACAATTTAGGAAGGAAATTAGGTTCTGACACGACAATGTAGCATTATAGCAAATTTCAATAGTGAATCATCATGATTACATCGAAACAAATACACAAAAAGAAAACAAAATCCTCAACAAGCATGGTTTAAAGTAATGTCTGCATAAAGGATACATCAGTTCTGAATTATAACTATGGAGTTTTCATGGGTTACTTAAATACAATAATTTGACACGATTCGTGCCTCAGATGTTTTTTACCATGAAGGGAAAACTTGAGAAAATTCAATATCACACAGATATTTAAAGTCGTGAAAAAACTGATGTTAAAGAAAGTCAAACATGCATCACCGTCGAAGCAACTAACACTTATGGTAATACTAATAAATATTACCTGTAATGATGTTTCTTTGAAACTTCTTCCTTTCAATACTGTAATCAAGCTCATCACACGCATTTATTTCAAAAGATGTACACACTTTTCCTTTCCCAATCACAAACTCAGCATCAACACAACACTGTAATCCTTGACAATTTTTTGTCATTTGACAAACAACATTTTGCGCATTGGGAAGAATCACAGTACATGCTGTAAAAAGATTTACTTTATAACAATGTAAATGACTTGATATGCATTATGCACTCAAACAACGGTCTATTTATCATTAATATATTTTTTCCAGTATTTCTATTTCTCAATGTAGGATAAAAGAGGGACGAAATATACAAGAGGGATAGTCAAACTCACAGATTGAAAATAAACTGAAAACGCCATGGCTAAAAATAAAAAGACAAACAGACAAATAATAGTACAGAAGACACAACATAGAAAACTAAAGACTAAGCAATACGAACACCCCCAGAAACTATTTCTAATTCAAAATAAGATAATAAAAATCTTAAAATAGCCTAATATTTCTTTCAAGTGAATTCATAATGAATTTTTTTTCTTACAGCTACAATGTATTTATATGGGGACATCAACCTTTTACAGTTGGTATAACACATGTATAAGTAGTTTGATAGTTTTTCTGTCTAGTCACATGTTGACCTCTTAATGCATAATTCGTGTGTTGCTTGGTTCCTGTCTCTCTGATTAAATATATTACATAGTTCGAGGAAATGATGAATGAATACAAAATATATATAGAAAAGCTGACAAATAATTCCCTTTTGTACTGAATAATGAGTTTTAGCCACTAACATTTACAATAAAATCACCTAAATCTTTAGCTGTGTCATCCTTAATCAACAACTGTCACATTTTTAATTTGGTACAGTCATTTCCTGATACAGAAAATGGTAGCATATACCTGATTTTTATAGCTGGTAAAACCTCTTAAATGACATTCTCATAAAAAAAAATCATTATATTGACAACAATGTGTGAACAAATATAATAAATAAAAATGTCAAAAAGTGATTCAGCCATCAACATTGTAATAGAATTATAATCAGTATAAAATCAAATAAATATGTCAGCATAAGGAAACAAATATATATATATATATATATATATACAAAGCACATAAAAGACATATACCTCCATCATTTAGTACAATTGATGAATCAGTCACTTTCCAAAAATCAAAAGAAATTCCTGTAATGATATAGACATATACACATAATAAATTATTGTTTGAATGAAACAATAATAATAATACAGACATTATATTATGGTATTTCAGTTAAAATAGAGTTAATCTTTTTTGTTAATTGCACAGAAGAACGTGTTTTGTAGTTTAAAGATGAGACATTGCATGTTATCATAAACATTGAAAGTTAGCATTGAAAAAAAAAACTAAAAAAAAAACATCTGTTGTTCAAAGGTTACTGGTTCAAAGTAAGGAGGAGTCCTTAATATTTCAATGAAAAAATCACGGATAGCCATTTTTAGCTCACCCTTGTCAAATTCAAAGTATTGGCAAACAGTAAGTAGATATTTCTCAGATCTGAAAAGTGTTCACACCTAACAACTAATTACTGACAAATAGAAATGCAGTAATTGTGTGCAATAGCACTCGATAATTGTTGTACGATAATAAGATCTAAATTCATTCAACCTTTTGAAATATTCAAAGTACTGTCAACCAAGAAGTAGGTTTTTAATAGATAAAAAAAAGCTTTCACAAATCAAAACTCATTACGGTAAAACTGCTGACAAAATATGAAGCTATTATATTTCTACGTTGTATTGTTCCAAAATTTATTATTTGTTGATTTTCATAGCTTACTATAGGGTATGGTTTTTGCTGACTTTTGAAGATCGTAGAGTGACATTAACTGTGTCAGTTCTCAAACACATAGCTAAAATACATGTTTACCTTTAAACGGAACACTTTTGTCGTCAGAGGAACATTCTGTATACAATAGATCAGAGGCTTTTAGCACAGATACGTCTGTCTGGCATGTATTATTTGTAGCATCAAAGCAAACTCTGATATCAGCATCAACAGAAAATTTACTATCAGATGGTATGTTTCTTACTCTAAATCTACAATTCAAGAATAGTGGAGTATAATAATCATTATAATTCTGCAATGACATTATATTTCAAAACAAAAAAAAGTGTTCTTTATACCTGACATCACTGTCTGCAAGATTTCCCCTAAACATCTTAACACTTTCCTTATTGCTTGAGTCTTATAACACAAAGAACACTTGGGTTGATAGTAAGTTTAGTAGTTTCAGAGGAGAAGAGTTTTGTAAAAGATTACAAAAATTTACAAAAATGTTAAAAATTGACTATAAAGGGCAATAACTCCTTAAGGGGTCAACTGACCATTTTGGTCATGTCGACTTTTAGTTCTTACTTTGCTGAACATTAGTGCTGTTTACAGTTTATCTCTATCTCTAATATTTTCAAGATAATAACCGAAAACGGCAAAAATTCCTTGAAATTACCAATTCAGGGGCAGCAACCCGATAACGGGTTTTCTGATTCATCTGAAAATTTCAGGGCAGATAGATCTTAACATGTTGAACAAATTTACCCCCATGTCAGATTTACTGTTAATGCTTTGGTTTCAGAGATATAAGCCAAAACAAAATCTACATTTTACCCCTATGTTCTATTTTTTTAGCCATTGCGGCCATCTTGGTTGGTTGGCCAGCTCACCGGACACATTTTTAAAACTAGATAAACAATGATGATTGTAGACAAGTCTGGTTTAATTTGGCCCAATAGTCTCAGAGAAGAAGATTTTTGTAAAAATTAACGACGACGACGACGACGACGACGACGACGGACGACAAGTGATGAGAAAAACTCACTTGGCCCTTAAGACCAGGTGAGCTAAAAAGGAAGTAAAGAAAACGTTCAACCTTTGAAAGAGATTTTATTAACCAACTGCACGTGTCCAGAATCTATGTCAGCGATAAGACGTATTTCTTCTGAAAGAGGGGGAAATATACCAGAGGGACCGTCAAAAATATAGATCGAAAAAGAAACTGACAACGCTATGGCTAAAATGAACAAAGACAAACAAACAAATAATAGAACACAACACAACATAGAAAACTAAAATCTAAGCAACAAGAAACCCACAAAATACTTTGGGTGATCTTAAGTGCTCCGGAATGGTAAGCGGATCTTGCTCCAAATGCAGCACCCTTCGTGTTGTTCATATTATTACAAACCCGGTAAATAGTCTAATTTCTACTAACTCAAAATGGCGTCCGTAAAACGAAGGAATGATTTCAACATCAACATTTGGAACTCTTGGTTTAAAAGCTTTCTTGTGATCATCAAACCTTCTATCAAGAAAATCATGATAGGACATACAAGCCCGGGAATATCGTATCAATTGGGAGATGTTTACTCCGTATGCTAGTGCAGCTTGAATGTTGATACTCGGATGTTTGTTTTCAACCGAATCTAATTGTCAATTTCTAGATGTAAGTCAAGATATGAGACCGACTTAACTGTATCCGTTGTATCCTTTATCTCTTGTTCGAGGGCTAGATGCGCGCTACATAGTCACCAACTTTTGAATTATTTAGTGAGAGAACATCAAGTATATAGTTAAAGTTAAAGGATGTTGCCAACTTCGTATCTTTCTTCATAAGAAGTTCCTATATAAAGCTCCGTTTTCATACTTTGAACTTACGTTCTATGTTTGTCTTGTTAAAATAGATCATCTTAAAGATGATAAATGACCAAAGTAAGTACCAGCGACTAAAGTCGCCGTTTCAAAAGCAATGTTCCTGTCAACATCAACAGAAGAAAAAACTCATCTAAACTAACGGAAAATACATTGTAAAACTAAAAATAGATACGCAAATCTATGGTTTTTGTAATTTTGTTATCACATGCCTTTAAACAAATAAAAAAACTTACAGAAGTCTGAAAACTCCATGTAGCTGAACTTCTTCCTCTTTGTCTAAGAAACATGATAAAGTGTTTTTGATTATATATCCATGAGTTAACGAACAACGATATATCAAAAATTTAAAAACATCACGTTTAATAATTTCATTCGTCCAAAGCGCTTTTCATCAAGAACGCAAAAATTCAAACACTTGAAATACAAGGGATCTTTAAGTATCGAAACAGTAAAAGAGCTATATGACAAAAATACTTAAACAAAAAGCCAAATTCATCTTAGGTCAACTTTGCCTGAGGGAGTTGAATCCTTAGTTTTATTATAATTTCAAAATTTATAAACGGACAGTTTTAGAAAGGTTTGTTATAAATCATGTCAGTACCGAAGTACTCACTACTTAGCTGATGATACTTTTGTTTACTTAAGTTGAATTTAGTGTTTAAAATTTTATACATAGAGTATGCATGTATCATTTCACGTGGACCCAGTTTATTTAAGATTATGGTCATCTTTGGCAATTACTTTTTTTATTTTTGTGTAATAGTTGCCTGGCATTTTCGTGTAAATGGATAATTAGCTGATTTTAGAATTTTAAACACAACTTTTATCTTCACGGAAACACGAAAAAAAAAATAATATGAAAATAGAAAGTTGGGTTAAAGCGTTTCTGAGT
Source organism: Mytilus edulis (assembly GCA_019925275.1). NCBI lineage: Eukaryota > Metazoa > Mollusca > Bivalvia > Mytilida > Mytilidae > Mytilus > Mytilus edulis. Next base: position 80,624,616 of record CM034351.1, read on the forward strand.
GTATATCCGATATTTAACAACGGACGGACAGACAAACATATCAACAGACGGAAGTTTAACGGAATAAAAACGACAAGGATTTAATATGGACGCTAAGAAATGGCACTGATTTTAGGCGAAACGAGATAAACATATAATTAACTTCTTACCCCATGGGTAATTCAAAAGATGAACTTCATAAATGAGATTTTCCAAATAAACTACCAACATATACTGACAGGTATTAACTTCTAAAGAGGCAAACAATGAACGTCTGAATATATTAACGTATACACAGCAAGATATCATATTACAGGCAGGTGACATGTAACATTTAATGTTGTCCGGCAATACAGTTACTGGAGAAGCGTCTTTTGTACAATCTGAAAGAAAACAAATGGAACATGAGGTATATACCAACAGAATATTTAAACTGATAACTGATAACTCACAAATAAACTCACAAAGTCATGACAAAACAAGAATGAGTCCCCAGTACATGGATGCCCCATCCGCACACATTTTCTATGTTCAGTGGACCGTAAAAAGGGGGGGGGGGAATCTCTAATTTGTCATTAAAATGAGAAAGGTCATATCATAGGCAACATGTGTACTACCTCGACCAAAAACTTTAACCTGAAGCAAGACAGACGGACGACCGAACGAACGAACGGACGGACGAACGGACGCACAGACCAGAAAACATAATGCTCATAAATGGGGCATACAAATCAAAAATTACTCAAGGACAATAGTACACAGACTAAAACATAGAAACAAAAGACCGGGGAACACGATACTTTAAAAACATAAGTTGGTTGCGATACCCTGGTAGTGTGGGCAGATCCTGAAGCTATCCCCTTTGAAAAATACGTTTTTTTCCTCAAAAATATGAACATGTACAGAGAGTCAAATAATACAATGCTGTAATCGGGTGTTCTCCATATTGCAGTCTGATAAAAGTTCAAACCATTAATGAACCTTTTAAGGTTTAACTGAATTTTTAGGTTTCGGCTTTGTGATGTTCAAATTCAACAGTCAATCTTTACCATGCAATATTAATCAACGGTAGGAAATGCATTGCTGGGCAAAGTATGAAAGAAATCTATTTTTTTAGTTTTTCCTTATCCTTATCTCTATTTCTTTAATACTATTATAATTCTTCCCAATATTATTGTCGCAATGACTATAAATAAATTTGAATCCTTAATATATGAACGGTTGCATTTCTTACATGCAAAAGTTCATGTTAATAAGTTATTATGCCGTTTCTAAGATAACTAAGAACATGCGTAGTAAAATTTATCATTATCAAACTACATGTAGACCTTGGTCTGCTTTTTAAGACCTGAGTCTTTTCAATTATTTACAATTGATAAGCTTTTGAACGGTAATTATTAAAAGCGTAGCTGGTTCCATACAAAAAACCCGGGTAGGTTATTTCAACATAAATACATCTGTAAGTGTTTTATGGGTGAAATGATGTAATTACCATTATTCCATCCATTTACAGCTCCACTATATGGTGATAAGTTGATATCACACCGACTTGAACTTTCAATGAAATCATCAATGCCTAGGTCTACCATTAATTCATTTGCAAGGACATCGTCGTTTGTAACTTTTGATTCAATGTGTCTTTTATTAATCCACTGATCTAGTTTGAAAGCTGTAAAAAGAAAAGCTTTCTTAACAATTGTATCTTATTATTTCGCATATAATACAACAGATAAAACATTAACTAAATTAAGATAAAGACGAAGGTATGACATAAACACTTATTTGGTCATTTTAATTCAATGTGAATAAAAAAAATCTATCAAATAACATCTACAAATTAATGTTCATAAGAAATTAGTCCGTTTGACATCATATATTTATATTATTTTGATTTTGTGCTTTCTTTTTGACATAACAGGTTCAAACTTCTTATGTTTAGCACACAAATTCGGTTTTTCATATTTATATATGAGCAACAGCTTTAACCAAAAAGATATTTTGCTTCAAAATGTATGTCACAAAAAAAATTAATGAATGTAAAATATCTATTTTGATAAATATGTTACTCCTATATATTTTGACGTAATGCGATGGCCTTTTAAAGTCAGAAACGCTTATTTGACAACCTTTTCGACGTGACAGATCGCTGGTGATCTTTCTGCCCAAAAATTACCAAACTATATAAACCTTTTTAATTTAATAAAAATATGCATGAATGGCTTGAATATGTGTACCATATTTTTTCAAGATCAGTAAAGTGTAAAATGAGGTTTAATAGCTAATAGGCTAAAAATGTTCACACCTTACCGACCGTGTGTACAAATTTTAAAGATTAAACTGAACTGTAGATATAAAAAAAACATTTACCTAACATTGCACATCTGACGAATGCTCAGACGAAATAATTTTGGATAAAGTTGTCTGTAATTTTACTAAAACTCAGGCATATATAAAAAGAAGATGTGGTATGATTGCCAATGAAACAACTCTCCCCATGAGACCAAGAGACAGAAACTACGAGCTATAGATCTCCATACGGCCTTCAATAATGAGCACAGCCCATACCGCATAGTCAACTATAAAAGTCCCGAAATCACAAATGCAAAACAATTCAAACGAGAAAAAGTCTACATAATGTACAAAAAAATGAACGAAAAACAAATCTGTAACACAGCAACAAACGACAACAATTAAATTACAGGCTCCTGACTTGGCATAGGCACAAACATACAGAATGGGGCGGGGTTAAACATTTAAGCGGGATTCCAACCCTTCCTCTAACCTGGAACAATGGTGTAACAATACAGCATAATAACGAACTATAAAAATCAGTTAAAATAGGCTAAACTAAAGATGGATTCAAATAGAAATATGTATATCTAAAACTAGAGTGAACTTTAGCGGGCACTTGTACATCCGAAAACCATTAAGACTCTAAGTGCATATCTGAGAGTACTTGCACAATCATGCATCTAAGACTGAGAGTTTTCGTTGTTCTGTATAGGTTCTTATGGTTCTTATATGGTCCTAATTTTTGTAATTTTTGTTACTTTCTCAACTTTTGTCTAAAGTTGATAGTAGTTCCGGTTAAAACGTGTTGTCCTGATGACATTTAAATCCTACATAATTTCTAAAGGATACGGGAGTAGATACTTTATTGAGTAGATATATATATAAATGGTTGAATTTCAAATTCTAAAGAATCAGAAGCAAATAGCTTATATCTTTAAAACTAAAGGTAAATTAATGCTGAAGTAATTTAATATTCAGGCTGATAATATAATTTCATATTGCGTTCTACAGTAATTTGTTTTGGAAGCCAATGTATGCCCTCAAAACAAATCCTTTTCATACAAGAAATGTAATCAATACAATTTAAATATGCCTATAGAGATTTTTTTCTCATAAGTTACCCTATTAAACTTACATTTATCTAGGAATCCGCTTCTATAATCACACTTAATCCTGTCAACTACATGATCTGTAAGAATTCTCAAATTCAACTCACATCTGTCTGTTTCGTAGCAAACAGTTATGTTTACATTTATAACATATGTATTATTAATCTCAGGAGAGTCTATCTGGTACCTGTAATACACATTTAAGAAGTCTTACACATTAAGGTCATTTTTTAACAATTAAAAACATTGACAAAGTTTGTAGCATGATTTTTTAAGATTGAAAGTTACAAACAAATGAGGGCGTATGTTGAAATCATCAACATTGAAGAACATGGATTTGAAATCGTAGTCATGCTAGTTTCTATATGGAATGAAGCCCTTTATTTTTGCTCTGCTTGTACGAAATTCCCACCTATGTATTTGTCCAGTTAAAAATGGTAAGATTGCAAACACGAAGCATTGAAATACATTTTATACTACGCGCCAGGACTAAGTCGTCAATCGGACAAATGCCCATAAATCACGTTGCTTTATGGGATCGCTAGGCATGCCCCATCATTTGGTATGTTACATTTTACCTTTAAACTATACCATTGATTTTCTAGGGACAAACTACTTAATGTCAGTGATCTATCGGCCGTACCGATTCAAGCGAGAAAAAAAAATAAAAAAAAAATACCAACGATAGCATATAATTACCAGTTACCAATATAGTACACCTTGAAATTATCAATATCAAGTTACACAAACTAATACACTCCCAACTATGCTGCGGTTGGCAATAAGGTCTTTAAAATCGTTTATTAACAATACAAATCTTTACACTTTATGTTGTAAACATAATGTTTGAATATAAATTACTTCTAACGCAGCAAAAATATTGGGGACTTAACAGTATCTATCTAATGTTTCGATTCAAAGCCATAAAAAAGCTAACAAGATCTAGAACAAACTTGAAATAATAAAACTGTAAACTGGTGTACATGAAAATAGTAAAATCACCAAAACACTAAACTCCGAGGAAAATTCAAAACGGAAAGTCCCTAATCAAATGGAAAAATCAAAAGATAAAACACATCAAACGAATGGACAACAACTGTCATTTTCCTGATTGGTACAGGCATTTTTTTTATGTAGAAAATGAAGGATTGAACCTGGTTTTATAGCGCTAAATCTCTCACTTGTATGACGGTTGCATTAAATTCCATTATATTAACAACGATGCGTGAACACAGACATAATAGGTAAAACTGTCAAAATAGGGGTACAGCCGTCATCATCGTGACACAATCTCAAACAGAACAAAAACAAATATTTAACAAAGCTCAAAAAAAGCATATATATCAAATTTAACAACCACGTTCATTGCTTACTTGTTTTTGTAATTTATTGAAGTATGTTAAAATCAACCCATAAAGGATTGACATTTTAAGTCCTGCAACCGAATGGCTAGATTATCATCAACTCTGGAGTAGAATCGCGCGTTGACGATGAATGTAAACGTCACACAGGTAGAGATTAGATATAAAATAATTTTGTCGTTCAAAGTATGTAAAAATTATAATAGAACAATAACATAATGGTGAGATGTTAAAAGCACAGAGCCACGTCATATGTATCAAAGAAACACAACTGAACCTTTAAGAGGCATTTATTGTCCAAAACATATTAGGTGCAGACAAAAATTGGTACAATTAATGTTATTACTACCGCTGTGTCGGCATCCCTGAGGGAAGACTGTTAATCTCCAAATCTCTATAGGTATCAATAACCTGGTAACCAATATTTTTGAACTGGCATGTATATACGGATATTGTGTTATCACATTTGCTATCATTTTGAAATAAGGAATATATTTTCCAAATGCAAAGCGGGTTTGTCCAAATTTGGTGTTTATAAATTTTGAAAGATCTTCATTTTCATATTATTCTATTAAATTGTCAAATATTTTGGCGTCGAACAACAATACAGAGATATTTTTTGTCGAAATGTGCACCTGGGACGGAAGCATTGATAATGTTAATGTTTTACTTACCACATCTTGAAAATTCCTGACAAAGAAAACGTGCGTACTGCTCCTATTAAAAGAATTTAAGATATTCTGAATGTCATTTCACGATGCAGGATTTTTTTTCGCATCAATCTTTCTTAGAAAGTATGTTACATGTAGTTAACGAGCGATTCTGCAAATACATAACAGAAATACGGCGAAAATAGATTGCCAATTTATGAAAGTATGACACCAACTTAGTACAATGGTCCAGTTTCTGTCACAGTCATTGACTAAGGAAAAGATTACTCAACGTTAAATTATTATATATAATCTAACCATAGCTGTAATAATGTCGAAGGGGAGACCTGCATGCGATCATCACACTGATTGGGGTTACTTGTATACTGAATCAGAAATGAGCGTTTCATTTCAATTTCATTAAAGCTAAAAACACTGTGACGAAAACTTTTTTTGTACAATGGGTGTTGAAAAAAAACTAGTTTGACCAAAACTTTTACCTGAAGCGGGCCAGACAAACGAACAGACGGACGCAAAGACTGAACAACATAATGCCCCTGGGGAGGTATAATTAATTTTTTTTCAAAACAGTAATGAAATCAGTAAAAGCTTACAATTTAAATTGTTGATACCATTACATTTCCAGTGTAAAACTCCATGTAATAAGTCATTAGTGTGCCAAGACCGGCATGCAATCTTATAAAAAATATACAACTGATTGAGGTTACTTGTATACTGAATCATTACTACTGATCGTTCCATTTAATTTCCTATTTCGCTGAACAAAACCACTTTGACAAAAACGTTTTTTTGTACAATGAAGGTGAAATAGTGGTTGCACGGTAGAGAATACAAAAAAAAATGTTATAAACTTTTGAAAAATACTTCTTACAATATGACAAGAAATGCAGGCGCATGAGCGCAGTTATAGACTACATGTCAATCATGAATCGCTGTTTTCTTTCAGCTAAATGTTAAGATAATTTATCTTATAAGATAGCAAAAGTTACAACGAGGGTATCACCAGCCCAGTAGCCAACATTTCGGTGTTGACATGAATATCAATAATGTGGTCATTTTTAGAAATTTCCTGTTTACAAAATTTAGAATTTCTCGAAAAACTATGGATTTTGTTATCCCAGGCATAGATTACCTTAGCCGTATTTGGCAAAACATTTTTAGGAAATTTTGGAATTTTGGACCCTCAATGCTCTTTGAAATTGTTTGGCTTTATAAATATTTTGAGCGTCACTGATGAGTCTTATGTAGACGAAACGCGCGTCTGGCGTACTAAATTATAATCCTGGTAACTTTGATAACTATTTACTATAGAGGCGTTCTTACCAAAATCAGAACTACGAATTTTCAACTTTTTGTGTAGTTTTTCTATCTGTAAATGGATTGTATTTCTACATTCCAGAAATTCCCATGCTATCTGCACAGATGTGTTTAGTATTGGTGTGTCCACACAACATACAAATCCATAACATGATGGCATGACACAATTCACATGATCTTCGTCAAGAGGATTATCTTGAAACTGATTTGAACATTCTATAGAGAAAAATGAGACATAATAATTTCGGATATAATTCATCACTGTGAATATAACAATTTCTGCTTTTCATGATTATTTAATATCCAAACTTTACTTAAAAACAAACCAAAACGTTTTGCCATTTAAAGGATATTGGTTACATAAGTTCTATATAGACGTGTTTTGATAATAAGGCATTCATGTTTCGTACATATATGATGCCGGCTATTTCATGAACATGTGTTTTGACAATTCAGATTGATATCATAGGTTAATACTGTGAAAATAATAACAAAAATATAAACTGCATGTTTTATAAGTATTTGATTTTTCTATAATAAACCATACAACTTGAAAAGTAAAAAAACTTCTACATATCGATATTTTTGGTATTTTCTGTCACTAGGTTTCTGTCTTATTGGAGTTTACATTGTAAATACTCCATATCAGCATTTATTCAAAATATTCTGTATTGGCTTATTTTTGATATAAGAGTTAATAATTTTCATCAAATGTAGATTCAAGTTATACATTGTATTCTTTGTATTGTGACAGGGTAACAACTTTCTTTTCAGAAGAGCCTTGGTTGTCGAAAACCTTTGAATCAGATTTAAACTTCATGATTTTTTACTATTCTCAAGTACATAATCATTTTTCAACAGGAATTCTAAAAGGTTTACTTGCAATACAGCAATTTGAAAAAAGGAGAATTTACAGATTTTACAAAATGTTTTACCTTTTATTAGCGGTTGCTGAATCAGACCAATATTACACACTTTTCCTCTCAAGTATTGTTCCATTCCCATATCTTCCTGAAGTTTGGAGATTGCCCATTTTGGAGGAATTTCTTTGGCAGTTACTATAGGTAGTCTGTGACTCGAAAACCATGATACCAAAGAAAAATCTGTGAGTCAAAAAAATTATTATTCAATGTAAATTCAAAAATGAATCAGACTTTACTTTTAAAAGAACATTAATCCTATATGGCTATAACTAGCTCATACATCAATAATTTCTGACCAATTCTACAATGAAATCAGTGAACATCGCATGTCTGATTCATAATTTAACATACTGTGACTTATGTATATATGACCCACATGTTTATCATCACAAATTGCTGACTAGATATGATGTCATTTCTGTAAAGTAGTTCCATGAAATACAATATCATTATTGAAAGTCTGCTTATTCTAGCTATATAGTTGAATAATGCAACAAAATATACTTTCTCAAACAAGGTCAAAGGAAGGTCTTCCGCACGGACAATTGGCTCAAACCGAAGAGCAAGCCATAAAGGGCTCCAAAACGGACTAGTGTAAAACCTTTCAAACGGGAAAATGAACGGTCGATTATATATAAAATAAAAACGAGAAACGGAAAACACTTATGAACCACTTCAACAAACGATAACTACTGAACACCAGATACCTTACTTAGGACTGGTGCAAACCGTTGCAGCGGGTTTAAATGTTTTAATAGGTACAAACCGTCATCCTTATGTGAAACAAAAGTGTAACTTCACAACATAGAAAGAAAAACTATAACATATCAATTGCAATTATGCCTTACTTCAACCAAAAGACATAAGATATATTAACACAATTGAACATACACTGAACGAATGAATTGATCTACTGTAAATACAAAATCAATAAATTAGGCGTGAATAAGTAACATCATTATAACGCTGTGAAATGTTAAACGAATTCAGAAAAAAAAAAAATAACCATGTACAAAATCCGCCATTTACAAAAATATACGCAGGAATATGAACATGATTTTGTTGGAAGGTATAGTTTAAATAGAGAATGAAAATATTATTACAAAATAAAAAAAACTATGTTTATAGTACGAAGAAGTGAAAATTTATAGTAATACCAAACACTTATCAAAGCTGGTATATAAGATAACCAGATATAACCCTGAATAAGTTATAAATTATAAATAACAAAAAACATTACAAATAGTATGTACAGGTCAAATTGACAAGAAAGTAAGATTTGAGAACACTCACAGTTATTGACCGCTAGTTAAAAGCTAAAACAATTAATAATAATAAAATCATGCATCAGAGACTATAAAAAATAAAAACGGTTAACCATTAAGTAATGTATACCTGACTTAGTGGATGAGTGACAGTAAGACTTCGGTATCTTTGTATCTTTAAAAACAGGAGAAGAAATCATACAAGGTCGATCTGATTCCATACACAGGCTGATGTTGAAGTTTATCAAGTACTTATCTTCTACTTGCAGATCATCTATCTTTAAACTTCCAAAAATCAAAGAAAATATATTAATATCAAAGTTCAAGCAAAAAACATCAACTTAAAATACTGTTAGTTCTGTACCAACAAACCTCTTCTCCGACTGAAAAAGAAAAGACAAGTTTTCAACTACACATATCGAAAAACTAAGAAAAATTCGACGATCAGGTCTTCAATGTGTGATTTTCTTCACAAAATTGTAATTTGACAAAATATAACATGAAGTATTGTTTCAATAAAAATTTCTCCTTATGTATCATTATCTCTTCTATTATTTTCAGTACACACAGAAAATCATTTGACTTGATCCTTATCTTCAAAATCTGGATTTATCCTTGTCACTCAAACTATGTCTACTGCATTAAAAAATATAAAGATATAAAATAAAATCAGGCACAAATAACAAGAGGCTCTCAAGAGCCTGTATCGCTCACATGACTCTACTTGGGTTTTTGAATTCATATAAAAAAAGATAAAATTTAGCTACAAAGTAACAACACTTGGTCAGCACCAGATAAGAAACATTCATGCTATGTTTGGTTTCATTCCATTCAGTGGTTCTCTAAAAGAAGACATTTGTATATATTTCCCATAGGGTCCCATGTTAAACTAGTCCTCCGCTGGCGACCATCTTGGATAATGGATCGGCTACAAAGTAACAACACTTGGTCAGCACCTCATAAGGAATATTCATGCCATGTTTGATTTTATTCCATTCATTGGTTCTCTAAAAGAGGTCATTTGTATGCATTTTCCATAGGGTCCTATGTTAAACTAAGTGCCCTGCTGTCGGCCATCTTGGATGTTGGATAGGCTACAAAGTAACAACACTTGGTCAGCACCTCATAAGGAATATTCATGCCATGTTTGGTTTTATTCCATTTATTGGTTCTCTAAAAGAAGTCATTTGTATGCATTTCCCGTAGGGTCCTATGTTAAATTAAGTGCCCTGCTGGCGGCCATCTTGGATGATGGATCTGCTACAAAGTAACAACACTTGGTCAGCACCTCATGAGAAATATTTATGCCATGTTTGGTTTCATTCTATTCAGTGGTTCTCTATAAGAAGTCATTTGTAAGCATTTTCCATAGGGTCCTATGTTAAACTTAGTCCCACGCTGGCGGCTATCTTGGATGATGGATCGGCTACAAAGTAACATCACTTCGTCAGCACCTCATAAGGAACATTCATGCCATGTTTGTTTCATTCCATTCATTGGTTCTCTAAAAGAAGTCATGTGTATGCATTTCCCATAGGGTCCCATGTTAAATTAAGTCCCCTGCTGGAGGCCATCTTGGATGATGGATCGCCTACAAAGTAACAACACTTGGTCAGCACTTCATGAGAAATATTAATGCCATGTTTGGTTTTATTGTATTCAGTGGTTCTCTAAAAGAAGTCATTTGTATGCATTTTCCATAGGGTCCTATGTTAAACTAAGTCCCCCGCTGACGGCTATCTTGGATGATGGATCGGCTACAAAGTAACACTTTGTCAGCACTTCATAAGGACATTCATGCCATGTTTGGTTTCATTCCATTCAGTGGTTCTCTAAAACAAGTCATTTGTATGCATTTTTCATAGGGTCATATGTTAAAGTAAGTCCCCCGCTGACGGCCATCTTGGATGATGGATCGGCTACAAAGTAACAACACTTGGTCAGCACCTCATAAGGAACATTCATGCCATGTTTGGTTTAAATCCATTCAGTGGTTCAAGAAGTTCAAAATGTAAAATATTAACGACGACGACGACGGACGACGGACGTCAAATGATTAGAAAAGATCACTTGGCCCTTCGGGCCAGGTGAGCTAAAAATGTGAACATATAGCTTTCCAAATGTCAAAATCCATGGAATTCTGTTAATTGTCAAAAAAACTGTATATATATGATACATATAGCTTCCAAAGCTTTTAATATATTTGTAATGCCATGGCGTTACTCATTTTGCAAATAATTAAAGTTAATGAAATTATTCTTAACGATTTAGAAGCTGAATATTTTCTCTAGGTTATCTTACATCATGAAACATGTTTAACATTACCCTTGATTCAACTATCTTCTAACTTACATGAAGAAGCTTTTGAAATTATCAAAATAAAATACATTTAAAGGATATTTAGAAGCAAGTACTTACTATATCCTTAAAACACCAACCAATGTATACTGAAGAACACTGCCTAAAAAGATAATAATAACCAATGCTATTTTACATCCTGGTTTACAAACTTATAAGTGTTAACATACTTTATAAATCATTCAAAGCATATTAAAATTCTATAAATTTCCAGCTTGGAAAATTCAAGTTAGAAGTAGAAAAAAATTACTTGACTTTTATTTTAAGATGGCATAACTATAATACTATTGTAATTGACATGAGAATTCTTGTTTTAGTAGTGTTCAATTACTATTTTTTTAATAAATGTTTTTATGGAGTGATTTGTAGACCATGGAATGTCATTTTAGCTGTTTACCGTTTTATGCCATGATTTTGTTCATCTATTTTGATTTGTGAGTTAGGATTGACCCTTTGATATCTACCGCCTTTTTCAGTAAGCTATATGCATTGTTTTCATGTTGACCCCAACGGTCTATTATTTCAGTCAATGTATGCAAATGTTCATTAATTTTCACTTCTGTAAAGGGTGCACTTTATTTACTCACCCCATTCGTATTTCATTAGGGATACATTCCTTTGCAATCTTTCCATTTGTAGTGATAATGTATAATGACAACTGTCAACTGACAATGTTATAGACAAACTTCTACCCACCCCAGGTATATCAGTACAGCAGCTTATATTAGAACATGTGGTATCCATTGAACAATGAACAGCAGACGGCAAAGTAGGTAAAGATTTTATTCTATCACACACTGTCGAATAATAAAAAAAAATGTCAGTAGAAACCCATTTAAAGTCTATGGTATTCAGATTTTAAGTAAATTAGCTGTATGATAGATTTCATTTTTTAAACAAAATACGCAACCATAGTTTCACTGAAAACTTAAAAAGTAAAAATACTAAAACCAAACCAACAAACCTTAATGAAGTACGGTTCTTTAATCAATCATTTTCTCAAAATGATACAAAAAACTAAGATTAGGTCAATAGCTATTGCTTAAACAGATTCACTTTGGAACGTTTCTAAAAAAAAAATGCACAGAACACTAGTTATATGTGCATGACAATTCAAAAAGAATGCCAAACAACCTGAATTTTAAAATGATTAAATTTGGAAGTTGATACACAAGGACTTTTCACATTTGTTGCATTCTCTGTCATATCCCTCCCCCAAACCATTATACATTAGAATGGTAATGGAGAATGCTGAAGGTTTAGTAAAAAAGGTACAGTTAAATATCAGTCTTAACAACCACAAAACTAACAACAAAATTTAGTGTGTTTTTTACCATATAATTTCGCTGAAACTCATGAATACGACCAAAACAAACTAAAAAATAATTAGGAAAGCATTCTTTTTTAAATAACGATCTTACTATTATTCCAGCCTGAATTTGATGGCATGTAAGGATAATTGGAACTATTACAGGATTTAGTTTTCATGTAATAGGATAGTCCTATGTCAGATAACAGATTGGAAGCTTCATTTTCAGACAATAGTTCTCCTGATATGTCATTTTCTTCTTTCCAGTCAAGAAGTGAAAAATCTAAAAAAATCAATCCTTATATGTTAAGAATATACCCAATAATAAAGGACAATTAATTAACAAATATCAATTTTTACTCGTATTTGATTCGAAATAATATCTTAGTATAATGAACATTTTGGTACTCCGACATCAGTATTTTTAGGAAAAACAGTTTATGTTTTTTTTTCTTTTTTCTTTTAGTTTACGAATATAAATTCAAGGATAACTGTTGTAATAGAAGTATTGTGCAGAAATTGATTTTTAAATTTTATTCATACAATCAGTTAATGTTTCATTTGGATAACTCATACCCTCTAAAACCAATATTTTGTCATTTGCGCATGTGAGTGTAATTGTTCACAGTTAGAATGGTTCCTCGACAAAAACAGATATTAATCACGCTGTCGTCTTCTCATCATTAGTGATTCAAAATAAGATTTTACATAGAGTGGTAGGTATTGTTTAAAAGTCACTTTGAAATGAATATGTAACTTATACATACTTTCAACAATGAACGTCAGATCAGTTGAACACTGTAGTATCGGGAATAATGCATTTCTTAATACTACAAATTTCTGTTCACAAGGCTTGTTGCTTTCTGTACATACAGTAACATTAAGTGATATAAAATAAACATGTTCCCTCTCAATCTTGTCAATCATCAATCTAAAAGAAAGAACGTCGTCACATTTTTAAAATTGATTAAATTGACATATGTCATAAACTGAGTGTCAATATTTTCTTCATAAAATGCAAGTACAAATAGGCATATGGAAGTTGTTTTCTATTTGTTCCGTTAATTGATATTGTTGAACGATTGTTTTTATCTGATGTTTTTACCCCAACTCCTATGTGAATTTACCTTGGCGTTCCTTATTTGTGTTGATATCTTTTTTTATACGAACACAAACTGAAAAACTGAGAAATATAGCTTTCCGTTCAGAACTTGATAAATGAAATCGTGTTACTTTATAAAAAATCCTAATCGTGTTTTTGTTTAAATTGTATCATTTTCATCTATGCATTTTGATTAGAAACATGTGTTACATGTTTAGAATCTGGTAACATTAAGATGTTGTAATCTGTTGACTTTCAGTTTACAATACCTGTATTAATATGATAATAATCAATCTGCTTAGATTTTGTGGTTTTCCTCCATTATTTTAATGTATATTAAAGTTGAACATTTACTGTTCCAGTCAATCCTGAATATTTAATTTCATTTTTTATAAAACATGATATACACATAAAATTGTCTGATAAAAAACTAAAGGGTAAGGTCGAAACGTAAACAAAAATATTGAACTTCAAGCAAAATTCGAAACGGAAATTTCTTTATCAAATGTTAAATCAAAATAATAACACATCAAACATCAGGAAACAATTGTGATATTTCCGACTTGGTACAATCATCTGGTCATGTAGGAATCATGTAGAAATGGTGGATTAAACCTGGTTTAATAACTAGACAAAGATCCTATTTGTATGACGTTCGCATATTATGCAACTATACTGAAAACAATGTATGAGCAAAACTAACAGACAAAATAAGTAAAAGTGTAAAACAAAATTGGTAAAACAGTAAACATTGTGTTATTATCTTTTATCGCTTTAGAAATAAACAACTATATCAGCAAAGAAAAACAAAATTGCATACAGACACTATATAGACAGATAAAGTCATCAGATATATTATTTCATAACTTTAAGTCAGACAAACTTACAATATATTAACTATCCCTCCTAATGAAAACGTTTGTAGCTTTCCTGTGAAAACAAATACATTGTTGAATTTTGTATTGATCAAACTTAATAGCACATCAAAAAAGTTTAATCCTATCTGGTGAAAAACAGAATGTGCATTCATTCTGCATGTTCTAAATATCAATGATATTTGTTTCCTTTTTCAAAATGTATCAACTAATAACAAATGTTCATTATGTTTCTCTGTTTTCATTAAAGATTCATTATTACCTATATAATAAAAAATATATATTCTTATGAATATAGAAGACTTTTCAAAAGAAAAAAACTATATGAAAGCTTAGTTAGGACATTTGTATAGCAATTCAAAATTATAACAGATAACCTTTAGCATGACAATGACTATAAAATATATATACACACTGATGACATGATTATTCACAACAACATTAAAGTGGATGGAAATCATATAGGATTGTAAGTATGTTTAATTTATCACTTTGCACTTTCACATTTTGACTCAACAGTTTGTTCAAAAATCTGACCAGTTGAACAGTTTGGTTTGATAAAACAAATTGCAATTCGTTCAGAAATATTAAATGAGTTGCAATAGTTGGATAGCAATACTAACAGTCAAGTCACTGTAATACATTTAACATTAGCAAGAAATACAATCCTCTCTCAATTTAACTAATATTTCTACCAGTTCTGATTTAGGGATACTTGATTTTTCAAAATGAATTTGGTAAGTGTTGTCATCTAATGGCAATTTTCCTATAATAATCTATTGCTTATCATAATCATATTATTAGTAGACATTGGTTTGCTGATCGTTTGTATTGTTTACAGTTGAGGAGTTAACTACAGTTTAGATAATAAGGCCTGATAAAAATAAATCTTTATAGAGTTACTTTTATATTTTTCTTTCCAGAAATATATTACCTAAGCCTTATTTGATAAAACTTTTTGGAAATTTTGGCCCTCTAAGCTCTCTAACTATCTAACTTTGTACTTTATTTGGTCTCTAATTAGACGGGTATATTTGGCCAGTTGCTTAAACTAAAGGTACGTGTTATGTACTATTGAACCTCCGTGAACCAATGCGAACGTACACACGTTTAAGGTACAATGTATGGCTTTTTTTCAGCATAAGCCAAGATATACTTGTGACATTAAATGTTTAAATAAACATAACAGGAGTATACCTCTTTTCTAAAGTCATAAATCGGTTAAAAGAAAACAAATCCGGATTAGAAAATAAATCGAGGGGAACTATAAGAAGAACAACGGACCAACATAAACACTAAACTAGAACAAAACAAAATGTCAGTCTACTTAGAAACAGACTATTTGATAAAAACTGCCATGTTCCTTACTTTGTATAAGACATTTTAAGAAACAATGGTGGGTTAAACTTCGTTTTATTGCTAGCCAAAGCTCCCTCTTATATACCAATGTTAAAAATATCGCTTTAATGACAACACATCGTGACAGCAAAAGAGTACCAATAAACTCAAGAATAATCAGGACAGGGAAATGCATAAATTAATAATATAATAGTATATTAAAACATGTAAACTGCAAAACAGCACAGTACACCACAACATTTGATTTTATTAAACTTAAAATGAATTAGCTATGAATGCGAGAAATTGCAGAACTCTAAACAGAACGCGTTGGACCAAAAAATAAATGATCTCAATCCTTGAGGAAAAGAAAAACCATTTTGATTACATTGGTGAGTGTTCAGGAACTTGGTTTACCAGTTATTATGTTTTTTTAAAAAGTTTCTTTTTTCCTGTAAAAGTTATATTCCAGTTTCCTAGATGATGGCAACACATCCATCATTGTTAAATAAAAATTAATTTATTTGTCTATACAAATCTATTTATTTAAGAATGTATCTATATTGTTTTATAAATAGTCAAGTACTTGCATTTTACTGTGGGTTTTTTCAACAAATGCGCCCATGTTGGTAGGTTTTTCACAATGAAAAATCTAATCACATCAGAGGAAAAGGTTTTTGAAAAACCTTATGTCAAGTGATAGCAATAGCATTAAAACATTGAAGTAATTAATCATGTCAGCTAAAATGTAAACACAAAATACCTAGTTCTAATGTAGCAACAGAAAGGTTTCTCATAAAGTTTTCAACTCCTATAGTAAAAACAAACTGACAAGGAACCAGAATAACAGTAACTTCAAAATCTCTTCTCAAAGCATCAGCATGGACGCAACACTCGATACCAGTGCAAAGAGATGGAATATAACATGAAGCATTCGTGTTGATCTCAGATGGTCTTTTCAAGGGACAATCTGAAAATTTTACCAATCAATATTAGATTTAAGAACATTTTTTCTAAGCAAAAATAATTGAAATGTATTTTATAGTTTATTCTTGTAATAATGAATAGATGATATTTTGACATGTGTTTGTGTGATTAAAAAGCAAATTACAGTAATACAATAAAAATTGGAAAGCATAATTTCAGTTGTCAGAAAAATATAATCCAATTGGAATGCTTCTAACTTTGACAAATACAAAACAAATCACGCGTCGATAATGTTCATTTACCTTTGACCAATCAAATAATTAAATAAAATAAATATCAAAGCAAAAAAAAAATGTATTTGCAGATTTTTTATACATTGATACGGAAGCCCTGGAGAGCCATGAAGACATGTAATAAAGAAGTAGTAATGATACTGGTATATAATTTACAATGTAGGAACAAACTACAATTGAATCTTTAACATTTCAAGAAAAAATTAAAGGGGCACCAAGATATATAAAAAATCTATGATTTTTTTGGTTCAATCATTAATGAAAGTGAAATAGTGAAATAATTATTCACTTTAAGCAGCTAAAATGGTTCAATGTTGTCAAATTAAGCCTGTATTCATGTGAACCCCGTAGAAAGAGATAGAATAACACATGCATTGTCCATGTATGGTTATTTAAAGGAAAAGAATGTCAATATTGAAAGTGAAATAAAGGTAAATGATTTGATTGACTGATTCGATCCACAAAAAAATATTTTATATAGGAAAAAACGACGATAAACATAATTTTTTTATCTTTAATACAAAATTAAGTAGACCTATAAAAATCTAACTGCACGAGTTGCTTAATCTATTTATATCTATCTATGTTTATGTTTACATAGCTTATATGGTCATAAAAGGTCAACTCGAAATTTTATTAGATGGCGTCATTGCAAAAATTCAGAAGAAACGAAGCTAAATCTTATTGAGACCATGGCTTATAAATGTTTTTTTTTTTTTACTTTTGATGGTTTGGATAAATGTTTTACATTGTTTTAAATAAAATATGAGAATTTGAGTCAAATTAGTGAACATGAATTTGACAGCTAGTGCCCCTTTAATTAGTAAGTAAATTGTTCTATCCGGTAATATTTTGAAAGACCAAGATAATTTAACATAATGAATGGAATGAAGCTGCGTAGACATTCTGAATCTTCAGAAATTCCAGTGTTCGAGACACATAGAGTTGAGTGTAATTTATTAACTATTTAATCGAGCAAATTATTTTCCATCATTACATATTTTCAGTAAAACAAACGCTACATTATGAGAATGAATATGTATAATAAATTCCTGTTAAAGGCTTTAAAAAAAACCAAACTTATTACTAGCTATATTTTATTATTGAAATATATAATTTCGGTGGTCCATTATAAAATATCTAAATTATATTGGTTTTTAAGATAACGTGTATCTAAGTAAGTTTTCTCTTCTTTGTTAACCTTGTTACCCTTTTTAATTGTTTGAAATGTAAAATTAACAACATTTACCGTCTTTGATTGGAAGATTTGTTCTGTACTTAGTTATTTCTGCACTACACTGTTCTTTCCTCAAAAAAGGTGATATACCAATTTCTTCAAACAAAAGTGACAATCCATATGCTGGTAAATGTTGATCTTTATTGATATACTTGGATTCTTTCCATTTTTCTAATGAGAACTCTATATAAAAAAATACTCACTAAAGAATAAATCAAGTTCTACGCCACTTGATCTTAAACAAGATTGGGTACAAATGAATACGACAACAACTAACACAGAAAATTGAAAAAAAATTCTACAGGCCTAGGTCAGCACACCGTCAATAATAGAAGAAATTGTCTGAAATCCTGCTCAATTGGTGGAGCATAAAACACTTTTAAATGTTCCTCTCTAAATATTAAAAAGCACAACAGCAAAAGAAGTAAACCAATGTTGAGTGTAACCTTATAGGATACACAAAGCAATGACTCACATTTTAAGTCGACCTGAGAGTGTACAAAAAATACATAGATATGTCCTGAACCTTATTCAAACTTTTAGCTAAATATGACCATAAATTTCGTAAGTTGTCTAAATTTAAAAGGCAATAGTATGTAGTTGTAGATGACCACATTGAATGTATTTTAAAATTCCTTCTTAGACATTGACAAAAATTACTATTCAAGAGGGTTAAAAAAAATACTCAAAAAGAGATAATCCTTACGTTCTATATAATACTTAGTTTCCCAGGTACAAAGACGTCTTGGCAGTCTAGTATTATGCAGAATCTGTACAGACAAATAGCAAGGCTTTTCGTCTTCAAAGCAAATGCTTATATTTAGTGAAACAACATACATTCTTTCTCCAGGAAAACTTTCGATGTTGAAAGATGCGTGAAAAACTCCCACCAACCAGAGATCATGTGTAATGCCTATAAAAATTGAACTAACAATAAACATATATCTTAACCTACTATTTCCTAGAAAAAAATTCACAATAATCTTCATTTTTGTATCTTAACTAATTTCAACTCTCATTCAACCAAACATAAAACTGCAGTTACAAGTGTCACATTTTGTTTTATTATTGTACAGTATCTCTATTCAGTCATAATCTTGAATTGAGACTTGAGAAGAAAATTTTTTACCTGGTCTATTTGCAATCACACCACATGTTTTTTTATGTTTACTTCAAAATTGCATTCACTAATTCGGAAAGATACAAAACATAACAAAAGCACAACAAAAGAAAACAAAAGTTTCGCTATCACTTCGAAATTAGAGTCTGATAACGCAAAAATAGAATGTTCTATTTATTTCATTCATGTGTAGTTTCAGTTTCAACCATAATTCTAAATTTAAGCTTTACTTTCCCAAAAATTGCGAACGGAATTGAAGGCACTCGTTTATTGTTTACAATTGTCAGGATAAAGGTTGAAAACAGAGACTAGAAAGATATGTTTTTGTTATTCAGATAAATGTAAAAGTGCTAAATTATTTGTAGTGTTTTGTGGACTGAATTTGATATATATATATATTTCGTCTTGTGGTCTTTGTTCCTCATTTGTAAATGATGCACTTCCACTTGTGGTTGATTATTTTCTCGGTATCCTCTAATTTTTACATTAATATAAATCATGTAATAAAATTTTGAATTGCAATTAAAAAACCTATGCCTTATATGACATTTTATACTTTCATTTATATATGTAAGGCCTTGGTAAAAACGCAAACAGTTATGGTCCTTTCTGTTTCCATTCTTTCCTAACCTCCTGATTTTCTTTTTAAATTTATTACACTTTGAAATTTTCCTATTATGTCTCTTTGAATTAAGTTTCATTTATGGAAATGTGCAACTATAAACAGATTAAAAGATTGAAAGAATAACATTAGGTGTACAGCTCCTCTTAGCAACAATGTAAACATACGGATCATGATCTTTTAAAAGCTGGCATATTGCATGTGATTTTAAAATGCAGCAATGAATCAGACTATGAGTAAGAGTTATCCTTACTTAGGTGTTCTGTACCTCCTTAAAACTCTGTTACTTTGAACATATTTAAAAAGGAGTAAAATTGCGAGACAGTTCTAAGCATTATACAGTATAGTTAAGTTATAATTCTGTCCATTACAGTTGATATTCTGGCATTGCAGATCTAAACGATTTTTTATATGATGCATATGATAAGCTATATACCGTATGTGTGAACATAAACATAGTCTGAGTTATTTCCTCTGTTTGTCTATGAACTGACAATTCCTATCTATACACCTCATACATGTGGCACTTTATAATGCTAAACCTCAGTTTTGTATAAATAATGAGTACAGGAGAAATACTGCAGAAACAATTTTTATTCAAGATACAGCAATGAAAATTTAACTTTTCCGTTATATGTTACTTTTATTGCCTGTGATATGTCACAAATGAAGTTTTTATATTTTGGCGCAAATGAAATATAAACTTGTGGCGCAAATGAAAGATTGAATTTTTAAAAAAATGGCGCAAATGCAATGCGCCCAATAGATCAATATGTTTCCTAATTTTAACTCCGGCAAGTGGTAATTGTACTTTTTTTTTGTCACTATTTTTTCCATATTGTATATTTTAAGATGTTTAATTACTCTGTTCGAAGCAGGGATATTTCTACATGAGTGGTAATTTTACACAAAAAGATATTGAGCACATTTATATAATCAGCATAGCAAATATACAAAATTTCATACATATATCACAATAACTAAAAAAAAAAATTATAAATGTTCAGACATACCAACAAGCTAAACACTAGATATCATCCACATTTCTAGTTTTTGAATCGTTTGTGACCAAGTTTATTTCCAATTAGCTCAGTAGTTTCAGAGGAATAGATTTATGTAAAAAGAAATGAATAACGATGTCAAAAACTACAGACGTCCTGTGTTTGGCCCCGTGAGCCATGTGAACGTAAAACATATTGCAAAAATATCTCTTTACTTCCCTACAAACAGGTACTCACCCCATCTATAGTTAATTAATGAGATATTCCTGTAGAATCGTTCTATTCCAACTGTTATTTGATATTCACATGGATCAATGTGAAGGTAGAACATAAATGACCTTGGAATGAAGTGAACATCAACACAACATTCTATATAAGTACATTCAGAAGACAGGATACAAGACACTGGGTCTTCCACTTTCGGCAATGAAACTGTATTTGAACAGTCTGAAAATAGTGATCAGTATATTTTTATATACATAGGAATTTAAATATACAATTGCAAAATTTATGATGACTTACACATAGTATGCATACCCTGTTTTATCTATTTTCAAAATATTTGTATATTACCTCAAAACGGTAATAATCAAATACAAAAAGGGTGATGCATATACATAAACTCAATCTAAACAAAAAAAATAAAACCATAAATGCATCCTTTTTTTCGTTATGAGTGAATATTATGTTGATCTAACTACAGGTATAACAGAAAAACCAAACATGTGCCTGTCCCAAGTCAGGAGCCTGTAATTCAGTGGTTGTCGTTTGTTTATGTGTTACATATTTGTTTTTCGTTAATTTTTGTACATAAATAAGGCCATTAGTATTCTCGTTTGAATTGTTTTACATTGTCATTTCGGTGCCTTTTAATGCTGACTATGCGGTATGGGCGTGCTCATTGTTTAAAGTCGTACGGTGACCTAAAGTTGTAAATTTCTGTGTCATTTTGGTCTCTTGTGAAGAGTTTTCTCATTGGCAATCATACCACATCGTCCTTTTTATATTATTAATAATTCATAGAAATATGATAAAGGTCGGACGAACCCAATGAAGAGTATAAAGTAAATGTGCACCTTTATGGCTTGCTCCAAATAATTCTGACTTATAACGTAAAGCATCTGCGATAGATTTTGATTGAAAAATGATTAAAACGAGGTGTTAGTCAGATGAAACATGTCCGGTAACGATGTGATCTATAACTAAATAAATTATAATATTGGATAATGTTATTTGTCCTTTTAGCATGTGATGAAAAATAAATACATTTTTTTAAGATCATTAAACATGAAGGTCTTAACCAAAGTTCTCTATTCTGAAATATGAAGTTTAAAAATAAAGTGCTCACGCCAGTGCAGGTAGTTTTGCATTTGTTGACATCTGCCACACATAAGACAACAAAATGATAGTTGATTTAGTAGAATGAGTTTATAAACGACAAATGACAATTCGTTTTATTCCCGATATTATATAGTATACCAAAACTTCATGCAACAAGATTAACGAATTACACTATATCTTAGTTACCTCCGTGTTTAAAAAAAATAAAATCAAGCAAAAATACTCTACCATTGCAGAAATATATTTTTTATCCTAAGCTACTCAAAGTCGTAATTGAAAATATACCCGTATGAGCTACTTACAGAGGCAATAGGGGAAACATTATATATATTTACAGAAAATTTTGGTTTTTTGATACACATACTTACTTACTTTTTTATTTCAAAAGATAAACACAGGGGATTTTTGTAAAAAAAAATACAAGAATCTTCTTTATTTGTATGACAATTTTTGAGAAATCAATAATTTTAACGAAGTTTCAGAATGTTTTAGAAAAAACGTCATCTTTTACGGCGTACTTGAAAAAAAAATCATCATTGACTTTTTCATTAAAATTGATACAAACAATGTTTCTACGTAATCAAACCTAAAGCCATTTTAAAAAAAGGGGTCCATGTACAATAGTTTAAAAGAAACAGTTGAAAAATGCATCACAATTTTACGTCACAAAAATAACATTTTACGTTAGCAACGTCACTAACTTCCCTGAACTGTATCGTATGCCCTTACATAAAATCTTTAGTATAATAATTGTTATTTACCTTTCTTCCAACCATTGATACTTTGAGAATAATATATATCAGACCTCCTACATTCTTGGATATTAAGATATGAGGAAACACTCATTTCATTCAACAAATGTGATATCATCCAGTCTGGTAATGTGTCACTTGGTGATAGTCCCTTTTCTATATACCACTGCTTCAGAGAAAAGCCTGAAATGATATAATTTGGTTCATATTACAATGATAAAAAGTATTAAGAAACCAAAAACTATCTATAAAATCTCTAAAATTTGAGCTTACAAACTGAAAACCAATCTGTTTTATCTGAATTTAAAGGAAACCATTGTTAAACTTAATATGGGTACTAATACAAATACAATTGATGTATAATAAATATGGCGTTTTTCGGATTGTTTAACTTTCGATGTTCTGCTCCTTATTTTCCAATTTATGTCATGAATTTTTAAGTGAAAATGATAAATATCAAATTTGACCTCCATTTTCTCATCAACATTTGCATATTGAAAATTCAAAAACACAAGCTGAACAGTTTATAAGTGTATGCATGGAGATGACAAAGTATGCTATCGTTCAAATCCATCATGGACCACATCTCCTGAACAGCCAAAGTGAAAATCGTAAATATCAATGTTGACTTTAATCTTGTCATCATACACAACATATTTAAATTTGAAAATCATTTGTTAATGGTTAAGTAGTTAAAGCATGAACACATCTAAAGCCGCCGGCCATTTGCGGTAGCTCGGTAATTATACATTCCTGTCAATATGTTATTTGTGTTATGGGTAATTTTTCATGTTGGTTGTTATTTGTATGCCTTTTGGTTTTTCTTTGACATATTTGTTTGTTTTTATACCGATTAAGATTATTACACAATATTAACTGCTGTTTTGTTCACATATTGTTGTTAATATAATTCAATTTTATGCGACTCACATACATGTGCGAGGTTTAGCTAAATAGACATCCAGGTTTAATAGACCATGTTCTGAGTAGGAAAATTCCTGTTAATATTCAGAAATATGACAGTTATTATCTATTAGTTTGAAGCATTTGAGTTTTTGATTTTGCCATTCAATTACGGACTTTCCCTTTACAATTTTTGTGTGGTATATTTTGTAATTTTACTTTTTTTGGCATATTGTTCTTTTACCTGATGGTGACAAATTATCCGACGAATCACATATATACTTTGGTAACAATGCAGTTTTTCTGATTATGAGATAAGATCTGACCAACCTTATAAATGTTTTGGGAACATTATGTTCTTACCTGAAGGAGACATATGATCTGACCAATCACATAAACCTTTTGGTAACATTGTATTCTCAAGGACTATAAACTGGTCATTCTCTGAACACTCCGGTGATTTGCTCTCAAAACAAAACATGATCTTCATAGTTATGAGATACATCTTCTCAGTGTGTAAATCTTCAATATTATACCTGAAGATAACAGCTAAGTAAGACCACAAATCTTGACATGGAAAAAGGTTTAAAAGATAGTTTTCAAATAAAAAAAAATACTATGCATTGCAATCTTTCCAATGAAATTTTATGAATTACACACATTTTTATAATTAGCATGGAAGTTTTACCAAATTTCTATACATAGAAAATTATATGCATAAGATTATAAAATAAAAACTCACATGACTCTCACAATTCCTTGTAGGCTAAAATAATTTTCCAAACCTAAAAACAAATTAAGGTCAATTTGATAGCTGGATGATAATGTGAACATCTAAGATATTGTATCTATCAAAAGAAATAAAGTTGCAGGAAGGATACAAAGATTTAATACGTAACAGAAAACTCTATTTACATATATATATATATAACTAATGCCGTCTTATTTAGTATCAAATCAATTATTAATAAAACCACAAATTAGAACGATTTTTTTGTTATAAATAGAACAAGTAAGTTGGATTAGTATGAATGATATAGGATTGCGAGAAACTGAATAATTATACCAAATTAATATCTACCCCATTTGAAATCTGTCAAAGTTGTATTGTAAAAAACGTTTTCTATTCCAAGGCTTAGTTTACTACTGCAAGGATCAAGTTCAAAATAGATTTGGAATGTTCTCTGTAGAAATTTATTTTCCACACAACATGTTATTCCCAAGCATGTTTCAAGTATGTGACAAGCCACTGACGGGGACAAACTTGGTAAACTCATGTTAAATGCACATTCTGAAAGAAGAAAACATATTTTATAATTTAAAGCTCCATGTTCCTTGAATCCCTCAATTATAATCTTTGTAAAATACTGGTCATAGTTTGCCAATATATCGAAAATTTTATAACATTGTGGTATGAATACAAATAATACATATCTGCACTAGAGACTAAATGACATAGAAGTGTACAGCTATAGCTCATCATGTGGCCTTAAACATTCATTAAAAAAACTAATTTCAGATGGACAATATAAAAAAGAAAAAAGAGTTGTGTGGTAAAAGATAATAAATAAAACAAAATAACCAAAAGACACATAAAGGGCGTCATACAACCGTCAACAAAAGACAAGTGTCTATATAATGTGTCCAGCTATAAATAGATTAAAAATTGTTAACAATCTTTCATCAATTATCAAAAACAATATGATGAGATGATATACAGACAAGCAACCAATATTAAGTGTTCTCCCTCAATATAAACACATGAACATGTGGCAGGATAAAACTTATTATTATCAAGATCTTTAACATCTGGTAAAAGTCTAAACAGAAAAAAAAATAAACATCACTAGGGTCTCCTTTTTAATTGCTTTATTTAGAGTCGGTATACGCATTGCAAGTACAAAAATTAGCACAGAGATATATCGCGCCTATAAACCATTTTTGCAAATATGAAAATTAAAACAGCAAATCTTGTATATGTCTATTATGCTTTATACTCAAAGTCAATGATCCATGACTAAAAAAAAGAGTCCAACAGTTTCTGAGATAAGATAGGATTGGTCAATACTAATACAACTGCATATTTATATCATTATCTTATACTAGTGAGTCCTTTTAAATTTAGTTAAATCTATTTCATATGTTTCATATATTTACAATAAGTTGTTAATCTTGATCTGACATTATCACTAACATTATAATTTAAACTATGACATTGTTAAAAGGGAGAAGACCATGATGGAGGGCGACAGAGACAAATAATCTCCATAGAAATGAGACGTGTCAATGTTTATTGCAAGAATATTAAACAGCGGTATACTAATGTTGCCTTTATTTTATTTTTTTTAATTAATTTTAATACCAATTTATGATTTAATAGAAGAACAAATATTGGCATTTTTAATCATTGCCACCACAACTTATAAAGCAGATCAAAA
Source organism: Mytilus edulis (assembly GCA_019925275.1). Taxonomy (NCBI): domain Eukaryota; kingdom Metazoa; phylum Mollusca; class Bivalvia; order Mytilida; family Mytilidae; genus Mytilus; species Mytilus edulis. The sequence goes on from CM034351.1 coordinate 80,651,149, forward strand.
ATTTAACTGAAAAGGATACAATCTTGGTATATTGAAAAATACTTACAACAGGCTGAGAAAAAAAGTTATTCGTCCTATTGAGAAAACTGTATTGCTTTATTTTAGAGTTTGGTCAATTTATTTTCAAAAGTTGTCTGAGTTCTTTTTTTCGAATATGTTTTAGGTTACATGCTTATCATAATTATAACATACCTTTAGACCAATCTCCGTTGTATTGAGGAGATACCTTTTGGCACATTGGGTCTTCCAGATATGCTGCTAGATTTGTTTCTTCATACAGTCGATATAACATGTATGGGGGTAAAGTAGCATCAGGTGATAAGTGTCTGTTTATCATCCATTGATATAGTGAGAAATCTAAATTAATAAAAGTAAAATATATATTTCATAACATTGTGGAGCTTACATTGGATATCGTGGCAAATTTATGAAAAGAATTTGATAATTAGTGTAATGTTGACTCCAAAAAGCAAATGTCATTGATCAGTAAAACATAAAAAGGAAAAACAAAATGTTCTTAAACTGCTATATCTAGATCGCTAAGATGCTTTTGTGAAATTTTATAAAGTTAATTGAAGGATTCAAAACTATATTTGGATGTTGACTCAAAAAGTCCATCTATCAGAATAATATAATATATTTAAAAATGTTGCATCAAATTGTAGTGCTGAATCATAGATGTTTTGAAAAAGCTAGGATTTTTGACAAAAGAAGTAAAATAACAAAAATACCAAACTCAGAGGAAATTTCAAAAATGAAAGTCTTTTACCATATGGCAAAATCAAAAGCTCAAACATTATAAAACAAATAGAAACAACTGTCAAATTCGTGACTTGTTACAAGCATTCCTTTATATAGAAAAAGTTGGTTTAAATCTAGTTTTATAGCTAGCTTGTATGGCAGTTGCACATAATTCAAAGTAATTTGTTTAAAAAACTAATTTTTTTCACTGCACCTAATTGTTTATGATGTCAACAATGACAAAATTAAGGATCAGGATAATTGATAAATGAAACAAATATGACCTTCAGTATATCATCAAGTACCACCTGCCTCATATTAATTTGGTTATACACAGGGAATAAACACATCAAAATTGCATTTCCAACATAACCAACAATAATTTATTGTTACTCAATTGCATTGTTCACAATGTTTACCTTCAATGAAAAAGTCTGATTTCCATTCACAGGTCCTCTTTGGTAATAGGTAGTGTTCAAACAGAACATAAGAAGTAGGTTCGTCAGCCCGGATATTAACACTCTGATTCAGATTCAGTAAGTACTTCTTTTCTTCATATAAATTTTCTAAAGAAAACCTGAATTAAAACAAGTGCCAAATAATAGAAAAAGAAGGAAGATCAGTTAGTAAGTTTACACACTGTATACTACTTCTACTAATTAATTTGAATATAAAACAATGAATCAGATTATTTGTACAGTTCAGTTTAATTATTTTTCCTTTGTATTTGAAAAGAAGAGGAACATCATATACAAATTGTGGTGCGATGCACTCCCAAATTATGAGCAGAAACTGTACATTTGATAGATCTAAATTTGTACATCTGAAAGGTATTTTTTTATGATTTATGTCTTTTGATACCTATCGAAAAAACTACACCCATTCACCCCCACCTGTCAATTACAAACTTGAATTGCCCAAATAGACGGTTACACTATTGAAATCTTTATAATTGAGGACCTTGAATTTGAAAAATTACTAAGGTTATGTAGAATGAACAAGGCCATAACAAGAAATACGTGTGCTTTAAAAATAATCATACATTATCTACAATACGATTACCAGAAAAATGTGAATCAATATTATTCATGCACCAACTTTAAATATACATACGAAATCTCTATGACTCCATACAAATCAAACTGTTTCTGATGACCTGTAAACACAACAAATTTGTAATGCCTCTTTTAATTCCTATGTTAGTGCAGGTATATATATTTAAACTGTCTAATAAGTTTTACCAATGATTTCTGAATCAGTAATTTAAGCAAGTGTTGAAGTGCAATAATTGTTAAATGAGTATCTATATAAATTTGTATTATCATAATTTAAACAAACAATTTACATAAAATTAACGTTTGATTAACAAAAATAGATAATGCAATCAACAGATACCCCCTTCACACCAAACTGCCGTCAAAATTGAAAATTGTAGTTGACCAACATTAGATGGTAGACTGTAGAGCGAACGAGGATATAAACTCCAAAAAAATTGTAAAGAGAGACAAATACATATCAAATGACTTTGAACAATGAAACTAAAGCCATAAAATGCTTTCGTGGACATTTTTTTTAGTTCCATTTGACTACACTGCAACACTTTTGAGCGTGTGACAATCATTTTGAACTTCTAATTATAAACAACTAATTTATTATCTATGTTTGGCATTAAATTACATTTGGAAATAATAATGGGGAAATATTCAGTACATGTATATAGAGTACATACCCCATTCAAAATGGAATAGATCAACTTCAAAAAGTAATCTCTCAATGGCTACAGTCAATTTAAAATCACATGGATCGATTATTAGTTTAACCTCAAGGGATCTTGCAATGATTTCCGTTTCTGTACAACAAGAGATTTCAGTACACAATTCTCCAACATGACAGACAACATCTTGAGGTATGGTGTTAATAGGCAAAACTTTCTTACAATCTAAAAAACAGATTTCTAAAAGCATCAACAAAGTTAGTTACATCTCCAATACTTGTTTTGTAAAACTCACGTTTAAATATAAAGAAATCAAATATATTTGTTGATTTTAAATTTAACATTCTTAATACTAAGTTAAGCACACTATATATAAAGAAAAATTGCATAGGGTCAATATCTCAAAATGGAGGAAATCATCATGGATAGAGGAAGAGGGCAAAGCTGCGTTTTATAGAAATGATAACTATTTTGTTTCACAATGTTCAAAATACCTGAACTAAATCCTTGTATATTTTGGCTATACGGTTCCCTGTATTTGTCACATTTGTCTTTTTGTAAGTATGGTTTGATTCCTAAGGCTTCTGTCAGTCTCAAAATTTCTGTTGGATGTAAATACTCCCTGTCTTTTATATTATTATCTGCTTTCCACTTTCCCACTGAAAAATCTATAATATAAACCGAAGGAATTTTTCAACATAACGGGAATATAAACTATTGTCATACGATTAGGAGTTTTAACAAGCTATAAAACCAGGTTTAACCCACCTTTTTTATTTGGAAAGGCAAGAATAAAGCAGTTGTTTTTCACTTATTGACATCATTTGTTTTAGTCAGTTTTAATGGACTTTTCTTTTTGAATTTGCCTTGAAGATAAGTAGTTTTGATGTTTACTTTACTGTAAATTACTTAAATAATAAATAACAAAAATACTGAACTCCGAGAAAAATATAAAACGGAAAGTCCCTAATCGAATTGCGAAATCAAAAGCACAAACACATCAAACGAATGGATAACCGCTATCATATTTCTGACTTGGGCCTTCATTAAATAAATAGCGCAAATAATCATAAAATCATGAAAATAAGTTGCCTCGAAGTTGGCTTTAAAGGAAAAAAGGGTGTGCATTAAAATTACTTGAATAATAGTAAAGCATATAACATACTAATGAAAAAAGACCAAAAATTAGTGGTCACACTGAGTAGATATGCACAATACAAGGAAGAAAAGTAGTTTTTGATTTACAAAATCTTAGTGTACATGTATGTCCTGCTTTTAAAAAATTCATAAAAAAAATTTCCATAAACATTTTGATGTACATGTTTTTAGTTATTGACAGTTTAGAATTGTTAATAGTTTTATTATTTTAAAAGGAGTTGTGACCTTTCATGATATTTTTGTGTTTTTTTTAATGGTTCCTTTTACCCATGGAAGAGGTTGCAAAATATAAATAATGAAGTAAACCATTAAAAAGATCGATAAAAAATATATAACAACTATTTTTTTCCAGATCCAGGGTAATTAACACTTTTTTTGACGCGACGAAAGTGTTTACTTTTTGATTAGTCTAAAAATAAACAATTGCTCAAATGCAATACTTACTGACATTTACAAAACCTGTGACCCATTCACATGGTTTCTTTACAAGAAGAGTCTTTGTTAAAACCCTTTGTGAAAACATGCACGATCCAGTAGATTCAAAACAAGCGCTAATGTTCATATCAATCTGGAACAATCTGCTACTTGATAGGTCAAAAATGGAGTAGCTATAAGGTACAAATAATATACTACTTAAAACATTTGAATTACATTTGTTAATGGCTATCAAGCCATAATAATTTTATCACATTTTGTTCAGGGACACAATTTAAGGAAAATCTATTTCAAGAACTATATTACTGAAATGCTGCATATCATACTGTTCATTATCTATAATGTGATCCATGTGTTTAAATTTATATATACATAGAGATTACAAAGTATTGTATTTGAAAAATAATCTGTACATCCGAGTGTTAGATCTAAAAATAAAAATAAACTAGGGTGGATCTTTACAAGAAAAGTATGTTGTGCAATCTTGCTTCGACCCAAACATTATAAAAAGAGGTAATAGAGAACTGAACATAATTTTTGTAAGTATCTAACCTCTCAAATTTGAAGAGGATCTGATCATTTTTAGTGTATACTGTACAACTAATTGATTTTTTTCTTTGATATCAAGTAAAGGTTTTGTTTTGTGAAATGTACCAGTTAAGAGGGGAGGCTAGGCGACAGCAAACATACTTTATCCCAACATTCTGTATATGCATGTCCAAAGCTATAAGCCTTTAATTCTGTACTTTAGTATGTTGCTGTAAATCATGCATATATATATACTTTTTCGTTCGTTAGTATGTATATAAACCAGACCGTCATTTTCCCTCATTTTCACTTTGCGGTCTTTTATAGCTTGCTATCTGATAAGGGTGTGATCATTGTTGAAAGGTTGTACTGTCACCTAATTTGGCTAACTTCTACGTTATTTGGTTTCTAGTAGCGTGATGACTTGGCAATCATACCGAATCCTCTATTTTCTACATACAGTGTACCTATAATGTTCCTTATAAATTGTTTAAAATATGTAGGTCTACATTGAATAAATTTGACTTACTCGATTCGGAATACATTTTCAAGAGAAAATCGAATGACACGACCTGAAATAATAAAAAAAAAAACAACCAGTCAACACTTTAAATCACAGCATTGTTTAAAATGTTAGCAAGTCAATTTGACATGATCATCGATACAATTAATTTTTAACTTTCTTTATATAATTACAAAGTTTATAAAATAACTTTTAAATTTTATTACCTTATGGCTTATATTCGTTTAGGAAACCGGAAATCTGTACAATTTATAAACAAAATAAACAAGATTGCTGTGCCGCAACCAGATTTCCCCCTTGTAGTATAGTAATGTGTGGAATATAGCGTGTACCACAATGTACCATTGTGGTAAAGTGATCAAAATATTATTGAGTGCAAATGATGGCAAACAAAAGTACCAAGTATAAAGTAAAATAACAAAACCTCCTATGAAAATTCAAACCGGAAAGTCCCATTTTTTTATAGAAATTTCTGTCCAATGATATATGGAGTAACGTCACAAGTTGTTATCGTCACAATAACATCCAAAGTCCCCTTCCCCTTCCAGAAGGACAAGAAAACATGTAGAAATATACAATCATATTCTATTGAATGGCTTAAATATAGTAAATAGTTATCAAAGGTACCAGGATTATAATTTAATGCGCCAGACGCGTGTTTCGTCTACATAAGACTCACATTTGTCTTGAATCTGTATACAGTGACTTCCTATCTATTATTGATATGGCGTTGAAAGCTTATTTTTGAACTGAGTTTGAATGTCCCTGAGTTTATTTACAACCACTGGGTCGATTTCACTGCTGGTGTAGATTTATCATTCCCTAAAGGTATCACCAGCCCATCAGTCAGCACTTATATGTTGACATGAATTAAAACTGATATGGTCATTTTTATAGATAACTGTTTACATACGTCTGACCTTTTGGATATACTAATCAGGGATCATCTAACTCAGGAAAAGATCAACCTGGCTGATTTAGGTAACATATTTCGTAATTTTGGGTTCTTATTGCTCTTTACTTAGTTATATTTTTTTGGGGCCTTTTTACCTTTATTTGATCGATCGTCACTGAAAATTATTTTTATAGACGAAGTGCTTCTTGTCTAGTGTACAAAATTTGAATCCTGATAGCCACGATGATTATATTTAAGCCCGTTACTTTGATCTTATATTCAAGCATTGCAGCAAAATAACCTACCCCAATCAATGTTTAACAGTGAAATGTTGTAGACAAGATTTTCAATACGGAGTAACAAAATATGGTGGCATGGATCAAGATCAAGCTTGAACAAAATAGATCTATCAATTAGTTCTACATCAATACAACATTCTACACCAGTACATGACCGCATTAGTGTACATGTTACTCCATTCTCTAACTGTGGCTTCTCAATAGTCAATGGACAATCTAAAATGTATAAATTAAAGCTAATATTATATATTAACCAGTAACAAACTAATGCTTACTAGGGAAACTCCAAACAAAAAGTTACGACAAAAGGTACGATTTTTTTCCAATTTCATAATGTTCTGTTTGCAGATAGTGATGTTGCTTTGACATCATCTAATGGAGTTTATATGTCACAACTTGATCGCTATCCCTGTATCTGATTTGACATTTGATATTCGGATGAACGTAGTCTACAAAAAAATGGTAAACTATTACGTCAAGAATTATGTTACCACACATAATGTACAGGGTTTTTTTTAAATATTACAGGTATACAGATTTGGATTGTAAGTTTAGCTGTACCTGAAATTTTTTATCAAACGAGAAACCCATCCTAATTTTTACGAAGGTCACGGTTGTTAATCAAGCTCGGAAATTGAAATACAATGAAAGTAAATGTACCAGTTATTTAAATATAGATTCCACATCTGCAATACGTGTTCTACGATATTTCTCCACTCGAGACAGTTAAATTTTAATATTTAAAGCGCGAGGCTTGCCGAGTTTTTCAAATAATTAAAATTTAACTGTTGAAAGTGAAGAAATATCGTAATACACGAGTTACAGTGGTGGAATCTGTTTCTCTAATGATTACTATCCTTCCTTTTCAAAGATTTGAGGAAAGTTGTGTACTTTTTATGTGACGTCATCAGGCATGGTCGCCTTTTTTATGACGTCTCAATAAGAAAATTAAGAAGAAAACAAGAAAAATTAAGGGCATCCGATACAGTTTCTCGATATAATGTCATTTTTATAATTTTCAAATATGTTGTAGGCCTTGGCTAGTTATTAAATAAAAAACGAAATAAAACATAGGTCACCGTGCTTGTTTTCAAGAAAATTGAGGCTGAAAATTGGGGATTTGTGCAATTTTGTAAAAAAGTTAAGCAATGTTATAAATTTTTTGGAGCAAATATTCTTTGTCGTAAATTATTAAAATCGGGTTCAATCTGAAGCTGTGATAAGTGACAATAAGTGAAAAAATCAATCCCACCACAAATGACTATACAATAGACCACTTTCGAGTTCATCCGTCACCGGAAAAAACTCGTCAATTATACGCGCTTTTATCACCGTCATTTGTGCGTTTTGGGGCGTCGTCACTTCCCTTCCAATGTTGAGCGAGTGGTTGGAAAACTATAATTCTATATTATACGAATTATTCGGCAAATTGAATTCTCAAAATTGACAATCAACACTGCTGTCATTAGGGAATTGTCAGTAAGTACCTACAGAGCAACCATTATTTCTAGTTTATCCTGCACAAAGACGATCACTAAGACGCTTGATGAACGTAAATAGTGCAGGGATACAGGCGACCCCCTCTATCTGGTAAATGACGTCATAAAGGCGTGCATAATTGACGAGTTTTTGCCGGTGACGGATGAACTCGAAAGTGGTCTATTGTTCAAGCCTTGCTTGACATTGCGGACCAGGTGCTCAAAATGGTATTTTTTCTAAACCTAAAAATATGGAAATAAACTGTTTCTGAAAATGTCATTTTTATCATTTTTCTGCATAAACTGCATTTTGTCATGCTTTCTCAAATCTCAAATAAAAAATATATGTCACCGTGCTGGATTCTATGATAAACGCGATTTATCCTAAAAATTCCGTCCCCCCTATGTAACCTCAATGTTAGCGCTAAAGTGCACGACGTCGTTGGCAGACAATTTCGACGTTATCTCTGCAAATTACCGGCGACATTTTTGAGATGTATAAGTATTGCTTGTATATTTATACGAACTACCTAAAAAATTGATATATTGTTTTCGGAAATAAAATCATGTGAATCTTAAATACATCTCTTTGTTTGTGGTCTAAGTGAGAAACATCTCAAGAAAAGTTATTACGGACTGTTGATATTTTTACGGCTTTTAAAATTAAAGTCTCGGCAATTTAGAACTTGACATACAGGTACATGTACTGTACACACTCGTGTATAAATTTATAAATACCATATGTTGACCTCTAGATATTGTTTTTTGGTGTTTTTTGTTTTTGTTTGATGGACTGATGTTACATTACATTACTCCTTAAAATCCCTTTATTCACGTTTTAATCACTTTTTAGAATTTCACATTAATTCATAAAATTAAACTTCTATTCGGGTCAATGATTACAATTGAATAAAATTGGGAGGCTCCTAAACAGTTTTAAAGTTCATAGTTTTTTATAGCTGACTATGCGGTAAGGGGTTTGCTTATTGTTGAAGACCATACGGTGACCTATAAATGTTAATTTCTGTGTCATGTTTGACTTTTGTGGAGAGTTGTCTCATTGGCAATTATACCACATCTTCTTTTCTATGTTGTCAGAAAACAAAAACAAAATATTATAAAGGAGAATCTTCAATATGCTAAAGGATGCTATTGTCCAGACAGAGAAACTATACCATAATTTTGAAATTTTTGATTTGGCAAAAAAAATTGGATTAATAGCGAGAGGACTGAACATATTACCTATTTGTTTTTGTTCTTCTCCCAACTTTCAACACTATACCCAACTAAATTACGATTTCAAAGCAAGTAACTTTTATAATATTGTACTATTATATACTTTCTTCTCAGATTTTAATGCTGTTTTTTGGGGAAAAGGGGGGGGGAGCCGAGAGAGGGTGGCAAGTTGCGATTAAAATCCAAATACTACTCTCAGTGCGTAATTTTCTGGTAAATAACTATATTGTGATATATTTTCACCACAGCGAGACGCATGTTCATTCCTTTGTCTGTCCTTCCTCCGGTCCTTCTGGTAAATTAGGTTTTTCACATGTACAATTCTTGCCAAATTTCTATAAAACTGATATCGTATGGACACGTTTGAAAATCAGTGCATATCAACTATTCTTTAAAAGAATTATGCCATTTGAAAATATTAATTATATTGGAAATTGCATTGTATTTGCTGTCATTCTGTCATTTCTCTAATATATTTGTAAAGAACAAAATAAAAAGCTGCGCTACGAGCGCATGATACGCCCGTCGTCTTATGACAAAAACATAATACATGTTTTTTAAAACAATATGGGGTTGCACAGGAAGTCATGCTAAGCATATTCTGACTCATTACTTATTCTTGCTCAAAAGGAAGTTTATATATCACAACATGTTTTCTGTGATACCAAATTGAAGCTCAATAAAAATTCAAGAACTCAAAAATGAATTAAAGAATCATCACGAAAAAGTATACAGACCTTGAAAATAATTCAATTAACAAGAATATATATATTTGAAATTTTATGCAATAATTATAAATAGTTTCTGAGGTACGGCGCGACATGTGAAAATCCTTTCTTTTTTCATAAACTCAATAACTCTTAAATTTAATTTGGATCATCCTCAAAAACTATACAGATCTTCAGATTAGTATAACTAAGAAGTGTGTAAAGTTTTAAGCAATACTAATTAATAGTTTTTTTAGAAACGACGTGAACTTTGAAAAAAAACCATCCCTGTTTTAGTTACAAAGTCCTGTAACTCAAAAAGTTCACAAAAAAGTATACAGATCGTCGGACCATCAGGAAAAAACAACCATGTTAAGTTTAATGAAATTAGGATATTAAAGAACATCAATGAGCGCGCTCACATACCTACGTCCCAACATTGTCACTAGAGAAATGAAATAACTGTAAGAAAAACAATTGTATAAGAAAAATCAAATCAAATCACAATTTCCTGTCAATATGCACATCTGCATGGTATGTCCTTATTATCTAAAAATGTTTCATGAAATTCTGTTGTGTGGTTTCAGGAGTTGCGATGACAAACTGTTAATAAGGAACAAAAGGGTAAAACATACTACACAGAGGAACAAGTGATCAGTATGCTGGAGTTTCTTATTGACAACATATTTGTTGAATTTGGAGGTAGACTTTTTCAACAAATTGTCGGCATTCCTATGGGAACGAACTGTGCGCCTCTCCTTGCCGACCTCTTCTTATTTTCATATGAATCGGAGTTCCTTCAGACACTTGTCAAAAACAAGAAGATCAAAGAAGCCAGGTTATTTAATTTCACTTTCAGATATATTGATGATGTTCTTTCCATTAACAATCCGAACTTTTCTGATTGGATTCCATTAATATACCCACCAGAACTAGAAATTAAAGAGACCACAGACACGGCTTCCTCTGCCTCATTTTTAGACTTATACCTCGAATTTGACATACACAGTCATCTCAGTACCAGAATCTATGACAAACGAGACGATTTTAATTTTGAAATTATCAATTTCCCCCACCTTAGTAGTAATATACCAACTTCACCTGCATATGGAATATACATTTCCCAACTTATTAGGTATTCAAGAGCTTGCAGCTCCTATTCAGACTTTGTAAAACGTCACCAGTGTCTGAGCAGAAAATTGATGAACCAGGGATATGTCAAAGAACGTCTCGTCCTTTTTCTAAAAAAAGTTCATCGGAAGATACCCAGAACTTGTTGATAAATATTCCGTATCAACTTCACAAATAATACAAGATGGTCTTGAAGTATAGATTTTGCGTACTGACGTTTGTTATCATCTTAATTACGTATTATAGTATTCTTTTATATGTCTTTTTTAGATATTCATTTGAAGTGACTCTGTGGTTATGTAAAACCACATACTTTGAACGGCAAAATTATTTCATTTATTGATATTACTTTTACTTAAGGATCTTGACATACTATGAATGACAAAACTATTTTATTCAATAATACTACTTTTTCTGTTTAGTCTGTTTTTTTATGATATACATTTGACGTGAAACTGTACTTATGTATCCCGTCATACTTTGAACCACACCATTGTTTTATTTATTATTATTACTTTTACTGTTAAATCTGGTTTTTGTTATATCTACTTTACGTGAGTCTGCATTTATGTATGCCGTCATACGACAAAATTATTTTTATGTCTACCTGTGCGAATTTCAAACGCGCAATTTTACACCAGTAATGAAAACCTTCTATCATTTATGGGTAGACTTTACATAGATAAATTCAGCCGTATTTGACGTGAAACTGTACTTATGTATCCCGTCATACTTTGAACCACACCATTATTTTATTTATTATTTTTACTGTAAGTCTGTTTTTTGTTATATCTACTTTACGTGAGTCTGCATTTATGTATGCCGTCATACGACAAAATTATTTTTATGTCTACCTGTGCGAATTTCAAACGCGCAATTTTACACCAGTAATGAAAACCTTCTTTCATTTATGGGTAGACTTTACATAGATAAATTCAGCCGTATAGGAAAAGCAAAATGAGAATGTTGAATTTGATGTATGCCTTTTTGTGCTACTTTATTACATTTGTTGTTTATGTAGTGATATTAAGATGATAACACAATATTGACTGTTGTACCCCTATTTTTGACATTTTTACTTTTTGAGTATGTTTGTTTTGTTCATGCATCGTTGACAATGTAATGGAATTTGATGCGACTGTCATACAAGTGAGAGGTTTAGCTAGCTATAAAACCAGGTTCAATCCACCATTTTCTACATTAGAAAATGCCTGTACCAAGTCAGGAATATGACAGTTGTTATCCATTCGTTTGATGTGCTTGGACTTTTGATTTTGCCTTTTGATTTTTGATTTTCCTTTTTGAATTTTCCTCGGAGTTCAGTATTTTTGTGTTTTTACTTTTTGCAGTAGTATCATTAAAGCAAACAAGTTCAAAAGGGCGTAACTCCTAGAAAAAAAATTGAATTGTTAATTCCTGTCGATGTGCACATCTACGTTACGACCTTACTATCCAACAAGGTTGCATGAAATTCTGATGTGTGGTTATATAGGAGTTGCGATGACAAGAAACAACTGACGGACAGACAGACGAGTCAAAATATTATACCCCTGCTCAATTTCGTTGCGTGAGGTATAAATATGCTGTACCATGTTAACGACGGACAGACGGACACCGGACAATATATACCATAATATGTCCCGTCAAAATTTTTACGGGCGTATACAAATATTGTTGGGTATCGCCTTTTGTTAGATAAAATACGTGCTACGTGGAGGAAATAGGAACTTTGTTCTTTTATCAAAGTTGTATCATTGTTAATATTAGCGGCATATCATTATTTATTTAACATAAATAAATTGAATAAATTGTTCACTTAGGAAGTTTACCTCTTCGTGTACCTAAATTTCCGGTATTTGTTTTAAAATATCATTCGTTTTCTGTGCTGTAATAAAATGACAGAAAATCGGATCCGGACCAAATCATAGATTATAAATGATAATAAAAATGATAATTGACATGCATTAAATTAGTAAGACCAAAAGGGTCAGTCGTCTTGAGATTGTTCACTATACGATATTTTGTTGAAAATCTCACAGAAACAGTAAAAGAGGGACGAAAGATACCAAAGGGACAGTCAAACTCATAAATCTAAAACAAACTGACAACGCCATGACTAAAAATAAAAAAGACAAACAGAAAAACAATAATACACACTACACAACATAGAAAACTAAAGAATAAACAACACGAACCCCACCAAAAACTAGGGGTGATCTCAGGTGCTCCGGAAGGGTAAGCAGATCCTGCTCCACATGTGGCACCCGTCGTGTTGCTTAAGTGATTACAAATCCGGTAAATAGTCTTATTCGGTAGGTCATATTCATGAAAGGGAAGGGGATTGTAGTTACGACGTAAGGAACATATCCGATATCATTTGTGAAACGGTTATTCCATAACGGTCAACCAACTCGTGATGGCGTCCGTAAAATTTACGAAGGGATGATTTCAACTTCACCATTTGGAACTCTAGGTTTAATAGCTTCCTTGTGAGCAGCAAACCTCTATCAAGAAAATCATGATAGGAAATGCAAGCACGGGAATATCGTATCTATTGGGAGATATATACCCCGTATGCAGGTGCTGCTGGAATGTTGCTACTTAGAAATGGAAAGTTCACAATTGGAAAGCTGAAATCATCTCTTTTGTCGTAAAGTTTTGTTTTCAACCGACCCTCATTGTCAATTTCTAGATGTAAGTCAAGATATGAAGCCGACTTAACTGTATCTGTAGTATCCTTTATCTCTAGTTCGATTGGATAGATGCGTTCCACATAGTCACCAAATTTTGAATTGTTTAGTGAAAGAACATCATCTATATAGCGGAAAGTAGAGTTAAAGGATATTGCTAACTTCTTATCTTTCTTTCTAAGAAGTTCCTGCATGAAGTCAGCCTCATAATAATAAAGAAACAAGTCGGCGAGTAGAGGGGCACAGTTTGTTCCCATTGGAATGCCGACAGTCTGTTGAAAAACACGTCCTCCGAACGTAACAAATAAGTTGTCAATCAAGAAATCAAGCATCTTGATAATATCAGTTTCAGAGAAATTTTTGTTTGAATCAGAGTGATTCTTTACAAAGTAGGATTTATCCCTCCCTAAGACAAGATACTTGTATCTACGTTGGTCATTCTTTTTTATGAAGCAAAGTAATATCAACTCTTTCAATTTGTCTTTTAGTTTGGAATGTGGAATACTTGTGTACAGGGTAGAAAAGTCAAATGTTTTAATACTGTTACAAGATGAAAGAGAGTTAGATTGTATGTACTCTAAAAGATCTTTTGAATTTTTAATGTGTTTTATTTCTTATGATTTTATTAGACTGTAATCCAGTTAGAATCAAATGCACTGATAATAATGGTGTAGAAGTTAGCATTAGAATTAGAAATTGGAGCATCGAAAAATCCACATAACGTTTCTTATTAGCTCCCTTGAAACTGTATCGGATGCCCTTAACGTCACAATTAAAGTACAACCAATCATTTGGCGAGAACAGATTTTTCACTAGTGAGAAAAATATAAGGTTACATATTCAACACTTTAACTAAAAGATTTTTGAATATTGGTTTGATTGCAATAAATATTGATTTTGTTATTAGTAAATTAAACCAAAGGTAAATACCATTGTTATGCATTATGCACGGTTTAACAATATGCCGATATCTGATATTTGGCACTTCGCAAAGTTATGTTTTTGCCTGACTGGGAATGGTACCTTTATACTATTTCCATTGGATGTTGGATGTGTACTAATCGATATTTCAGTCTGAGATACATGATTTTGTTATTAGTTTGATCATGGGTTAAATTGAGAAACACATAAATACGGATTCAATGAGGTCGTGTTATTCATTTGTAAGGGAATAACAAGTGAATAATTCATCAGCGATGTTTCTTAACATTTGTTCGGGGACAGAATTGAACAAAATTGGCTGCTAAAAGCGAATTATTCTTTCACTATTTCACTTTCATAAATGATTGGACAAAAAGAAAACCTAATATTTCAATGTTTTTGTTTTATATCTCGCTCCTTGAGCTCCTTTATACCCAGATGTACTGCTAAAGGAACGACAACGAAATTTGAGCTTCGAAAAAAGAAATTTTGGAAGTGATTCTGAATGAAGAGTGGAACAGTATTCAGTAAAAAAAAATTCGTTAAAATGCAATCAAAAAATGAGTGCCAACTTAAAGAATTTGTGAAAATTTTAAATCAGCGATACCTTCAACTTGACGACGTCAACGTAGCACCGTCTCCAATATTATCCTATTGTTCTGATGATTGTTTTAAATATGGCGCATTAGATACAATACCTTTATACCTTAATACCGATATATTTGTTGATGAACTGTACGTGAAAGTCATTTTGTGAAACAATAATGTCTGAATATAGTTTTGACACCAAAACTGCTACGTTTCTGAACAGTTTATAAGAAGTGCGCGATCTTCAGCATCGATTCGAGAAGTTTGAAAAGCAAATTGAGAAGATAGTTGTTATACAATGCACGGTTAACTCACTTGCCCATAGAGTTGATGATATAGAAAAGAATTTAGAGTCTGTGACGAGTAGGAGCTCTGAAATGGAAGGAAGCATTGAAAGTATGGTTCACCTAATGCACAAAGTGGTAGATAGGTGTAAAGAAAACATTTCAAACATTACAAGTTTGAAAACTGCAGAATTGCAACATAAAGATCATATTGACAACCTAGATTTCAGATTGCGTAACATTAAACATGATTGTATCGAGCTAATTAAAGTGGCGCTCAATGAAAACCAACCTAATCTTTACTGGAATTCAATTTCAGTGGGAAGAAAACACAGAAGAGACACTTAATTAGTTTATCAAACAAAAGTTAAACATTGACAAAAAAATCAACTTCGTTACAGTTCACAGATTCGGGAAAAGAGGTCGCAGAGGTAATCGTCCGATTTTGGCAAAATTTATTTCAACAAAGAACAAAGAAATTGTTTTGAAAAATGGATTCAAAATAAAGGGGACACGTTTCGGAGTACAAGTACAATTTCCAAGAGAAATAGAAGAAATACAAAAAACATTATACCCGATGGCAAAACAGGCAAGAAGGGAAAAAAGGAAAGTAATGTTGGTAAGAGACAAGCTGTATATTGATGGTAATCTGTTAAACCGAATACTGAAATAGGTGGAAAGGAAAAACTACAATACGCATGTGCCAATAGTAACATTCATCGGCAAAATATACCACAACAATACTGTAACAAACGATAAACAACAGGTCATGAATCTGAATCTTCACACGTCTTAACTAACATGTGTTGTACATGAAAGCAAATTGTTTATTCTATTCAAATCTGAAAAGGGAACATTATTTCGTCAAACTATTAATTTGCTATCAAACTTTTTTCTTTTAAAGACAATCCGGTACATATTTAAATATTTTTATGTACACCTCATGTTTCACCATTGTTGTGAAAGAGGGTAATTTTGTTGCTATTGTTTTCTGTATACCATTGTATTCACAAAGGTTATCGGAATAAAACTTATCTTTAAGAAGTTACATGGATCTGGATTGATTTCAAAATTGCAAAAAATGTGATTTTTTTTTTACTCTGGTAATCTTGAATGTATACTTGGTATTTGGTTCCTGCCATTTCCAAAAAACGACGTGTTTCAATAACTTGAATTGCTGTCTGATTGATATGTAGCCCATCTCCTCTAAATTTGTTGTAAACTCATCCTTATCTTTTGTTCCTTTTCATAACTAACAAGATATTTTTTGTTCTTTTACTTTTTTGCCATGGCGTTGTCAAATTGTTTTCGACTTATGAGATTCAATGTCCCTACTGTATCGTTACCTTTCCTTCTTAGACCGGCGTCACACATCAGCGTATAGCTCCGACGTACGCCGGACGTGTTCACAAATCAAGTACGCTACCAATACACTAGTAATTTTTGATGCATTCAACCTGAAAATCATATCTGTAACGTGTGCACAACGAGCTTTAAGCGTGTATTTGGCGTACGAGAAGCGTACCTAAGCGTTTATGGGGCGTTCAAGAAACGTATGTTGGCGTATGCCTGGCGTTTGTCTAATGTAGATGGAATGCACGCTACGAAAAAAAAAGTTTCTTGGTCATATTTGAGACGCGTCACGGTCGTGCCTTGGACGTTCTATTATAGGGTGTTTGTTACAAACACACCCGCATACGTTTAAGTTAAAGTTGAACGATCTTGAAGCGTATACAACGTGCCTTAAACGTGTCTCAAACTTATCTGTAGCGCGTTAAACGGTATACGCTAGACACACACTAGAGCTGAATATAGAATTTTTAATGCTCCATAAAATTTCCACGAATCGTAGCGTTCACCAAGCGTATACCTTAGTATTTCGACGTACTTCAAACTTATGCAGCGCGCGCCTAACGATTGCTTAGCGTTCCTCTGGCGTGCAACTAACGTATGCCTACTTTGTCAATTTTCTCCGTACGTTTGGTGCACGCCGTTCTATACGCCAAAATGTGACGCCGGCATAACAAATTCACCCGCACACGTTTTCGTTAAAATCAAACGATCTCGAAGCGTATACAACGTGCCCTGAACGTGTCTCAAACTTATCTGTAGCGCGTTAAACGCGCTTGTAGCGTATGTATAACGTGCGTGTAGCGTATATGCTAAACACACGCCTGAGCTGGATGAAAATGTTTATGCTGCATAAAAAGTTCCTCAAATTGTAGCGTTCACCAATCGTATACTTTTGTTTTTTCGACGTACTTCAACATATGCAACGCACGTTTGAAGATTGCTTAGCGTTCCTCTCGCCGGCATTACGTATGATGTTATGGGTTCAGATCTGTTTAATTCAGTCGCTCAAAATGTTTTTTTTATGTTTTTACCTCTATATTTTGGTTAAACTTGATAGGTTAATGTAAAAACAGGCTTTCTGTTCACTGAAATTGAAAACTTTTTTTAGATGTGTGTAAAATTTTACCTTCTATCCAACCATTCACTGTCCTTTGTTCCAGTGTCCTATTTTGATGACAAGATTTTTTTAAAAGGTATTTAGAAACACCTAGTTTTTCCATCAACAGATAGTTTGCATATACAGGAAGTTTATTGTGAATGCTGAATTGGTTTGTTTGCATCCAAGACCTTAATGAAAAACCTAAGTAGAAAAATATATCACATCATCAATGAAATGTCTAGTAGCATTTTCAGTAATTCTGCTCGTTCTATTCACTTAAAAAAGTTAGTAAATTCCTACTAGTAACACATGTATTTACACAATATATGTTAGTAAATTATATTACGAACACAGTATTGGAAACCATATATTTGTTTTTACTTTACAAACACATTAACAAATTCAATGTTCCGCTGGTTATTTTAAGATTGTGAATGGTTTTATTTTACTGATACGTTTAAAAAATACCATCATTTCATTAATAAACTTTTTAAACAATGTCATACCACCTATGTTGAAAAATCTTTTGTATTTCCTAATATTCCAAAAAGACTACATCTAAATTAATTTTAATATTTTTCTCTGAAGCAACTGAGTATGTATTCAATAAGCAGAATAATTGACTTCACTTGTGGGAATTGAGAAATTATTTTACAATTCTTTTTTAAATGTTATACAATCAAGAAATTTCTTTTCCTTGAATACCATGCGGCAAGACCACAGGACACTCACGTATCATTATGTTGTCATTTGTGTTCATTAAAGATAGATTGTAGATTGATTTGAGCCATATAACAATCCACAAACATAACAAAAAAACATTGAGCCGGTTTAATAGCATTTTATTCTTGCATTGCTATAAATTTGAATTTATTACCAAACTCGGTAAAGACATGTCATTATTATATTTTGATGAAACATTCAACAATCCCTACCGTTATCTTGATTTATTTTTTCGTTAAATAACCCACAGTTCTCTAAAAAATACAACCAAAATTTATCCCAAAGAACTTACTGTAAATAGATCTAACACAAAAACAGTACTTGTCCTTTTCTTGATTTAGACGTTTCAATTTCTAAATAGTTTAGTCTTTGATAACTGATTTTTTTTATTATCAATTGTTTTTGGCTTTTAACTAGCTTTAAGTAACTGCGTTATTCTCAAATCGTACTTTCGTGTTGATTTGATCTGTTGACACAATTTGCAAGGCATTTTCGTTATTTCAAAAATTGCTTTTTTGTATCATGATTCGTGTCATTATTGTTTATATGTGTCACTTTTGAGAAATGTTCAGTATTACGATATATTTCCACGTATTTTTCAAGTATAATAAACAACATTTTGTTTTTTAATTTAAAGTTACCTGTGTACGTTATTTAATATTTGATTAAACGCCATTTTGTCCCAGGTTATAAATGTCTTTTTGACATTGTTGTTACCATTAAGCGTAAAGTTTGGCAAGCCATAAAATCGGGTTTACCCCATCTTTTTGTTTTAAATGTCCTGTTCCAAGTCAGGAATATGACAGTTGTTATCAAAAAGTTCGTTTCTATTGCATTGGCGTTTGTATTTGTTGTATTTCAGTGTTTCTATTGTTCCGTTGTTATTATATTAGTTGACGTGTTAAATGTTTGCAACAGGTTGAATTATTCGAAATACTAAAGATTTTCTTATACCAGGCATAGATAACCGTAGCCTTATTTGGCACAACTTTTTAAAATTTTGGGTTATCAATGCTCTTCAATTTTGTACTTGTTTGGCTTTCTAACTTTATTTATCTGAGCGTCACAGATGAGTGATATGTAGACGAAACGCGCGTCTGTCGTATTTAATTTTAAGCCTGGTACCTTTGAAAACTATTTCCCTCGGTTTTAGTTTATAACCCGGATTTGTTTTCTCTCAATCGATTTATGAATCTTGAACAGCGGAATACAACTGACATATTGTATTCATATTGTGACAAAGATCAAATTTACTCGCTCAGTGTATGTTAACTTGTTTTTGTTAATATTTCTTTTTGATCGAGTTTTAGCATTTCAATTGATATTTTATAGTACATCTTTCTATTTTATAATGCTATACCACTGTTTCAGGTTAAGGTGAAGCTTGCTTGTTCAACGTTTAAACTTGCTGCATTTTTTGCACCTGTCCTAAGTTGGGAACCTGTTGTTCAGTGGTTGTCGTTTGTTAATGTGGTTTATAAGTGTTTATCGTTTCAGGACTTTTATATAGATCAGTTCATTGGTTTTCCGGTTTGAATTGTTTTAAACTATTATTTTGGAGCCCTTGATAGTTGGCTCTTCAATTTGCGTCAAAGCTCCGTGTTTTAGGAGCTTTTAGCTATACTTGTTTACTTTTCACAAATTGTTACTTGAAAAGAGAGATGTCTCATTGACATTCATACTACATCTACTTACAACTATTAGTTTAATTTTGGACAACTTTGTATGAATAAAACTTTCCGTAATATGACTAGATCCTATTACAATGACGTTATAATCAACAAAAATGGTAACTTGGTGTTAAAAAGTAACTGTCCTGAAAACGTACCAACTGTCATTGGTAAAACAAATGTTATACATAAATAATTTGTCCTAATATGTTTACCTGGTGTTTTGAAGTCCATATTCCAGTTACACTGGGGCTTAGTGATGAGCAGATCTTTGACTATTTGTGTCTGTATATAGCATTTAGATTTGTTAGGTTCCAAACATACACTTATATTAACAGACACCAAATACTCATTACTACTCTGTAATTCTTCAACTATATATCTAAATAAAAAAAGAAATGTATACAAATATTTGTTATAGATATTTGATTATGTTATATTATTAAAAGAATCCGCTCTCACACATTCCACCAACTTATGTGATTACAAAGAATCTCTATCTTGAAAGTAAAGTAAGTCATCGATTATATAGTCTCCATTAAAGCAAAATAACAGTGATAAAACATTTTCATATCAAGTGGAAAAAAGTTTATGGATCCAAAGATTTTATTTCAAATAGTCATTTTAATTATTATCTCATCATGAACGCCATCACCTATTGGCAGAACATTATTGCATATTTGTTTCACATATGACGACATATGTGCTTAAATTGTTGTAAATAGTTATCAAAGGTACCAGGATAACAATTTAATACACCAGACGCGCGTTGCATCGTGTACACAGTATCCCGTTTAATTTTATCCCGAATGTGAACTATCTTACAAGAATTATTACCGGATTTGTTATTGCATGAGCAACACGATGGGTGCCACATATGGAATTGGGTTTGCATACCCCTCAGGAGCACTTCAAATGACTTATAGTTTATTGTGGGATTTATGTAGCTTAGTATATAGTTTTCTTTTAAGGGTTTCGGTCATTTTCTTTTTTATTGGTCATGGCGTTGTCATGTTATTTTCAAAGTTTTTTTTAAAGTAGACAGAGCTCAGCAAAAATCTTTACAGGACTCATTGATCCCTCCGAATGATAAATATTTCATCACAATGATATCCTAAAAAATACATAAACAAAAAACTAGCATTTTTGAGATCCTTATAAATCGTGTGAAATCTTTGCCAAATGAACATCGTTAAATATGCAAAAAACAATTTATTTAGGGAATATAAAAAAACTTCTGTAGCATACCGTGCTACAAACCAAAAGTATAGTATCACTGTGGTAAAAAATAAGTTCACAAAAATACTTACTCCATTCCTAATGTTCCTTTGATATAGAATTCTTTTCTCTCTCCTGAAACACATTGAAATCTTGAGTCGGCTTTAATTCAGTGGTTGTCGTTTGTTTATGTGTTACATATTTGTTTTTTTTACATAAATAAGGCCGTTAGTTTTCTCGTTTGAATTGTTTTACATTGTCTTATCGGGGCCTATTATAGCTGACTATGCGGTATGTGCTTTGCTCATTGTTGAAGGCCGTACGGTGACCTATAGTTGTTAATGTCTGTGTCATTTTGGTCTTTTGTTGATAGTTATCTCATTGGCAATCATACCACATCTTCTTTTTTATATTTGCAAATGCTTGTTCCTCAATTTTTTTTGTTTTGTTTTATAGTAAATAAGCTACATTTGTAGTGCCAACTGATGTTCCTTAAATTGACTATTTATTGATAGATTTTTTTCACGAGTTCAAAAGCTGGATCATATATGAGAGACATATACACACGTTCACTAAAATTGATAATTTTTGGTAAATATAAAGACGTTTCAATTCATCATGAGGTACCATTTTGATTTCGTGTAATCTTTTTTAAGTAACAGTGACCTTGAATTTCTGATTGTTGACCAGAATGAATCTACAATTTTTCTTTACACTTCGTACTATTTTGAATCTTGAATCTGTTTGATCTTTATTCCATGCGAGCTAGGGAAACTTCTAAACTATCAAATAGTAATTAATCCCCCCTTTTTTTGGTAACTGACCTTGACCCTATTTTCTTTTTGTGTTTTCGCTTTCCCAATTTCTCGTCTGAATAAGTCAAATAATCATGCAAGGAATAATAAAGTTATCATCTACAAAGCCATTTTGTTTTGGACAAACTGGTGAACAAACAAAGCATTCAGTGAAATTATTTTGAGGTAGCATAATCAATATCACTTTTGGTGATGGGTTGTATATCTCAAACTAATGTTTTGAAAAAAAGGTCAATCAGTTTAAAAAAAATAATAATTTAGAAATAATTTTTTGAAGTTAATACACCAAATTGGTTAAGGTAAGATTCGTTACATAAGAGCTTTCTTACAAATTGAGGAAAGGTACGTACGCTTGACGAATCATACGTTAGACTCGTTTTAGGGATACTTTTTTTTTACATATTAAAATAATCGTCATGGAACTTCGATGGCACCTCATTCTAATGTTAGCCTATTAAGGACCATTACCCTACATGAAACGATTTCGGAACGTAAATAAAATATAGTACCACCAGGTGAAAGGAGATAACTGAGGCTTATATGGTATTAAGGAGGGGAAAAAACAAAAAGTGCTCCCATATCCCTTCCCGGCACATAAAACATAAACATAATTTGATTGATAGGGTCGAAAAACTAAGAAAACAAATTCTGTCTCACAAAAAACCATAACCCCTTCCTCCTATTTAAGTGAAATGGTTGCTCCCATAACTTGTTTTTCACCTTTTTTTAGCCATTTAATGTTTGTTTCACAGTGTGGATATTTTGTAACATTCATAGTAAACTGAATTTGCAATTATAAATGTAGTTATAGTTTCACATTTGTTGCCTGCGATCACAAGAGTCCCATTACTTTTTTTTCACATTTAACAAAACATTTAATAAAAAAAATAAAATTGATCACAAAATGTTTTTCCTAGCTTTATTTCAAAACATTGTAGCATCCTTGTTTTGCAAATCTCGATGATCCACGTTGACAATTCGATGATAGTGTACTCATAGAAAATAAAAATAAATGAGAATCTTGTCGCTAAATTTAGACTAACGTACTTCAATAAAACCATTAAAATATTAAACGTGAAACTCGTGCTTAACAATTCCCGCGGAAATGTGTGTCATCGTGGTTAACGCGAGTAACGTATCGGACGTATGTGTATTTGACACTATTTTTCTTCATTTGCTAATATTAAAAACGTGTATTATTTGCGATATGCTTATTTTTGAAGGACAAATTTGATTTAGAAAAGAATGCTGTTTTACCGGATAAAACAAAGACTTTTAATTGTTATAATGGTGGAAATGTAATACGTGATCCCTTTACGTTCGTTCGTACCTTTCGTCAAAATGTAAGAAAGCTCTGTTAACCTTATTGCGGAATCTAAGACAAACTGATGTCAGAAAGACTCCGTTAGAAATAATAGTTCAACTCTGAAATACAACTCAACAATAGATGTTGGTGTGAGGTACATAAAATGCACTAATTTTCATTCAATTCTGATACATTTTTGAATGTATCTTTGATATTTTTTTTATAAATATCTGGTTAAGATTGTATAATGATGTGAGAGCGCTTAAAATATAATTTCATAACAAAATAACAAGTTTTGACTTTCAGCTTTGAATTACGACATTGCTGATACACATTTTCATAAATGTTTGCATACTGTTAAAACTAATGTAGGCTTAAGAGCGCATACGATACAATTTTCAGTGTCATTGTTGATTTAAACTCTTGATATAAATTTCATTAAAATATTGCATATAAGAGTTGTTTAGTTTCAGCGTTAACAACGGACAGACAGACGTCCAGTAATTATATTCCCTTTCCAACGCGGGACACAATAAATGTGAATTTCAAAAATAATAGTCTTCTCAATAATGCTCAATTAAAAAATATTAGAAAAAGAAAAACTAATACATATTAAGTAAATAAAAAAAAAATAGAAACCATTTTTACCTACCAAATTTAAATTTTATCAAAGATTGTGTTAACCACATGTTCTCTATGCCAATGGTTAGTGTTGATTTACAAGTGTCCATCTTTAAAAAGTACATAAACGATTTGTCTAATATACCAACATCCACACAACATTTAAGGTCTGAACATGAGTCTTCCAAAATACAGCTACTTTCTGTATCTTTCAAATTAGGTACGGAAACTGTTTTCTTGCATTCTAAATTCAAATATCAATAATGAAAATTATTTCGACAAATTTGAGCACTTAAACATATAAGCTTAAAATTATGCAGTTAGAAAAATTGCCATTGTTGCACAAGCAGCATAATGAATTTGATTCATTGTTTGATTTAACACGATACTCAGAAATGTGCAAACGAATTCTATAAATAAATTCATTGGAAAATTAGTTTCATAAATGATATATTTAAAATCAAAGTATTTTCTAAGATTGATGTTATATTGAAACAAAAGATTCAAAAAATAATGCCGTATCACCCCATTCATAGTACAAAGTATCAGAGAACAGGATGTAGGTATCGGGAGGATAAGAAACGCCGAAAAATAAAAATAACAAAAAAAATGCCGACATTCCAGGAAAAATTCAAAATGAAAAGTTCCTAATAAAATCGCAAAATAGAAAGTTAAAAAATATACAACGAATGGATACCAAATATTATATTCCTTACATGGTAGCGGTATTTTCTAATGTAAAAAATGGTCGATTAAGCCTAGTTTTAAGCTAGCCAAACCTTCCACTATGACATTCGTAAAAAAATCCATTTATAAATGAAAAAAATGGACAATAATGTTAAAAAAACCAGACAGACATAACCGGGTAAAATTTCAAATAACAGGCTACAGCAGTCAACATTTGTGTTATAATCTTAATTACTATAAACATAAACAGATATGTCAAAAAAAGAAAAACAAAAAGGCATTCAGACAAAGAACATTAGCAAAAACGAAAGACAAGAATACAAACTAGAGGCTCTTGGTCTATTTGCATATTAAACAAAGGACACAGATGGATTCATGACAAAATTGTGTTTTGGTGATGGTGATGTGTTTGTAGATCTTACTTTTCTGAACATTCTTGCTACTTACAATTTTCTCTATATGTAATGAACTAGGCCCTTTAGGTACAGAGGAAAATATTTTGTAAAAACTTCGTTACCAAAATTTACCAAATTAATGAAAATTGTTAAAAATTGACTATAAAGGGCATAACTCCATAAGGAGTTAACTGACCATTTTGGTCATGTTGACTTATTTGTAGATCTTACTTTGCTGAACATTATTGCTTTTTACAGTTTATCTCTATCTATAATAGTATTCAAGAAAATAACCAAAAACGGCAAAATTTCCTTAAAAATTACCAATTGGGAGGCAGAAACCCAACAACTAGTTGACCAATTCATCTGAAAATTTCAGCGCAGATAGATATTGACTTGATAAACAATTTAATCCCTGTAACATTTGCTCTAAATGCTTTCAATTGGTTTCAAAGTTATAAGCCAAAATATACATTTTACCCCTATGTTTTATTTTTAGTCATGGCGGCCATCTTGGTTGGTTTAGCGGGTCACCGGACACATTTATTAAACTAGATATCCCAATGATGATTGTGGTTAAGTATGGTTAAATTTGGCCCAGTAGTTTCAGAAGAGAAGATTTTTGTAAAAGTTTACGACGACGGACGACGGACGCCAAGTGATGAGAAAAGCTCACTTGGCCCTTTGGGGCAAGTGAGCTAAATATTACAGAACGTATAAGTAATGATTTACAAAACAAATAAAAGAACACTTTAACCGGTATTTAAGATGATAATTAACTATACATATGCATTTTAA
Organism: Mytilus edulis; assembly: GCA_019925275.1. Classification (NCBI taxonomy): domain Eukaryota; kingdom Metazoa; phylum Mollusca; class Bivalvia; order Mytilida; family Mytilidae; genus Mytilus; species Mytilus edulis. The sequence continues at coordinate 80,677,162 of CM034351.1, forward strand.
CCCTCAATCCTAGATAAGGGGTATCGAACCAAATTAATAGTACTGTAGAAATGTGGAAAAACAATATTCAATTATATAATCCTCGTATTGCACCAATTCACGAACTATAAAAGACAATTTTCATAATTCTCATATGATTTGAGCAAAAGTCTTCTTTTTTTTCCATAAATAAAGATAATTTGAATCCCTGTCTTTTGTCAATCTTGCCATCTTCGTTTGATGTATTTGAGCTTTTGTTTTTGACATTTGATAACGGACTGTCTGTTTTGATTTTTCCTCGGAGTTCGGTAGTTTTGTGATTTTAATTTTGGTAAACAACACAAACAGCACATTTTAACCATATATATTCTACATTACCATTGATCCATCCATCATTACTTTGTTCAAAAGTTGCAACCTTCCTTCTGCATAATGATCCATTGATAAATGGTGCGATATTGAGATCCTCCATCAAATGCAAAGCTGTTGATTTTGATAAGACATCTTTATCGTTCATTTGCTTTTGTGTAAGCCACTGATTGAGGGAAAAGGCTGAGGAATACCAAATAAATAAATCATTATAAAAATATTGAAAAGATAATGTAGAACAGAGAAGCAGCAAATTTGAAAAAAAATCTGGTCTTCATTCATATATTTTTAACTTAAAAGCAACAACAACAAAAAAACATTAGAGCAATCATTAAAGTTCTATATAAAGGATATATCCATGTATATATTTAATACTAGTTAAATCCTTCTGTGGTATAATTCCTTAACAGTCACTTGTTAATACCTTCTGTGTTATGTTCCCTCGAGAAATCACACAAAGGCTTTGACATCAACGAATTCTTTAAAATCTGTGTTGACATGATACAAGGTCCTTCTGACTCAAAACACACTGTCAAGTTCATATTCAGAAGTACAAATCTTTCTGCCGTTAAATCGTGTATAGAAAAACTGTAGAACGAGAAAAGTCTGACAAATCATTGGATAAAGTAAATGTTGTACATGAGTATAGTGCTTTCTTACATGTAAACAACAACAAATGGTTTTGATGTACCTTAGTTTCATTAAAGATGAATAAATGCAACTTTATGCAACTTTCCTTAAACCTTCAACCTAACAGGCTTATCTATAAATACATATCAGGGAAACGTTTTTGTTTGAATACAATAACTATTATAACCTGGGTAGCTTGCACAATCATAATATGCAATCGAAAGAAGTTCACCCAAATAATATGACGATTTCTTTAGCTCATTAGGATCCCCAGGCTTTTAGGACCTTATTTCAAATAAAATTTCACATGTAAACTAATCGTTGTAAATGGAAAAACAAAAACAAATGTAAAAAAAAACCCAACGAAAACAGTAAACAGAAGTCATTATATGAGGCTTTCTTTGTTTTCAGTGGAGCTTAAGGTACAAAAAAAGTAAAACAGAATGTAGAATAATATTAGGCTTATCATCTGATAAATAATGCACACTCGCAAACATTAAAGTACTTGCCTCATAGTTACAACACCATCAAGTGACATTTTCAATATGGTTCCTAAAACATATGAATTAGTAATAACAAAAAGAAATACACCCAATATAGCTAAATGTTCACTGATTGGTTCATTAAAGTCTACTATACATTTTACCAAGTTCCAGTATTTTTTTTATTTGACCAAAACCTAACTGGTAATGCAGGAAGGCAAATGTTAAGAAAAAACTTTAAACTGATTGTTTAATGGAATAATTTTACAGTACATTTTCCAATGTGTCATCTTGGTCTTAAATGTGATACGGAACCTGATGCATGTGATGAGGGTCAGCTATTATTGTAACTTTTGGTTATTGCGTTAGTACAAATATCTCCTACACATAGATACATTGTATATTCTGAATGCAAAGGTTTTTTTTAATAATTGAAAAGCTCTCTTTTCATTACGTGAGTATAAAAGACAAAATAAACATACCCCATTTGTAATCAAACAAGTTCATTGTGTAATTCATCCTCTCTATTCCAACAGTCAATCTGTAGTAGCATGAATCTATGTTCATATACATATGAAACGATCTATTTAGTAGTTCAACATGTATACAACAATCAACAGCTGTACAATGATCTTGTATGTTACACGAAATATTTGATGGAAGTGGACTAAACAAATGCCGATTTGAAAGGCACTCTGAAAAAAATATCAAGTAAAATCAATGGAATATAGAGATTAAATTACTGTATTCAATGTTTAAATTAAGCATGTGAAAGAAATACAAACGACAAAATTTATATATTGATAATTTAAATGTAACCCTTTTGTAAATTCAAAAATGTGTATGTCTTTCTATCTATTTCGTTTTTTTCACAGGACATTTCGTATGGTATCCCCTAATGCTATTGTGGTAGAAATCAAAAGGTAAACTAACTTATCTTTACTAAAAATTATTTCATTTACAGGGTATGTGACAAGTTTATTATATGTTACTCAGAATTGTGATAATAATATAAGACCGTACCATTATTCAATCCATCCATTGTAAATTCAAAATTGTGTATGTCTTTCTTTCTATTTCGTTTTTTTTCACTGGACATTTCATATGGTATCCCCTAATACTATTGTGGTAGAAATAAAAAGGTAAACTAACTTATCTTTACTAAAAATTATTTCATTTACAGGGTATGTGACAAGTTTATTATATGTTACTCAGAATTGTGATAATAATATAAGACCGTACCATTATTCAATCCATCCATGTTAGATGAGTTGAAAGACAACACACGCCTACCACATTCATCCTGTTGATAATATTTCATTATTCCTAATACTTCATTGAGATCTGTCAATACCTGGCCTGTTAGTACCTTGGTATTTTGATAGCCTGTTTTACTAAACCAATTTATTAAGGAAAAGCCTAAAACACAACGAAATAAAAAGTAAATGCTATTTTCATTTAAAACATTAAATAAAACACAAATGACTACAACGGTGTTAACATCATGTAAGAAAAAAATGACCTAACTAAAGAAAATATGACTGAAACATATATATTTGAATTGCTAATAGTAGCATAAACTTAAACAATTATCTATGATATTAGTTTTTAGGAATGTTATTACTAAGAACATCCGAAAATGTCCTTAAACAGTATTTACAAGGTTATTAATTATTCTCCATTTTTAGCTTTAATCCAGACAGACTAAATTGACTTTGTTTTTAACTGTAGACCTTCATTACTCAACCTGATCCATCAGTTTTTCTCTTGGTTTACACTTTGATAAACCATGTATCCGAAACTACTTTCGTAATCTATTCATGCGCGATGCACATGCTTGCAGGGATTTTAGCAAATTGCGCTTAACAAAACAAATACGTAACGGTTGTTTCTATTTGAATGCATATACAACAAAAACATAAATAATGCACCAAACTTTCGAAAATGTATAACATTAAAATCAATAGATTCCGCGAGATTTCATGAATAATTTAGCGAATTTACGTCAGGGCATAACACAACGTCATACGTATGAAAACTTTCAAGGTAAACATTTCGTTACTTCTATGCTTCAAATTTGGATAATATCTCATTCAAATGAAGTTTTTGAGGTAGGTGTTATTTCATTCTAAATTCTGTTGCATTTATCGAACATTTATGGATTTTTGAAAGTCAATATGGCAGCCAACGTCCTAGTAACAACCTGTCAATTGTGCATTTGATTATGATTATAGTAGCCATTGAGCAAAATATGTTAATTAAAAATCGCGAATATTGGGATTCAGAGTTGTAAAGATTAAACACATGTTTTGCAGAAGTTATTGATGTGTAAACCGGGGCTCTTATTCACAAACTTAACATATAAAAAGGTCCTTCGGACTTTCGTTCAGTTTATGAGTTAATCTCACCGTTTTACACAACAATAATCTCTAGAAAAATGTGTCTAATCCTGTAGTAACACATTTACCTTCAGAAAAAGCACCTTCATTTGGACATTTGATAAAGTGTAATGTTGTGCAAATATTTAAAATCCTTTCACATTCCTACCTTTTGTTGGTAATTCCTAGCCATATCACAATTATATTTAGGCAGTTCTAAGTCATCTGATATCTTCACATTATAATCACATTCTTCATTATAACTCCAACAAATACTAATGTTCATGTTCACTATAAAGCTTCCTGTTTTAACCAAGTCATCAATTACCACACTGTTAATAATCGAAAAGATGCAATGTCATATGTATTGATTTGCAAAGTTGGTTATCAGATTTGGATAATTTAATTATAACAACAATGAAAGAGTCAATGCGTTTTGGTTGTCAGTTTTTCATGTCAACAATATATTTGTTTGCTCAAAATTGTAACCAATAATGTGCGCTAGTAACAAACCTACATATGCTATTGCATACATCCTAATATTAATGAAATCACTTATATTAGATATATGATAATTAATATTTTCAAAAAGCTGCTTTTGTTCTTGGGCCGACATATTTTTCTTTTTTTTTTAACTTATGAAATAACTCCTACAAGAATTCATATATAAAAAAATATTTAACAACCGACCAAATAACACATTAATTCATGAACGCCTGTAGCATATGAATTAACTATCCTTTTTTTCAGTCAAGCGTTTCGATAATTGATTTCTTTGATGAGCCATTCTTTTTATATTGGTAATGGGATTTTATATGGAAAATAAGTATAAAATACAAGCAACTACGTCTTTACTACGTATTAACAATTAGAATTAATACATTATCGACAATGGTCTTAACAATAATAGTTGTATGACGCCAGACAAGAGATATGCGTGGTTATTGTTTCACTGTGAAATCACGGTATTTTATTGCAACCAATAATATTTCATATTTTGATTTAGCAAATAAATTGTGTTGTTACCTAATTCTGAAAATTCCTCCCAAATGTACAGCATATTCATCACCTGCAACACACAATTTCAACATTTTGTATGAAATGCGCAAAGTTCAAATGTGAAATAGAAATGCTCAAAAGTATGACAAATGATTTTAGTAACTTTGGTTATAAAACATAATCACATATATGACTCACCTTAAACTTTCCAAATAGGAATGATTTTTCAACAGTATAGCAAATGACTTTAGTAACTTTGTTTATAAGCAGACAAAGACAAATGTACGCGACTTGCTTTACATTTTCATCCATACGTATACCAAGTCTTGCAATTTATGCGACATGACTGATATACGATAATAATATACGATTATCAATATAAATTCAAAAATATCAAAATATAGTACATGTAGTTCTTAAGGCTAAGGATTATCAATTTTTCGTTGTTCATCAATTTATCATTTTGAGTTTTTAGCTCTCCGTCTAGTAAAATGAACATTTTGTAGAAAAAGAAAAATTTTGCTAGAAATAAAGATTTCGTCGAATTTGGTAGATTTTGTACGTTTAATAGAAAAATTGTGATCCAAGCGACATTATGCCTTTGGGGCGTTCGGAGATTTACTGCTGATAGACTAGTCTCTATATGTGGTATGAAAAGGCGAAAGATCACAACAATATATAACTTCTAAAAACATATAAAATAAGTGTCAACCTTCTGGTTTTTTGTTGTTGTTAAAAATCATTTAACATGGTAAAATAAGTTGCTTATAGCTGACGGCACACAAATCAAGCATATTATGTTTGAAGTATTCACAATTTTAGGATAATGTCAAATTTACTTTTACCAAATGATGATAATGATGCCGGTCTTTCAGTGCCTAATTAATTGTATATTCATGACGAGAACATGTTAATGTGATATGAATATTAACGCTGTTTTTACTTAACCGACACACTAAACCGGTGGTGTTGAAGTTGTAACGTTGTAGTTCTAAAGGCAACAGTTTGTCGAAAAAATGTCACCCTAACCTCACACATAATTCTAACATCTGTGCAATCCTTACTTCGTCTCCTTAATTAATGCCGTGCTCTTTTCGGTGAAACAACAATGCCTATTGTTAAGTCTTTTGTTTTTTGACCTGGCAGGATTTCGTATCTTTGACTTCCCGTAATCGAGTTGAAAACTCTCCAACAATACCACCGAAGCGGTTTACACAGCAAGCAATCTTACCATATTTGAAATCTAGAAGTGATTGGTTAAATCCGTACTGTTCTATTTTAAGTTCAAGATTTCTATCACATGGGCTGATATGTAAATTCATCTGATAATTGCGTTGTGTAACATCGTCACGGACACAACATTTTATTGAAGTACATCCTGTGCTGATCCAACAAAATATTGGACCATCCAGAACACCTAATTGAAGGAAATGTGGACAAGCTGTAATGAAATTAAAAACAATAATTAAAAACAAAGAACAAGTCATTACCTAAATTAGTAAACCAAAATAGTTTTTAAAAGATATAGGCTTGCCCCCGATTCGTAATTTTCAACACGAGTTAAAAGTTATGACAGAACAACCTAAAAGTGAAAAAAATACTATACTTAGAGTTCAATCCTAATCCCTAGAACCAAAACGTTTTTGCCATATATAGCGAATAATTGTATTCTTATTCTCAATTCGCAGTCATTATGATCACTTATTGAAAACTGACAAAAGTATTAATAGTTTTGATAAAGTGAAACTAATGTCATAACAGTGATAAAAAGATGTCAAAGTTATGAAGCTCAGAAAAAAACACAAATGGAAGTTGATTTTCTTTACTTTAAGGTTAGGTAAAGCCTGAATATGAACAAATAACCCTGAAGTTTCTGAATTCATACTAAATCTTTTGTAGCAAAGTGCTATCAATGATTTACTTTTGTGTTTAGAAAGGTGTCTTATTGGCTTTTATTTATTACAAAAAAAAATGGCAAAATAGACATTTAGAAATAAAGAGAGTACGTATTAATGAAGAAGTTTATTTCAAGAGTCGATAATCATAATCGGATCGTATCTTCACTTCCGACCTCGTTATACACACTCTCGGTGACATTAGGATGTGCTTTTCAGTTTGAACTAAGTTTTTACAGGTAAAACCAAAACTTAATACCTATAAAAGAATTTAGTTAAGGTTTTTACTTATTTTTGGTAACGAAATCCGTGACTTGATTATTTACCAGTACTTCACAGAACACGTTTATCGAAATCACCAACAGCAAAAGAGACACGGGTAAAGCAAACCAGATGTGATATTTAATCACAGGATGCTAGTGCCAAAGGAACATAACAATCCAGAAAGGAAATGTTGAAAATGAAAGTGTAAAGTTTCCCGTGTAAAACTGAAAAGGACATATAATACCGTTTATATTTGATTTTTTGAAAAAAAAGTTCTTTTGGGTAAATATCAGCAGTTTATTTGTATCTGTAGAAAATTCTTGATTATTTAATGAAAAAATTATCTCAAGTTATTAACTTTCAGTTGTTGTTAAATGTATCAATTAAATGCAATTGAGACGGGTCTTTACTGAGTTTGGTCTGAGAATTAACCTGCTATTTTAAAAGAGGAGCAAATGTTGCCAATAGGAATATCAACATCATGTCGATAGACTTTAGCTTTATTATTTTTAATATAAACATTCTGAAATTCTGAAATACATTAAGACAATAATTGTTATGACAAGTCATAATACTTATGTGTACCATTTTTCCATTTGTACATAGTTTGAGGTATTTTACATTCATCTTTGCTTAGATGGTAACCAATGTTACTTTCCTCCAGTAGCTTATAAACCTGGTAGTCAGCCAAAGATCCATCTTTTATCATGACTAACTTTTGTTTCAAATCTTGAGTTCTGCTTTCTGTAGAAAAAAACCAAGGACAAATTTAGAATAAAAAGCAGTTTAAAACAAGAATATACATGTTGTTGTGAAACGAATACCCCGACTACATGTAGTAATTCAATATATATAAAAGCAGTTTAAAGGTTTCAGACAGATCTCAAAATCATCTATATTTAACAGCTCTGCACTGCAAAGCTCTGGGCTAAATATGGAGTAGTTTGGTTTCACAGTACTGGAAGAAAGTATGACCATAATTAGTTGGATAATCAGACAGACAAGGAGAGTGCAACTATCTACATTACTAGAGTAAGATTGTGATATGCAAAATCTTGAGATTGAAGTAACTAGAGTTTTTATCAGATTCCAAACTAATCGCAGGTCTGCGAAATATTATAGCAATTTATTATTTCTAATCAAATATAAGCTTATGAGTTTTATTTGCGCAGAAAACAATAGTTGCCATTTCAACAAACCCATAATAAAAATTTAAAAACAACAAGAATGTGTCCACAGTACACAGATGCCCCATCCCCCTATAATTTTCTATGTTCAGTGGACCGTGAAAATGGGGTTAAATCTCTAATTTGGCATTACAATTAGAAAGATCATAGGGAACATGTGTACCACGTTTCAAGTGGATTGGACTTCAACTTCATTAAAAACTACCTCGACCAAATACTTTAACCTTAAGCGGGACGAACGGACAAACGGACCAGCAAACATAACGCCCCTAAATGGGGCAAAAAAAACATGTTCAAAATAGAGACTTATTTTGCAATGAATGGTCATTCATTTCAGATTCAGAAACTTTTAAAAATGATATTAAACATTTGTTATATGACTATATAAGTTGAGACTTACCAGACATCATGTATGATTGCTTCCAATTACAAACAGTTTTAGGAAGATCAGTATGATTCAATATCAAATATGATATTCCACAGTTTGGGGTTCCCTCCATGCAAATGTCTATATATAAAGTCATCCTAACTGTCATTGCATTCCTTAAGTTATATATCTTGTACCTGAAAAATATAACAGAAAAAAACACCATAAACTAATGATTTTTAAACTCTTTATTAAGCATCGATTTTGAGGGAAGTTGGAACAATACTTGATTCTTTTAATGAGTTCGCTCTAAAATAATTGTGCATTATTGAGTTTTTCTTTGAATTGTTGTATCCTAGCTTTATTGAGATCAGTTTTCTATGAACTGTTTACATTTATTGAGAATTGTTCCGGATTAAACAGATAATAAAGACTTGAAACTGATTTGAATTTGTCACCATAAAGATGAAAAAGGAAAAGACAAAGCTTGGATGAAGCAAAACTTTAAAATGCGCCATAAAAGAAATCAATCAGTCTCTAGTTTCCAAGTTTGGCTTGTTTTTCTCATATTGATTTTTAGTTCCACATTTTTGAAAATATATCGATGAACAGTTTTTACTGCAAATATAATTCCGTTCATATCTTAAACAATTGAACACCATCATTTTAATCACACTCATTATCAGACAAAGCATGCATGATAAGGTGGTATTTTGGATTGTATGAAATTTTGTATGCATTGAATATAACAAATATCTGTATGTAGAAATTAAACTTCCAGATAAGGATAATTCAACAAAGGTGTAACATTTGTAAACAGTGGCAAAAATGCATTTTATTCCATAAAATGCCATGTCTCATATTTTTTCATATACATATTTCCGTTCAATTTGTATAAATAGATAAATGAAGTGTTTACTTAATGCCCCTGATTGGTTAACGTAATTTTGAAAGGATCAAAGAAGTTTCCTTTTTTTTAGATTTACAGCAGCCAAATAAAAGTTTTTATCATATATCCATAAAACAATAGACAAGTTTATTGAGCTGTAATTGCCCTTATGAATTTCTAACTCATTTGAATACCAACAAACATTTTACCTTAATCTGAATACACCTTTTAACCAGAAACTGTCCTCTGTACCCCATTCATATTCATACAACATCTGATGATACACCAGGTTTTCTATGTAGACTGTTAAATTATAGTTACAAACGTCCAGATTTAGACTAAAATAGAATGATCTTTGTAGCACAGGTACTGGTATACAGCACCGAATCTCCGTACAGGTATGTATAAACATACAAGGAATATGTTCAGCTAATACATTGTCGCTACAACCTGAAAATGAAGAAAAAATATAAGTATCAATCTTGCACAATTATTTTAAGACAAAGCATAAATGATAAGTTGGTATTTTGGGATTTGTAAGAAATTTGTATGCATTGGATATAACAGAATCATGTATGTAGAAATTTTAGTTCATAAATACATTTTTAGTTTATTCAACAAAGGTGCTACTAGTAGCAGTTATACAATTTAATTGAACAAACATTTCTGAACTATGGGATTTGTAAATAAGTGTCCAATACACTTACCTGAGCCATTGGTCTCATTAGACAACCTTTTTTTCCCTCCTTTGCATCTTAAAGAAAAATACCATCCAATATCTAGGTCATTGTACAAGAGTGACTTTTTAAAGTTATTCAGGTTTTGTGTATCAACACTATTGTTGAGGCCCCATGATGACAATGAATAATCTAGAATAAAGTTAGATTTTCCTAAAAAATATACATCCGAAAAAATAGCATGAAAAAATTATGAAATATGTATATATATATAATTTAATTTTGGATGTAACGCGTCTTCTGATTGGCTGACGTTGTTTTGTTTATCAGACCATAAACATAATTTTGTCATGTGATCGTGACGTCATTAACGTTTTTTCATAATTTACGTCGGTTTAAAATCATTTAGAATTAAATTATAAAAAATGACTGTAATATTTTCCTGTCTATTCAAAATAACATAAAAAATGTGGTGCACACTTAATGATAACCCGCTACGCTGATTATTCAGTGTGCACCACATTTTTTATGTTATTTCTTCATAGACAGAAAACATATTGCAGTCATTCCTTAAATAAATTTGTAATTATATTTACATTCTAATGTTATATTTGCAGAGGATATTGACTCATTTTTATACTCATACGACAGATACAATTTACACCATCTTATGGCTTCGCAGGAGACAATTTTTCAATAAATAAACTCATCATAGATACCAGGTTTACATTTTATATTCAAATGTCATGTGCAGACCAATCAAAACTCGATAATTTAACGAACGATGAAGTGAATTAACATTAATAATTTTAAAACTATGTTTCATTTCAACGTTTAATAATGAAAACTTTTTCATTCTGTGAAATAAACCCACAACCATCTTGTTTCACGTAAAATTGTTGTTATGAACATTACGTCATAGTTTGGTAACTTTCAAAATTAAGAAATTATTGAATTATTAAAAGTCAATTATGTTGGAAAATTCAGTAGAATAAATTAACTAACACATAGCTTAGAGAATGATAGAGCAAATTGGTACACCTACAAAAAAAAAATTGTCAACCGAAATCTCGAATCTACAATGGGGTTATTTCATGGTAGCATGGACTTATAGTGCTTTGAGTAACACCAGTATCACTCAGATTACAATTCTACCTTGACATGTAAGTTTGTATTTAGCCTTGAGAATTGAAAGGTCAGTTTATCCCATTCATACATTAGAAGTAGTATACCTATGAGGGACTCAATGGGGTTTACAGAATAGAGAATACATGTAATAGCAATAAAAAAAAATATTGAATAGAGAAAATGAACAACAAAATAAAGAATAGAGAATAATGGGGTGCAAAAGTACATGTATAAAGAATATCTGTGCAAAATAAAAGGAAACATAGGTAACCGTAATGCAATACTGATAAAATAAATGATCAATGTACAGAATTAATAAATAATCTTGTAAAAGAAAGATTAAATGGTAAAATCATTTTCATGAGAATTTTACAGAATGAGAGCTATTTTTAAATCTAAAGAAAAATGCCCTAAAAATTTAAAGAATACAGATATAAGAAAACCTCATCCAGGTCCTCATGTCATTTACATTTTCAAAATATAGGACACACCATTGTTATTCCAAGACTAAACTAGACATCTTGTCAAACTTGTTTAAAACTAGACATCTAGTCAAACAGGTTTGGTATAACTTACTGTTTGCTTCTGCCCTAGATGTCTATTTCACAGTGACCTTATGTGTTTGTGCTTAAAAGTACATTGTACTGTTATATTTATTGATTTTCTGTTGGGGCATGACCTAAAGATGCTAAACAGTGACATGAGATTTCAATTTAGTAGTAATCAATATAATCGTTAAGTTTATTTTATATGAACTGATATTAGTATGATAAATAATTATTTTGAATTTTATATCCTGGGCGATGATGTTTTTTTGGGACCTGGATGTTTTTTTCATTCCAGTTCACATTATGATTATTTTAACTTCAATGCACATATAAAGATAGAAAACATTTCAGCTCTCATTTTTTTAAATATTTTGTAACTAAATAATTATCCTTCAGATTTTGGTGTTAACAAGACAGTGTACTAGAAAACCTGAAAGCATAGTCTATTTCTATACATTTTAACAGTCAAGCAGATTATATCTGAAAAAAAACTAACATGTAAAAGAATATGCAAAAAATCAACATTAACAGATTTTGAACAAGTAACTCAAGATGCACAAAGTGTAAGTATTGGTCAGTGTGTAGGGTTCTTTTGTACTTAAACAATATCACAATAACAATAGAATGATCTTAATTTTGGATAAGGTAAATGGCATGAAGCCAAATTTATCAACTCCTATTGTTCAATGGGGTAACCTGGCCTTTCAATTCTCAAGGCTAAATAAGTATTTTATAGGCTAAATGTAATACAAACTTAGATGTCAAAAAAAGAGGGACGAAAGATACCAAAGGGACAGTCAAACTCATAAATCTAAAACAAACTGACAACGCCATGGTTAAAAATGAAAAAGACAAACAGAAAAACAATAGTACACATGAAACAACATAGAAAACTACAGAATAAACAACACGAACCCCACCAAAAACTAGGGGTGATCTAAGGTGCTCCGGAAGGGTAAGCAGATCCTGCTCCACATGTGGCACCCGTCGTGTTGCTTATGTGATTACAAATCCGGTAAATAGTATAATTCGGTATTCGGTCAAGGTAGAATTGTAATCTGAGAGATACTGGTGATACTCAAGTCACTATAATGTATTTTATGTGAAATCGTACATCATTTTATCACATAACTTTGAAAGAATTAATGAGATATAAAGTTAATTCTAATATAACTATTACAAAAATGTTACTGATTTATATTATTTTATACATCTCTGAAAAAAAATGTATTTGCAGATTTTAGAAACATATGTAATTGTGTTGGTTTACAAATTATGAATAACTTCAAGCTTTTATTCAATCACACGTTTCTATCTATTTATATCTTTCTACCTCAAAATTTTCAAACGAAAAGGATATTTTTAATTCTCTGAATAGACCAATCGTTGAAAAAGAAGTGTCGAAAAGCAATAAGTGATTCAGGGAAATAATTTTGTTATATATTTCATTGGGAAAGTAGCCCATGTCTGTGCAATTTTTTTTCAAGCTTCTAAAATCTGTACAAATGGAAAAACTTACAAAAATATTATTTACTATAAGAAACTTTTGTAAGTAAATTTTATCGTTACTGCATAAAAAAAGTCAAGTTTATTGAATTATCACTGAACTAGTACACATTTTTGTTTAGATGCCAGCTAAAACACGTCTCCGGGTACGGAATTTTCTCGCTGTATTGAAGAACCATTGGTGTCTTTGGCTGTTTTCCGCTCCTTGGTCGGGTTGTTGTCTCTATGACACATTCCCCATTTCCATTTTCAATCTTTTTTGGGATTGCTGTTTGGAACGTCCAAAAACTAGAGGCTCTAAAGAGCCTGTGTCGCTCACCTTGGTCTATGTGCATATTAAAGATTAATGACAAAATTGTGTTTTGGTATTGGTGATGTGTTTGTAGATCTTACTTTATTGAACACTCTTGCTGCTTACAATTATCTTTATCGATAATGAAATTGGCCCAGAAGTGACAATGGAAAATAATTTGTAAAAATTTACAAAAATTTACAAAATTTATGAAAATGGTTAAAATTGAATAAAAAGGACAATAACTCCTTAAGTGGTCGATTGACCACTTTGGTCAAGTTAACTTATTTGTAGCTTTAACTTTGCTATACAATATTGCTATTTATAGTTTATCTCTATCTATAATAATATCCAAGGTAATAACCAAAAGCTGCAAAATTTTCCTGAAATTACTAATTCAAGGGGCAGCAGCCCAACAACAAGTTGCCCGATTGGTCTGAAAATTTCAGGGCAGATAGATCTTGACATAATGAAAAATTTCCTACAGCAGATTTTCTCTAAATGCAAAGTGATGAGAAAAGCTCACTTGGCCCTTCGGGCCAGGTGAGCTAATAAAAATAAAATCTATTATCTGAAAGTTTACATGCATAATTACGTATTTATCAATTATGGACTTTTGACGAAGCCAATTGTATTCAAAGGTACCAGGATTATAATTTAATACGCCAGACGCGCGTTTTGTCTACTTAAGACTCATCAATACGCTATGTATGGACCTGTCAGATTATATTTCTCAAGGACGAAGTCCGAGGTTCAATATAATCTAACAGGTCCATATATAACGTATTGACTGTGTGAAAGTCCTTCATTTATATATGTCGTGTACATGTTATTATTTTGTACAGGTTATACAAACATTTTATACAAGTAATTTCTTGTATGAAGCCATCATACAAGTTATTACTTGTATAAATACAATTGTACAAGTAATTACAAGTACAATTTTGACTGACAAAAAGATAACTTGTACAAATCATTATTCTACCTTGGCCTATTTGATGTTCTCAACAAATCGTTTCCCTTTAAACAAATAATTTATGACTAAGACATAAAGGGATAAAATTTCAACTTTTTGTATAACAAATATATGAGCTAAACTTAAAAGTCAAAACTAAAAAGATGGCAAAACAATGCAGAGAAAAATATCATGATGAAATAATTAACTCTAATAATTCGCTTTCACACGCATAAGATACAGAGATAAAATATAAGTGTTGTACATGTACAGGAAGCGAAACTAAGTTCCAAAAAGACAGAATGTCAAAGATATTTCTTACGGCAGTATGGTGTTTTGAATGTAGCAGAAATTGAAAACCTCAATATCAAAGGAGATGAAATTAATTATTATTGTACAGTTAATGAACTTCACTTTTTGATTAGCACAGCACATTCCAAAAGATGATATAAAGATTTAGAAATTGGAGACAATGTTATAATACCAGTGTTTCAAGAGTAGACCGAGGTCCGATGGACTGTTGAAATATCAATGGGGTTGTGCTGAATATTGCTGAAAACGGATAGAAAATAAGAACAAACGTTGGAATCATGATTGGTTTAATGAATATCAATTCGAAAAGATTCAGAGAAAGGACTTGACAATGTTGGACATACCAGAGAACACTGAGGGTATTGTAATGAAATTTAAACCAGTACAATTGCTTTCTTTAAGTGGTGACCAAAGCCATGTTCACTACAGCTGTCCGGATGGCTGTACGACAGGCACATGTGAATGCAAAAGATTGAACTTATTGTGTAATTCCAGATGTCATGCTTTCATGTCCTGTGCTAACAAACAGGTTATTTGAGCTATTATGCTTTACTTTTGTTTCCAATATATGATATTACAAATCCAACTTTTTCATGGTTAATGTTAGAAAATAAATGGTAGAAGGGTTTTATTTTATTTTTATTTTTAACGACTGTGCAAAAAATTATACTAATACACACTTGAAAAAAAAGAAAAAAAACACATACAATATACATTTCAAAAATGTATACGGTCAATGATAAGAAAAAATAAACAAACAAATAAATAAATAAATGAATAAGAAAAAATAGTAAAAGAAAAAAAACGGACAATTTTAAACCCAAAGAAAAGAGTTTTTTAATAAAACATTTGAAGCAAAAAAATAAGCAAATATAACTCAAAGATATTGTTTTGTACACGTTATTATCTTTTTCTCAATAAAAATTGTACAAGTAATTACTGGTACAATTATATTTGTACAAGTTATAACTTGTATGATAGCATAATACAAGTAATTGCTTGTACAAAATGTTTGTACAAATAATAACCTGTATAAAATTTAAAAAATGTACACGATATATATATCACATGTAACCGATCGTAACTCATAGCCGAGGTTTGAAAACGATATTGCCTCGATTTTACTATTGTTGGAAATGATATTAACGCTATATTATTATTTTTAAAAATGATATTGACGCTATTTTACTATCTATTGTAACATGGCGTGAATATAATTTCTAGATATAGTAAAGTCGAGTCTATATTTTGAAATTGTAAAAAATACATAATACATATTGGAAAAACATGTGACAATATAAACAAATGAGAAACAAGAAAATTCAAACCATATGTAATATATACGCATATGCATGTTATGCCTGTTTAATTAGATTCACAGCAACACTGATATTTTCTTAACATATTTTTTCTGAAAATCATAATTATACCTTCTAGTGCATAACCGATTTGTTTGTTTTGCTTCCCTTTTGATAATACTGCATTGTCCAGTATCTTCACCTGCCAATCACAGTTTTTATAACTTTCCCAGCACATGGAGACTTCAAACGACACAAGGTACTGGTTGAAACTCGACAAGTCTACAATATTATACCTAAGGGAAAAGCAAATCAGAAACTGACAGTTGAAGTATTAATTCAGTAAAAATCTGTAGAACCTTTCGGAACCTCACTTTTGTTATGTGAAAAAACAAATCAAAATTAATATTTCTGAATGTTTATTACGAACTTTATTTTCAAATAAGTTTTTGAATCGTAATAATCAAATAATAAATATTCGACATTACTCACATTATGTCATCAGTAGTAATAACATATACAAATAAAAAAGTGTGATTGAAAATTTGTTCGAGGTATTGCGTGGAAACTATTAAATCTAATAATCAATTTTGTCTGTCAAACATTACTTACAATGTAATGCAAAAATTAGTCACTTTCCGTATCTATAAACAACAGGCTAATCCTAAAATTTCTAAAATATTCAAGTATTGGTTTCAAAATAGTTCTCGACTTATTGCAGTTCCGGATCCTATATTCATACTTTGTAGGTCTGTATAATGTTGTTTAATACAATGAAAATGCAAGATACCTGTTTTTCTGGTAGGTTGGTTGATTGATTGGGCTATTAACAACACTTTCAATGCCACATGTGTAGCAAAATCTGCTTACCCTTCCGGAGGACTTGAGATTACTCGTAGTTTTTGGTGGGGTTCGTGTTGTTTATTCTTTAGTTTTCTATGTTGTGTCATGTGAACTATTGTTTGTCTGTTTGTCCTTTTCATTTTTAGCCATGACGTTGTCAGTTTATTTTCGATTTACGAGTTTGACAATACCTCTAATATCTTTCGTCCCTCTTTTACAACACCTTTGTTCAATTTTGTAGCGGTAAGTTTTATTGCAGGTCATTAAAGGTAAAAACATCATAAAGCTACAAATGATATCTTACCTCAATCTTAGAATACCATATAATGAAAACTCATGATCATCACCTGTAAGAAAAACAAAAATGAAACTGGTTGAGTTCCTTCCTCTTATTTCCACTGCTGGAGGCAACATATTTTTGTATATCTAAAACTGATTTTGTAATATAATGAAATGACATTTTTAAATAATAACTTTGAGGTGTATTTCAAAACTTATATCTCTGTTTTTTAAGTACAATTATCCTTATCATTTTGAATCGTACTCCTACGCACACGGTTCGTAATTTATTGACTTTTAACAAGAAATAGTAGTTTTAGCACTTGTTCTATCTTTTCTTCCGGGTGAAAAATATCACAGTATTCGTTGAGTGATTCTAGATGATCTTTGAAAATTGATCAGTTAGACTCTTTGCCATTCATGAAACCATATTTTCATTAGGATAATAGAAACTACGTTACGTTTGGTAATAAATTTTAAAGAAATATTTCTACATAGTTTGTTTTTGTTTAAATCCACCCTAAATATTATACAGAATAAAACTTAAAGCACAACATAATTTCCCATTGGGTTTCAATGTTAACTTTGACCTTTGCATAAAACCTTCACAATAACAGTATTGTCAATTTCAATTCAACTGGGTGAAGCGTTTTAGCAACAACAACAAAAAATATCCTCAGCCAACCAGGAATAATAAAAAGTCAAAATATGTTTATAGAAGTAATTTGGTTTTATTATTTCTTTTTTAAAAGTCTTCTCAAGTGTGAAATGTCCATATATGAAAAGAAAAGACAGTTGGGTTGGGTGGAAGCCAAATGATGGCAAAACCTCATATGACCTTTGGTATTATGATTCTTAAAAGTAACTGTCAAAGAAAAGTGTTTCAAACTCACATGACATAGCCAAAACTGTAACATGTAAACTATGCCAACGTTTTTAGGCAAATCAACCAAATTAGGGTGTAGGGCCTTTAATCGCAAGGGAAAACAAACTTATAAATGCTAAAAAAAAAAAAGTGCACTCCACATACTTCTGAATTATCTATAGTGGTTCATTTTAAACTGACAAAATCATTCACAATTTTCCACATAGACATTATGCATAGCACAAGTTTCGATGCTTAAGGGACAAGGCAGGATAATTTCCATGGAAATTAGATATCTAAATGCTTATACATTTGCATGCAAAATAATATCGAGTTACCACCAGAAGGTCCATTCAATTAATTTTTTTTACAAACTCACACATTATTGACGACACCGCACTAAAAACAGCACGCGAAAATCCTGCCTTTACCACTTAGTTTTAGCGAAACGAAATATTTAGCAATCGCCAAAATGTCTATATTTGGATATAAAAATATTAAATCTTACTAGACATCAAAATTGCAATGAGATTCTTAGAACAAAAGATTGGAATCAAGTCCTTTAACAACAAACTACGTGCATTTCGTTAACTTTCGGAAGCAGGGACGAAATCCCCGCCAAGCATATATATTTATAACTTTCAGATTTTTGGAAGGTAAATCTGTATCCAACAGCGTATGCTTGTTATGGAAGAGATACATGTATGTTACATTTTTTAAAAAGACAAAAATCTGAAGACCGATTTTACTTGCCATTATTTACCAAATGTAATCTATTGAAATTGTATAACTTACTTACCAAATGTAAAATGTTGAAACGGTATTCGGAAATTCAATTTTTCAATACCAATAGAATACAGCTGATCATCCTGGTGAACTCCAAATGAAACTTTAAATGTTCTATTGATTAATGGTACATCTATGCAACACATCAGATCTGTACAGTTGTTCAACAGCTGACAACTTATCGGGTATCGTGATAGATCCGAAAGGACTACACCTGATAAACAGTCTTCAAAAAAATAAAAATAGAACCTATGAATGTTTAGTTATTATCATGAATTTTTCTAATGTAGATATATAAATTATAATGAAACAGTTTTAATATGCAAGACTGAAATATTGCCATGTCATATGATAAAATATGCAGTGCAAACATGTATAGCCTAGCGGTCTCTCATAACTTGAAGATATCCTGGAAAATATTGCCATAGCCGTGTTTGGCACATCTATTCGGAATTGATAATGCCTGCTATCTTATTGTAGTGAGTGTTATGGTGCTTTGGTTTCAAACTATAAGTCTGATATATTTGATGACTTTCTTTTAATATGCTCTAACACAAAGCAGTTGCAAAATCATTGCACACTCAGTACAAAAGATAACATATGCAATAAGTACAATCCTTTTGTTTTATGTTTTCATACAAACTACTTTATTCTACACATCAATTTTTAAATGACTTCAGACTTTGGACACAAATTTAAGCGAAGACAATCATGCGTATTGATATATTGCGCAAAGGTAATCAGCAGATTTATTCAGCTTTCAAAACGGTGCTATATTTTACCTGATTTCCATCCATTAATTTCATTATTTCCTCTGCATTGTTTTTTCCATCAAATAATTGGTCAGTCCTAACTGTTCTAACAATTCAGAAATGTAGTACTCATGAAGTACTGATGATTGTTCCATATTCTTTTGTTTTGACCACTGACCTAATGAAAAATCTACAAAACAAAAATCAAATACATTATATGAATCCTGTTAAAAGTGAAATGTCGTTCCAAAACATTATATGAGCATTCTTTTGTTTTCAAGCATATGTAAATCTATCAGTCATTTTTATGAAAAGTCATGAGATATTGATGTAGTTAAAATCAAAGCTGAAAATATTCTTAGAAATTAAAATTTCAACAAAGGACCAAAAAATTCATAGCGATAAGAAGGAAATATGCCTACTTTTTTTATATATATATAAACACTTCATAGATATAGGAAGATGTGGTTTAGTGCCAATGAGTCAACTCTTCATCCAAGTAATAATTTATAAAAGTAAACCGTTATAGGTCAAGGTGCAGCCTTCAACACGGAGCCTTGGCTCACACCTAATAGAAAGCTATAAAGAGCCCCAACAATTATTAGTGTAAATCCATTCAAACGGAAATACCAAACGTCTAATAGATATAAAAAGGAGAAACGAGAAACACTTATGAACCACACAAACAGACGACAACCACTGAACATCAGATTCCTGACTTAGGACTGGTGCAAACAATTGCAGCGGGATTTAATGTTTTAATGGTACCAAACCTTCTCCTTTTTCTGAAACACTATAAAATATCAAGAAACTAATCTAAAACTTGGAACACATCAACAATAAAACTATACAATTGCTGCTCGATAAATTTTCGTTTTTTTTATATACAGGTGTCAGAGCAGTATTTTAGGAGAAATGAAATAATGTTGATGTTCGTAGTACGAAGCTAGTATATAGACAAGATCCATGTTAACATTAAATAACTTAAAAACATTACAAATAGTATCAACAGATCAAATTAACTAGAAAGTACGATTTGAGAGTACTTGCAGTTACTGATAGCTAGTTAAAAGCCAATACAATTATTCATAAAAAAAATCATGTATCAGAGACTAAAATCAACTAAAACACATCCCAGGGATTTAGTGTTTAAACATCATGGAAAGTCAAAGAAGACCTGACTTGTGAAATTCTAAAAATAAATGTGTCAACAGGCAGAAGGATAGTTAGGAATTTACTTCTTTAAAGATAAAAATGAACGTGTGTGTGTCTCTATATAACCTGTTTGAATGAAAATACAAATTTAGTTATGTTTTAATTTGCTGATAATAACATCGATATTAGTGCCAATGTAAACTATATTCAAAGATGTAATTACAACATTGGTAAGATAACCCTTACTTATAAGTTTGTTTAAAGGTTCTATAAGTTTACACGGATCGCATAGTAATTTCTGCGCGTTTAGTACAATATTACCGTAAAAAGAAGAATGCAAATCAGTTCATTTTTAGACATTATAGTTAGGACTAACTCTAATTCCCAAACAATTCCTATTACAAGGCAACTTATTTTTAAAGCCAGGAAACAAAAAAGAACCATTTCTTTCATGAATGTGATCATTAGCAAATTCAACCTCACCTTTAACTCTGTAACTTTCTCTCCACTGACATTTTTGTTTTGGAAGTTTAACATTTTCAAGCACAGGTACTGAAAAGCTTTCTTCACTGTCACATGTATCATTCAAGCAAAAGCTAAATGTTAAATTCATGATGTATATTCCTTCACTTTGGAAATTATACAAACTGTATCTGTATTAAAGATTAAAAATATTGCTTCAATTATGGAGTTAACGTTTACATGAACACAATTATTCAACTGTAATTCAGAAACGTAGTCAGCATTTTTAAATCAAACAAATATTTTGTATGATATATATTTAACAGAACTAGTTGTATAGCCATATCAAGGCACTTATATAGGAGTTATAATAGTTATCCATGTTCATTTATAACTCATTCACCTGAACTGTTAAATTTCTGATCAAGTTTATGTTCTAGACCTTTGTAAAATTGTTATATGTGAATTACAATAATTAAGTTTCAAATGAATTTCAATTTAAAACGATATTACAAAAGTATTTATAAACACTATATCCAAATCATCATTACAAAATTCACATTTTAGAAACATTATTTAGACAAAGATTTTACATAATGTGGCAAGTCTTCCCAAATTATAAGAATATAATAAAATATATGTTTACTTTAAAAAAAAAAAAGGGCTTTTGTCATTTTATAATTATTTTATTAACACACTTAAATTACAGGAAAATACATACCGAAGTTTTAATGTTCCTAAAAGATTAAAATGTTCTTGGGTCCCAAAGTCATAAGATAAAAGATCGACTTTTCTGAATAGCTTCTCTATCCCAATTATAAACTTCTCATAACATGGATCAATATAAATATAGAAACTAAATGTTCTGTTCAGTAGAGGAACATATACACAACAATCCAACTGGGTACAATTTCTACCAAGATGACAATTATATATACTTTGTAATTTTGGCAGATGAAGAGTTTCTCCACAATCTGAAAGCAAAGTTCATCATACAAAATCTGCGCTATGAGAAAATTAAGGTAAGCCTTACATGAAAGATATATTAAACATGATTTATTTTTTTAAGATAATTTCACCATTCATCATCACTGATGATCTAATGCTTCATAAAACTTCTACTAATATGCATGTATACTTGCAGGGAATCTATATGATAGTTATAAAATGTTGTTTTCATCTTTTATGAGGACGGAATAATATAGATGTCAGGGTGTCCATGCAATATGTCAAACCAAGACAGTAAGATTGAAAGCAGACACATCATTTTCATCCTCAAAAATGTATTGCCTTAAATAAAAATGAAATATTTTTGCTGCTGGATTTAAAGCCCAAGATTAAGTATATAAAGCTAAGACGTAAACATGTACAGTACTTGCAACCTTTTGCCTTACTATTATAGCGATCAATCAGCGGTCACCGATCAGTCATCGATCAGTCAAGTTCGCGACAAACTCACCAGTTCGTCAGACTTGCAGTTCAAATATTTGACTGATAAGACGGATCGAACGGATCGATTGACCTTTCAAACTCTACTACGTCACATGATGAACTAATACAAATTAGGGAATCTAAGTTTCGTTTCATTTAATTGATATTGCTCCACAGAAAATATGAAACGTTCAAGTACAATATACCAACATTTGTTTTAATAATTATTCAGCAAAGTTTTGAGAAGTTTAAAAGAAAAGAAATTCGAAGATTAAACTGATAATATATATTATTTTTTTTTAGTTTAGGTTATATGTTTTCACACCCGAACTGTGCCAAAAGGGTGTTTATCACGGTACGAATTTTTTTATCAGACATTATCTTAAAATTCTGTAAAAAAAAAATTATTACAAATAACATTACTGATTTAAAAAAAAATAAAAAAATATTGGTAATTTTTTAGATTAAAACAATGCGAATGGCTTTAGTTATCTGTCCCCTTATATGGGGACGAAGTCCCCTATATATATATTACAGTAGAAAAATAAATAAAAAACAAAATAATAAAAAAATCGGGAAAATTGGGAAAATTTTCCCGAAATTTTCATTGTACTAATGAACTCAAAATAATTCAAATTTTTTTTGTCGCTTTTCTTAATTCCCGCATTTGCGCAGAACGCAGACATCCACTTCCTTCTTCATGTCTCGTTATCGTTAGACTTTGAATAGTCTAGTAAAATATTTGAACTCAAGGAACACAATACTAATATTTCATTTTTTATAATTCTTTGTTTTTGATATGAATTAACGTTACCTGATGCATTGCGTTTCTTTGTTTACACTGAACATGACGTCATAACTTAAATAACGTCACAAGTAAAATCCCTAACAACAGAACCAAAATCGGGAATGTTACGGTATTTCCGTGTCTTTTTTTTAACAAATATTTTAGTTACAAAAAAAATAATTCATACATACTTCGTCCACATTCACAGGTAATGCATCATATCATTCACTTAATTTTGTATAAAACTACCCATTATGAGTTATAAAAAATAAAATGGCGGTCTAAGTTCCATTAGAATTAAGAAATGATTGCAATCTTATCCAACAAAATAAGAAGTTTACGCATATTTATCCTTCAACTATTCACATATTTTATAAATACTGTTTTTTAAAGGCATCTAAAATGACTGATTGCAATTGACATTGCATATTTCTGATATAAAAGAAGAAATACTTGCATTTTTAATCAACACGAACATAATTTTACTATATTTTCCGTGAAATTTAGCATAATCTATGAAAATCAACTATTCTTGATGTTCAAAAAGAACTGTAATCAAATGGCGGTTCATAATTTATATTAAAATAAATATTACCATTGGTCCATCCATTGTTCGTTTTATTTGACATGTAAATGTCAAAATGACAAGTGGTGTCCTTCAAATAGGCAGCAACCTTCATGTCAAATAACAGTTTAGATGTCAGGTAAGGTGCAAGGGTTTTAGTTGTCGTAACCATATTTTCTCTCAACCATTCAGTATAAGAAAAATCTAAAACAGCAGAATTCTTATGACGATGAATTTCAATAGATAAATAAATATTATGGGGTATGCATTCATGACTCGAAGTCAGTAGAGCAAACAACATACACAAATGCAAAGAAAAATCCATTCTATTGAATATTAATCATATATCATACAATCGAATATCGTTCTCAAATACAAAAATTAAATCTCCTTTTACAATTTGTTAAAACGATTCACAAATTTACAAATCTTGAAGGTTCTTCAAGTGTACAATACCTTCAACATTCTAATCATAATTTCGTTTGTACGATTCTGGTACATTTACAAGTGTAGTTTTATCTAATTTTGATATGATATCTATACTAACTTGATATTGAAATTTTAGTATTCCAATCACATTTTGGTTTTTGAAGCCTGTATTTTTCAAGGATATTAACAACAATATAGCACGGTTCTGTTTTCGCAGCTTCCAGACATACACTTAGAGAAAGGTCAAACAAATACTGATTTTCGGCGCTTAAGTCAGTAATGGTAAATCTAAAAAGTAAACATGAATTTCAATAAGGAAAAATCAAAAGACAATGTTATCATCAGTGAATTTGTTTTTGAACATGTTAAGAGTCGTATACTAAATTTTATTTTTATATAAAATTACAAAAGTTGGTCTTATCGCCACTTCTCCTTCAGAATGGCAATAGCTTGTATTGAACAATGTGAATTAAAGTTTTCAACTTGTATAATATTAATACTTTTGAAATACTACCTATAGGAGTATGGTAGGTATAATTTGGCTCACATTCGTTCTATCATTTCCAAAAGGAAAACGTCGAAAACTAGACATTTGGTTGAAATTCGGTTGAATCTCCTAATTTCAGTCAATTTAATTTCAGTCAAAGTTGAATTGAGGAAAAGTATAGTACAGGGTTCCGCAAACTACATATTCATGTTAGGACTGTTTTGTTATATCCGGTGAAAACTAATAACTAATTATACATCATAAAATAAACGTTGATTGTTTTAAACTAGTCATCATTTTTACCGAAGACTATTTGTGATATTAGCTGTTGATGAATATTGACAGAATATATGTTTTAATTCTAAATTACTTACTTCATTCTCACAAGACCAAACAGCCAGGCCTCGACTGGTTGTCCCCATTCAAAGTCAAATAACAGCATATTAAAAGTCATCTCTTCTAAACCTAATCTCAGTTGAAAAAGACATGGTTCAATTTCTATAAATAGTTTAAATGATCTACCAAGTTTTCCAGCTATTAAACAACATTCTAAAGATGTACAGGAGTCCCTTATTTTACACGTAACGAATTCTGGATTGTTAGGCAGCATCGACATTGGTATGTTACATTCTGTAATAAAATTTGTGATATCCAATTGATATGAAATTGAACAAACAAATAATATATTTAAACTATATGCAGAAAACTGATTTTTTATACATGTCAATCAGAACCACAGCCAAAAAAATCTTGAAAATATGTTTGTTAAATTTTCCTTTGATAGTTTCATCACTCTGACAAAGTGTATATGTTAAAGGAACAGTTGGCTACAAAGAGGAAATCTAACAACAATACTTGTTTAAAAACCTACTCATTATATTATTAGAAAATTTAATAATAATATCTATACAAAATTAAAAACCAATTGTTCAGAGAACAATTGAAGGTCTTTCCACCAATAACAATTTATTTTGATAGGAAAACATCAAACTTCAGTTTAAAATGTCAGTTCCTATTGATTTATGATGTATAAATATGAATTTATAGCAAAGGTCAAAATCTGGAACGTCCAATCAACCAATGACCTTGACCTCAATTTCAAGGTCATAAACAATGGACCTCAAATCAAAAGACCATCGGTTTTCAATATGTATGGTTAATGACTTATATCACTTTACGCATAATTCTAAATATAAGATGGGCCAGAACTCCAATAATTGTTTACTCATCCTCTCAACCAAAATAAGCAATTAGTCAAAAATCTAAATTTAGAATATGACGTTGACCTTTGACCTTGACTTAATTTTCATTTTTTTTTTTACCAAGGACCTTAAATCAAAAGACCCTAGGTCTCTATCACTTATGGTTTACAAGATAGAAATGCATATCACTTATATCAAATGCATAAGGGGGAATAACTCTCATATGGAGTGTTCATATCGATTCGGTCAAAATAGGAAAAATCATGCGAAGGATTTAATGAGCAATTTTATAACATAAATTTGTCGTAATCTTTTACGGTTGCGAAGGAGTAGTGGACACAAGAAAACAGTGTTTGGGGAGATAACTCCTACAAAGAAAAGTATTCGGTTACGCAGGGTAAATTTCAAAAGCGCATAAACTGTTCGATATCATATACCAAATATCTAAGCGACATATTGTGAAACAAATATTTATCGCAAGAACAAAATTAGGCGGAAGAAAAAAAAATAATCAGAAGAAAAACAATAGGTCTTTCCACAGAAAAGTGGAAAGACCTAATAATCACCAAAACAAATACAATAGGTCTTTCCACAGAAAATTGGAAAACCTAATAAGTTGCCCATCGTTAAACTAAAAACAAACATTCCAAATGTTTGCAGTCTTTATGTTAAACACTGCGGAGGCTGATTACCCAAAACAGAGATTGTCTTCCCCTTTTGTCCATATTCGAAATTATGTAAGCTGGGTGTTGTGCAACGTTCTAGCCTGTCTAGTAATCTATGAGTGTTTAAATTTAGATCATTTGAACTTACATGCAGGTGGATAGTTTTACATTGGCAATCATACCCCATCTCCTTATTTGTATGAAGTAGTTTTGAAAATCGAAAAGTGTCTCTATATCTTTCTTTTTAAGGGAAGGTTTAACAATAAAGAAAAATACCATTTTCCCATCCATTTATTAATGATGACAATAATGTCTGACTTTTAGAACACTCTTCTCCTTGCAGAAATTCACTGATTCCTAATTCCTCCATCAAATCTTTCATTTGATAGCTGGTTAGATTTTGATCTTCTGGTAGTCCTTTTTCTTGTAAAAATGTGCGGTATGAAAAATCTAAAAAAGAAATCATTCTATTTAACCTTTTCTTGAACAATCAAGACTGCAAAACTTGATGGCATGTCAATAACATCCTATTTACAAAGGAAAAATAAATGTATTTGCGGACTTGAAATTAAAATTAAATTAAAACCTCAATAGCACCAAAATCACTAATCGGACAAATCGAGCCCAGAGTTTAGGTTTAGGCTCAAACGAGTTAATTTCTAACAAAATTTGCTACAAATAGGTCAGATTTCATTCATAAGTTAAAATGTCTTAACATTTTAAATTGCAAAGATATTCTTTTACTACCTAAGCGAACTACTGTTTGTCAGAATAGCTGCAAATTAAATCTTGTGCAATATATAAATAAATTGATTTAAATATTTACCTGAATCAATAAAATCAGTCTTCCAGTTACAGATTCGCTTTGGTAATTGTGTATTTCTCAAAACAGACACATGTATTACACAAGGATAATGTGTTTCAAAGCAAACACTTAAATTTAAGTTGACCATGTACATTCTTGATATTTTAAATTCTTCAATGATAAAACTACAAATGAAAAGAAGTATATGAATATGAATTTAAAGCTATTACTTCATTAAAGTACACGAAAAATTCAATATAGAACATTTAGTTGATATATTGTTGCAAATGTTAAATCATAAACTCTATTGTCAATTCAAAATCATACAAAGTGTGAACTGTATTTTTTGTCTGCAAATAAGTATGAGTATTAGATAGCTCTTCACATTGTCAATGTTTATTCTGTATACTATTTTGACTAATATTGGAAATTAACAAGATAACTGAATCATGAAACAACATAATATACAATTGCATGTAGTAACTACTTAAATAAGGTTATTGATGATCACAGGACTGTTTTACCTATCAATTCTGATAGGAAATGACCTTTAAGAGCACGTTCGAATAATTTCCACACTCACATTTTCAAAGGACAAAAATAAATCTCAAAAGGTTTTCTTAGTTCAAAGACTCATAATTCCTACAAAAGTAAACTGATCAAAATTCTAATGGATATCCACATCTTATATTATGTCCTAGAAAGTTTGATGTATGATTATATAGAAGTTGCGCTGATAAACGTCTGCAGTTGTATATCTATGTCTTAATATCAATTTAAATGAGAGAAAAAAAAAAACATTTAATCATATGTTTTGGTCAATATGCAAAACATAACTTCCTGTCGTTAAGCACATAGTATGTCCCAATTATCTCATTGGTTTCATGAAATACTGTTGTGTGATTTCAGATGAGGTGGGATTACAAATGCAGGTCTAATGATCAAACACTGCATCCTTCGTGATTTCATTGTATTGGGTATTATTTAACGCAAACCGCCTTAATTCGGGTACAACCCCTCTTTTTATATTGAAAGCAGATAATATATATATATTTTATAAGAAAAATGAGAAAAAGAAGGACGGCAGCTGTATTCCTGGAAACTAAACGACCTGTAATATATAGCTGATGATCTTATTTACATTTCATTTTCATATTTTGATCTGAGCGTCACTGATGAGTCTTATATAGACGAAACGCGCGTCTGGCGTATTAAATTATAATCGTAGTACCTTTGATAACTATTGATATAGGTGAATCATTATAAAAACTATCAATACTTACTCAAGGTGAATAAGACCATGTAACTTGAAATGTTCTGACTTGCCAAACTCGTAGTCTAAAAGATTTATAGTATGAGTCATTCTCTCTATCCCTATAAATAGTTTCCAGTTACAAGGATCTAACTTGGTGTAAGTTGTAACAGTCCTGTCAAGTATTCTGACATCTGTACAGCATGTAACACCAGTACAAAAATCATGTAAATGGCATCTGGTGGTGTTGTCAAGTGGTGGAAGGCTCAACTGTTTCGGGCATCCTGTAAAAGAAAAAAAAACAGTGTCTTCCTTGAGAAACTTCTAGTAAAGGTAATCAGGATGCTCTTTTGCAGTTAACTACAACTGAGAACACAGAGTTCAATCAAGAGTAGTGCTTTCAATTGATAAACGAAATCATTACAGATATATTTTAGTAGGAGTTGGTTTGTATAAGAAAAAGCAGAACATAGTCCATGACACTGAGGTCAAGTTTAGAACCCGTTACATTTATAAGCTGACAAATTACATTTTGTAGAGTTGTGGAAATTTCAGACCATTTATGCATTCTGATGAGGAATTGTATCTCTTTCATCTGCTGCTGCTTTGTTACATTTGTGTTTGTTTTTATAGTGATTAAGATTATAACACAACGTTGACTGCTGTATCCTTGTATTAGAAATGTTTTACCTTTTATGTGTGTTTGTTTTGTTCAGACATTGTCAATATAATGGAATTTTACGTGTCTGTTATACGATTGAGAGGTTCAGATAAATATGAAACCAGGTTAAAACAATCATTTTCTGCAATAGAAAACAACTGTACCAAGCCAGGAATACGACAGATGTTATCTATTCATTTGATGTGTTTGAGCTTAGATTTTGTCATTTGATTTCTAACTTTCCATTTTGAATTATCTAATAAAAGCATTCTAATAGTTTAATGATTTCTACATGTTTTTTCCCTAATAATCCTTGCTTTCTAACTGGCCTTTTTGTTTGCCTATGATAACGAACACAACATTGTTTTAAGGTACATAATCTGAAAAAATTTGAAACCTTCATTGCATAGATTTTAAACACTCAACCATTAATTCCTAGAGCAAAGAGTTTCGCCAATCCCCTGAAGACAATATGCTAAATAATTATTAACTTATAATCACATGCACAGCTATTAGTTAATTCAATTTTAATTTTGTGTGTATATTATTCATCACCCTTATTCCATCCATTTTTGCTTGGAGCAAACGGTAGTTCCTGCTGATTACACTGGTCTTTTAGTAAGAACTGAGCTATATCTAGGCGATGCAATAATTCTGATATTGTGTGTGCTGGTAATAGTGAGACTGATCCATCTAAACCAATGTCAGTTAAATATGACCTCAAAGAAAAGTCTGAAAATAAGATATTAAAAGATATTACCTTACTTATTGTATACAATTACACTCGAACAGATACATGAGCTATACTGTTTACTTCACATATTTTATTTTTTCCCATAACATGATATACAATTACATTTTACTTTCTTTTCATACTCGTTTCAACATGCTTAAATCAGGCATAATTGAACAGTTTTAAAAGCTTAAGTTTTCATATTTTTTTTTTATAATATTGAGTAATGGACTAATCGAATTGTAAGTATATTTGTCTAATTGTATTAGAAATTTTACCTGGTATTGTAAAAGTCTTTTCTAAGTCACAAGAAGGTTTTGGGAGTCTTGCTTCTTTCAACACAATAATACTGAATTCACATTTTT
Organism: Mytilus edulis; assembly: GCA_019925275.1. Lineage (NCBI taxonomy): Eukaryota > Metazoa > Mollusca > Bivalvia > Mytilida > Mytilidae > Mytilus > Mytilus edulis. The sequence goes on from CM034351.1 coordinate 80,707,841, forward strand.
CAAGTGACTCAAAGCAGATTGATACATTTACACTAAATACAACAACATTCTCGCTGCTAAAATCGTCAATAGTATAGCTGAAAAGCAAGCAAATATATTTCTTTAGAAAACACCGAGCTAGATAAAAAAAAAAAAGTAGTTTGTCTGCGTAAGAAGCAACTTTAAAGTACTTTGACCAATAATTAAGATAGATTTAAAAATAAATAAAATAGAAAACAAGTATTTATTTGTTTTTGCAATCCAAGGTGATAGTCCTATTAAAAAATATTTTTGATACAATACACAGAGTAGTTAATAAACCACTCATCAAATGGGTCTAAAACAAGGATGGTCAAAGAAATACTATATTTATTTTTCATGATGAATCACATATTCGTAAAGGGACCTTTTGATGTTTTTTTTTAATTTACTAACTTGGTAACTACATCGCGTATATATTCAACAAAACTTACTTTTTTTCTTTGTTTTTCAAAACGGACAGGGATTGTCATGCAATATTACTTTGTTCAATAACAAGTAAGAAGAATATCAGAATGCATTACACTGCACATCATTGATTGATAACCCATAACTTGGCTAAATTCGTAAAAAAGTTTATTTTGATTTAAAAGACCAGATTTGAAAAAAAGGCATTTAAGGAAAACGTATCTGTCAAATGATACAAATTGATTGGTTTGTATTTCAAATTGTGATAGGCTAAAATATTCAGATATCAGTACATAATATTTAGAAACATGTAACGTACAACATGTAACGTACTTCACAATAAAGACACCATATAAATTTAAACTCTGTAACTTTCCCCATTCATAGTCCAACAAAGAATAGTTCAAAGCAATCTTTTCTATTCCAACCATAAGTCTGGAGTCACACATATCCAAATCTATGAAGAAGTTAACCCCTCTTCCAAAGTAAGGCAATGTTATACAGCAATCAATAGCAGTACATTTCAGTGGAATTCTGCATGTAGCAAATGATGATATATTTTTAAACAAATTGACTTTCGAAGGACATTCTGAAATGTAAAAGAATTTACCACATTCAATACATAAATTAAAGAACGCAACAAATCCAATCTATCAAAATAATGCGTGTAATATGTATATTCAAAATTTCGGTTTCACATTTTTTCTTCTGCATTTGCACCGAGTTTATATAAACATGCATATATTTCATGTTGTCATGCTTTGTAAAATGTCTTGTTTTGCAAGTACACAGTAAAAATGACTCTAAAAGAAGTTGTGTCATACTCGATTTTATTTGAAAGTGGAATTCTCTGTATTTTTTACTTGAATAGTCCAAAATTGCTTTACAAGAAACAACTCTTATAAAGTGCCACATTATTTCGTCAATTTTTATTTTAATTGGTTATATGATCCTCGAAAATATACTCATATTAATTTATTAAACATTCACAAGTTTTTTACTGACAGGCATACCATTCATCAGTCTGCACCCAAGCAACGGTCAAAATCGTTATATAGATACAGTTTCTACTAAGGGAGTCATCAATTAATACTTGTGGTATTGACTTTTTTTTTTATCTTGCATTGCTGATATATTTTGCTGCTTACAGTTTCTGCTATCTATTATAATTTTTTAGGAGTAGACTAAAAAGCCAACAAATGTCATTTCAGGTGTGTAGCTCCTTGAGGAATCATGCAATTGATTCGATATTAAATAAAACTTGTGTTGATGATCATTTGCGTATTATCTTTCTTATATTTTAGATCTTAGGAAAAAGTTAAAATAACCAAAATACCGATCTCCAAGGAAATTTTTAACCGGATAGAGGTAGCCGCAAAGTGGTGATTAAAAGTTAACATGGTCTTTTTTAAATTATGAATTATATATCATATTTGTTTCATTATTGCGAGCAGACTTAACCATTTATCAAACCATTATGTCTTTGTTGAGCTGTGGACATCTGCGAACACTCTGTTGATTTTAAATATGTAGAAATTCCAAGTCTCTCCAAAACTGTAGACTTGTCGAGTTCTGTTAGTGTTGTCAAACCTTTCTCTTTCATATAATGATGTAGTGAAAAGTCTGTAGGAAACGCAATGAACATTAAAAATTTATCAACTGCACATAACTGTTTGAAAAAAGTTAATATATGTGTGTATTTGGACATCATGCCAGTTTAAATTATATTGGATCATTTAGGTTAAAACTGTAAAACTCTGGTTAATTTTAAGAATCTTTGATAAGGAGTAAATGATATGAAATACATCTTGACTGCATGACTTGCGCTAGATTTATACGACAATGTATAATACTCGTCAAAGAAAAAAATGCTATTATGTTGTTCTGTTGGTGAAAACATTTGCAATAGTATATATTTCATTTCTAAATTGTAAATGATTTTACCTTTCACCTTGAATTCATTCCTCCAGTCACAAGTTGGTTTAGGCAGTACCGCATTTGTAAAAATATGATGGTCTACACATTCAGCAGGCTCCCAGCACAAACTCAAGATTAATGAGATCAAATAATGTTCGTCTGCATATAGATCAACTAATCTGAGTCTATAAAAAAACATCAAGACATTCATTAAAGGAGTTGGTCCGGTAAGGTCCGATTATGGCCTCAAATTTCAGGTTCATCTGACGAAAGATTTTGATCACTTTTTAAACACTTAAGTGTCTATTTTATTTGTTTATGTAAAAGATTTTAACTGATTAAGTCATTAAAAACGATCCGATTCAAGCTCAAATATGAAACATCTATCAAATATGCCGGAAATGTCACTTTTCAGATGTTTTTTGTCAAAAATGAAAGTGGCCGCATCTGTGTTCATCCTCAACCTTTATATATGTTATGTATCATCATCAAATACAACTTACATTTTAATATTAAGGATAAACACGAATGCGGCCACTTCCGTTTTACACGAAAACCGTCTAAAATTTAACTAAAATGTTAGAATTGTGAAGTTTTCAATAATTTAGCATGACTTAATGGTGTTAGTACCCGATATATGTGCATTGAATTAAAAAAAAAGCCCATATTTATATAGCAGCAGCATTCTATTGTCCAACTAAAAGTTTACATTTTAACAAAAAGAGCAATTGAAAATATGAACAATATATTATTAGAGAATCGTTTAGCCAATATTCATACCTATGCATTGCGGTTAATATAGTACTGTACGTACAATTCGCCTCCAGCCAATTAAAATCTGTTCAATCTATGTTAAGACTTTATAGTACTTGTTATTTGCCGCTACATATTAACACTATGCTGAATTATCTGAAAAGCTTTGAAACCGTTATGACCTGACTGCAAGGGAATTGTCTGAACAGTACATAATTTACCACAGTATATAAAATTGAACGAAATACTGAAAATGACTGAATGATATATTTGATCAGACTTTTCAGATGTTAAAAGATCAAAATGACTGCTTCAGATCAAAGTTGGTTTACTAGTTACAGGTGAATTGAAATATATCAAAATCTATTGATTTCATTTTTTATACATAATATAGGTTTAATTAAAACCAACTTAAACCTTTCATATTTGTTTTTAATTTGGTCTACGCCATAAGTCATAATACTTACCTCAACCTAAAGACACCATACATATCCATGTGTCTCCATCTTCCCCATTCATAATCGTTTAATGTTGTATTGATTATAAGTTTTTCTATTTGAAAGGTCATGATGTACCTACAGGGGTCAATGTCTATTCTGACATAAAATGATCTGCCTATGACATCTGATTCCCTACAGCATTGTAAACTTAAACATGTTTTGTCAAGGTAACATGTTATCACAGAATCATCCAAGGGTAATAACTGTACTGATCTTGATCTGCAATCTTAAACAAAATTTACAGGATATTTATATATGTAGATATAGAAAGTTCAAACAAGCTATGCCATTAGAGCATGTGAATTACACCCTTTTGTTAGGAAAAAAGAATCTTAAAAGGTACTTTTTGCGTTTGAATTGTTTTATATTGTCATTTGTGGCCTTTTATTGCTATTTGACTATGCGGTATGGGCTTTGTTTATTGTTGAAGGATATACGATTATCATAGTTGTTGATTTTGAACTAAGTGTTTACAAAGCTTCGATTTTTTCGAAATAATGGGGATTTTCGAAATCAGGTATAGATAACATCAGCTTTTTTCGTCATCAAAGATCTTTTACTACATTTCGGATATTTTCCCTGTTTCAACACAAGAATAAGTTTTTAGTCAAAACAATTGCCCGTATTATGAATAAAAGAATCATTTTATCGTCAAATGCATATCCAATTGTTCCTGTTGTAACAAACAGAGAAAATAATAGGAAACATATAGTTCACATTTTAACATTTCACCTTCTCTAACATTTAATGAAAATTTTACAATATTCCTTTCAAAATCGGACTACTGTATTTGGTACATGTTTTCAATAGTGTGTACATTAAGGTACAGTATTCGACAATCAATTGATTCGACAAGAGTTGATTTTTCCTTCAGGTTTTAATTCAATTCAATTAAAAAGAATGAATTGAATAGACACATTAACGATCGATTTATTCAACGGATCTTTAATGATAGATAAGATCGATAACGATTGAACATTGTTTGTCGATTCAATCAACTCAATTTATTAATGATGGAGACTCGATCGTAACGATCGATAACGATTGATACGATCGATGACGATTGAACATTGTTTGTCGATTCAATCAACTCAATGCATATGTGTTATGACGAAGACTCGATCGTAACGATCGATACGATCAATAACGATTGAACGTCATATGTCAAATCAATCAACTCAATTTGTTTTGATGAAGACTCGATCGTTACGATCGATACGATCGATAACGATTGAACGTCATATGTCGAATCAATCAACTCAATGTGTTTGATGAAGACTCGATCGTAACGATCGATAACGATTGCACGTCATATGTCGAATCAATCAACTCAATGTGTTTTGATGAAGACTCGATCGTAACGATCGATACGATCGATAACGATTGAACGTCATATATCGAATCATTCAACTCAATTTGTTAATGGTAACTATTTTATACATTTTATTAATAAAGATGAAACAAAATAAGTTGTATTACTGTATTTCCAACTTCAGCATTGATGGAGATAAACTCTATGAAAATAATACATGTCAGAATAGGTACAGAGATATTAGTATAGTGAACATAAAATGAACACACAATTGAAAAATATACAAAAGTTGAAGCATAGGAATTTGCTGTTTCAAAGACTTTTAACAATGATAAAACATTTTCAACATTAATTCAAGTTTGCAGAAGGTTCATAGAACCAGTTTCAGGAGAAAAATATGTATGTGATAAAAATGTGTATAGTAGTAGCCAGGTTATGACAGTAGTATATATAGAACATTAAAAGGAAGAAGCTGAAATGAGTAAACTTTATTTCAAATAAATAGTATAATTCAATGTGCCTGCTTGTGCTGTAGTATGTAAAGATATGCCGGCTTAATTGCGCCTATAATTTTTTTTTATACCTGTATGAAATATGAGCCATCTAGCGTCGTAGACTGTGTTGATGTGCCTTCTATAGCGCAATAGGCTGTGTCAATTTATCGCCTAGCACTGAAATCTATGTTATTGTTTCAGACTAAGGTTAGGGTTAGAGTTAGGTTAGAGTTAGGGTGTAACTAACACTAATCCCAAACAACAGTAAGACTGTAATAAATACGGCTTCTAGCGCCGAAGGCTGTGTCAATATGCCGCCTAGCGCCGTAGGCTATGTTATTGTATCTGACTTAGATTGGGGTTTAAGTTAGAGCCATAGTAAGACTTATTAAATATGCCTTCTAGCGCCGTAGGCTGTGTCAATACGACGCCTAGAGCCTTATGCGTATGTTATTGTATAAGACTAAGGTTAGAGCTAGAGTGATGGTAATAGTAAATCTGTATTAATTATGCCCTCTTAGGCCGTAAGCTTTGTTAATATTTCGCCTACCGCAATATGCTGTGTCAATATGACGCCTAACGTCGCAGGCTATGTTATTGTGTCATACTAAGGCTAGAGTTCGGGTAATAAAAAGACTGTATTGAATATGTCATCTAGCGCCGTAGACTGTGTTGATGTGCCTTCTAGCGCCATAAACTGTGTGTATATGCCGCCTAGCGACGTAGGCTATGTAATTGTGTTATTGTCAGACCAAGGTTAGGGTTTATAGAATTCAGGCAACAGTAAGACTTACGAATAGAGTTATAAATATGCAATATACCCCCATAGACTTGTTGATTTGCCTACTAGCGCCGAAGGCTGTGTCAATATGCAACCTAGCGCAGTATGCTTTGTTCTTGTGACATAATTAGGTTAGGGAAAGAGTGAAGGCTGTAAACATGTAATAAAAATGATTAGACTGCATGGTCCGTTGATTGTGTCAATATACCTCCAAGCACCGTATGTTCATTGTTGTGTGCTTGATTTGATAGTATAGTAGAGTGCCGTTAGCTGTGTCAATGTGCCTTCCAGCAATGTGTGCTTTGACCATGTCACATCTAGCTCCACTGACCGTGTTAATGTGCTATACAGCACCGTAGTCTATATCAATAAAAAGTTAAATCACAAAAATACTGAACTTAGAGGAAGATCCATTGGGAAAGTCCATAATCACATGGCAAAATCAAATAACAAAACGCATCAAAAACGAATGGACAAGAACTGTCATATTCCTGACTTGGTACAGGCATTTTCAAATGTAGAAAATGGTGGATTAAACCTGGTTCTATAGCGCTAACCCTCTCACTTTAATGACAGTCTCATCAATTTCCGATATTTTTACATTGATGCGTTAAATAAACAGACACAATAAATAAAATAGTCAAAATATGGGTACATCAGTCATCATCGTTTAACAATTTTAAAAGTAACAATTTAACAGAACACAAAAACATCTACTATCTACGAACACATTTATTGATTTGAGTGTCTGACGTCAGAAAATTTTATACGTCACATAAATTTGTCGTTCAATGTGCGTACAAACAATTTTAAAATTTTCATGGGAATGTTAGCATACAGGGTTAAAAAATCAAAAGTATGTAAGAATAAATTTAAGAAATAGACCGAGATTTAAACTAGTCCAAAAGTTATATATAGAATTTATAAGAATCCGAAAATAGTTAATTCCACTACGCGATTGAATGATTTTGACGTTTGTGGTTCAACGTATATTGTAATTCATAATAGAAATATATCATAATGACATATAATAGAACGATATCATATTGACGGGATCTTTTAAAGTACAGAGTCACGTTATAAGAACAAAAGAAATACAAAAAGTCGCAAATACAAAACAAACCACAAAAAAAATGAAAGCCAATACAAACACATTGACGAGATGTATAAGTACCGAGCCACGTGAAACGGATATCACATGAAACCATTCAACAGTAAAAGTAATAATAATAATAAAACAAAGACAAATGAAAGAACAATAAAACACGTTGTTAAGATGATAAACAACATCAGTACGCAGAATCTATACATCAAGACCATCGTGTATTATTTGAGAAGTTGATACGGAATATTTATCAACAAGGTATTGGTACCTTCCGATGAACTTCTTTAGAAAAAGAACGAGACGTTCTTTGACATACCCCTGTTTCATCAACTTTCTACTCAGACACTGATGACGTTTTACAAAGTCTGAATAGGAGCTGCAAGCTCTTGAATATCGAATAAGTTGGGAAATATATATCCCATATGCAGGTGAAGTTGGTATATTGCTACTAAGGTGGGGGGAATTTATAATTTCAAAATTAAAATCGTCTCGTTTGTCATAGATTCTGGTACTGAGATGACTGTGTAAGTCAAATTCCAATGTGCCATATAGCACTGTGAACAATTTACAGAGTTGATTAATCTTATACAATATTTTTAATAGGAAGAAACATCAGACATGAGTTTATAATATGGATCAACCGTGGCACAATTGTATAATTGAGTACTTGCCAATTATAGATCCATGTATGTACACAGAAAAATAGAATATGAATATTAAGATAATTCTTAGATAATTGACTAAATATACATGATGTTGTGGTTTTATTTTGCATATTTGTTATTCATACTATTTTACAAATAAGTAGTTGTGATATGATTGCTAATTAGAAACCTCTCAAACGGTGTCATCCTGGTTTGCCCACTTTTAATTACAAGCATATGTAAACATAGGGGGGTTTGTTGTTTTAACAATTATAGTTTATTTCTGAATTATAGTCATATTTTTTACCATGTATTTAACATGTAAAATTTTATAAATGATACAATATTCTGCTACTAAATCAAGCAAATGTACAAACATGTTTTTATTTGATATAGTTTTTAGCAGGAAAATGTATCGACTATGACAAATATACCTTTTATTTTACCAGTAACATTTTTATAAAAGATACTATATTCTGCTATATTTTATCGAAGAATATGTGAAAAGATAAATTTATTTGATATGATTTAAGTGGGAAAATGTATTGAATTTGACAAATAGAAAACAAAATAGAGAAAAATATGTACAAAAATATTTATTATTTTAACAACCTATCAATGAATAGTTTTAATTGTTGGAACATTCTAAAAAAAAATAGAGCAAAAAGTAAAATAATGAATTAAAGATTAGTATATATTTTTTGAAATTTAAATAAATATACTGAAATTTAAAATTAAAAAATATCCAAATAATCCTTACAAATAGAATATAAATACAACTGTTCAGGAGCCAAGCTTTACAAATGAAACAATTTGAACAGTAATCTGCATTCAAGGTATCATTTTCTTCCTAAAAAATTCTGTTAAAAAATGATACATCGCTTATCAATTTCAGTAACAATTCACCCGGAAACAATGTTTATTGATTACAAACAGCAACCAACAACGCAGCACAGACAATTTTCATAGGGGAACCATAAAAGTCTGCTTGCCAATTTACCCAGTGCACAGAAATGTTGAATACAGTCATATTATAAAGACTAGATGTGTCAAAGCGACACGAATGGCCCCGTCTCAAAAATGACGGAATGACAGAATGACGGAATGACGGAAAGACAGACAAGGTGTAAAACTATATGGCACCGACAACTTCGTTGCGGCGGTATAAAAATGAAGACATCACTCGATTTTAACGACTAGCCGCAGTATTACCTCATGTTCCACCCCAATTTGTTGAGGAGGCTTAAAACTTTAGAAGACATTGGTGAAGCAGACAACATACCCGCTACAACATTATTTACTGATTCTAGTGACAGAATTATGGCTTGAAGGATACCGCTTTCTATGAAACCACTACTACACATTAGGACCACGCGCCACCAATCACCTGGAAGGATGGCACATTAAAATTTTAAAGAAGAGACTCCAGTTGTCTCTACGTGATCATTGAGTTACTGAAGACTCAGGCACTAACATAATTTTAAAAATATTATCCAGTTAGACACCAAACTCCAATTTCTGAAAGACAGTTGCCAACAAGGAATCATCAGTGGATATACTACTCTAATATTGCATCCCATCGTCTCCATTTCAATTGAACAACTTAGTGAAATATTGTTATTTGGACTTTTTAAATATAATGTTTTGTGACTTTTGAAATATATAAAAAATATTCTATTTCCAATTAATATACATACAGTGCCCGATATTACTTGTTTTACCATAGTGCTTAAAGTTTATTCATTTCCTTATGCAATGCATGTATAAATTTGATTCATATATTATATACATTAGGCTTGCAACAAAAGAGAACTTGTATTTGAGTATTTATACCATGAAAATTATTCAGAAACTAATGAATTAAGACACTTTTATAAGTGAATGTCATTGTTTTGTCTTTAGTTGTACATGTATGTTAAATGAATAGATTAAATTGATATTAAATTATTAATAGAATTTTTTTTTTAACAAATCAAAATGGAATTACAAAATAAAATATATATGAATATAGTAAGAATGCACTGCTAAACTATATTCCCTATATTGCAGCTTTGAAAATTAGATCACATATATTGTCATAATATTATTGTATACTCTGTAACTACTGTTTTTTGCTGTCTTTTGTCTCTGCTGTCATATATTGTATATATTTTCGTTTGTAATAGCATGTATATGCTTCATGCAAATTAAGTATTCATTCACATATTTCCTAAATTGGAACAGACTATACAATTGTATGCTCATTTAACCTTTTGTCTTTTTTGTTTTCTTTACTAATAAATAATTGGTATAATTAAAAGTGGGCAAACCAGGTGTAAACCCTCTCAAACGAGTAGCCAGAATGTAAACAACTTCTTTTTTATTATCTAAATATGTACACATAAACTGGTGTTGAACCAGAATAATATATACATTCAGCTGACTAGGTTGACAATTTGGATAAACCATGGCACAATTGTGTCGATTGAGTACTATCAAAACGTTCGTCATCCATACTTGCCAACAAGAAGATACAGTTGATTGAGATTACTATATTACTATATTACTCACAGTGGCACACTAGCGCTCATTAAATAACATCAATACTATCGAGCTTCATGCATAAAACGAATATACAGTAGCTACTAGTATATTGATTGTATTGATCTATCTTGGGACAAATGTATTTATAAAATTGGTACCATCGTGCAATAGTTGATTGAGTTGAACATATTTATTAACTGTGGCTTAAACGCAACACTTGAACATCAGAGTTGACTGAGTTGACCATATTTATCAACCGTTGAATAATCGTATTGATTGAATACGATTTATATTTTCGTGATTAGTTTATAATATTAATGAAGAGTTAATTATATTGATCAAATGTGGCACAATCGTAACGATTGAATACGATCGATACGATCGTGCAACGTTTAAAATGTAAAAATAGAGTTGACTGAGTTGATTTTGTTGATCAACTGTGGCACAATTGTAGCGATTGAATACGATCGATACGATCGTGTAACGTTTAAAATATAAAAATAGAGTTTACTGAGTTAATTATATTGATCAACTGTGGCACAATCGTAACGATTGAATACAATCGATACGATCGTGCAACGTTTAAAATATTAAAATAGAGTTGACTGAGTTGATTATATAGATCAACTGTGGCACAATCGTAACAATTGCATACGAGCGATATGATCGTGAAATGTTCAAAATATTAAAATAGAGTTGACTGAGTTGATTAAATAGATCAACTGTGGCACAATTGTAACGATTGAATACGATCGAGCAACGTTTAAAATATGAAAATAGAGTTGACTGAGTTGATGATATTGATCAACTGTGGCACAATTGTAACGATTGGATTCGATCGATACGATCGTGATCGTGCAGAGTTTGAAAAAAGAATAGAATTGATTAAAGTATAATAATAGCACAGTTGACTGAGTTGATATATCCCGACATGAATGAAGTATGTTAATTTGGTACAAAAATTGATTGAATCGACAAACTGATACGATCGAGTACAGTTGACAAGATAATTATACTACAAAATAAAATATGTAGAATCAATCGATTGTCGAATACTGTACCATAGTATCGACAATCGATTGATATAATTTAGATGACATAAAGAGAATATGGGAGATTTAAAACCCCGCTACAGCCTGTCATCTCAGAAAAGATTTAGGTAATACTGCCTACCGACGAACAGTTAGATAATATGCTTGTTCAATAGACAGACAAGGAACATATTTTGTTAACGTGTCATACAGAGTAAAACGTTCATATAAATGAATATATATATTTTACATGCACACGTATAAAAACTGCGGTTTTTATCCAACGCAATCATAGGTTTGAGCGTAGTTTTCAATTTAGACTCGTATATATATATATATATTATACAACTCGTCTAAACATCAACCCAACAATGTTAGATCTGTAAATTTGCTTTCGCAAATTTTTTGTTCTTCCCTCGTTTATATATATTTATACAGAAGATACCAAAATCATTTTTTACTTTTTTCCCCATTTAACAATATATTTTATTAATCCAGATATAAGTCTGTCACTTAAAGTATTTGCTTACTTGTTGTCCATCCTTCAAACTGCGAAGCATACACTGAGAAATGGTCATGTCTATCACACTGATCATCCAGTAAAAATTCTGCTATCCCCAGTTTATCGAGCAACAGTAGTGTAGTTTCAGATGATAATTTTCTCGTCAATCTTATTCCATGGTCCTTGAGCCAGTTTTTCATCGACAAATCTGTAATGTTAAACTGCCTTTTTTACAGAACAAGCACATGCTAAAAAAAATCTAACGACTGTCAATTTTAATCTTCAAATACATTTTAATTCAAGTGTTATAATCTGATAGGTACCAGGATTATAATTTAATACGCCAGACGCGCGTTTCGTCTACATACGAGTCATCAGTGACGCTTAGATAAAAATAGTTATAAAGCCAAACAAGTACATCGCTATATAAGTATAATTGATATTCATGTAAACACCTAAGTGATAAATACTGGGCTGGTGATACCCTAGGGGACGAAATGTCTCTTTTGTAATTAAACAGAGCTCTCATCTGAATTAAAGCCAAACACCTGCTATTGCTTCAAATCCTGTACTCATTTATTTTCAAACAGTCGTGATATCAAGATAAATTAAATATTGCTCTTTGTATTTGGATGACAATTCTTAAAAATCAATTGCATATTTAAAGAGGCACTAGCTGTCAAATTCATGTAAAACATTTATTCTCAAATTATAAAGTCTAAAATGAACAGTACACCGGGTATGAGCTCAATAATATGTAGTTCGGATTTTTATTTAAACGCCATATAATTAGTTAGATAAAAAAAAGATGTGATATGAGGGCCAATGAGACAACTATCCATCCAAGTAACAATATAAAAGAAACCCATCATGGTCAAGGTACGAATTTCAACTTGGAGCCTTGGCTCGGTCCGAACAGCAAGCTATAAATACCAAACAAATTACTGTCGATTTGTCCTCCGATTGCCATATAAGAGATATAAATATTAATATAAATAGACTCGTGGAATTTTCTATGTCTGTTTAACTTCATATTATAGATTGAAAATATATATCAATCATCGTTTTTTACCTGTATAAGAATGATATTTGGTAGATCGAATCATTCAATCAAATGATTTACCTTTGTTTAACTTTCCTTTAAATAATTAAACACACACATGCACAATTCATGCAGTATCTATCTCTAGCTAAGGGGTAAGATTGAAGTTCACATAAATACAGATTCAATGAGATCAAATTATTCACTTGCAAGTGAATGATTCGTCATCAATGTTCTTATTTTATTTTGACAAAATTGAACCATACTGGCTGCTAAAACCGATATAATATTTTACTATTTCACTTTCATTTATGATTGAACAAAAAAATCCTATTTTATTTTTTTTACATATCGCGTAGCTAGTGCCCCTTTAAGTTAATTAAATGACCAATATTTTCAGTTTGTTTACAATCCAATTGGCGAAACCCTCCAATAGAAATTCAAAGTTAAGCCTATAGAAATACTAAAAAGGCTCTTTTTGTGCTAAAAAGGAAACTACAACCGTAAGTGAACTCATCTTACTTTGATTATCAGGCCTCAAGCTTGTATTATATGTTATAAAAAATACAATTATTCCTTTATGCATATTGAGCTTATATACTATTGACTGTCACATTTAATTACAAAAGATGTTAGTTTGTTTGACTATCTCCACTTAAACAATCTTTGTATAACTTAAATGAAAATGAAATAATACCTTTATTTTTATATCCTCTACTCCAGTCACAACTCTTCTTTTGCACTTTAGTATTGTATAATACATCTGTATCTGTCACACAATGTCCTTTGTCGTTGAAACAAATTTTTATCTTGAAATCAATAAAATAAACAGATTCTCCAGGAAAATCTGTAACTTTGTAACTGAAACAGAAACATTTATGAGTTGAATTATATTCTTAATTACTTTTTTCATGTAAAAAGACATTAGGTTTTGTGTCTCACTATTTTTGTAGAGTAAGATCAGATCACTTAATAATTTGCCAAGGTTTTTACCTGTCTCATACAGATTTTTGTCTTATAAAAAATCATCATGAGACTTCAGATTTAAATATATGTGAAACTGACTGAATTAAATAAACCTCTCTTTAATGTAACTTGAATTATAGGTTGCACTTTGTAAATACAGCTGTTTCTCAAACCGTTGGGGATAATATTCATTTTGTTTGTTTACTGGTTTCCAGATATGATCTATATGTTTCGCCTGTTAACTTAACATAACTTGGGAATGTTACCAGCATAAAAACAAATTGTTGCTGTGAAATTAAACTCTGAAGTAGGCATACAGTTCAGGTAAGGGTAGTACATAATTTTAGTATAAGTTTAAACTCTAACATGTTCGGGCCATATAAATGTTAAAAATGTGTCAATCCAACCCTATATTTTTACTTTTGAATGAAATAGTAGTGCATATCAACTTTCCATTCTATGATATAATTATTTAAGAGATTTTACAGTAAAAGTGACATAGTTTTAGTCGCAAAGATAGGAAATTGCATTGTCTTTATTAACAGAAATGCAACCTATATAATGGTTCGAAAATTCAAAAATTATAGTTTTGGTCCAATATACAATATATCGTGTAATTGGCTGTTTATACAGTCAGTGGACAAAAGTGAGTTCCACTAAAAAAATGCCCTATCATTTCAACTAAAATCAGTATTTTTCAAAAAAATATTACCAAAAAACTACACAACTGTTTTTTTTTAATATAAACTAGAACACACCCGTGATATCGCGGGTCCGTGACTGAATTAAAGTATATAACTATGCGTAAGCCTTATTTGAGTATTGGTAATTGTCATCATGGTCACCTGATAAAGTCATGCCGATTATAAGAAGTACAGTTTTATCTGCTTTCAAAAACTTTCTGTTTGCACTGGAACTTATCAATTATTGGTAATATTAATTATTTGGAAAGCAAAAGGGCCAGACATGGAGTATTTTTTAATCAACAGCATTGTCCTTTATTAGTTATAAATCAAGTTGAATTCTTTGGATCGCTATTTTACGTCATGCTGGCTAACAAATTGAAAACTCTACCGGCTATACGCCTTATTTTAAGTCTAGATTTTTAGTATTCGTATTGTCATCTTATAAAGTCATACTGATTAAAATACTACAATAGGTAACAGTGTGGTAATGATTGAACTTAGTACATGTAGTGTCAACCCTGTGATTATGACCCGTGTATACAGGAAAATCCTAAATACACCGTTTGGTGGTGCGCCTGTCCGATGCGGAACGTACAGATAAGGTAAAAGGTAACAGGTGAATATACTATTGGTATCTATATCGGAATCGACCAGGAACTTGTTAATTATTGGCAATATTAATTATGTGGAAAACAATAGGGTCGGGAGTGGTGTAATTTTTAACCAACACCATTGTCCTTTATTAGCTATATATAAAGTTGAATTCTTTGATTTGTCGTTTTTACCCGATGACGGCTGACAAATTGGACCTCGTAATTTTAGTATTATAGATATCGTAAGATGTAGAAATGTTTAGTGTTTTATTGTTTATTTGACCTTGATATTATTCAGGCTCATTTTAATTTTCTGACGAGGTGAACACAAAAAAAAAGACAATTCTGGAAAAGTTTGTATTAAGGCGAAGTGTACGTAATTGCACGCCTCTAGCGGAATACGGGATTAAAAACGTTCGTCGTTAGTTACTCAAGTTATCTCCCTTACTCCAAGAAAGGACACACGAAAGAGGGACTACTTTCTGCGGTCTATAATGAATCCAACAAGCACGCCTGTGCTGTCTTTAACCTCATAGAAATTATCTAAATAACTCCAATTAGAAATCACAGCATTCTGTACGTTGTTCTGTGTGCAGCCTGACTTAAAAACACTGGTTTTTTTTGTTTGTTTTAGACGCGTAGGAGAAGGCATTTCGTGTTTATAAATAATATCAACAGAAAGAAAAAACGCCTCACAACAAAATTATAAACAAATAAATAAAACAAATAAACATGTAACAATTTTTCTTCTATTGATATCAAATTAATTAAAATGAAACCTGAATTGACCCAACAACATCGTTTTAAAAAGCCGTAGTCTTGAACGAAAAACATAGTACTGAACGTAAAGTTTTATAATAGGTTACAAATGATTAATGAAAGACGTGTGAATTTAATTGTTTAATTAAAAAGACGTTGAAATGTTCGTATTTTGCGCGATTGAAAATTAAAGGACAAGATTTATATTCATATAAGAAATCAGACGAAACCAAGAGAATAATTTGACCACTTGTGTAAAACTTACCAGTCGGAAGAACAAAGACGGAGAACAAACAAAAAATAAACAAATTATGCCCCAAAAATTGTCTCACTCTAACATTTATCTTAAAATAAGTAAAAATTGTCTTAAAACTTAAAAATTGTCTCACTCTAACATTTACATGTATCTTAAAATAAGTAAAAATTATGTCATTCAACTCCCAGTTTTCAACTTTTTCTACATGTGCAGAAAATAAACAGGTGTCTTCTATTCCGTCCGAAATTTATAGGAAAACTAAATCTAAATTTAGAACCATATTGAAATTGAAAGTACACATCTAAGATAAAATATAAAATGTCATTTCTTCTTTCACAAATTCCAATTTCGGAGAGATATATAGCGAAATCTGTTTTCTTTTATTGTGCCTGTGTGCATCATTCAAAATTAGAGAATGTAATTTTGTTTTATTGTGCCTGTGTGCATCATTCAAAATTAGAGAATGTAATTTTGAAGTATCAAGTCTCAATTCAAGCTTATGAATGAATAGAAAATAGAATTACGGGGGGAGGGGTAGGACCTTTATCAGAACTCCGGGATCGGCTGTTTTTAAGCTCGGGATTTCGGGATTGACCCTTTCGGGATCCGGGAATTCGATTTCCGAATTTCGGGTAGTCGGGATTTAATTTTTTTTAATTCGGGACCTCGCCGGATTTCGTGTTTTTAAGCCCGGGATTTCGGGATCTGGATCCCTCCTTCCCTCCTCCCTCTATTATGGTTAAAGAAAAGAGGTCAGGGAAGTTTTGTGATACTTGTAACTGCAATTTCAAACAAATTCAGACTATTACATTTCGATTTTTTTTTAATTTAACCAAAGTTTACTGCAAGGGATGTTTAACGACCTCGATGATTATCCATGAGGATCTCGCACTCGGTCAGCTCTAGGTTTTCACCTGGTTCATGATCATACAAGAATTGAGAAGCCTGTGGTTTACTAGACTTATAATATGAGACTTCGGAGTTCATATAATTTACATTCAACGTTTTTTATCGAATATTTCAAGGCTTTTTGACTATCAATGTTGATCCCCCTTTCAATTGATTGGATAAAATGAATGGATTGCCGCCCATTAAACTGAAGTCCTATAAACTGACTGGTATTCGAATTTGTTAAACGAAATAATTGGTATCTCTATTGATTCAATACCGTAATGCCGAAAAACAATCATTTGTTTCCGCGAATTCCGAACAGCTAGAAATATATTCCCGAGTTTCAATTTGAGTAACTCGAATAATTCAAGCCCTTTCCATGTCCGATTTTCTCCCACACGAGAAATGTAGCATTCGTACATCAGCTGAATAATACGACTGAATTATTCGGGTTACAATTTGTGTAAATCCCGAATGCACATAAAAGTAAAGGCCCGACTTTCGGAAATGGACTGTTGTAGATTTCAGATTGATTTCCAGAAATAAAAATCATACAAAAATGTTTCACGCAAATATTCGTCTTCAGACGTGTAAAGTTATACAACGGTTACTAGACGATCTGGATTGTGATAAAAAGAAACGCATGCAATGCATAAAATATATAATGTCGTGGCTCAGGAATGTGTTGAATTATACAGATGCTTATGCGGCACAAAGATAAGATTAATTTACCCAAATGTACCAAAAAAATAAGGCACCAAGGTCGAAAATAGTTCTGGTTCATAATGAAGAAAATGTCAACCGGTTTCTAGCTTGGTGAACTCCGCATGCACCCGAATATAATAGACAAATACAATACAATAGTACACAAAACGTAACATAAAGAACTAAAGACCGAGCAACACGAACTCCAACAAAACGGTATATATTTCATACACGTATAGGACTATATGAAGCGTCGTAACTGTTGCGGCGACGTCAATAACGTTGTCGTTGTTTTTTGTTTTTTTTACACTCAAGATTCAACTTTAACAGGATATAGCTTGAAAAGTAGCACGGTTGCTAAGGACTTTCTTTGCACCAATCGACTCCTCAGACATTTTAGAATCGTCTCATAAATTAAAAAAAAAATCGATTGTCTAATATAATAGAAAATCTTGGAAATGTAACAATTTTTGCCGAATTTCACGATTTTCCCTATATATCCTTTGTAATTTTTGTGTCTGATGCTGTTAACTTCAACAGCTCGTATCTCAAAAAAAAAAAGCGTCGTAACTGTTGCGGCGACGTCAATAACGTTGTCGTTGTTTTTTGTTTTTTTTACACTCAAGATTCAACTTTAACAGGATATAGCTTGAAAAGTAGCACGGTTGCTAAGGACTTTCTTTGCACCAATCGACTCCTCAGACATTTTAGAATCGTCTCATAAATTAAAAAAAAAATCGATTGTCTAATATAATAGAAAATCTTGGAAATGTAACAATTTTTGCCGAATTTCACGATTTTCCCTATATATCCTTTGTAATTTTTGTGTCTGATGCTGTTAACTTCAACAGCTCGTATCTCAAAAACGAAAACTGTTACCCCCTTTTTTTATTTTATTTTCCGATTTATTTTTACAAGCAGAATCTAAATGTAAAATTAAAAAAAAAATCCATTGTGTAGTTTAATTACGTACACTTCGCCTTAATCTAACCAAATTAGAATTCTAAAACTTTGCATTTTTTTTTTACCTAATAGAAAAAGAAAACATTCCTCGCAAAAATGATGGCCAAATAAACAAAAAAATTGTTAGACATTTCCACATCTGATAGTATCTTTTTTTTTTTTTAATAAAAATTGCTCAAAAAGCCACTTGGTAATATTTTTTGGTAAATATAGATTTTAGTTGAAATGATAGGATATTTTTTGAGTGAGAACTCACTTTTGTCCACTGACTGTACTTCTAATTTAGTATTTCTGCTTTGATATTAACTGGTCTATGCCCAAAAGTACAAAAGACTTTTTTAAACTTACATTATTTCGATGACCTTGGAAATGTGAATGTTTTGTTGAACACCAAACTGAAAATCTCCAAAAGAAAAATGAAACTGATATTTCTCTATACCAATACTGACACGATAGTTACAGGAATCTATATCCATGAAAATATTGATATTTTTCTGCAACAGTTTTATTTCTATACAGCACGTTATTCCATTACATGTAGAATCTAGATGACATACAACTTCTTTTGGTAGAATTGGCAACTCAACTGTTGAACTACATTCTGGAAAAATAAGTTTCTTAAAGTTTATATCTAAAATTTATATTGAATGTTCGTTCTAAACTTGTAAACATCTGTAAGAAATGTGTGTTTATCTAATGATTTTTTTTTTTAAATATTCATGAAAAGTTAAATCAATTGCAATTTTAATCAAATTAAAACATATACACGCATAACAACAAACGTAAGCACCAGGTTAATGAAAAACGAACAAATGATTCGAAGATAAAACTATTTTTTTTTTTATACTTGATGATTTCCAAGTTGATTAAGTCTACTTGAGGATGTTACCCCTTGTCAGAGTTTCCAATTTTGTATTTGATTTCACAACAATATGATAACCAAAAATTCTGAAAATATTGCCAAAACAATTTTCCATGTCAATTTGAATGAATTTTGTTAAGTTGTTGAAGGACAGTAGATCAAAACACAAAATTGAAGGGCAATTACTCAGAAAATGGTCAGTTACTATTGAATACGATAATGTTAGATCTTTGTAAAACTATAATGCAATTTACATTTAACTTAAACAAATTCAGACAATAACAAATGTAGTTCTTTAAATAATTTAGATAATCTTAGCATTCCTTATGTTTATTTGTTAATCATTTTTGTTATTTACAAAACAATCTCAAACAATCGTTAAGGGTACCCAGAACCTTGAACCTTCTCTGCAATTACTGCTCCCAGTGAAAAACTGTAATGTTAAATGTGAGTCAGATGCATTTTTTTTTAATTGATTTCTGTCTCTTTTTAATATTTTTTTATCAACGTTTACAAATGTTTAAAATAAAAACAATGTTTTTATAGTACACGGATGTTCTTATCGCACTATCATTTTTTATGTTTAGTTGAACTTAAATGTTGGGTCTAAATATATACTTATTTGGCATGGTCATATTATAGAGAACATGAATACGAAGTTTTTAGTTGATTGCATAAAAAACTACCTTGACCAGAAACTTTTAACTTCGAACGGGATAGACGAACGAACGAACGGACGAACGAACGAACGAACGAACGAACGAACGAACGGGCGGACGAATGAACGAACAGACGGACAGACAAATGACGCACAGACCGAAAAACAAAATGCCCCTACATTTAAATGGCAAATACAAATATATACTATCAATAAATGTTAATTAAAAATACTGAGTCAGTCTACCACATACATACTGTGAAATGAGGAAAATAGATTTGAAATATTTGCTTCAGACCTAATCTCTTAATGATAAAGAAGTTTCTTACCAATTTCCGTTAAGTTCCATGACCATTTGACAATGTAATTAATATCTTATTAAAGTTAACTCCTTATTTATTTTTTGCAGTAAAATACAGAATATTTTTCGATATGTTAGTCTGCATACTGTCTTTTGATCATGAAAAAAAGAATTTTCTGACCAAATGCCATGTTGTCGCGGAATGGAAGTTCCTTCATAATATAAGTTTCAAAAGGAACAAATATTCTGGAATATTCTGGAATATTATTTCCACAGGAATAAATATTACAGTATTTGTTCCTAACGGAATAAATGGTATAGAATATGTGCTCCAACAGGAATAGATATTATTACAATGTTTATAACAAAGTTTCCATCTGAACTTTTGTTAGGCGGAACAAATATACGTTGACAATACAATTACATGAGGGTTTGATTGATAACTTGCAATTTTAACCTTATACTGTATGTAAATGTCAAGGGTCACAAATATCGTTTCCAAATTTTGCCATTGATACTGAATTCATAGAGGATATATAAGGTGTACTAGCAGGGAAAGTATTCCTATTAAATTAAATTCGCATTTTTTAAGAATTTCTTCTGTTTATCATGTGTGACATACACATTATAAATATCTGTAATAGTCATCTGCTCTCAAGAAATCTATTAAAGCAAGAGTTGCAAGTGGTTAAGTTGACGTCATTCCTTCATAACATTTACGGAAACCATCACAGGTTGGTTGACAAACATAGAATATCTGTATGAAAGATGAGACATACATGTACCAAATTTTTCTCGGGTTTGTACTTACAAAAGCAACACGACGGGTGCCACATGTGGAGCATAATCTGTTAAGACTTCCTTAAGACCTGATATCCCCCCAGTTATTGGTTGAGTTCATGCTGATCATTCTTCGATTTTTTATGTTGTGTTTTGTGTACTGTTGTGTGTATGTTTGTCTTTTCTTTTTTTTTTAAATGGTGTTGTCCGTTTATTTCCATCTTAAATGTAAGAATACTCAGTATCGTTCGCCTTTATTTTGCATGATGATAGGCAATATGAAGAACATCATTAAACATTGTGTTAGTTTTGAGCACAAACTGCTTTTAGCAGTAAATTTGAATTCATTCGTAAACGCATTTGTTAATCTAATTACAGTCTATTAAAGTCGTGTTTAACATTTTCAAAGAGTTCTATTTAAGTTTTCTTAGAATTGAAAATTAGGTAGATCTAGACACAAAGCATATTCTTTTTGTTGAGGTTAAAAATATTAAACAATTACAAGCACTTTATCTTTTTTTCAATAATCAACCTACATATAATTCATGAAATACCATATAGCTACCCTACAAATTAATCACTGCAAGTTCTATTTAAATTAGAGTGATGAATCAGATGAGCAGTACAAATGAGAATAACATGAAATTAATCCTGACATTTTTAACAAGTTTATTTTTCAGATCAGTATTCTAAATTAGGGGTTTTGCATCGTGGTGCCCTTGAATAAACCCCAATTCATCAAAAGTTAAAATTCCCTAACACTCAATCAAACTAACAAGCCTCATCTTTCGAAATTTAGTACGACAGCCCTTAAAGACAAGCCGCTATTTGAAGAAAACACAAAACAGTACCTGATTTCCATCCAAGCTGCTTCATCTTAAAGGTACTAAAATCACAGGACGGATACAGCATGTAGTCAGCTAAACCAAGATCTTCCAAAAGATGTGAGGCCAGCAAACTGTTAAGTACTGTTGTTGTTGAAGGTAAATTCTTATCATTGAGCCATTGTTTCAAACTGAAACCTGGAATTACAATCATTTTCACTATAACGTTATATTTCTGATATCCGTAAATACAAATCGTATTTAAAAGTAGAAAGTTATTTCAAACCAAAAAAATAATTTTAGTTATTTTATTTGATGAAGTCGCTATACAGTTTGTTTATAACTATTTCAGTATAAAAAAAACTTGATATTGCAAATAAAAAATAAAACAACTTGATCATCATTATAATTAATATAACCTTTACTTCTTTCTGAACATCCACATGTGCTTACCAGGAATTATATGTCCACCACTCCAATTACATGGTTGTCTTGGTAGCTTAATATTTTTCAGTACAATGAAGGAATACCTGCAATCTCCATCAGTCTCAAAGCAAATATCAATCTTCATATTAAAAAGAAACATTTTCTCTGCAGTTAACTCCTCTATCTTATACCTATTGCAAATAGAAATGGCCTCACTCATGAAAATACATATAAGAAACACTTATCTTTACAAATGACTCGAAATCTATCAAAATATCTTTAAACCATTGAAATCATAACGATAAAGTTTGAAATGAGAGCAAACCAAATGCAAAAGAAAGTCTTTTATATCAACGAAGTTTCATAGGGACATTATAAGAAATTCATGTTATCGTACAAAAAGAAGATATGGTATTATTGCCAACGAGACAGCTCCTCATAAGAGACAAAATGAATCAGAAATTACCAGCCATATGTCACCGTACGGACTTCAACTATGAGCAAAGCCCATACCGAGTAGTCAGCTATAAAAGGCTCCGAAATCAGAAATGGCTCAATAGCCAGTCAAGGTCGTTAAAAACTCCCATCATAATGGAAAACAATTAATACGGGAAAAACAGCATCCTAAGTAATGTACAAAATAAATGAACGAAAAACAAATATGTTACACAACAACAAACGGAAACCAATGCATAACAGGCTCCTGTTTTTGGTCATGCACATACATGCATAATATGGCGGGATTCAACTTGTTAGCTGGATCTTACCTTGGACAGTTGTGTAACAGTACAACATAAGAACGCAATGCCAAGATATAGGATTCGACAGTTTGTAGATTCATGTTAGAGCATATGTATAATTATATTTAGGTTGCTTTTATAATATCACAAAATCAATATGAATACCCCAAAATCAATATCCAATGATCTAATTGGTAACCTTTTAGAAGTTTATTTAAAGGATTCATAAGTTAACAGGACAGTTTCTAAAGTCCGGGCATGGTAAACAACATCTCTGTAAAAATGATGATGTGCTATCTGAGTTTTCTACAGGTACAAACAGGTCACCAGAACTATAAATGAATGAAACTACTTATTGATAAAGAAAAATTAGCTTCCTTACCCTAATCTCACCACATTCCCGAGTGTTACATTTTGCCAGGTATTGTAGTTGTAGTCAAAAAGGGATATATTCTTTATCATTCTTTCTATTCCAAATGTGATTTTATAATTACAAACATCAAGTAAAACAAAAGTCTCAACGGATGTTCTTAACAAAGGTATATCCACACAACAAGTTGCCCCGGTACAATACTCTGGTAATCTACATGCCATATGTCTTGATAATTTTGGCATTTTCAATTCATTCTTACAGTCTACAAAATAGTGCAGAAATCATCAAAACAAATGTTAAGTATTAAAACAAGAAATATGTTGCACAATGCAAATAAATGTCAATAATCAAAACTTTAAAAAAGCTAAAAAATGTAAAACAAATCAACAGAAATATAGTCTTTCAATTCGGCTATAGTACTGAAAATACATGTTTGATGTTTTCTTATTATCTTTTTTTTACAAACTAGCAACATAAATATAAAATCCTGTAACTAAAATACCGAACACCCGAAGGAAAAACGAAAAAAAACGGGAAGGCCATATAAACTGACAAAATCACACGATTGTTATCCTATGGCACGAGCATTGTTAGCTTAATACCTAGTTTTCTGGTAAACTTAATATCCCACCTTTGTTTATTGTTTCTGTACGTTATATTGAAAAATAATTGTGAGCAACCCAAACCAATATAAACGTGTTTGTAGTTGACGGTAAATTTGACAAAGACGCCAACAAAAATAACTTTGAACAATGAAAAGGGTTCATAGGGAATCATGCTATGCTTTCACACTGACATTATTACCTAATGTATTCCAGCCAGCATTAATAGGATACATATTTTGTTTTGAACATTGCTTGTTATGTAGATATTGAGCTATTCCCAACTGTTCTGTTAACAGGTCTACAGCATAGTCTGGCAACTGCTGTCCTACGGCTATATTCTGATTTAGCAACCAACGGGACAAGGAAAAATCTTTAAAAAATATATTAACCATGTAGTACCAAATAATACTATTTAAAAGTCTTGAGTAATTATGTCCAACTACCAAAATGATGAAAGAAAATTAAAATATGGAAATGCACTGTAGGAAATTTGCAAAATGAAAACTGGTTATCTAACGACAATAAAGAGAACACATCTAATCAAAACTTCTGTCAATGATACAAATTTTGAATGTAGTTTAACCTTTGAAATTCATTTAAATATTGACCCCAAAAAAAATAACAATTAAGTAGATCAATAAGATAACAGCTACTATACCATATTTTTAGCTGTTGCGTATTTCTTATTATTTAAACTAACAAGTAAAATCATATACTCACTTGATATTGAGTATTTTTCATCTAAATCACACAACTTCTTGTACAGTTTTACATCTTTAAAAATCTGTAACTCCATTTCACATTGCATATCTGACTCAAAGCAAACACTTATGTTCAACGCGACAACAAAAGCATATTCACTTTGAAAGTCACTGATTTTATACCTAATGCAAACAAAAAAATTATTAAGCGACAACAAAAAATCAGATTGTTTCTTTTACAAAAAATAGTAGAATGAAATAATAAATGTCTGTTAAATTTTATTGATTTTCTCAAGAAATAAATTTTAATCCTTCATTTTTTATTACGAATTACAACGAATAAGTGTACATGATATTCATTATTCAACTGCTCACACCAATTTAGCAGTAAAACCCGGGGTTACTTCCTATATTTTAAGTGGAACGAGTGTGCCGCAAAATAGGGTCTCTTTTTCATGTCCTGATGGTTAGAACAGGGTCGCTTTTTCATGGCTGTTGTTGAGAAAAAAGATCTTTTTTTAAACAAAGTATTTGTCTAGAACTGGATCCTGTTTTAACTATTTAAGATACAGTCTAGAACCCGGGTCTAGAACAGCATTTACTTTATTCGGTCTAGAACAGGATCCTTCCCGGTGCATATTTAATTAACTGCCTTGAACAGGGTATACATTTTCTGAGTGTGTCAATGTTTTCTGGTTAGAACAGGGTAAAATTTGGCAAGTGCTGTCAGCACAGTTATACTCGAAAGATATAGTCAGTAACCTTCCGGGCAGTAATATAAGTGAGTAAGTCTTGTAGGATAGAGAGGGGATATTCTAATATTCCAATTCTACAATGTCTTACTTACGTAAGTTTCAATAATCCATAGAGAGAAAATACTTCTTCAGCACCAAAATCAAAAGACAGGAGAGATTCTGTTTTTCTGAATTTTCCAACTCCAATAGTAAACTTATTATTACAAGGGTCCAATGTCAGGTAAAAGTCTATTGACATCTTCAGTTTGTCCACAAATATACAACACATGATTTCTGAACAATTATCAGTGATGTTGCATGACAAACCATTACCAATAGGCTGTATATTATAGGGTTCCTTACATTCTATTGAAAAGAAAATATAACATAAAAGCTTAAAGGACACTAATGAAAGAGACTTAAATAACATGTTTGATACAATTTTTTTGTGTACTATGGCTTGCACAAAGGTGTTGTTCTTTACCAATACCTATTCTCAACCACTTTGTGAAATTAACGATACAATCAAGACATTGACCAGTTGATATTGTTAGAGTAGACTCTACCTTGATGCTACCGGTACTGTTTATTTCTCTTCTTGAACCATTTTTATAGCACGCCTTTGTTCCTTAAGTATTAAAAAAAAATGAAGGGAAAAAAGTGTTCCCCTTTTTGTTGTTTGAAATCCCTGATAGAGTAAAATCTTCTGTCGACAATAAATTTACAGATCTTTTAAATGTGTAATCCGTATACATCTATAACCTTGATGCATTATATTGCCCAGTGTCAGAAAAAAAGAAATCGCAAATGATATATTTCAGTTTCAGCTTTTCTGCTTTTCTTTAATGACAAGTCACTTTGATATGCCATGTTATTTTTTATATAATTGGTATTGTTTGAAATCTGTTTGAATAAATGTACATAGAGTATAAAATCCGTTTGAATAAATGTACATATAGTTGTGTTTTATTATTTTTTAATTCACTCATTATATGGGATTTAATTTTTTTTTCTATACAAGACGATTTGATTTTCTCCCAAGAATAAAACGTTTAAAGAGAGAAAGATTTCCATACAAATATTTGATGTTTATGCATGGAATATATATCATGAAATGAAAGTAGTAATTTATAGTGATACGGTGAAAAATACAAGATGTAAAATTTATATACTTCATAAAAATTATGTAAAATGTTTATGAATCCAACTGGTAAACTGGAATACTTGATGGTAACCTTTACAAAAGTAAGTAAATAGCGTAACAGTTCGTTCAAACAGATACATGTAACTGGTTTTTTTCTTCATTTTTACAATTGGATAAATAACTAATTGCGAAATGCACTTCTAATATGTTTGAACAGATGTACAGACAGAGGTAAAACAGTATACCCCAATATTTAAAAAATGGAGAGAGAGAGGAGAGAGAGAGAGAGAGAGAGAGAGAGAGAGAGAGAGAGAGAGAGAGAGAGAGAGAGAGAGAGAGAGAGAGAGAAAAAACCTTTGTCTAAATTCTTTTTTTTTATAAGCAAATTGTATAGCCACTAGGAATATTTGGTTCAATGCCAACAAACAGTTAATATTTCTTAAACATGTGATACTCTGATAATTCATCAGGAACTCATATAGAAACAAAATCACCATTTCTGTAAACATTTGAAAAGAAATCGATAGGGTATAACATATCTTAATATCCTCTTATGGCAACACCTTAGGTTCACTCAAACTATTTATTCAAATTGTTTTCGTGTAATGTGACATGGAAATCACTTAAATAAAAACTGTAGCCTGTATACTACGTGACAATTTGATTTGAATACATTTTTTAACAGTTACACTAAAACAGTGATAGTTGCACTACAAAAGTCTAAAAGTCTGAATAGACCAGTTTTTGTCTTGATTTGCATGAACTTTTACTCGACATTCTCCAAAAGTATGACTTGTGTCTTAATTTTTTTTGACAAATTTTCATTTATATCAAATTTGTATAAAAATTACTTGACATATTCTTGACATTTTGAATATGGTCTTAAAATTTCTTGACAAATTCTTGACATTTAAATACTGTCTTGAAATTTCTCAACATGTTCTCGACATTCTTATTTTTTCTCAGTATGGCTTGACATATTCTGAACATTTTGAATTGTGTCTTAAATTTATTGACAGTTCTGAGTTTAAATCTAATGTTTAAAATAATGTAAATTTGGATGTGTTGATATAAAAAAAAATTAAAATTGAGTTTTTAAATAATTACAAATTTTGATTCCTAGATCGTATAAATTAAATGATTAAAACCAATCATACTGTAGACATATTTTATTCTACATTCATAATATTAAATGTTTATATGGTAAAACATTATTGTACCAAAATGTGGTTTATATATTAATAGCAAATTATGATGATATACAGATCATTCATTTAACAGAAGAAAAATTGTGTAATGTCATCTGTTGGAATATATATTAAGTATTACACATGGACATGATGTTCCACATACATATAAGGTATTCCACACACCCAGAGTACACGCAACTGTCAAATAGAAATTACTGCTTTACCTGTAATAAGCCATACAACTTATCAATTGACCGACCATGCCACTACAATTTAAAAAGTTTGTTCATAGACGAAAATGAAAATCATCATTTTGATGAAAAAAAATAATTGAAAATTGAATATTTCCCAAAGTTTAGTTTAGCCATAATAAATATATAACAGCAAAAGAATGTCACAAACAGTGCAGAATAAGTCTGCTCACATTTTTAGGCGAAATTTATACTGTTGAGATAGTGTCAAGACATATTTAAGACTGTCAAGAATGTGTCGAGACATATTCAGACATTATTTAGAATGTCAAGAATATGTCAAGACATATTCAGACATTATTTAGAATGTCAAGAATGTGTCAAGACAGATCGAGACAATATTAAGAATGTCAAGAATATGTCAAGACAGATCGAGACAAATTTAAGACAGTCAAGAATTGGTCGAGACTAATCGAGACTCTTATCAGTTGATACAGGAAGTGTCGAGAAATTTTAAGACAATGTTCATACTGTCAAGACACTTGTCAAGAAAAATTAAGAACCTTATGAGACAAATTCATACAATGTCAAGATTTTTTAAAAATTATTTAGACAAATCAAGAATGTCGAGTAAAAATTCATGCAAATTCAGACAAAAACTGGTCTTTTCAGACTTTTTGACTTTTGTAGTGTTGTAAAGGTGAAATGGTGGGAAAACATCAATGTAAACTCGAAATCCATGAGGGAATACATTTTTATTAAATCTAACAATACCAACTGGTCAAATTGTGAAATTTCTTTTGTTTTGTCAATAATACAGTCTGGTTGAACCACAGGAATATGCGAAGGACAACCCATATAGTAACGTCACAGTAACATTTACAGAATGTTTTTGACATTTTCCAAACAAAAAAGTTATGTTTGGCTTTATAACTATTTTGATCTGAGCGTCCTGATGATTCTTATGTAGACGAAACGCACGTCTGGTATATTAAATTATAATCCTGGTACCTTTGATAAAGATGACCATAACCTGGATGGGCTAAAAAAAAATTATAACATCAGCTGATGAATGGAAACAATTATGACAAGATGATAACTCACCGGAACTCAAACTCCACCCCTCTGGATGTTCAGTTTTGCCGTTGTGTATTTTACATTCATCTTGATTTAAATATTTCTGAATACCCATTTGTTCAAGTAGTTTCTGAGAATCATAAATTGTTAAACTATCTGTGAGCTGTATTTTCCTTTTATTCATCCATTCTTTTAATGAAAAATCTACAAAAAGAACAACGTAATTACAACATTGGACATTACCAAGAATCTTTTAACCTAATTTCACAAAATAAAATTGAATAATCTACCCGTGAGTTGACTACAATGCATCATGATTTTCCAACTTATATTAAATATATAAGAGTATAATTTACAAAAGGCAGCGACAATATTAAAAATTGTTTTAAAAGCTTGGTTTCTGATGCATTTGGTTACAACTTCTATAGACTGAAAGATTTAGACAAATTGGAATATACAATTTACAACTAAAAAAATAATGAAAAAGAAAATTCATAACAATAATCATTGTTACATGTCGAAAATTATTACATTATAAGTGACCTGGCAAGTACGTAATCTAACACTTAATAAAAAAAAACTTACCTTTCACTTTAAATCCCATGTTCCAATTACATGATTGCTTTCTTATCTTATAGTTCTTGAAAACATCAATTTTGAAAATACAATCTGAAGGATTGTTTGCTTCAAGGCAAACCGAAAGCTTCAGATCAACCATAAACATCTTTTGGCTTGGTAAATCATCTATCACAAATCTAAAAATAATAAAACCATTTAAAATACTGAATGTGTGCATATAACACACAATCACTTTGTTTTGATAAACATTCTGCCTGTATCAAGCCAGGAGCCTGTAATTCAGTGGTTGTCGTTTGTTAATGTGTTACATATTGATGTTTCGTTCATTTTTTTATATAAATAAGGCCGTTAGTTTTCTCGTTTGAATTGTTTTACATTGTCATTGCGGGGCCTTTTATAGATGACTATTCGGTATTGGCTTTACTCACCGTACGGTGACCTATAGTTTTTAATTTCTGTGTCATTTCGGTCTCTTGTGGACAGTTGTCTCATTGGCAATCATACCACATCTTGTTTATATTCAATTAAATATTCAATTAAATATAACAAAATCATCGTCGGCAGAAATATGGGGTTTTTGTATGATTTTTTTCAAATTCATTTCAATTCTTCAATAATCATGCATATGTTTAAAGAGGGTCGACATAGACCAGAGGGACATTCTAACTCATTGATCAAAAATAAATGTCAACACCATGGCTTAAAAAGAAAAAAAACCCAAACAGAATAATTAATAATAGTACAAAAGACATAACATAGAAACTAAAGACTAAGCACACAAATCCCACAAAAAATTGGGGGTGATCTCAGGTGCTCAGGAAGGGTAAGAAGATCCTGCTCAACAAATGGTACCCGTCTTGTTATCATGTCATTTCAAACCCGGTAAATAATCTAATGAGGTAGGTCACATTCGTGGAAAGGGAACGGAGATGTATCATCTGTGAAACGGATATTCCATTATGGTCAACCAACTCTTGATGGCGTCCGTAAAATTGACGAGGGAATGATTTCAACTTCACCATTTGGAACTCTTAGTTTAAAAGATTCCTTGTGAGATCCAATCCTCTATCAAGAAAATCATGATAGGAAATACAAGCCCGGGAATATCGTATCAATTGGATGATGTATACCTCATATGCAGACGCTGCTGGAATGTATATCGGTAAAATAATCCTGATCTTGTAATTAATTCTATTTTCTTAAACTGCTTTATTGACAAAATCTCTTAGTAAAAAAACAACAGTATGAGATATGAAA
Organism: Mytilus edulis; assembly: GCA_019925275.1. Lineage (NCBI taxonomy): Eukaryota > Metazoa > Mollusca > Bivalvia > Mytilida > Mytilidae > Mytilus > Mytilus edulis. The sequence goes on from CM034351.1 coordinate 80,739,132, forward strand.
TTAACACTGATACATAAGTGCGATCTCTATCACCGAATAATAAAGAATTCACGGGTAGACATTTTTTTAATACTGTAAACATTTACATTCGTACATTTGATTATTGGCGAGAATCAAATAAATTCAAAGATAAGAAAAAATAAAAAACTCAAATTGGTGAATTTTTAATTGATAGGTAGAAATTGACTGTTTCACGTGAAACAAAAATTCTGCTTGTAGATTGAATATAATTGGATGTTTCGAAAATTTGAATAACAAGTAAATAGCATGTCAATATTCAGAAACACTTAACTGGGGTTGCTTTAGTGACAATCGAATTTTGTTCATCGTATTGTGTTCCTAAAATTATGAAATGCATGCACACAAAATGTTAATGAAAAATCATTGGTAGAAATGAACAGGCTTTTTGGTCTTTAAGTCAGGAATCTTGACTATTTCATGTATTTCATAGTAAAATCAAAACATTTCTCAGACAATCATGGTATAATTTGAGACAGCTGCTCAATAAGATGAATTGTATCGACTTGTGAAAATCCCATTTTTGCAGATAAAGATGGAATCAAAACGTAATCAATAATATAATCTAATAAATGGAGCAGTGCAAAGTATTTACAGAACTTTTATCAGAAAATAAAATGAGTTTGAAGTCTACCTTCTGATTTTCTACTGCTATATGGTGGCATGATCGTTGTAAATTGACACTATTATTTCAAACAGTTAACACAATTCACGTTCCTTCAAAACACTTTTTATTAGAAATCTCGAGTGCATAAAAATGTTTAAATTAAGAATAGACGCAAAGTTTAAATGCAATAAAAAAATTGACGATTTTTTTTTACAGTCCGTGATTTCCAAATTGTGTTTTTTTTTTTGGCAACCGCGAGAAAGAGAACTTCATCTGTAATTCTCTCGAAATGTTTGTTGATCAGCCTACCAAGTAACATAGTTGACAATTTATTCTACTCAAGTAATTCGCTGTACAGGTGTATGTATACTCCGAAGTATTTCCTGAAAATGCATTATTTATTAATCTATTATTATTCACAAAATTGTCATGAATATCCTTTTATTTGCAAACTTACTCAAATATCAATCCACCTTGGAGTGATATATTATCTTCTACACCCCATTTATAATCAAAAAGTGACTTTGTGACTTGTAAAGATTCCACTTGAAGCTGCATTATGTATTCACATGGATCTATATCAATGCTGATATATAAAGCCCTGTGTAAAAACTTCACGCCAACGCAACATCTAATATCAGAACAAGTCTTTCCAAAATCACAGGAAACTGAATTGTTGAAAGTTATTCCCTGATGATCAGATTCCGGACAAACTACAATGAAACACAAATATTGATACAAATTTTCAATAAGATGCAATATCCAATCAAAGAGTCAACAAAGATTTTCAGACGTATTTAAACATTTTTTAGGTCTTGTCCTGATGAACATATTCACGTTTTTAATATTTTTAATGTTTCTATATTTGTTTTATGATTTTCAACATAATTAGCCATTTTTCAAAAACTGTATTGATAATCAATTTAAATTCGATCTGCAAAATTGAGAAAATATTGTCTTACTAGTCGCAGTCTTTGCATAAAACATACCTCGTAAAAGTTCTTGCATTAGCAGTATCTATTAAAGTCTCCATAAGATAATAGGCTAACATATAGATATAGGAAGATGTGGTGTGAGTGCCAATGAGACAACTCTCCATCCAAATAACAATTTATAAAAGTAAACCATTATAGTTCAATGTACGGCCTTCAACACGGAGCCTTGGCTCACACCGAACAAAAAGTACAAAGGGCCCAAAAATTACTAGTGTAAAACCATTCAAACGGGAAAACCAACGGTCTAATCTATATAAAAAACGAGAAACGAGAAACTTGTATAAATTACATAAACAAACGACAACTACTACACATCAGATTCCTGACTTAGGACAGGTGCAAACATTTGCAGCGGGATTAAACGTTTTAATGGTACCAAACCTTCTCCCTTTTTCTGAAACAATAGCATAACATCACAAGATAGAAAACTACACGATAAAATATCAACTGGAAGGCTTAACTCAATAAAAACGTAAATTAGCACACTATGAACGAATAAATTTGATCTGCGATACCTGAATGTGCACATATTTAGTATAATCTTATTATAAGGGGCATGACTCCTTCAAGGGGTCGACCAATGCTATTGCACATGTTTTTATATTTAAAGAACTTGTCTTGTTGATCATATTGGATAATATATAAATATATTATGGTTAACAAGATGAACTGCAAATATGCAAAAACCAATTTGATAAAATCGTCATGAAACAGTAACTCATGTGAAGAATCAACTGGCAATTTCATTCTTGTTGACTTGTTTTCTTTTTCTGCTTATCATTTGTGCTATTCAAAATTTTTCTCTCTATCTATACATGTCGGTTTGAAAATAAAAATAATGTTAAAGGAGTAGAGCCAGTAAACCAAATAAAATGCTCGAAAGTTGTTTTCAGGTTGAAAAGTAAATATTGTTTATTTAGAATAATCCAGCAACAATATTTGTTGTCGGTTTGGCGCCACTGTTGATTTTCAGAAAACTGACATAAATTTTCCAAAATTATGCTAAAAATCTGACATTCTCTTAATAACCTACATTTATGACTTCAGAAATGCATCACTTATGCTAAACATATGACATTCTCTTATTAACCTACATTTATGACCTCAGAAATACATCACTTATGACGTTATGCTCAGAAATATTAATAACTGAAGAAATTGGTTATTTCAATATATTATTTCGTAAATTTGCACAAAATTATCCAGATATAAAAGTTTCAGATTTACGAGCCAAAATTATATTTATTAAACTCATTAGACTCCTTTAACAAATCGAATGTTAAGGGCAGTTGTTCATGTAAATAGTTGTCTGACAGGTTCGGTGTTAAACTTGAATTTTACTTCTGTGTTTTACGGTGATTTGCGTGCAATATCATCATACGACACATTAATAAAACCCTTGACATCTTAGTGGTGAAGAGTACGTTTAAAAAGCAAAAGACAGCAGAGCATAACGCAAGATGCTGATGTTTAAGTGAGGAAAATTGCTAATCCGGCACTTCTGACTAGGCTAGCTGTAAGAACTTTTCTATAAGTTGCTCAGCACATTAATGTTGAAAAAAGTTGTCTCAGTTTGCAAATACAATTTAAAGTTGTAGATATTAGTCAATCAATTTGATTGTATATTAATTATAAAAATACCACATATCATAGAAGGGGAGGGCTGATAGTTACACCTGAACAAACATTGTCTGCTTTGGTTGCCTAAATCTAATTGAGGGGTATCATGGTTCTTCCTTGACTTTTTTTCTAATATAGTGCATTGTCTATTTTTTTTACCATTTGTCATTTTTGTTATAATATATAGGTATGATGGACACAAACAGTGTGTGTTTTATAAATTATGTGTTGGAGTAGAACGTTATTCTTAAAATTAACAATTAATAAATGGTAAAATAGCAGATACACAAAATGAAATCAATAAATGACTTTCTACTTTTTAAGAAATAACTTTGTAGTATATGTAATATATTATATTGATACCACATTATTTCAAACACCACAAATCTATTTTCCAGATACTATGTCTTTTTTATTTTTAAAAGTTTGAATACATATCTGCTCCCAGTGAGGTCCTTACTTTCGAGAATGTTTTTTTATTTAATCAATAATCAAAATACCTGTGTTTTTTGTCATATTTGTTACTGAATATGGTGAAATACCATTCATACAATCGGGTTTTAAAAGGAATGTGTCCATTCCAAGATAAAATGGTAATCTGTCAGATATATCTTTGGGTAATGAATCCGTGACTGCATATCCCAAATTCTCCAGATATCTACTCAATGAAAAGCCTGCAAAAATAAAGAAAAGTAACAAAAAACAATCAAATTAAATTCCAGTTGCAAACGACAATAACTAGGTATTTTTATCACCAAAAAAGGAAACTTTCATCAATATTTAATCATATCATAACAAAGTTCTTTCATAAGCTAAAAAGATTTGTCATTTCTAAGAATACAGTTTTTTCTTACCTGGTATTATGAAACCAGTTCCCCATTCACAGAAAACTTTAGGAAGGATTGTTTTTTGAAAAACAATAAAACTTGATATACAGCTGTCCTCTTCAAAACATATACTGATATTCATGTCAATTTCAAATTGTCTTTCTTCGTTCAAATCTTTCAAAGTAAACCTGAAAAGTTTTTAACATAATTGAGACCTTTATTCAAGTTTAACAATTATAATGGTCATCCTGAGATTAATTGACAAATGCAGGCTTGTTAAGAAATTTTTTAATTTATTCTGATGATCATTCATACCTTTGAGGTGTAAGTAGATTTGCTATTAAAATTCAAAACGAACATATTTTCGTCTGAAGCTCACAACAATTTTATCAAATCTGCATATTGAAAATAAACTGACAACGCAAGACAAAACATAGAAAACTAAAGACTAAGCAACACGAGCCCCACCTTAAACTGGGTAAGTATTTGTAAAATTAAGTGATCTCAGTAATCGTGTAATATATGCTGATATAATAGCAGTGAATATTCAGCATTTAACAATCCTCCTGACTAGGCTGCTTACGGTTTCGTTAATTTTCGTAAATATCTATCATTATTTTGTGAGTGCAGATGAGCTTACTTATCTTGTATCGATATTTTGGCACATTTTTAAAACTACTGATACAATGTTATCACCGACTATTTTCTTATTGAATAAAAACTGACGAAATAATACATACTCAATTCTAACTACATTCATCAGGTATTTCCTTTCAATAGTTCCTGAAATGAAATGGGAATTTAAATATAAACTTTTTATATACAACTTTGAATCTCATTCTGTGTTTGACGGTGATTTGCGTGCAATATCATCATACGACACATTAATAAAACCCTTTACATCTTAGTGGTGAAGAGTACGTTTAAAAAGCAGAAGACAGCAGAGCATAACGTGAGATGCTGGTGTTTAAGTGAGGAAAATTGCTAATCCGGCACTTCTGACTAGGCTAGCTGTAAGAACTTTTCTGTAAATGTCAGTCGACATGTGCATATATTTACTCCAAACAGGTTTTTTTCAATTAAAATCTAGCAACTAAAAATAAATTTAAGAGCGACATATTCTTCATAGAACTATTGTGACAAATTACGCTTGATGCTTGATATATCTAAAGAAAAAACTTACCCCATTTATATCCAAATAAGTCTATCTGATGACTTAACTTTTCTATTCCAAACCTTAGTTTATAGGTACATGTATTTACGTCTACCCAAACATTGAAAGTTCTCCTCAGATTATTTTCCTGGATACAACAATTAATCGATGTACAAGATGAACCCAGGTTGCAGGCAGTGCTTTCTGGTAGTTTTAGCAATTTCAAATCATACTGACAATCTGTTCGATTAAAAAAAAAAACACAAAGATAAGTAGACTTTACTGTTATGTGTTTGACGAAGCTAACAATTTTCGAAATGACATTCAATACTTTCTCTATATTAATAGACTTATTGATAAAAATTATATTTTGTCTTCCCTTGTTCAAATACAACAATTGTAAAATAAACCACATGGTTTGTTTTTGAATTGGAAAATCAAAACCAAAAAATGCCTCTGCCATCCATTCTTTTTCATGTGATCAGAAACAAAATTAGGAATTATTTCTTAAACACCTTCAATGGATATATATTTCCTGTCTAGTTTGTTTCAAAATGGCATAGTGGTTTCAAAGTTGGACAACTAATAAATGGTGAACAGATTCAAAATGTGATTGAACAGAATACCTCATTCTATCAATTTTCTTTTTAGCATTGAAAAACTTTTCAGATATTCTGAACATAATCATTGTAAAAGTATGGCTTACCATTCTTCCAACCATTTTTGCTTGGAAAATACACCACATCTCTGGGACTGCAAGGATTGTCAATCAAATAGGCGGAAATGCCGAGTTTTTGGAATACTGTATTGACAAGAAATGGTGGCAACGTATCAGACATGTTGTAACCATAGTTTTGAACAAAACTATCCAGTGAAAATCCTGAAAATACATTTACAAATAGTTGGGGAAAAACCAACACCATTTCTCGTTTTGCATCGCTGCATGCAAAAAAAGTCCAATTAAATACCAAACGTCAAGGTAAATTCAATCTTCAATTGGATCATGTTCATCGAAGAGCAACTTCAAGATTCAACTTATATATAAGCAGTTGACAGTCAAGAATTTACATTCGGTTACATGAATATAGCAATCACTATTCACATCATTATTTAAAGAAAATGAAAAAACAACATTACAATATATCTCATGTTTGTTATCACATTTGCCTGTTCTAAAATAACATTATTTCAACTCGTCTTTAATCAAAAAAAAGTTAAACATACCTGGAATAGAAAATCCTGACTCCCAGTCACACATTATTTTGGGTAGCAAACTATCTTGAAACAATACAATGTCATACAAACATGGTGCATCTGATTCAAAACACACACTTATATTCATGTTCACAAGAAACTTCCTTTCTTCTGCTAAATCATCAATGGAATATCTGATAAAAAATAATAATAAAGAGTCTGTAAGTTATATACTACACATTCATTTCAAAAGTTATATATTCTATATCATATAACAAAACAAAACGAAAGAGGCATCAATCCTGAAAGAATGAATACCACCTACACTTTTTACAATTATCTATTTACAGGTTCATAATAAATTTTGTATAAATTTTCAACTGTTTCGTTTTCATACATTTTATTACTATACTTCAAATCCGTTTTGATTGATAATCTCTTCAAAACTTGTATTAAAATTTAGATTTACGAATAAGCTGGTCCCGCTGTTTTATAAAAGTGGTAGTTTTGGATAGCTAACAGATTACTCTTTCAAATTAATGCAATGTTAGTATTATGCAACAATTATGTAACCAATTATAATGTTAACTGTGTCTAAAATATTTTTCACCAAATTTCCACTTTCAAATGAAATTAGCTTCTGCATAGGTATTCCTAGAGGGTTGGTTTTAGTATATGTTGTTCCTATGGCCATTATCTACAAAAGGGTGTCTCAGATTTCAGATAGAATATATAGAAATTTTTGTACACCTAATTAAACATTATCTTCTTTTATGTGGTTAGGATGTTTACACTAATTACAGATTTATGAGATAATGGAATCCCATAGGGACAATTTGAGATACTCTTTTGAAGCCCATGATGTGTTGATTAAGATTTCGTTAAAATTTCTGTATAGTTAACATGGTTAAAGAGATGATAGAGCTAAATTCATTCAAGTGAACTGACCGAGATTTTGTCACTTATTACATAATGATTGCATAATAAAAATATTGCATTCATATAAAAGATTAATCTTTTATCTATCTATATATACCTCTATTATTATTTTTTATGCATTCATAAGAAAGCTACAGCATTTAAAAGGTTAGTAATAGGAAGTAAAAAAATCTTTGTATTGTGCTACCTTAAACAAGAACAATTCCAGTATGATAAAAAAAAACTTTCAGCATTTACAATATTTTTTAATAAAAAAAAAGATTTTAACATAAAACATGCAAGGATGCGCCAGTCGTAAACTAATCTGATATCAAACATTACCAGCAATTCGAGTAGTAAACTAACCTAATACGTACAACTCCTTTCATATTGAAGTGATGTATCTTTCCTGAAAACATAAAGGAAATTATAATTCATTTAATAACTGATATAATTACCGAGTTGAAACAACATGTGTAAAATTAAAAAGGACCCTAATTAGAAATAAATTCCAGCTTATACTTTCAAAAGGAGATGTTTTAAAAAGGTACAATAACCTTATTTGTTTACACCATTGCATAATGGGATAGAAAATGATTAATTTGGTTTATTGCCTAATTATCTATGATCTATGATTATAACATTCACCTTATGTGTCCACAAAAATTCAATCTTTTACAGGTTATGTGTACATGATTTACATTTTATTTAAATATTTTAAATATTTAGTATCAATAAAATGAGATCAAACAGCTCAATTAAATCAAAATTTTGGTGTTACACATATATCAATGTGTATCAGTCTGCTTATGTTAATGATTATTTTGTGGTCACAAACGCCCATAGAAAGTTTTGATGGGTCATATCCATGGTTTATTAGATGTCTTCGAGTCAGAAATTGACACGAAATATTGATACTTTATAACGCTTCGCAACATTTAGTGTCGATTTCAATGTTCTGAATCACGTTTCGGTACAAAGTTCAATAAGTTTTAAAGTTTGAACCAACTCGATAGTTTATGCTCCTACAATAGTGGTACCATATAACATGTTCAAGACCCTGTAAACATGAATTTCTCAATATTTTATAGAAGTTTGTTATATATGTTATTGCAACGTTAAATCAAGTCGTGTACAAATTCGTACATTCATAAAAAATACAAAAAAAACAGGTAGGTATAAAATTTAATATGAGCATCATTGTTCTTATATTCTCATCCTTTCAAGATAAGTAACTAAATAACGTTATAAAGGGGATAGTGCGACGTTACACTATTATTGTGTATAAATTGCGTACTTCATTTAAGCATTTATTTTTGCTTTGACTGTCCAAATAAAGCGCTTTTCACGTACTTTTCTGTATTCCCTATCATCGGAACTTAATCTAAAGGATGAGGACATTTGTGCATATGTCTAAGTGTTCACTCAGTGCAGTTTGTCCTAAGTGCGGGTGGCGGACTTTTGATTGTGGACACATGCTCTTTCACAAAACATCCCGTTACGTGCGATGCAATTTTCTTCACATGTTTGGACTATTTAATACAATGAATAAGATTTGAATGTTATGTCTGCGTCCACATTAAATACTTGCCACTTTTGAATGTTTGTGATTCCCCGATTTTCAGATAGTTATAAGTACTTTTCTGCAAATTCAACCTATTGCATCTTTACATGTTTCCATGGAAAAGGCGATATTTCGATATTCGAATTTTGTTTTTCAAAACTCGTTAAAGGTTGATCGGTTTTCTCCAACTACCGTATACAGTGGGTTTTTTTTTCGCGTTTAATGATTTCCGCTATATAAAACTCTTTATTATACTCCAATGTAATTGTTTTACGTTTCTTGAAATTGTATGGTCGTTTTTTGATACTCATATCTATTTGATATCGAATAACTGTTAGTGTATTAAGTTTATGTTGTTTACAACTGTAACACGATGATACAGTTATTTTTCGCCTGCATTTTCCAATTCAGCGAAAATAGACAGAGAAAATTTAACCGGCCCATTTTGTCATAAAATTGTGAAAAACGCCTAGGCAAAAAACATAGATATACGGTATTTACAATAGAATTCGCAGGTATTATGATCGTCATTCTCTCGTTTTCCTTTGTAATTGGTATTTCAATTTTACACGTTATACATTTGTGATGCCAGTATCAAGGAATCATGTTTTTTTGTTGAAAAGGTCCGTGTATGATAGAAACATTAGAACAATGATGCTAGTCTTTTTTTCTACTTACCATATTGTTGTGTAAATATATAATACATGTATACCACCACATGTACCAGTATACTTTCTTTATATATATAATCTCTAACGATTTATAATATTGGGTTAAATCTTGTAAACAATTTGCCGACTGACTGAGAAGCTTAGAATGTTCAAATGTACAGTATCAATTATTACGGTTATTCAAGACAACTGTTTATGCAACAGTATGTTAGTGATAGAGCAGTGCAATACATAAAATCGTTAGCCATACAAACCATATTCAATGTTTGTAAGGTTGATTGGTTCAAGCTGTAATTTGTCAATGCTAACTGTAAATGTATTGTTACAAACATTAAGATCAAACACTACACGGAGAGATCTATGCAAGAGGTCAACATCAATACAACAGTCTATTGCTGTACAGTGTGATAGAATGACACATGTAGCAGGTATTTCTAGAGATGTCGGTGATACACTCAGTGGACATTCTGAAAGTGAGATTTATCAATTAATCAATAAACCTAGCATGTTTCAATATACTTTAAATTTATATTCATGCTCTCTGGTCCAAAATAGTTGGCCAAATTGTGTGTGCTTATTGACACTTTTTACAAGTACTGCATTAGAGAGTTGAAAAGAAACAGGCATTCTACATAATATAATACAAATCTTTTCTATTTTATTTTGCATTTAAAACTATTTCCATCAATGATTTTTTTTCAACGGATTTTTACAGTTTGTTTGTACGTTATACTGTAACACCACTGTCCAAGACTAAGGGAACGGTTCGCGCCATCAAACATGTTTAACACCGACAAATCATTATGTTGCCTATCCAACGTCAGGACCCTGTTGTCAATGGTCTCATGTATGTCTGTAACTTTTAATTATAGTAAATTGTTTTTTGTTTATAGATTAGACCCTTTGTTACTGTTACAAGCTTCAACGTAATCATTGTTCTTGCATTTCCTATCATTATTTTCTTAATAGAGGGTAGCTGCGTACAAGGAAGCTATTAAAAGAGCTCCAAATTGTGTAGCTGAAATCATCCCTTTTTTCATTTTACGAACCCTTTCACGAGTTGGTTGACCGTTATGGAATATCCGTTTCACAGATGATATCGGATATGTCCCTTAATTCGTAACTACCATCACATTCCCTTTTCACGAATGTGACCTACCGAATAAGACTTGTTACCGGGTTTGTACTAACATGAGCGACACGGCGAATGTCTTATGTGGAGCAGGACCTGCTTACTCTTTCAGAGCACCTAGGATCACCCCCAGTTTTTGGTGGGGTTCGTGTTGCTTAGACTTTATTTTTCTATCTTGCGTTTTTTTTATTTTTATGATTGAATGTCGCTCTGTTATCTTTCGCCCCTCTTTACTAGTAAGTTCCGTATAAAAACAACACAAATAAAATTATGTACCTGATTTCCATCCGTTTACAGACGGACTATATTTATTGTTTGATCTTTCACAAGATGAACTATCTATCAAATTGCCAATACTAAGTGCTTCGATTAGCTGTGATGTCATTGGTTTAGTAAGCACATTGGTGGTTGGAATATTAAAATCCTGTAACCATTTGTTTAAAGAAAATTCTGAAAAATATATGATAATAAGTACATGCAGATAAACAATGTGCAATCATTTAGTATAAACTAACGTTCGTGCAATCTGTCAATAAACTAATATCTGAACACTATCTATAAAGATAATTGTTCAGATGAACATCAGTAGTACTCAATAAAACAACCAGATTCATACGACTTTAACTATAGTTTTACACAAGTAACGAGATCATCTACAGTTTGACATCACTATCGTTATTCAATACATAAGGATAAGGGTAATGATTGCCAATGTAAAAACCATCGACAAGTATACATAAGGCATTTACTGAAGATCTGGATAATAATCTTAAAATCAATTTCACAATCATTCACTAATTATGTATTTAAACTATGATGAAACAAGTATTAACCACTTTTATCTGTATGAAGACATTGATTTTTCATTCGGCCTAATATTATGATAAAAATTAAAATGTCAACTAAAAAAAATCAATTGACGTTTGCATTTGCATAAGTAACTAATAAATCAACTAGCAATTATCTTATTAAATATGAATTATAAAAAAAACAACCGATGAACTTGTTATTTATATAATGAATTTACTGTTTTCTCACCATTTATTTCAAAATCTGTGTTCCAATCACAAAATCGTTGAGCCAAACTTGCATTCTGTAATATTTCATATTTGGATATTTTCAATCCTGGATCGAACTGAATAGTAATATTCAAATCTACATTGAAAATGAATTGGTTTCTTGTCATCTTGTATCTGCAAAAGATATACCCAGTATCATGAATACATTTGATTCAATTTAGAGTTATATGTAAATGATTTTTCAGAGTTCTTACATTATTAGTTTTACAGAATTAATCTTACCAACTATCTTAACAGGTGGCATTTAGACTAGTGGCCTATATATCAAAGTGGTCAATATAAAGAACATTCCTCTATTAGTCTATACAAAAAATAAATCCAACAATAACAACTTGATAGCTTTTAATGTATTTTTCTGCATTATTTGTTAACGTTCATCATCATATTTTCCATCTGTTGTCCAGTGAATGTTTAAGATTTTTCTTCAACGCCAAGTTTGGTTTTTTTTATATAAAAAGGACTCACAAATGAATTACTAATACCGTTTATTAGTAGAGAGTTGTCTGATTGGCAATCCTACCACATCTTTTTTTATATATATTAGAATGAACCACGCCTACATATCAATATAAAATATACACAGTCGCTATGCGGTTACTTTTAAACCAAAGATATTCCTAGAAATGTATAGGAGGTAAGATAAATATATATTTAAAAAATGACAAACACCAAGTGAAATGTTCCATTAAAATATAACGTTTTATAGAATTTCTTCAAAATAAATATAAAAAACAAAAATTAACTTTAAAAATTATCATGCAAATAAGTCGTTATTAAAAAAATATCTACCAGAAATGCAATCCACATGTATATATTGACTGTTTTATACGTTTTTGTTTTATGCATAATTTGGTGACGAAATTTTCGCGAAGTTCGGTTCAGTAGTTCTAGACGAAAAATCTTTTAAAATAGAACTTATCTTTAATCCCGCCACATTATGTATCTATGTGCCTGTCCCTAGTCAGGAGCCTGTAACTCAGTGGTTGTCGTTTGTTTATGTGTTACATATTTGTTTTTCGTTCAGTTTTTGTACCTAAATAAGGCCATTAGTTTTCTCGTTTGAATTGTTTTACATTGCTGGGCCTTTTATAGCTGACTATGCGGTATGGGCTTTTCTCGTTGTTGAAGGCCGTACGGTGACCTATAGGTGTTAATTTCTGTGTCATGTTGGTCTCTTGTCGAGAGTTGTCTCATTGGCAATCAGACCACCTTCTTTTTTTATAATATGTCCATTATTTGTCACGTTGACTCCACATTGGATTTAACAGTAGAACCAAAGAAACAACACTTGGAAAGAATGTTCCAAAGGTACATTTCTCATCGTTTCCTCATTTATTTTAATTGTTAGTGAACAGAAAAGTGTAATTCCCCCTAAAATTGTAAACTTTTAAAATCCTGGTACCAACAATTGTGAATATCCTTACTGGACAGTAGCTGTCAAGTATATTTTTATATTTGGCAGCAGAAGTTTGAAATATATCAGACGATCGAAAATTTGAAAAGGTCTCGGCCGCCATATATATTTGTTTACAAATGAGCACCAACAACACCCAAAAGAGGGGCATTTAGTAGCATGCTAAAATTATATTATGTTCAGAGGTTCTGAAGGAGAAGATCAAGATTTGAAAAGCTGACGGATATGACTAGAACCAACATTTCATATATCAAATTTTTAATGCATACTGTCAAGTAAGCTAAAAATTTAATTTGTGATATCTTATCTTGGTAAAAAACTCAAAACTATCATTTTTGGAGCGGTGAGATAAAACTTCACATTTATCGTACATGTGTCAATACACTTGAACATGTTTAAAAGTTTTTATTTTTCATCATGTTGTAATATTTTGTTCTCTTCTTGTATTCATAAAATGGAGTATTAAAAGGGGAATGTGTCAAAGAGACAACAAACCGACCAAAGAGCAGAAAACAACCCAAGGCCACCAATGAGTCTTCAACACAGCTAAAAAATCTCCTACCTGGAGGCGAACTATAGCATATTTTAGACACTAAATTTGAAAAAAGTACACAAAAAGCAAACATTGCTCTTTCCCAAGAATGAAAAACTGTTGACAAAACCAAATATTAAAATATATCTTAAGGTCAAGAATTAATATGTCATTTGACAGAGGTAAAGATACTGAGCATAATCAGATATTAGTGCAATAAATCTTCAAAATTCTGTGAGTAATCAACGACAAAATCTTAGTTTAAACCAATTTTCACTTTCAAATATTTTATTGCTATACAATAAAAGAGTTATTGCATAAATAATGTCCCTCGTAGAACATAGCTCGTGCAATATAAAATTCTACTCGGGACAATATTCCCCTATATTCATGCAATTACCCTATATCATTAGTCAATAAAATGTATTTATTAAGGGATATTATTTCGGAAAGCAAGGGGCAGCAACCCAACAACTGGTTGTCGGATTTGTCTGAAAATTTCAGAGCAGATATATCTAAATCTGATGAACATGTTTGCCATCCGTCAGATTTGCTCTAAATGCTTCAGTTTCAGAGATATAAACCAAAAACTGCATTTTACCCTATGTACTATTTTTAGCCATGTCTGCCAACTTGGGTCGCGGGCAGGGTCATCGGACACATTTTTTAAACTATATACTATTATGATGATTGTGGACAAGTTTGGTTACCCTTTGTCTTAGTAGTTTCAGAGGAGAAGATTTTTGTAAAAGATTGACTATAAAGGTCAATTACTCCTTAAGGGTTCAATTGACCATTTTGATCATGTTGACTTATTTGTAGATCTTACTTTGCCGAACATTACTCCTGTTCACAGTTTACCTCTATCTATAATAATATTAAAGATAATAACCAAAAACGGCAAAATTTCCTTAAAATTACCAATTTAGGGGCAGCAACCCAACAACAGGTTCTGCGATTCATCTGAAAATTTCAGAGCAGATAGATCTTGACCTGGTTAACTATTGACCCCTTTGTCATATTTGCTCTAAATGCTTTGGTTTCAGAGATATAAGCCAAAATCTACATGTTACCCCTAGTTCTATTTTTAGCCATGGTGGCCATCTTGGTTGGTTGGTCGGGTCACCGGACTCATTTTTCAAACTAGATATCCCAATGGTTTAATTTGGCCCAGTGGTTTCAGAGGAGAAGATTTTTGTAAAATTTAACGACGACGGACGACGACGGATGACAGACACCGGACGCAAAGTGATGAGAAAAGCTTACTTGTACCTTCGGGCAGGTGTGCTAAAAACAAACATAATTTTTATATGAATATCATTAGGTAGTGTTCTACAGTTATATAAATGCTCACCAATTTCCGTCTATCAATCATCATCAACATTCGTCTTTCGATTACGGTAGGTTTGCCCTTACAATGTATATAGACCGAAAGGCAGATAGGTACAAATGAATATCGACATATTTACCAACAGGATGCTTCCTATAATCTCAAACTCATAATAGCAAACACTTTTAATTTTCATGTGATAGATTAAACATTCAAAGAAAATTATATTTTTCAATCATCTATAAAAAAAAATCTTATCCATTTCTACTTACTCAATTATAACTGTATCCATTAGTTTGAATGTGTCCGTCATATCTGTGAAAATTTAGAAATAAAACAACTTGTAATAATCAAAAATGTAATGTGCAATGTATATCATTATACAGAGGTCACCAGTTATCTGTCAAAGAAATGCCAATTAGTATATGGACTGTAACAAAGGGTTTTTAACCACTTGTTAGACAAGTATTTTTTTGGTGAATTTGGTAGGGGGTCCAATATTGTTGATGGTATATGCCAAATTTTGGGAAGCTGCAATGTGTTTCTACGGAGAATACGATGGATTTTTCAGACAGAGGTAACTTAATATACCAACTTTGTTTGGAACAGATTTAAACAAGCGAATACCCATTTGAAATAAAACAAAGCAAGTGTATTTTTTATAGACGATGGAATTGGTATATTTGAACTATTTATATCTGTTTCTATGGGCTTTGAAGGATTAACAAAGTGTATAATTTAGTATTTTAGTCATCTTTGAAACATGTTTTACTTTAACTTTAGTATGAAGCTTCAAAATATTTCTAAAAGCAAATGCAATTGTCCACCATCAAACCCCCACCCCATACCCCGACAGTTCTTGCGTTTTTGACTATTCTGTCAAAAAAATGTACACATATATTTGATAGATCACTTCGCTTCAGATTCTACATGTATCATTTTTTTTTTCTATATTTTGGCTTCAGGTTGATCTAATTAATATATGGTCAAGTGAAAATGTTTTCGAATTACAACTGTTTACTTGCATCAACAGTAGTTGACGAAAGACTTTACAAGTGGAAAATACATATGAAAAAAAGAAAGAAAATTGTGTTATTGGGTTATCACTCTTCAACATCTGAAATCTTTAAGTCTGCCCTTCAACGAAATATTAAGTTAGATTTAAATATAAAAATTGCACAGTACAACCGATCGCACAATAGTTATCTTAACTCAGAAAAGTACATTATATTATGATCAACAGCTAATAGATACATTTGTCTTTTAAAATACAACTGGCATTTAAAAATAGTAATGGTGCTATGTGGATAAAGTTACCGGTTTTCAATGGCTAAATTGGCTGCGCGTCATTTCTTCAATGACTTCCATTTTTACGATTGTAAAAATTAGTAAGCGTCATGGGAAGATAATGTTGACGAAGTAGGTTTCTGATTTTGTAAAAAAAGACAATAGATATAGGAAGATGTGGTATGAGTGCCAATGAGACAACTCTCCATCCATTACAATATATAATAAACAGCTGCGCAATGAGCGCATGATACGGCCGACGTCTTGTGTGGAAGTTTTATGCAATAATCATAAATAGTTTCTGAGGAAGTTTTAAGCAATAACCATTTATTGTTTTTGAGGCACAGCGGGACATGTGAAACCCCCCCCCCCCACATTCTGTTTTTTTTTAAATATCACTAAAATAAAATTTTGAATCAAACCAAAAAGTATACAGATCTTTAAATTAGTATAACAAAGAAGTGTGTACATTTTCAAGCAATAATCATAAATTGTTTTTGAGATACAGCGCGACATGTAAAAAAAAAAAACTCCCCTTTTTTACAAAATACTCAATAACTCAAAAATAGAATTTTGAGTCATCACCAAAAAGTATACAGATCTTAAGATTAATATAACAAAGAAGTGTGTTAAGTTTAAAGCAATAATCATAAATCGTTTTTGAGATACGGCACGACATGTAAAAAAACCCTCCCACTTTTTTACAAAATACTCAATAACTCAAAAATGAAATTTTGAATCATCACCAAAAAGTATACAGATCTTTAGATTAATATAACAAAGAAGTGTGTAAAGTTTTAAGCAATAATCATAAATCGTTTTTGAGATACGGCGCGACATGTAAAAAAAACCTCCCCCTTTTTTACAAAATACTCAATAACTCAAAAATGAAATTTCGAATCATCACAAAAAAGTATACAGATATTAAGATTAATATAACTAAGAAGTGTGTAAAGTTTTAAGCATTAATAAAGAAACGTTTTTGAGATACGGTGCGACATGTGAAAAAAAAAACACCCCTGTTTTAGTTACAAAGTGCCGAAACTCAAAAATTTTAAATCTTATTTTCACCAAAAAGTATACAGATCATTTGACCATCATAAGAAACAACTATATTAAGTTTCATGAAATTTGGATAAGTCGTTCTCAAGTTACGGTGCGACATGTTTACGCCGGACAGACGGATAGACGGACGGACGGACAGACGGACGGACAGACAGACGGACGGACAGACGGACGGACACCGGACATTTGTTTACCATAATACGTCCCGTCAAAATTTTGACCGGCGTATAAAAAGTAAACCATTATAGTTCAAGGTACGGCCTTCACACCGAGTAGCAAGCTATAACGGACCCCATAAAAATTACTAGAGTAGAATCTTTCAAACGGGGAAACCAACGGTCTAATCTATATAAAAACTCAAAATTAGTCCATAGTAAAGTAACACAGGTATACCATGTATGCTTGGTATTAAAGTCAATATCCTAACAAAAATCTCTTTATCCTATAAAAACGTGTCTGCTAATCATACATAGTTGTTGTAAATGATACTCACTTAATTTTGCATCCATTAATGAAAGCTCCATTTTAAGTTTTTCAATTTTCAATGTCATTTTTCTTGCACACAAGTCTATATCCATCACCACATGAAAGGATCTTTTTATCAAAGGTACATTCAAACAACAATCTACTGTCCTACAATCTGATGATATCATACATGATACAGGATCATAAAGGAATGGCAGACTGCCGGAAGCTGAGGAACAACCTTCAACGGAGAATACAAGTAAATGATATTCATCTATAACATGGGTGATTTTTAGTAAAAGATTCTTGGGTAAGACAGATCTTACACTACTTAACTGTGGTGTTCCAGTGTGTTTTATTCGTTCGAACACTCAACAACTAAGTAAACAAATAAAAACCCACCTGCCTACATATTTTATGAATACAAAGTAGTAGCATTCAGCAAATTCAAAAAGGTAAGTACAAAAAATGTATATGGCTATTCAATTTTTGCTAATTCATTGATAATTCTCTTCATCAATTTAAGCCAATTAAGTGCAGTATTTTGTGCAAATATATATCTGATTTGATTCTGTATGCTTTAAATGTATTATTAACTCTTTGCAGTTTCGTGAATGTACGAATTTGAGTATATTTTAACGCGTAAAGAACCTTTGTACAATATGGTTTTAAAAATGATTTTGGAAGCAAACTTTTACAAACAATTAAGATTGGAAATTTTGTAACATGTTTTTTTTTTATTTCATATATTTTGAATACTTTAAAAGATTTACTCCCATCATGCTGATACGGCAATTTGGAAGCCCTGCGATATTTAAGTTTGACAATCTGAGTAAAAACATTATGACCATTTTATGACCATATCGTCATTCATAAAAATTATTCTAAGCAACTTTTTACATCAATTTCTCTAACTATTTCTAATGAGGGAAAAACGTCTGTATGAAAATGAGTTTTTGCAATGCTTATATGACACACCCTACGAAGCATCACCGACTTATCATTTGTGTTTCCTCTCTAACTGACAATATTATAATCATTGATAAAATTTTGAAAACATTTAAAGTCAAACAAACTTATTGGAAGGAGTCAATTGACCACAGCTGAGGGGATAGGATCATAAAATCTCTATGAAAATGAGAGGTGCCAAATCTATAAGAGTGGTTAACCAAATATATTGGAGTTAATGGGGTTCCATTCCTTTTAACAGATCTCATCAAAAGCTTAAACATGTTCACTACGTAAATTCTTTTACCCTATGAATGTGAGGAGTGAGACCGATTAATCTCTATTGAAATAAGATGTGCCAATGCAAAGGCAATTGTCCTCCAAAGATATTGTCTTGACATAAATGGCTTATTCAATCACAAATCAAATGATATTTGACTCTGTCATTGAAATCATTATTTTCAGAAAAAGCATGCTCATATTTTCTGTACGAATATGTTGAAGTGTCACGATAAATCGATACAAAATATTGTATCTAATTTAACTTAAAACCCTTTGTTATAAGGCATACCTCGCGATTATTATTTCCGAATCTATTTTCCGCACAATGGATTCACATAAGAACTTCAAAATTATATCACAATTATTTATAAGAAATGAAAGTGAGCATTCCACCTAGAATTACCATTTTTCCATCCATTAACTGAAGGCTTGTATATCTGACCACGAGTGCTACACTGTGTACTCTGCATATATTCTCTTACTCCATTTTGTTCCAAGACTTGTAGAACATTAATAACTGGAAGTTGTTGTACTAACTGTGGTAATCTTTTCTTTGTTAGAAATTTTTTCAAAGAAAAATCTGTTATAAGACAAATTTGTGTATTATTAAAAAACTGAATGTCTTTATATTTGAAGTTACACACCAACCGTAAATATTCAATAATTAGACGGATGTTTATTTCAAAATTGTGTTTTGCTTTTCAACTTCAGTTAACAAAAATTAAAACAGACACCAACTTTGGTGTTTCAAAGGTGCACACGGATATTTTTGCCCTTTTGGATCCTCAAAGCTTGAACTTTAATGAAGTTGTTCGATAAAATGATTGCATATGTAAATATTGACCTTCACATGTGTATTTGAAAATGTATAGACAACTTTTTGGAATTTTGGATCCTCAATGCTCTTCAACTTTGTACTTGTTTGGCTTTATAAATATTTTGATATGAGCGTCACTGATGAGTCTTATGTAGACGAAACGCGCGTCTGGCGTACTAAATTATGATCCTGGTAACTTTGATAACTATATAGAAACACAATAACGTGACCGTTAAAAAAGCGGTTTCTAGAGATGCAATAAGTATCGATACAGTAACAGGTCATTTAAATTTATATGTAAAGCTGATCTCATTTAAGAGCAGGTCTGCCAAGGAATCAGGCATTAGTAAACACATGATAAACATAAACCCACAAAGTTTACATCAATTTAAGTTCTAAATGTATAATGAAGCACACATATCACTTTCGTTTCCTTTACCTGTTCCGGTATTTCAAGTTATAATATTCGTTGAAATGCATTAGAACTTAACAATTAAGAGGAGCTTACTCCGTTATTTGCTATCATTGTAACCAACAATTAAAGTTATTTAGAGATTGTCGAACTACCAGGCACACAGAAACGAAAGACATGCAATTTCAACTAAAAGACTGGCACTCAAGAGGTTTCTCCAAATATATTTGTATTAAAAATTATTGATGATACCAGACATGGTTTTGTTCCAGTCGCAGATTGAATATGGCAGGATCGTGTCATCCAGTATTGTAATAACAGAACATTGGTCAGCTTCCAAACACACACTCATGTTTAAGTTAATCAAATACTTCTTTTCCCCTAAGAAGTTGTGAATCGAATAGCTGAAAATATTCAAATAAGATATTTACTTAGCATTCATTTAATCATTAAGAACACAGACTACACAGTGCTGCTTTTAATCACCTTCTAAATGAAAAGTGATTTTGCGATAGCAGTTTAGACGAGTGACATTATACATATTTTTTTTAATGCACCCATCTAACACAACATTTGCCACCAGAAAGAATATTTTAATTACTGTTTGTTTTGTCTAGACGTCAATATTAAATAATAAATTATAGATTGTGCGTTCTTTGTTGCTTTGCCTGCATCGTGTATTGACGAACGAAGTAAAGACTATTATATTGTTGACACTTTTAATATTCTCCTCGCAAATCTGAAGTAGGAAATTATCAAACTAAGTCAGTAACATTAGCTTACAATCGATGTCTGAATAATGATTTAGAGAAACTAATGATGCCACCGCAGATGCAAATTGTTATTCTGAAATACACATAGTTGTGCATGGGAGCACATATAACTATGGTTCACTGTAGGAACGCTATGCATCTCTTGATCAAATTAAAAGGGATCCGTAATGTCTCGATAAGACGACATTCAGTCAAGACAAAGTCCAAACTACTTATGTGTTGACATCTACAGATCAACATACAGTTTCAAGGATTGGGTTAGTGTCTCAAATAAATAAGTATTGAAAGAATTTGTTCACAGCTCTTCTGAAATTTATAACACTCTGCATGCGATACATAGTCATAGATAGGAAAACATTAATACTCACTCCATAATCAAAATATTACCCAAAGACAATCGTTGAATCACTCCTGGAAAAGATATTTGGAATGGTTAAACTAAGATTAACTACTTGTTGTGAGAAGTGCCTACAATAAGCATTGATCTCTAACGTAGCAAAAATATGTAACATAATGGGAGCCATCTTTAAACAAACTTAACAAGGCTGCAACCCGGTTTGGTCCCTATCCACTATAAGGAATCCAATAAAAACATCAGTTGCTTTGCTTTGTGAAACTCACGTTTTTCTTGTCCAGGTGATCATATTTCCCGCTCATCGTCTTTATATATTATATTTTTTATGTCAGTTATAAAACAAAAAAATTAGTAAAAATCGTTCATATAATAAACAATTTATTTGTAGGTCTTGTTTTGCTGATCACTAATGCTGCTTAAAATTTGCCTGGATTCATTATTGTTTCCAAGAAAAAGTTAATAGAGGGGAAAAGGAAAATTACCATCATATAAGGACAGTAAATATCTATACACTCACAAAAAAGTATAGTTCATTTTGCAGTTAATTCTTGCATTTGCAGTTTTATTCTATTTTTTTTTATTCTAGAAGAAACTAGAGACTAAAGAAAGATTGTGTCACTCACCTCGATCTATCCGGATTCCTACATGCATGACTAGAATATAATGTATGACTATGATTTTTGTTTTGGTTATCTGGTATTGTTCATTTGTTTTGCTGTTTACATTTGTATTATAGATTGTGCTTATCATCGGTAAAAATCATCATTAAATGACAGAAAGACCTATGAGGGGTCGACTGACGACTTCTATGTTTTTGTTTTTACTTATTTGCCAATCATGTCTATTTTTGATAATGATAATTTTTCTGATAACGATTTGTCTTGACCTTCTGTAGTTTTTACTCAAATGCAAAAGTTTGTAAGAATCATCATTTAGGCCATATAACTATTTGAGACGTCGATAATTGATTTTAGTTATATTGAATTGTTTGTTTGATTTTCCTTGTTCTATCTTGCTAAATAAACGTATTTACACTTTTGGTATTTAGCTGAATTTTGTGACATAAGGTCGCCTCCGAATAACCTTTTGTCGTTATGGAACAATCACTTTTTTATTATGACGTCAAGTTCTCTGAATTGTTATATCAAGGTTTACGGGAACCTGTGTGATTCTACGTAATGGCGGACAGATTTGCATACAAGTGTAAATACGTCTATTCAGAAGTGAAAACGCAAAATTTGTTTCTGTATAATCATAAATGGAAGTGGAGAAGTGAAAGAATAATTCGTTTTAGCAGCCAGTTTGGTTTACTTTTGTCAAAATAAGCTAAGAAATATAATGTTTTAATTATTCACTTGCAAGTTAAAAATTTGACCGCATTGAATACTAATTCATGGGAACTTCAATTAGACCCTTTGACAAGAGATGGATTACGCACGAGTCAAGCGTGTTCATTTATTAAAAGGAAAACAATGTCAACATTGAAAGTGAAACGGTAAACCATTACATTGACGGACGATTCGATCCACAAGAACTAATTCTTATACAGGTAAAACGATGATTAAATATATATATTTTTTAACCTTAAATATGAAATTACAGACCTAAAACAACCAATTGCAGAAGTTCGCTTTTGATTATATCTCTACTTATGTTTATTGTAAATTGTTTATTTTAGATGTTTAAAAAATTTGATATACGTTCAAGTATGTTTAAATCAAATATGATAATGAGTTAAATCGGTGAATATGTTCATATTAGTTTGTAATTTTGATAAATAATCAGCTTGGGTGACAACATATTAAAAAGAACCCCAAAAATGACATAACAGCAAATTTGAATATATTCCAAAAAATGTGCGATTATGTGTCTAGTTTATCTGACTGTCCCTTTGGTATCTTTCGTCCCTCTTTTATCAGTGATAGTTTACTAAGTTACGTACTAGCTGAACATAAATTGGATAAAATAATGTTTTAATTTCAAAATCATATAATTGAAGCAAATTCAGATCCGTGAAATGGTTATTTTAACTACAAATAAATACAATTCATTTAAAAAGTTCAAGTTATATAAAGTTTAACATAGCCTCTTGTATATGCAGACCAAGATAACATCAATCCGATGAAAAACGAATGATTTAAACGATTAAGAAAAAATAAGAAATGGACACTAAAGTAAGCAACTTTTAAAAGAAAGTTGATGCAGATGCACTGGAATATCATTTTTTTTTGTGTTATTCACATCATGTTTAAAATGAGAGTCTGCACTATTGCAATTTGTAAACTCATGGCCTCAACTGACTTTTACTTTAGATCATTAAAATGTAATAACGGGTCATTTCATTATTAGACTTATTGAGATTTCACTAAAAATACAACTCATTTTGAATAGAAAATTGTGTCGGTACATTACACTTACCAAATTCAAAATCAAAATAGACAGTATCCAAATTGTATTTTTCTATTCCTAGTTTGATCCTATTTAAACAAGCATCAAGCATGACATATGCATGAAAGGATCTCTGAAGTGGTTCAACATCCAGACAGCATTCTATCTCGGAACATGCATTTGTTATATGACATGTCACATGATCATTTAGAACTGGTAGTCCAAGTTGATACTCACAACCTTCAATGTAGAATATGTTTACGTTTAAAATAGTATTATGTTTGTGAGCTTCGGGGTACAACGTAGATGCTGAAGTTCAATGGTCACGCTGAAGTGCGATGGTATGTTGCGTTCTCTGATGTGCAATGTCAAGTCAAACGCGTTTGCTGATGTGCGATAGTCTAATGCGTTTGATGTCGATGGTCTATATGACACGTGATGGATAGCTTCAAATCTTCAGATGTGCGATTATGCAGAGAATTCGTTTTTATAATAGTTATATAAATGTGCATTCATTATCATCTATGTATGTCCTTAGATACAATTGTTATTGTTTTGATAAGGCCGAGAAAAAAATCTGAGTTTCCGGTAACCCGACCGACCCTGTTTTTAGCCCCGACCCTAATTTTTTTTTTATAGGATCTTCAAAAAAAAAAAAAAATGGTATCAACCGACCCTGTTTTTTGACACAGGCTTCTGTAAATCGACATACTAATTCCGACCTACCGACCCTATTTTTTAAAATGATGTTACCGGAAACACAGATTTTTTTTAGGCCTAAGAGATCGTCCTCTTTGAAAATTAAACGTAAAGCTGTGTTAACATTTTATCTTTACTTCGTTTATTTCATATGTAAGAAACATGTTAGTTGTGTTAAAATTTAATGAAAATTTGGTTATATCAGATGAGATAGTGTGCGAAGTGTTGACGTTCAGACAGAACGACGGACGGCCATTGATAAACAAAATAATACGTCCTTCTTTGACCGCCTTCTACAAAAAGTTGATCTGTACGATGCGCGACCAGGTAAACAAAAAGATAAAATCAAAAAAATACTGAAGTCCGTGAAAATTTAAAACGGAAATTCCCTAATCAAATGGCAAATCAAATGATAAAACATATCAAACGACAACAACTGTCATATTCCTAATTTGGTACAGACATTTTCAAATGTAGAAAATGGTGGATTGACCTTGGTTTTATAGCGCAGAACCTCTAACTTACTAAGACAGTAGCATAAAATTACATTATATTTACAACATTGCTAAACTTAACATGTGATTTAAATTTTGTAAACCTCTGTCAATAACTGAGCATAAAAAGTATTACAAAATCTCAAAGAGAGCAATTATGAGTCTTAAGATATGACCGCCTGGTCATTATGTATCCCCCAGTATGAAGTTGCTCTAAAGAAAACAAATGAAAATTAAAAGATATTTATGAATTGTTGTAGCTATATATGACTTGACAGGTTTGAATTCATTTACTTTTTACCTTAATTATTCATCCCTTATCTTTATTAACTATGTATCTGCAATGTATCACAGATCAAATTCTTTGTGTGTTAATTTGTGTTTGGCGTTTTTTGATTGAGTTACACCCTCCAATTGATATTTTATAGAGTGTCTTTCTATGTTTTGATGTTATACTGTTGTTTCAGAAAAGGGAGAAGGTTTGGTACCATTAAAATGTTTAATCCCGCTGCAATTGTTTGCAATTGTCCTAAGTCAGGAATCTGATGTTCAGTGGTTGCCATCTGTTTATGTGGTTCATAAGTGTTTCTCACTTTTATATAGAATATACCGTTGGTCTTCCTGTTTGAATGGTTTTACACTAGTAATTTTTGGGCCCTTTATAGATTGCTGTTTGGTGTGAGCCAAGGCTCCGTGTTGAAGGCAGTACCTTGACCTATAATGGTTTACTTTTATAAATTGTAACTTGGATGGAGAGTTGTCTTATTGGCACTCATACAACATAATCCTGGGTTAAATAAATGTATAGATAAGCAGATTGAATATTAGAAAGAACTTACTATTGTTCCAGCCATTCTCCTCTATAAAATATGGAGATATCTTTCTGTTGCAAGAAACTGATTCTAAAAACTTAGTTATTCCCAACTGCTCTAAGAAAATATCTACTGCAAATTGTGGCAACAACACTTTGCTCTCTACAAAATTTTGACTAAATTTTTGCAACGAAAAATCTGGAAAAGATAATAATAATCAAGTAATGCAAATTCTGCAAATATGTGGATCCTTTTTGTGTTGTTTTTTTAATATAATTTAGATGTCTTTTTCTGCAGCTTTATCTTTCGAAGTTATTTTTTTGCATTTTTGTTTAACACAAGTAAATTTCTTTAGATAATTAAATTCATTCACATTCCTTGATAGCTTTCTTCTGAATAAATATTATCTTAGTTCACAGGGAAACTGTTTTTTATGCTGTTTATAAACAGAAACATTTGGATTTCTATACTATTCAACCTATGCATGTACTTTTCCCACTAATTCGTTTATGGCTACTACATGTACATGTAATTTCTTTGTATTACCAAATTTTGGAAATCCCTGGTCAAGATTACAAACTGGCTTTGGAATCAACACATCTCTCAATAATGGCAGCTTCAAACTGCAAGATCCTTCTGCTTCAAAACATACACTTAAATCCATATTCAATAAAAACATTCGCTCTCCATTCAAATCTTCTAAACTATATCTGAAAGAAATGACAAATGAAATCTTTGTATAACAAGTCAGATTAAAATGATAATCATGCCAAAATAACTTTTCGAGCACACTCACATACGTCACGCTCCATCATTGTTCTTGGGCGGCAAAAACGAAATGTCAGCCGATTCCAATGTTCAAAGACTAAATAACTGCTACAAAAGTTAAATGATCAAAACAATCTTTTGGATATGCACATATTGTTTTTATGTCCTTATAATAGACAAAGTCTTATAAAATCAATCAAGAAAATTCAAAAGGAAAGTCCCTAACTAAATTACAAATTAAAAAGCCAAAACACATCAAACAAATATATAATAACTGTCACATTTCCGACTTGGTACAGGCATTTTTTTATGTAGAAAATGGTGGATTAAACCTGGTTTTATAGCTAGCTAAATCTCTCTCTTATATGACGGACGCATATAATTCGATTTTATTGACAACAATGAGTGAACAAAACAAACAGACATAACAGATTAAAATGACAGCAGTCAATATTATGTTAAAAACTTAATCACTATAACAAACAAATATGTCAACAAAGAGAAACTAAAAGGTATATAGACAATGTACATTACAAACACGAAAGACAAGAATGAACTGTTTTATCCATAGCAGGTTTACACAATTACGGGATGTAGAAGTACCAATCCACGTCCAATGGAAATTACCAAACATCAATCAAGCATTTTTTATACTTAAATTAGGGCGTTAGTTTTCTCATTTGAATTGTGTTACATTGTCATTTCGGGGCCTTTTAAAGCTGACTGCGGTATGGGCTTTGCTCATTGCTGAAGGCCGTACGGTGACCTATAGTTATCAATTCTGTGTCATGTTGGTCTTATTTTGAGAGTTGCCTCATTATCAATAATACCACATATTTTTTTTATAGACAGTTATAGTAATAACTTATAAATAAAGACAAATAACAACCCATAATAATATGTAATAAGACAATAAATAACGTAAGTTCATATAAACTATTATTGCAGACTATTGCGCATTTTTTGGCATCTTCTGGTGAACTTCTTCTTTCTTTATACAAAGGCTGAAGACATTTTTGTGGAGTATATATTTCCGAGTCTATACAATTCCCCGGTTTGTATTTCCTATCATGACTTCATTGATAGAGGGTTGTTGCTAACAAAATACATAATGAAACTTTTAAACCAAGTGTTCCACAAAGAAAGTTAAAATCACCCCTTCGTTAATTTTAGAAACGCCATCACGAGTAGGTTGACCCTAATGAAATATCAGTTGCACATATGATAAATGATATGATCCTAATATTGAAACTAAAATCCCGTGCCATTTTCAATAATGTTATCTGGTTTGTACTAAAATAAGCAATACGACAGATGCCACAGGTTGAGCAAGATCTGCTTACCTTTCCGGAGCACCTGAGATAACCCCAAGTCTTTGGTGGGGGTTCGTTTGCTAAGTCTTCATTTTCCTATGCTGTGGTTTGTGCACTATTGTTTGGGTTTTTTTTTTTTAATTTTTATTTTAAGTCCTTGCCTTCACTTTATTATCGATTTATGAGTTATAATGTCCCTCTTTGATATAATCTTATTACATCATATTTCTGCTAAGACAGAAGTGACGCTTTTAGTCTCAGTACCAGCTGCAAGCTCTTGAATACCAAATAAATTAGGAAATGTATATTCAATATGCAGGTGACTTTGGTATATTACTAATTAGGTAGGGAAAATTGATAATTTCAAAATTAAAATCGTTTCGTTTGTCATAGAATCTGGTATTGAAGTGACCGATTATATAAATTCGAGAAATCAGTCTAGAAATGAAAAAAAGAAGTCGCATCTGTTTTTTTCGAGTCGCGTCTATTTTTTCCTTTATTTCAAATTCTGGAGAATATTTGCATGGAACAAATCAGAAAGGTTTGATTGTTAATGGAAAGAACTTCATCAATATATCTCAATGTGAAATTTAATTATCTGGATTCTTTGATCTTCTTGTTGATGACAAGTGTCTTAAGGAACTCCGACTCATAAAAAAGGAAAATAAGAAGAGATCGGCAAGGAGAGGTGCAAAGTTCGCTCCCATGGGAATGCCGATAAACTTTTCAAATAGTCAATCTCCAAATTCAACAAATATGTTGTCAATAAGAAACTCAAGCTTACTGATTATTTGTTCCTCTATGTAGCATGTTTTACTTTTTGTTCACAAAATATACCGTATGATATCCCAAAGTAATGAACTCATGGCGTACACTGTATGCTTCCATTTATATGTTGAAAAGTATTGTGGATTACTTCTTTTCGACGATTTTTCAATTTCCTATTTGAAGAAATGGTAAAATCTAAAGTTTCAGACCTTACCAGTATTTCGGAGAAAGATCGAGATTGAAAATTATCCAGTAGCTCTTTAAACTTTTTAGGAGTCTCTAGAGCATAAACTCATAAAAAAAATCAAATTTTCCATCGATATGTACATCTACTTAGTAAGTCCAAACTGACTTCAAAGATTCATGAATTCTCTTTTGTACATGTAGTTTCAAAGGAGTGTCAAACAGCTGCAATAGTTGAGTTTGGCAGACATTCAAAGTGCAAAGTATGTTTATTTAATCAGTTAAAGCCGCATAAATCACTTACTTCAATACAACTACATCGCCCATTCTAAAGATATCTGTCTTTCCAAATTCATATTGCAGCAAAGATTGACGAAACACAAGTGTCTCAATCCCAATAGACATCTGGTAATTGCACGAATCTATGTCTAGAAACAGGGATAGAGTTCTATTTATCTGAGCAACAAATATGCAACACTCTACGTGAGTACATGATTGCGTCAGGTAACAA
This sequence comes from Mytilus edulis, assembly GCA_019925275.1. Classification (NCBI taxonomy): domain Eukaryota; kingdom Metazoa; phylum Mollusca; class Bivalvia; order Mytilida; family Mytilidae; genus Mytilus; species Mytilus edulis. Next base: position 80,768,526 of record CM034351.1, read on the forward strand.
CTTATTGGTCCTCTTAGTTTTGGTAAAGTATTCCGCTGCAGACGTTTACATTCTAAAAATGAAAAACTAGCATATATTTTTTCTCCACTTAGTTTTATTTATTAAAAAGTTTAATAGCAAACATACCGATCTCTCTATAAAAGACAAATAGCACAAAAACTTATACATTTTCTTATTATTACAATAGTCGAGTTCATAGGCCATCGCCCTAGATTCATCGATAATCACAGCTTTTGAACAGGTATGTTTTATCTGCTATTTGGAGATATAAAACAAAAGAAATAAAATATTTAGAATATCACCCGGACAGAAATTCAGCGTTCCAACAGGTCACCTTCGAACCTCTCAACGAATTATTGCGAGAATTCATAACCTGTAAAATGTTTGATACTTTTTACATGACGTATCAAACTGTGAGTGTCCATTCTGAGCAAATGGCGGTGGTTTAATTTATCCCTAACAACCAATTCAAACAGGTGCCCCATCTCCGAAGGATGTTTTTGTCTAGTAATTTTACTGGTAATAAGAAATCCTTAAAAGTTCTTACCATCATTCCATCCATTTGAAATTGCCAATGAAAATGGACTAGTAAGTCGATTACACTGTTCTTCTTTTAGATACTTAGCTATTCCTAATTCTTCTATCATTCTGGTAAAAACAGGTGCCTTTACTGTACCAGTCATATCATTCTCAAATTTAAACTTCTCCAAGGAAAACCCTGACAAAAAACTATGTTATTAAATATCAAAGATATGCTAACGCATACATGTAGACCAAATGTTATTCTTGAAGTAAGACCAAATGTTATTCTTGAAATAAACTATTGACATAGAGATATGTCTCATCTACGTCACATGTTGGCTGTATACAGCAAATCTTATAAATACCAATATTTTATTTTCAGATAAAATTCAGAGTCAATAGGTATAGAATATAACTGAAAAGGGGACAAAATAACCTCAATGATATGAGGTGAGCCAATGCTATACTACCTAAAAAGTTTCAAAGATATACTGGTAGTAACTCCACACTTGTAGAAAGCAATTTAATTAATATAACTCACCTTTTGAATTTAAGTTTTTAGACCAATCACATTGGTACTTCGGAAGTTTGGTATTTTTGAAGATAGGTATGTGTATCAAACAAGATCCTTCAACTTCTAAACAAACACTGATATTCAAATTCAACAGCAACATGTTCTCACCCGTCAAATCATAAACAGAAAACCTGTTTTTAAATAGATTTTAAAGATAGCCATTAATAAATAAATACTTCTACTCACTTAAAATTCACACCATATGTTTAATGTATGTATAAATATATTATAAAACGATTACTCAACTTAGTAACTTACTATTCTTGTTAATGATTGCTTGAAGTAATTTTTCTTCAAACGGGAATTACTTGGCATGCTATATGAACAAAGTCCATAAACAAGATGTTGATTGTTGTTAAATATAAAAAGAATGCACTGGTCAGTAGAAATCTACATAATGTATTCAAAGAAATGTCATGTGTATGTAGAAGACACAAAAAACAGAATTTATATAAACATATGGAAACAAACTTACTCTAAACGAATGATATTCATCAACGTCAAACTTTCTTTTTGTCCTGAAAAATGAATTAATTGAATTAAATAAATATTATCACTTATAAACACTTACAAACGTTACATAATTTCAAAAGACAAATTGTTGTTAAATCGTTAGTAGAGTCTACTAAATTAAATCCTAACTTTCCTAGTTAATTATCAAATTAGATTTTGAGTTATAGCGGGTCAGCTTATCTGCAACTAAAGACTTTATTTTTTTTTAAACATTTGTTTGTGTTGTTCAGTTGCTGTCTTTACGAACTTTTATCTATTTATTCCTTTTTTTATACTTACCCCATTCGTACAGAAGCAGTGATTTTTCAAATGTTTTTCGCTCTATGCCAATACTAAGCTGCATGAGACAATAATCCACAATAATAAAAGCAGTAAATGTTTTCTTTATTTTTCCAACTTCTATACAACATGTGATCCCAGTGCAGAGCTCTGAGACATGACAAGTTATACTGCTATGAATTCTGGGTAATGTCATGTTGACTGGACAATCTGAAATGGTAAAAGCTTGATGTCTCATAAGTTACTTTTTTTAAGACAATATAATAATTTTTAACAAATTTCCTTAAAATGTGCTTTATCTACTACAGAATATGTTTTTTTATTTCGTCTGAGCGTCGCTAGTTTGTCTTGTGTGGACGTGGTGCGCGTCTGGCGTATTAAATGTTTTAGCCTGGTGCTTTTTGTTGTCTGTTGTTCGTTTGTTTCTTTGTCCTATGTTTTCTCCAATTTGTTTGTGTTGTGGTCCTGTCATATGGTGTTGTCATTTTGGTGTTGTGATTGACGGTGCCATTGAAGCGGGAGGTTTGGGGCGCCACGGGGCCAGGTTCGGCCCACCATTTTTCTTGGAATGTCCTGTGCCGGGTCGGGTAGGTGGCCATTGTTATTTGTTTCTGTGTGAATTGCATTTTAATGTTTTGTTTCTGTTGTGTCGTAGTTCTCTTATATTTGTTACGTTTCTCTCAGTTTTCGTTTGTAACCCGGATTTGTTTTTTCTCTATCGATTTATGAATTTCGAACACCGGTATACTACTGTTGCCTTTATTTGGTATGTTCAGCTTTAAACAACAGACATAAATTCAAGGTCTTAAAAGATATCCCAATTCTCAAAATTTTACTTCATTTCATACTTTTCTGCAATAAATAAAATAGCATCATCATCTAATTGTAATTTAGGAAACATTTAAAAAAAAAAACTGTGTACCTTTGTGGTTCCAACCATTCACAGCTTCGGCATAAATTCCCTCAAATCTATTACAATGTGCATCATTCATATAATTTGTCAAACCAAAACTGTCCAGTAATTCATTCCCTAAAGCAGTTGTCAAACTCTGTCCTATTTTTAATCCTTTATTTGCCATCCAACTTATCAAAGAAACATCTAAAAAAAAAAAAAAAAAAAATTCTTTGTGTATTTGTACAACAAAATATTGTCCTATGCAATATTGTCTTTTAGACGTATCATGATATGTTATCCCTTTCTACCCCAAAATATCTTGATAAAGACATACTTGCATTACGTCTACATTGGACAATAGATTTAAAAAAAAAAACAAAAGGGAACTATAATTTCATACATGAATGTTGTGATTAGAATGAATAAAAAGTTGATTGATGAAATATGAAACAGCGTCACACATTTAAGCATGCTGACATGAAGATATATAATAAATTTCAGGGAACTTTGATCTGTGATTTCTAATAAAAAACATACAAATTTCATTCATTTTATAATGTTCAGAATGTTTAGTGTTCAGTACACCGGATGTCAATATGCGACGAATTCATATAGCCTGTCATGCTGACATACAGTCATGTAATAAATTTCAGGTTTGCAGTATCAGAGATAAATACGACAAAAAATTCATATACAGAAGGACGGACAGGGAAAAAACAGTAAACTCTCCTCCTATGAAGCAAGTGTATGATTTTTAGTATATTTTAAATACAGAAGGTCAGAAAATATGTAATATGGACCAATGAATATCCAGAGGTGATGGAGGAGATGATAATAAGAGTATATCAGCTCCCTCTTTGAGAAGGGGTTTAAACAATATTACTTCCTATGAATAGATTTGCAATGACACACTTTTACTGTTTTCTTATACATTTTAAAGATTTATCAAATGAAAACATCTTAAAAGTGATACCAAATTAAAAGCTTCTCTGATAAAATATCTGACATGAACATCTTTGAAAATATACTTTTAGCATAATTAGTACTAGTAAATAAACGGTACACATAATGTTAACAGGGTTAATGGTCAATAATATCAAACTGCATCCGCCGTATATCATGCTGACAACAAGCAGTAAACAGAATGTTAATGCTTGATTTATCAGCTAATTTATCACACAATAAATCATTAAGATTGACACTATATGTCTGGAAATTTTGAAAAGTTGTTCTTGAGAACAATGTGACAGACATTTCACGCAATGCTGAAGATAAATTGAGTAAGTATCTGTTTTGTGATAATTTAAACTTCCAGAAGCCAAGCTGTAAACGTTCTGAAATATATATTAATGTATCATCAAATAACACCTAAAAAGCTATATTTTAAATTTGAAATAAATAAATATGTGAGTAATGGGACAACTCTCCACCAAGGACCACATGACGTAGAATGCGACCTTGCGACCTTTAACAATAAGCAAACTGAAACAACAAAGGAAGCTATAAAAGACCTCGAAATGACATGCAAATGCGAAAAATAACGACATCGGTTTATTTACAAAACAATAAACGAAATGAAATGACATACAGAAACAAAAGAAAACCACATAAAAGCAGACTCATGACTAGGGACAGAGACATACAGAGTAAACATATAAAAAAGAAGATGTGGTATGATTGCCAAGAAAACAACCTTAAACAAAAGAACACATGACACAAACATTTACAACTATAGGTCACCTTACGATCTTTCACAATGAAAAAAGCAAATATCAATACAGTACGATATAACTAGAGGCTATAAAGAGCCTGTGTCGCTCACCTTGGTCTATGTGCATATTAAGCAAAGGACACAGAAGGATTCATGACAAAATTGTGTTTTGGTGTTAGTGATGCGTTTGTATATCTTACTTTACTGAACAATCTTGCTGCTTAATTACAATTATCTCTACCTATAATGAAATTGGCCCAGAAGTGACAGTGGAAAATATTTTGAAAAAATTTACAAAAATTTACAAAATTTATGAAAATTGTTAAAAATTGACTATAAAGGGCAATAACTCCTTAAGGGATCAATTGACCACTTTGGTCATGTTGACTTATTTGTAGCTCTTACTTTCCTTTACATTATTGCTGTTCACAGTTTATCTCTATCTATAATAGTATTCAAGATAATAACCAAAAGCAGCAAAATTTTCTTGAAATTACCAATTCAGGGGCAACAACCCAACAACAAATTGCCCTATTGGTCTAGAAATTTCAGAGCAGATAGATCTTGACATAATGAAGAATTTTATTCCCAACTGATTTGCTCAAAATGCATTGGTTTCAGAGATATGAGCCAAAATCTACATTTCCCCCCTTTGTTCTATTTTTACCCATGGCGGCCATCTTGGATGGTTGGCCGGGTCACCGGACACATTATTAAAACTAGATACCCAAATGATGATTGTGGCCAAGTTTGGATTAATTTGGTCCAGGAGTTTCAGAGATGAAGATTTTTGTAAATGTTATTGACGATAGACGAAGGACGACGCCGGACGCCAAGTGATTAGTCCTTTGGTCAGGTGAGCTAAAAAAGGTCCCGATATGACAAATGAAAAACAATTCAAACGAGTAAAAAAACAACCTAGTTTAGGTACAAATAACGTAAAAAATATATGCAAACCAGCAATAAACGACAACAAATGAATTACAGGCTCTTGACTTCGGACATGCACAAACAGAAAGTGGCGGGGTTAAAAAGGTTTATTGGCACCAAATGCTCTCCTGACTTAGTACAGTGGTGTAACGATACAACATCATAAGAACAAACTATGCAAAACCATTTAACGATACACAGCAAAAAACGACAACCCCTCAATAACAGGCTACAGACTTGGGACAGGCACATATAGAATGGCACTAGCCGATCTTCCAACCTCAGACAGTGGTGTAACAGTGCTCAGTAAGAATAAATTATACAAATCAGTTGAAGATTTCACTCATCAGATTGATACACATTGAAAAAAGTCTGACAAAAAAAACAAAGTGGATGAGGACGGATATTTGAACATCCCAACAACAAATAGACATTGATTGCAAATACTGAGAACTAGTTAACGCCAATTACAACTGATAAAACTATTATTGTATCTAAGACTAAGTCAATCACGTACTTACTTCCGGTATTGAATTTCATTTGCATTTCGCACATAGGTAATTGTAACAGCTGAGATTTAAATACATCTATAACTGGATAACATATATCTGGTTCTAAACATAGGCTGAATTGTAAATCCATAATGATCATGTTTTGATCAGAAAGCAGTTCAATCTTGTATCTGAAAAGTGAAATAAAACAATATGAGCAAGTTAGGTAGCATATACCTTTCTGTTCAGACACTTTAAATTCAATTTTACAAGAATTATTCAAACAGATTATAGTACATAATTAGTAAAATCTTGCCTGCACAAATGACAAATGCAATTCTGAACAGCAGTATACTGTTATTAATAAAAATATCCATCATGACACATTTCCTTATTAATGAAAGCCTTTTTTTAAATCATATCGCGTATAAAGAGAATAAGACATGGCAAAATCCGTATCACATGCCGTATCATCTAGAGATACAAATAGCAGCCCGAAGGCCCTGAGGCCCGATGGATGATATTGGTCGAGGGTGATACGGCATGTGATACGGATTTGGCCATGTGTTATTTGCTTGATCATAAACAAATATTTAAATAGGAGAGCATATCGGAACTGGTAACTGATCCAAAGCACCTAGGTAACCTTCAGATTTATTTTTCCCTTGTTGTAACAGCTTTATCATACATAGAAACTGATTAATTCTTCATCCTGGGTTAACTTAAAATGCTTTCTGTAGTCCATAGAAATATTTATATAATAGTTCTTGAAAAACTGGTCAATATCGTGATATATGGACTGCCCACAGGACAGTGGTATTGACTAAGATAGTGATAATGACTGAGTCGAAGGAGAGGTCATTATCGCTGTCGCAGTCAATACCACTGTCCTTCGGGCAGTCCATATATCACGATATTGACCAGTTTTTCAAGAACTATCATGTTTAGTTCATTTAGAAACCATGTTTTGGAAATTCTTATAAATTCAAAATGCCTACAGCGAACTCGAGTAGTTGTACGATTTCTATGGCAAAGAGTGAAGACCAGTCGTAATAATACTGCCATTCATTTTAGTGCAATTTTTAAGTATATAAATACTTAATCAAATTATCTTTAATTTTATAATTAACGAAAACATATAATAAGCAATTCAACAACTTAAATATATAAATAATAAAAACAGGAACATGTTTTATAAAAGGTAAATCTCTTTAAACAGAGAAACCACGCCCCACCGGTCATCAACAGAGAAATCACGCCCCAACGGTCATTATCAGACGAAAACCACGCCCCAACGGTCATTATCAGTCGGAAACCACGCCCCACCGGTCATTATCATGTAAAAGTTCGTTAACGACCGGTTTTCTGGTCCGTTTTTTTTCTGTTAATGACCGATGGAATTTATTACTGAAGAATAATGAATGTCATGTGACCCTTTTAATCCAATAAGAGAATCTTATTCTCAACCGATATGAAATAATTCTGTTTATTGTAATTTTTTGTTTATTGAAATTTTGTTTCCATTGAGTTCGTTTTGTCCTTTTTAGTTATGTTATACTATATAAAACACATTCTGAATAAAGTCTATGACTAACAAAAATAGTAACAATAAACCAACAATTTTTAAATAACAAGTATACGGTAATAAACAAAGGCCTTATTTAAGACTGGTGAGTAAAATGTGCACTTTTGAAATTTCAAAATTTAACGTTTAACCTAGGCTTCTTGCTGTTTGTAGTTTTTTTTATGATTTCATTTCGTTTGACAGTAAATATGGAAGCTCGACCTCTGTTAATTTACATGTCACACAATGACGTCATTCAAAAAATGCCGTAATGACCGTTCCATTTTGGACCCTTTGAATAAAAATATTTCTCTAATTTGTGTGCTATTTTCATATTTCCGAGTAAGGGTGTGATTAAGGGTAGACATGCGATAAAGGGGTGTGAAAAGGGATAGACATGCGATAAAAGGGTGTAAAAAGGGATGCAATAAAGTTGTGTGATAAAGGGTCTGTATCATAGTTGAGCGATACGGATTAAACAGCAGGCTATTTATCAAATATTCAACACTACTGTTTCTACTACTTGATATATATGATCAATGTACTTATTGGCCTTTTCTTCGCTTAAATGTCCTTGTTCACTTGCTCTGTAATTCTCATATCACCGCTTTAAGACGAGATTAGGCCTTATCAGCTACGTCACAATTTCGGAGAAGTTATTAGCGATGTCACAATGTGTGAGGAGACGGTATAAAGCTTGGTTCCGTCAAGCGTTAAACTGCCTTATAAAGGAGGAAAAGGCCAGTAATAGAATGATAATCGGGTTTTCTTCGAATAGATATCGCAAAATCAGCCACTCGACACAATAAAAAAAATACACTTGTGTTTGTCACCTCAATCCTCATTGCCATAATCTTAAAGGCTGTACGAGAATAATACAACAGAGATCTCAAACTTTGCTACTCTTTGCGAGCTGCAAAGAAAGACTCTGAAAATTTAAACACACTCACATTGGCAAAAAAGAGTAAGATACACGTTTCTTTTTGGAATGCCTTTACTTATCATAGTTCAGTTGCCTTTTAATACTAACAAAATGGTTGATTAAAATTCCAACTGCATGTATGACATGTATCTGTATCTGTTTGATATACAAAAATGCTATGTAAACTGAATCATTCTTCTTAAGATATAGACACTTTTCAAATGAGGTATTAGAAAATTTCAAAAGGAAAACATTGCCAGCTACGGCTTAATAATCACATATTGTAAAATCCTAACATAAAGCTTTCTAAATAATTTCAAAAAGCTCTGATTAAAAGTTCTTGAGAAAAATTCGACAAATAATTAAGACATGGAAAATTATCTGAGTCTTCGTCAAATAGGCAGCTAAAATGCGATTAATGTGTTAATTTATGACACAGTAAAACACGTTCACATTACGTCCGTTTCAAATTAACACAAATCCCCATTTGTAGTTTCCCAAAAAAAAAATGCCAAATTCACTGTCTGGTTGACAGACATATGGAAGGAGTTAGACCGGCATAGACCCTATATTTGATCAGATGTAAATGAATTATCACTCACATCATCCTGATTATCTCCTGAAGTCTTTCTTCTCTTACATCTCCTGAAATTAGCGGTATATTCAGTTAAAGTAAATAAGAGGAAAATCAAAGACAAGTTTACAATATCATTTAGAAGTGAGTTCCCTTAAAAGTACGGCAAAAGTAAATGAAAATTGATAATTCTCTCAAATAATTAGCTAAAATAAAACAAAATAAACAATAATGCCTGTTTAATCAAAAGATGAATTCCAACTGTACAAAGATGAAAAGAAAATCTATGACAATTAATATTAAGTTGTTTGTGTCTTTATCAAGGAATGAGATATTTCTAAACAACATGAATGAAAACATTGGCTAAAAGTTCAAGATTGCCTTCATATCTTACCCCATGCATAATTGGAGAACGGCAGTTCAAATTCGAACCTTTCTATACCACCTCTAATGATATATCCACATGAATCCACATAAATATGAAAGTTAAGCGTTAAATTCAGCAAATAGAGGTCCAAACAACAGTCAACCGATGTGCAAGATGCTGATAACGAACACGACGTAGACTTTGGTAATTCCTTAAGATCTGAACTTGAAACACGGGTACAACCTGAAAACAAAGTATATAATTATATAAGAAAGACATAAAGAAATGATTATTCAACACCAAACAAAAGAAATTTCCATTCTTTTTACCGTATGAGAAATTCCTTAATTCCCCTTACTAGGATATATGTTCTCTAAAGGTCAAATGAAGACCAGATAAGTAGAAAGTATTATGCTCATCATGGATTTAAATATAGTCCCTTTAGATAGTTACCAGTACGACAATTTCAATTCGAACTTATAATTGTCAGTAAGGCAATCAGAAGTATTCACTCCAAGATAACTGTAATTGGTATAGTTACACATTTTGTTTTCCTAGACAAATTTATGTGATCGAAGAAATTGTAGCCTTACATCATAGATAATATATTAAATGGTACCTGATTTCCATCCTTTGACAGCTGGTAAATATTTCGAATCAGTACGTTTACATCCAGGAGAGCTCATATGTTTTTCTAGTCCAAGCTGCTGTAGAAGAAGTCTTACTTGTGATGTACTCAACTGTCCCGACTCGTCACTACTGCCAATCTGATGGATCCAGTTATTCAGAGAAAAATCTGGAAACCAAATTAAAACATTCGTTTATTGCCTATGATCAACGCAGTTATGGGGCAATTGCTGTCAAATTCATATTCAACCATTGGACCTTAGTTTTCATTTGTTAGTTTGATACCAAACTTAAACGAAAATTAAAATACAAAAAAATCCTCAAGAAACATTCGATAATGCATGGATAGTACAAATGTATCAGCATTTAGTGCGTAGTTTGTGATCATCTATCTTTATTTCAATTGAATGGACATGAAGATTACATGATCGCAGGCCAATAATTCATCAACTTATATTTTGATGGAACTGTCAGAACCAAACTGACAGATCATAGCGAAATAGTATTTCGTTATCAAACTTATATAAAGGTTGAAAGAAAACAAAATATGTTTTAGTCTAATTCGTAGACATACTCTTAATTAAATGCATACTGGTCTCTTTCTTACAGATAATAACTCTGATGTAATGATTTCAAATGTTTTTTTCTGAAACAATTAAAACTGTTATGTATTTCACTTACCGGTTAGTAATCCTATTCAAGTTATCTAAATTATTTAGTTAGAATCCCTTTTTAATGACATTCATTCTTAACAAAAATATTTGCTTACTTTTAATACTAAATGTAACATCAAGATCACAAACAATCTGTCGAAATTGTGTTGAGTCCAATATTTTGATATCGGGTACACATTTTTCACCATCAATTAAACATGCCATAATTGTCAGGTCAATTATAAATATTTTCTGTGTTGGTGGTTTTCTAATTGAAAATCTGAAATCACAAAATTATTTTTTTTTTTTCAAAGCAAATTTTTTAATAAGGACATTTTAAATTTCATTCAATCATTTTCTATACAATTGGTATTGGAATGAAAATCTTGAAATGCACATTTAAAGTCCCAAAATTAAATATATGGTTGTTCCTATTTCAACTTTTTTGGAAATTTCTAATCTTTACCTGAAAGATTCATACATCGAAACTAAATGTGATGCAAAAATACTTAAACTGTGCTTCTTTTATAAAATGTCGTTATTATGGGCAAGTAAACCATTTGTTTTAATATGTGTCTCAAATGTCTGTTTTAATAACTATAACCATTATTTAAGATGGTAAATATAAACTGAAATGTATTCATCTATTGTTGAAACAAACCTTGCTTCAATTTGGCTGTACATATATTTTCCTTTAATCTCGATTTACAAATGTACGCTAACTGTACAAAAGACTCTTGTAAACATAATCAACTGCGCAAACATGTTCAATAAAGTTCATGTGAAAAAATAGCTGGATTTTTCTTCGTCAATAAATATTTTATCTCTATTCAGATGATTTAATTCCCTATATATTTTGAAATGAAAAAAAAACCATTGTCATCAGTTCAACAGTCAATTTGTAACAGTTCAATACTCACTCTATCTTAATGACATCATTTGCAAATGATAGTTGAATCTTCCTTCCTGGAAAATGTTATTTTAATTAGGATAGTTTTTCGTTTACTTTTCTATTTAGATACTATTTAAATACTCAAATGAAAAATACATTGAATTTCGCATTACATCCAATTATTATTTATACCCGTATTTAAAGAATAGAAAATCAACTAAATGAAAGTATTGGTAACAAGTATGTGTCCCCAGTACACGAATGTCCCACTCGCACTATCATTTTCTATGTTCACTGGACCGTGAAATTGGAATAAAACTCTAATTTGGCATTAAAATTAGAATGATCATATCATAATGAACATGTGTACTAATATTCAAGTTGATTGGATTTCAACTTCATCAAAAACTACCTTGATCAAAAGCTTTAACCTGAAACGGGACAGACGGACGGACGAACGAACTAAGGGACGGACGAACGAACGGACGGACGAATGGACACACAGACCAGCAAACATAATGCCCCTCTACTATCGTAGATGGTGCATTAAAACAAATTGGCATGCAATTCATATAATAAGTCATTACTGTAACGCAGTCTACACGTATGAAGTAAATACTGTTAATATGTCGAAAAGCTTTGAGTCAATGACTCAATCTGTTGAATAGTGCTGGGGACATATATGATTAACATATTCAGTTGTTTCAACTTATATAGTCAAATTCAAGGTCTTGATTAATAGAATGTGGGTGTATGACTTATCAAAAAAAGTCACAAGTAATTGCAGTTAAAGAGAGAGAAATATAATATAACAAATAAAACACTTACCCCATTCGTAGTCAAATAGAGATAAACTTTTATTGATTGTATTTATGCCATAAAAGATGACATATTCACAAGGATCAATTATAAGGAATGGTTCTAGTGTCAATCCAAACACTGGAATAACTGCACAGCACTGTACCCCTGTACAAAATTCTGTTAAGTGACATGACATCATCGGTTCAACGTCTGGTAACCTGAATACCCCAAATTTACACTCTAAAAATAAGATAATATATTTGACAAAACCTAAATGACGAACAGAGTTTTTACATTTTTACAAGCTATTTCGTATTTTAAACCTATATTCTTATCATTTAAATAACAGCTTATGTTTTCTAACGTACCATTTTGACCATACCAAGGTAAAAGAAACATAAGTGCAATGAAGCTAAGATTAGAAAAACACAAATAACCTTTATGTCCCATGCTTAATGGCTGTAGCATTATATTGCTATAGGCACTCCTGATTATGGCTTTAGATAATCATACAATGATCTCAATCATATGTTTCATATAAAGAAATTTATTTGGCAATATCATTTTTTTTAAACTGATTATGCTCTTTAAAGCGAATTCAGTTCATGAGCTGTGATTTATATATTTTTACCATTATGCCATCCTTGGACACTTGGAATATACGGTTTTCTTTTACGATCACACTTTGAACCATCAAACAAGTGTTCTAGGTCAAGTTTTTCTAGTACATAATGTACGGCAGCTTCCTTCATCCCATCATGTAAACCCACTGACGTCTTCTTCATCCAGTTTGATACAGAAAATTCTATAATAAACAATCAAGACTTCTTTATAAAAATGTCAATTGCTAAATGAAGTAAATGGACACTCATACACACGAATACCACACGAAGTTATAACTTCATTTGAGCAGACTGATATGAATTTTTGGATTTACAAAAACTTTTGCTGAATAATATATTAAAACAATTATCATTAAAAATTAAAAATCAAATATAATTTTTAGGTTTTTTATTTGTTTAGGGGCCAGCTGAAGGACGCCCCGGGTGCGGGAATTTCTCGCTACATTGAAGACCTGTTGGTGACCCTCTGCTATTGTTTTTTTATTTGGACGGGTTGTTGTCTCTTTGACACATTCCCCATTTCCATTCTCAATTTTATTTTGGTGCTGGTGCATAATTGTCCAGTGTTACGAGTAGAACTATTTTATACACCACCAAAGTATTTATATGCCTGTCCCTGGCTAGAATTCTGCAATTTAATGGTTGTTATTCGTTTGTTGTTGTTTTTTCATGTTTGTTTTCTGGGCTTCTTACACATACATCAGCCCCTTGGTTCTTTCGCCGTTTGTCATTATTTGATTTTTTGTAATCCCTTATCCCCTTTGATAGAAGGTGGTCTCACTTGCAATCATTAAGATCCTCCATTTTTTTATGTTTGTACTACACCATTGAGTTGTACTCACTTGCAATGTCTGTTAAATTTCTTGAACAAGAAGGAATAATCTGGTTATCTAAAATATGAAATCCAGCTTCTGGTATGCAGAAAGTTTCTTCGCCAATAGTGAAACATACTGTGATCTTAACATTCACAATAATGTCATTGTTGTAATTTTTGTTCAAAGAATATCTGCGGGAAAACAATAAAAAAAAAACGTAAGGAAAAACATATGTTGTAATTATAAGTATTTTTTTTCAATCTGACTGTATGTATGTATATTTATATGTACAAAGTAAAGGGTGAGGGTCACGCTGAAGTTTTATGGTCTGTAATGGTTTTTTCACTGATATGCATGGTCTATTGTACGCGAGATGGCTGGTTAAAAATCAACATATGTGTAATTTAACTTGATGATGTTCTAAGGACCAGTTAAGCGGTCCTTCAACTTTCTGCTGATTTATTTTTACCAGTAAACAGTTAACTTGCTGTACAGGTTAGAAATACGTCTAACTATGCATTAATGAACAGTTTTTATCCAATATAATTTTCTCAAAGTTACGGTGATGGATTTTAAAAGATGTTTTTAAGTCCAGCTGAACTTCACCATATTAAAAACAACTTTCTTTTTTTTTTCGTTTGTTTTAACAGAAAGTAAAAAATTGAAGTCAAATTATTATTTATGCAAGCGTTTACATACCTTATAATAATCGGAGCTGGTTCCCCACTTCCAATTTTCAAACTTTGCTCATTACCTAAAGTGTAAAATTGAAATTTGCTATAAACAAATAAATTAGATGAATAACAAATAAAACGACAGATCCAACTAACCTATTGTATAAACTTTGTTTAAAGCTGACAGTTTTGTTTTAATATTATGTTTCATAAAACTTAATTACAAGCTTTATAGTCCATACCATCATGTTTTTACAGTATGTATAGGATCTGCATTGCAATTAAATGAATACATGTATGCATTATTTTACCCATGTATCTATATTCAACGTAATGTTTATCTAGAGCGAAGGTAAATTCATTACATGTATGTAAAACAAACTTTTTTATCAACGTTCATTCATTTTACTGTCCTGTCAACAATGAGCTTTAAGTGTGAATCCGGCATGTGGCAGGTGTTGTACTCCAATCTTTATTGACGAGGATTGTCGGATTTCTTACTGAAGAACGATTGTTCTTTCTGGGCTCTTCGGCTTTCTATACAAATAAACACTGATCACTAAAAAATACAATACCTTGGACTGCGTACTTTTTATGCTCCATCTACGATAGTAGAGGGGCATTATGTTTTCTGGTCTGTGCCTCTGTTCATGCGTCCGTTCGTCCGTGCGTCCGTTCAGGTTAAAGTTTTTGGTCAAGGTGGTTTTTGATGAAGTTAAGAGTCACATCAACTTGAAACTTAGCACACATGTTTCCTATGATATGATCTTTCTAATTTTAATTTCAAATTAAAGTTTTGACCCCAATTTCACGGTCCACTGAACATGGAAAACTATAGTGCGAGTGGGGAATCCGTGTACTATGGACACATTCTTGTTTATAATACTTTTTTAGATTTGATATGCAAAGTGATATGTGAAAGGTAATGTATTATTGGCTTTTACTATTTCTTACCCCAGTCATAATTCAAAATGCTCGATTTATGTTTAAAGTTTCCGAATCTAGCTTCTATCTCAAAATCACAGCTGTCCATTTTAAAAAACATAGGAACACTCATTTCTATAATGTCAACACCAAATGGAACTGTGAATTTCAAATCAAGACAGCAGTATAAACCAAAGCAGTCATTCGTCATATTGCACCGAACCATTCTTTGCAAATTGGAGGGCAGATATTTTTTAGGATTGATGTCTAAAGGGCAATCTAAAAAAAACAAAAAACAAAAATCACTGACGACTCATCTCAATATTTTTGTTGTTGTAAATCTACACAATATCTTTCCAGACCCTTAAAACATAATGCAGCACATGATAAATCTTATTTACATAGTAATACATTTGAAGAATAACTTTTTCTATAAAGTATTTTCTTTAATGATTGAATACTTACATTTAAGTCAAATTTATATGTTCGTTATGTTTCTTTCTTCGCTTTATAATAAATGTTAAGTCTTTGGTAGATAAGCAGCATAACCTAGTTGTGAAGTGTTTTGGGGTTTTGCCAATGAACAAATAAACACAAATGATCTTTAAATTTAATCTTTTTTATATATAAAAAACTAAAGAATTTAATTTGCCTTGAAAATCTTACCTGCTGTAAAATCTGGAACAATACATGGACTATTGGAAATTATTTTCTGAAATCAAATTGTAATTTTCTGTAAATCTAGTCCCGATTTCTGATGCAAGATCTAGTTTGGTGTTTTGAGTGCTGAATAAAACTTTCCTTCGAGTGGTTCTCACTTGAGTATTTCCTTTAGCTTTTACGCTTTTGTGACTTTAAGTTTAAGTTCATCTATTTTTTGGTTGACTTAATCTTTCAGTGCATTGAACTCTGGATTTTTATTTTTTTGTATATACCATTTACCTTATTAAACATAAATGATTTTGGAATTTTGGAAATATAAAGGCTTTTCTACCTCAGGAATAGATTTCCTCAGCTGTTTTTGGCAAAACGTTTAGGAATATTTGGTCTTCAATGCTCTTCAACTTCGGACTTTTTTGGCCTTTTTTATTTTTTTCAATTCATGTGTCACTAATGAGTTTTTTGTAGACGAAACGCGTCCGGCGTAGAAACAAATTTCATAAACTCCTGGTATATTCATGATGAGTTTATTTAAATCTTGTACCTGATTTTTTTGTTTGTTGTTCTTTAATAGTAAAAAAGTAAAAGTAAAAAAGTTGATGACAACCTTCAAAAATTAACAAAAAACGTCCGTCTTTCGCTGGTTAAACATATTTTGACAGAATTGTGTATGCTTCAGTTGTATACGAATAACGTGGAACTTACTCAAGAACTTAACAACGAAATTAACAATTTGGTTTAATCAAAATTGTTTCATTGTACTTACATCTAGTCCAAATTGTTTCAAAACAAGTTTAAATCCCTCAGACGTCATTTTGTTACCCAAAGATTCAACCAGTCCTTTTAACGACCCATCTCCTGTCAATTAATCAATATGAGTTAGTTTCTCTTCGATAAAGTTTTTTAAAGCTATGTCTGAGTGAAACCTCATCATAAAATCTTTTATTTCTTTTATAAATTTATATGGTGTTTTAGTTTAAACAAAAGCAATTTATATAAAAAAAAGATTAAACACTTTCATTTTTTAATCATTTCCTGTCTGTTTAAAAAAAATAGAAATGGAAAAAAAGAATTTGCATATGAACAGAAATTATCTAAATTAGTTTATTAGTGATATTTAATACCGAAAGATAAATACATTAACTGTATGTTTTTACAATGCTTCAAAATTATATTGGAGACAAAGTATGGGTTTCATTTGATGAAAATATTTAAAATGATATATCGATTCCAGGAACAGAACATCTTTGGATACTATAAATAATACAAGTGTTGTTTTTAATTTTCATTTGGTATTATTGAAAGAAACGTGCAGGAATTGAGTAATTTTGTTTTAATGAAAATTCCCCCCAAAAAGGCAAAATTTGTACTTACCCGGCAATTTGAAACTAGAGTCGCAAAATGGAATAGGTACATGCATATCTTGAATAAACATTTCATCAATTAACACTGATCCCTGGATAGAAAGCATCACTCCAAAATTTATAGAAAACAGATTTTTCTCCTCATTTTGACTGATGGAAAACCTATGAAAAAAGGTTAGGAATGTAATTAAAGAGAGTCATTTTCATTTTACTGAATCCACAAAAGATGAAAAGATAACGCGCGTCTGGTGTATCAATTTATAAGCCTGGTAGTTCTGTGTATATCACTTAAAGGCATACAGACATAACATTACTTGCTTACCCAATATTATTTCAACAGGATAGTTATTTCGTTTTGCAACCATACTATTGTCTGACCAGCTGTTTTTGGTTTTTTCTTTCATGGCAATGTGCAAAAGATATATAGACAATTCATTTCTTACGCATCATGACTGTATTACTTTGCTTCTTCTTTAAATTTTACATGTGGTGATTATCTAAATGAAGTGAAGTATAACGCCATTTTGTTGGAATTTTTTAAAGAGTTAACCTAAAAATAATCTTATTAGTTATACTGCTTTACACATGTCAATATAAAAAACAATATTGTTAGATAAGGAAGAAGCAAATCCAAGTATCTAAAAGCAACTGAGGAAATCGCATGAAACGAAAGCTGTGGTCACAACTAATCGGATAGCTTAGACAGACGCCTAACGGATGAAAATAAGAGATATCCGTTAACAAAATTGTTATCCGTTTGGAGTCCGTTGTTGTACTGGTCAAATGAAACGGATGCGTAACGAATACATAACGGACACATACCAGATATGCAACGTACGAGAAACGGAAACGTACCGGACAGGACGGATGACGAACGTAAATCCAACGGGCGAGTGCCGCATTAAACGGACACCTAACGGAAGCGTACCGGATAAAACGGATAAAACAAGATATACGAAAAAATTAAAGGCGACAATAGTAATACATGTAAATCGCATAAATATTCAAGATGTTTCTGAGTAACTGATTTTGGTTTGTTCTTCAAAATGCCGCCAAAGGGCAGTGTCTGACCTGAATAAGCGATGCTTGATAGTGAAGACGTGTCCTTACTCTAAGATAGATTATGAATAATAAGAATTCATGAACCTCAAGAAATCTGACATACCAATAATTCGCATTCCTGACGCAAAATTGTCAATTGGCATTTATCCGTTTCAGATCCGTTCATCATCCGTTTGATCCGTTATACGTCCGGTAGAAGTCCATTACACATTCGTTCAAATCCGTTTCATCTGTTAAACGTCCGGTAGAAGTCCATTGGTGAAATTGTCTACCAGACCTCCAACGGATGTATAACGGACAAGTAACGGATATAAAACGGAGGCCTACCAGACGTTTAACGGACACTGCATCCGTTGGACGTCCGTTCAGAGATTTGAACATGCTCAAAATTTTCCACCGGACAGAACAGACGTCGAAGGATAAAACGTACGCTAAACGGACATGAAACGGATATGGACGGACGTCTAACGGATATGAACGGACGTCTAATGGACACGAACGGATTGAAAAAAAGTTATCCGTTAGTCATCCGTTCGAGCTATCCGTTAAGGTGTGACAAGGCGTAAAGAAGTGAGACCAGCTGTATTGACAGAGTTAGTGTCTCCTTCTATGCTAATATCATGTAATACTTTTAAATTAGAAAAAGGACACAATCGTATTGGATTGCTAAAATAAAAGATTTTTCCAAAATAAAATAGACGAAATAGCTGATGCACAACTTCTTAATAAATGTAAAGTTTCAAGGATATGTGATGAATTTTATTTTAGATGTAATCTGATAGAGGTGAAACAATTGTCTAGCTTTCCAGGTAATAATCCTTGTATCAGATGAGTTTTTAATTTAACATAGATAACCTAGTAGTTGGAGGGAACTAATTCTAAGTTGGATGAGTTTTATTTGTATATCTAAAATTAAACATTATTAACTAACCAAAGTTAAATATCTCACGGACCAATATGAGGGGAAAGGCTTATGGTAACCTAATGTTTTTTTTTCCAGTTTTCGTCAAGTACGATATATTTTTCATTTGATGTTTGACATTTATATAGGTTAAGAATATAGTTTAAGTAATTATGGCTTTGACATTAGACCAACTCACGTCAACATTGATACAGATCATCCTCTAATTTTTTGAAGGACCAAATGTAAAAGTCATGATGCGGTCTAATAACATGTCACCTACGTATCCCTCAAAGACTTGTTACAAGAGTAACATTCATAGACTGTGTTACTCTGTATAATCTACAAAGTCTAAATAAGACACCAAAGTCCACACTATAAAACAGTAGAGGCTCCCAGGAGCCTGTGTCACTCACCTGATATTTTTGTTGACAATTTTGCTGTCAGAAGATTTAACTGCTTTCAACTCATTTATCATTTAAAGTTTTGTATGTTTAAAACACACTTTCAAGTATGCCGGTCTTCTGTATCATGGACATACATTTTTATATATGTTTTGTATATCATTACTGGTAAAGGATTATCGAGAAAACTTTAACTGAGTTTGCCAATGTTTACTATAATGTTTTCAATTCAGCAGACTATGCTTGAATAAACAGCTGCGCCATGAGCGCATGATACGCCCGACGTCTTATGTGGAAGTCTTATGCAATAATCATAAATAGTTTATGAGAAAGTTTTAAGCAATAACCATATATTGTTTAAGAGACACGGCGGGACATGTGAAACCCCCCACCCTGGTTTTTTTTTCACAAAAACTAAATATTACCAAAATAAAATTTTGAATCAAAACCAAAAAGTATACAGATCTTTACATTAATATATCAAAGAAGTGTGTAAAGTTTTAAGCAATAATCATAACTTTTTTTTAGAGATACGGCACAACATGTAAAAAAAAACCTCCCCCTTTTTTACAAAATACTAATAACTCAAAAATGAAATTTTGAATAATCACCAAAAAGTATACAGATCTTTAGATTAATAGAACAAAGAAGTGTGTAAAGTTTTAAGCAATAATCATAAATCGTTTTTGAGATACGGCACAACATGTAAAAAAAACCCTCCCTCTTTTTTACAAAATACTAATGACTCAAAAATGAAATTTTGAATCATCACCAAAAAGTATACAGATATTGAGATTAATATAACAAAGACATGTGTAAAGTTTTAAGCAATAATCATAAATGGTTTTTGAGATATGGCGCGACATGTAAAAAAAACCTCCCCCTTTCTTACAAAATACTCAATAACTCAAAAATGAAATTTTGAATCATCACCAAAAAGTATACAGATATTGAGATTAATATAACTAAAAAGTGTTTAAAGTTTTAAGTCATAATCAAGAATCGTTTTTGAGATACAGTGCGACATGTGAAAAAAACACACCCCTGTTTTATTTATAAAGTGTCGTAACTCAAAAAGTTTAAATCTTATTTTCACCAAAAAATATACAGAGTATTTGACCATCATAACAAACAACTATATTAAGTTTCATGAAATTTGGATAAGTCGTTCTCAAGTTACGGTGCGACATGTTTACGCCGGACAGACAGACAGACGGACGGACAGACAGACAGACAGACAGACGGACACCGGACATTTGTATACCATAATAAGTCCCGTCAAAATTTTGACGGGCGTATAAAAACTATGTTTGATAAAATATGCTGCGATGAAATACATGAGATAACGAGATCATTAGTAGATCAACATAAAGTGACATCTTTGAATTTTTATTTTTTTTTGAAAAATGCAATTATCAAAACACCTGTCATAAGCATGAAATAGGTGCACAACTATTCATTTACAAATTTGGATTAAATATCATGTAGGAATCTAGTAATTTTTAAGACCTGCATTGATTCAGTTGCTTAAATTTTTATAACCTGTTTCCTGCAGTCTTTTGTTCATTCTTTCTGTTTCCTTACTAAAAGTAACAACCGATTTCTAAAAGTTCTTTTTGTAAGAACATATGAGCGTTTAAATTCTTGAAAAGTTAACTGCTTCCAATATTCACTCTAAATTCTATTTTCTTCGAAATAAGCATCACAATGTTGAGCATACTTTTTCAGACAATGCCTAATCTTAATAATATATTTGTTTTAAATAAATAACTTACATTACTTTTATTTCTTCTGTTATATGTAGTTCTTCTTTCTTTCCTTGATATAAAGAAATAGACAATCACATATTAAAATTTACCATGGTAAAGCTTTTCAGTTTCAAAACTGCATTATAAAGCATTGTCTGGTAGAAATCAGACAAAATGGTAGAGTAGGTTGTCTACTAGACCTGCTCTTGCCTAAATCAATGCAAGTAAAAAAAAGATAACAACTTAGAAATATTTGATAAAATATTGTTAGTATTTTTTAAAAACCGAAACTGTTTGATATGTCTTTTTTTTGCTACATTAATAGATAATCAAGCCTTAAATGGCAAATGACCAATCAACTCATCTTTCTATCTTAATGGCCAGACAATTAAAAACCGTAAACTATGACACCTTCTAAATTTGATTCACCAACCATATAAATCTGTAACTGTTATCTTTTTCTTTTTAAAATTATATGTGACATGCAATAAAGTATGCAGTTTATAAACACATCAATTAGTAGTAGTCTTTTCAGGATATAGAGTATCATTACTGGTAATGGTTGTACTAATAAACTTGTTTTAGAATTATTTTCCCTTAAATTCAAACTTATTGACTCTTTTCTCATGTCTCTTTTTAATTCAAGATTTCGATGGATTTTTTAAGGTCATAATTTCCATTTTTTTATAATTTCTACAGCCCTTTATATTTTGCATGTGATCTTGCACTTCAGTATTTCTGTTTTTTCGCTGTTTTCCTCTTGAAGTTGATGTGTTTTCCTCAGTTTTAGTTTGTAACCCGGATTTGCTTTCTCTCATCCGATATATGACTTTCTAACAGTGGTATACTACTGATGCCTTTACTTGTATATTGTTGAGACTACTGTCATATTATACTTATTTGACATACCCCAATCATAACTTATTAGAATTACACTTTTTCTCCATCCTTCAAATCCAAGTGTCACAATAAAGTTACAGTTATCAACTTCTACAAACGCTTTGAATGATTTCCTTATCTTTTTCCTGCCAATTTTAACAGATGGACTGAAGCAAGCATCCAATCGTAAACAAGTAGGTGATACAGAATAATACAGAAGATCTCTGAGCCTTTTCCTTCTGATGTCTGGTAGAGTTACATATTTGCACTCTGAAAAAATGTATTGAAAATCATGTTTAGTCGAAGTCATGCTGAAAAAAATCAATTTTTGTGGAAATATCTTTCAGACTATCTTCAATGAATTGAACATCAGAGAATTTCTAAAGCACAGTTTACATTAAAAATATGGATAAAAAACCACATATAAGAAAGAGGAAATATATAATAAGTCCTGGTGCTGCTGCATTCAACATTCTAAATAACTCTTCACGGAATATTAAGATAAATATATGTAGTTGCTGATATTAATACTAGTAAATACATCCCTGAGATAGGCTGAATAATATGTAACGACTGTTTTCTACATAGTCTTTATTCATACTTCTATCATCTGTTTCTAATGTAGATTGTCGTTGTTTTAAACTGCCATCAAAACTCAAGCCTCGAGATTGCAACTCATCATTCAACTGTTTCTTTGTCATTAAATCGGGTCTTTGACATGGTCCTTTTGTGGTTATAAGCTTCTATAAAGTATACACATATTTACTATTTGCATTCATATGAAACTCTTCACCATAACGCATTCGAAACTTGGATTTTTTTTACAGAAACATGTTTATGTGTTGCCTGTGTAGTCATTCACACACATTACGTAAATAATTCACGAAATGTTCGGACAAATAATGCTGTGATTTGGTTGAAAGCTTCATATTGGATAAGTTTCATAAGTTTTTTTCTTTTTAACCGAGCATCATATTTGGATGAATAGTTATGAATCATGTAAATCAAACATTATGCACATCATATATATATATGGTTGGCCACAATGTGTTGTAATCAATTCATTAACTGCAACTACAAAATGTTTTGTCAGAACTGCAACAAACGAACAAAATCACTGGTTTTGGAAGTATAAATTGCAGTAGAATGATTTAATTGGAAGTTATACAGAATAGGATAGGTTGAGTGAAGAGTAACATATAATCTTAAAACAGGCAGTTGTTCTGGATGGAAGATCATCAAGCACAGTCCCAGTCACCTCTGGGGTTCCTCAAGGTACTGTCTTAGGTCCTGTCTTATTCTTGGCGTATATCAACGACCTTCCAGACTACCTTACACATAGCAAACTAAGACTATTTGCTGATGACAGTATCATATACATGCCAGTTAAATCCCAGAGTGACTGCCTAAAACTGCAAGCTGACCTTGACGCAGCTGCAAAATGGGAAGAGGACTGGCTGATGGCCTTCCACCCAGACAAGTGTAATGTTCTCT
Source organism: Mytilus edulis (assembly GCA_019925275.1). Lineage (NCBI taxonomy): Eukaryota > Metazoa > Mollusca > Bivalvia > Mytilida > Mytilidae > Mytilus > Mytilus edulis. The sequence goes on from CM034351.1 coordinate 80,792,389, forward strand.
CTGTAACAACTAAACGTCAACCTTTAAAACATAATTACACTCTCCACAATCATATACTAGAATCTGTTACATCTGCTAAGTACTTAGGCATCACATTACAATCAAACCTTAAATGGGACAAACACATAGATGACAATATATCAAAGGCCAACAAAACTCTCGGCTTCCTTCGAAGAAATCTGAAAACATCAAATCAAAACATCAAGAGCCAGGCATACCAAGCACTTGTCCGTCCCAAACTCGAATACTCTTGCTCAGTTTGGGACCCCCACACTTCAGAATCTATTTCAAAGATAGAGATGGTCTAAAGGCGAGCTGCTCGGTATGCCTGCAACAGGTATCATAATACTAGTAGTGTATCAAACATGCTGAACACACTAAACTGGCCTATTTTGACACAACGCAGACTGCGTGCACGACTGGTTATGATGTACAAGATCACACATCAACTTGTTGCTATACCATCTAGCACAATTCTCATTCCATCAGACTCAAGAACCAGAAAACATCATTCTCACACCTTCAGACATATTTATACATCAAAAGACTCGTACAGATTTTCATTCTTCCCATACACAATAACTCAATGGAATCTTTTACCAACCACAGTAGTAAATACACAGACAGTCGACTCTTTCAGAGATCAGCTAACATATGCTGTTCTCTCCACTATTATTTAAAAAACTTCATCTCATGTACATAGTTTTAATCACTACATCTGTTCTTTGCACTGTTTGTAAATATAACTTAATTTTAATAAATAGGCCACGTATGCACCAGTTATTAATCATCTTTATTCAGATGGAAAACTGGAAAACTTAAAGAAGAAGAAGATGGAAATTTCACTGCCGTCATTTTACTTCCATGGTGTTTTAATGTACTTTCAATCTTTAAAATTGCTGAATTTCAACAAGTGAACTGCGAGCTACGGCTCACTGATGAACCCCCGTCAAAATATTTTTGGGTGATGGATATGAAACGTAGCACACGGTAAAGTTGACTTATTAAACATGTTTTAACCCTGAAATAAAATTTTAGAATTCTTTGTATTGCAGTTACTGCGAAAAATGAGACGAACATTTTCGACTTGGCTTCTCATGTTTAAAATCATGTAAATGTTCGGTAAATAGGATGTTGTTGTGTGCTGAATCTGAAAACGCATCACACGGTATAGCTGACTTATATTAAACCTGAAACCAAATTGCAGATATCCTTGTAATTTAGATCCTGAGAAAAATGTGACGAAAATTTTCAACTTGGCTATCGCTGTGTAAAATGATGTAAGTGTTCGGAAAAGGGAACGTTTTTGAGTGATGTATCAGAAAACACATCACACGGTAGAGCTGACTCATATAACCCTGAAACCAAATTTCAGAAATCCTTGTTATGTAGTTCCTGAGAAAGATGTGAAGACAAAAATTCATTGGACGGAGAGACTGACAGATGAATGAGCTATAAGACGGACAGAGAGGTAGAACAGTATACCCCCACTTTTTTAAAGCAGGGATATAATAAGCGAAAATCATAAGCAGTTATCTCATTACTAAAATCTATGACAAACAAACGGTTTTAATTTTGAAATTTAAACCCCCCCCCATCTTAAAAGCAATAAAACAGCCTCACCTACATAAGGATACCCATATTTTGCAAAACGTTACCAGTGTCTGAGTAAAAAGCTTATGAATCTTGTCGTTCTTTTTTTGCTAATGTGTTTCGTATAAATGCCTTTGTGTTTTTTAGTTGACATATTTGATTGTTTTAAAAAAATTAAGATTAGAACACAATGTAAACAGCTATACCCCTATTTTTGGACAATCTTATCTATTATTTCTGTTTGTTATGTTCACACTTTGTTGTCAATGAATTGAATTTTATGTGACTGTTTTACAAGTAAAGTTTAAACTTGCCTTAAAACAACGTTTAATTTTCTATTTTCTACATAGAAATGCCTGTACCAAGTCAGGAATATGATGTATTTGAACTTTTGATTTTTCCATTTGATATGACATTCCGTTTTGAATATTTCCTCGGAGTTCAGTATGTTTGTTATTTTATTAAGTAATAGTTTCCATTCAAGCAAAAGTGTCAGAAATGGCTGCAAATAATGCATGACGTCTTGTGGTTAACTTTTTGGATTAACTTCAGACCTATTCAGCGAATATAATACAAAGTGATAGAGATGTGAGGAAATACAATACCATTCTGTTGTATATATTATTGAATATGCTATTAATGATTATATACCTCAGGCAAGCCTAATATACTAAACATTTTCTCTGTTATTTCTTCTTTTTCGTTTTTCGCCACCTCCTTCCCTACTGACTTAAGTTTTCCTTCCAATAAATTTTCACCAAAGAACTTTTTCTTGTTAGCTAAAAAGTTGATAAAGACATGGAAAGTTGTTGTTTGCTTGAAAATGAGTGATAAGTTGTTGTTTCAATAAGTGCTGGTGGTAGTTTCAAACAATTTACAAGAGCTGATGTTCCTGTCAAAAATACTGTCGTTTATATCTTTGAACCCTTTGAAGATTTGAGATTGAAAGTGAACGATGTCAGTCAATGGTTGTTTAGACAATTTAACTGTACTGTCAGAGGTTTTTGTAATTGCAAATAATCAGCACTTTGACATCCCAAAAACATCTAAATTATTACCTTTTTACTCAAATAAGACCATGCAATAGGTTTTTCTTTTATTACCTATTCACCTTTTGGGTTTAAGTACGTGTCATTGCGAAGGTACAATTTCATTTTGATATGAAGAGTTATATTTGAATGACGTGCGACTTTTGTTAGCCAATCAAGCTAACAGATTCTTTTGAAACAGACATAAATGAATTATGAGAGTATCGGAATAATGAGAAGTCGCACTATGATATCAGATACATATACCTGTATGCAGGTTGTCCTAAAATCGCAAGTTATATACATACTTACTATTCGGCCATATTACTCTATCTCCTGTTCGAATGTTTGGAATGGCCAACATAGCATTTTCCAATACGTTGATAAATATCAAACAAGATTTATAGTCTCCTTGGTAACAAAATCCTGCACCGAGGGTAACGTACAGTTCAGAACTAGTTTTTTCGAGTTTGTACCTACAAATTTATACATTAGTTATCTTGGTTACTTAAACTTCTAAAACTGGGTTGTGAAATACTAGTCTTTTGAAAACACTTTTAATGGAGATGAACAGGAGATCAATCAATGTTAGAATAATGTTTTCGTTTTACCCAGTGAGAAAGATAAACTCATCATAGTCATCAGGATTGAAATTTTGTATTTGTGCCAGACTCGCGTTTCGTTAACAAAAAAAACTTATCAGTGATATTCGAAAAAAAACGTTAAGAAGGCCAAATAAAGTATGAAATTGAAGAGCATTTACGACTTATAGTTATCAAAGGTACAAGGATCAGAATTTAGTACGTCAGATACGCGTTTCGTTTACATAAGACTCATTACTGACCCTACGATAGTAATATCTAGAAAGCCAATCAAGTACAAAGTTTGAGAGAGTTGAGGATACAAATTCTCAAAAGTTTTGCCAAAAAGCAGTTACAAATCATCCGGTGGTTTAGCGTGTCAAGTCTAGTACAAAGCATGATAAATTCTCAAATCACACTTACACTTTATCAAACTGGTCTGTATCATTTGACACTTAATAGCAAGCACATTTCTTTTTCGTGCAGATATTTTTATGTTTGTATATTCAAGAGAGTTTATGTACACAAGTTTAAGAGCCATTTAGCTATTGAAGTATATGAAACGTATTCATTTTTTTATAATTTTGAAGAACATGTATCACATGACTTTAACTGAAAGTATCCTTCATATTTTACCTGACAATGACTTCAACACCACCAAACACTGGTAATTGTATTCCTGTAGGTTTTTCTCCTTCAACACCTGAAACAAAACTTTGTTTGAAACAAAAGATCTTACCAACAGTGACAATTTGAATAAAACAAATACTTATTTTTTATGCTTTAACGCCTTTAAATTTTAATTCAGGTATTCAATGTTGATCATAATTGTTAACAGAACTTCTTAAATTTTGTATTTATACCTTTTCTAACATACAAAATAAATCCTTTTACATAGTCAACAAGTTACAAACAACAAATAAACAAGAAAAAACACAAAAATCAGGGCGAATAACTTTTTTTGTGACTGAAAGTAACACAGCTTATAGGTATATCTAACATATATACTCTCTTGTATATGCAAATAAATGATGGATGTGAAATAAAGTGTTGAAGCAAGAAAAAAGAACATATGAATAAAGAATATGTATTAAAAGAGTGGCGACGGATACAAACGAGTCATTTTAACTCATCAGTCACACATAAACTGACAAACCCATTGCTAAATAGAAATAGACAGACAAACAACAGTACACTTAACCAAAGACTGATCAAAACGAATTCCATTAAAAGACTGTGGGTATCTCAGGCGCTCCAGTAAGGTAAGTTAACATTAAAAGGACTATCTTCCCGGGAAACCTTACTGTAACAATACTAAACTTAACACATGGAGATTTATCTGGCGTAAATACTAAATTTTAAACCTGGTATATATGATGAGTTTATTTACGGAAGACAGACAACAGATGACGATCAAAAAGTCGGTGTCAAAAATTGACAATACTTTTACATGGACAATATCATGAATATGCAAAACATTCATTTAAAACAACCCTTACTTAAAGTGCAGAGAAAAACAGAACAGCGCTGTACAACTGCATGCAAAATATCATTGATTATTCTAAAAAGGTTGGTATTAAATTGATCAAATCACAAAATTCCAAATGTACATGTGCGACAGTACATGTTTGATTTCAATGCCAGATTTCTTAAATTGATACAACTTATTTTTGTTGTTCTTCATTTCACGGATATGGCGTAATCTCCCCTCCTTTACAACTTCATAGCGACGAAAAAAACGTATGAACTAAATGTTGTACAGTACATGGTAATACTTAATGTCAGCTAAATAGAAAAAAAAATCTATCCTACATGTTTTACATTTTCAAGTAAACATGAATAAAGCAGGTCCATAAAGGACATCTAAATTTCTATGAAGTTGCTAGTAGATCTAAATGCTCATGAAAATAATTTTACTTATAAGCATGACTTTAAAATGTCCAAAAATTATCTAAAGAGTTTCAAAATCAGATGTGGGATAGGCTGCTGTTTCGTCTTACCATCAAAAGTTGATCCTGATGTTAACTTGACTGTCCACTTATGTCCATTGACTCCATAGACAAATTTCATTTCTTTAGGATCTAATCGAGCAAATACATTTATAGATGATCGGAATATTGCCAGTTTAATATGCATACAACACTCAACTCCCAAGCACATTTGATCAAATGTACATACCACATTGTCTGGCATAGTAATTGACATGAATGGACACTCTGCAAAACAATATCATGTACATATATCATAACGATATTATAAGTGATAATAAACCTCAATTGCACAACTTAACCGTTACTAAACTGGAAAATTTAAGCCAAGATGACGATGAATATGTTTTGACATATAAATAAAGACATTCTGTATATCAATCCAACCCATCAATCCATCCTTCACAAAGCAGGAAAGGATAATTTATAATTTTCCAATTTTTTTACAACAACCTTTCTTGATAGAGGGTTGCTGCTCACAAGGAAGCTTTTAAACCAAGAGTTCCAAATGGTGAAGTTGAAATCATCCCTTCGTAAATTTTACGGACGCCATCACGAGTTGGTTGACCGTTATGGAATAACCGTTTCACAAATGATATCGGATATGTTCCTTACATCGTAACTACAATCCCCTTCCCTTTAATGAATGTGACTTACCGAATTAGACCATTTACCGGATTTGTTATCACATAAGCAACACGACGGGTGCCGCATGTGGAGCAGGATCTGCTTACCCTTCCGGAGCACCTAAGATAGCCCCTAGTTTTTTGGTGGGGTTCGTGTTGTTTATTCTTTAGTTTTCTATGTTGTGTCGTTTGTGCTGTTGTTTGTTTGTCTTTTTCATTTTTAGCCATGGCGTTGTCAGTTTGTTTTAGATTTATGAGTTTGACTGTCCCTTTGGTATCTTTCGTCCCTCTTTTATTGCTTTATATATGCTTAACGTTTGAATACATTCATAATGTTAATTCTTTGTAATAAAGGCAACAGTAATTACCAGTAATTTATCATATCGTCATACTTTGGATATCTTATCTTCAGCATCTTCAGTAGCCAGTACTTCGGTACTGGCATGAAAATACGGATTTTTTGTGTTATTAAAATTTGCTGTTACAAAATGTTAGAAATTATTACAAATTAAAGAATGTATCTCCCTCATGCAAAGCTCTGATTCCTTTCACGGATTTGGCTTTACTTTCTGGACCTTTTGGAATTTGGATCTTCATCTTTTATATAAGCTTTGGATTTCTAATATTTTAGCCACCAGCAACACTGAAGAGACATGTATTGTCGAAATGCGCATCTGGTGCAGGAACATTGGTACCGTTAATGTTGTTATTATCTCTTGAAAGACAAGCTAGTCATGAACAGAACAATGCTTTTTTCTGGTATGGGTGTCGAAATGTGACAGAATTCCATAATTATAATGAGGATTTTATAGAGCCATTTGTATTTGCAGATAAAGTTAATTTTTAAGCTTGCTTTCTAAAAATAAAACTGCTTTTACAAAGATTTAATTATTGCATGGTAATCATTTAGAAATCAGACTTTTTAGTCATGTTTTATTAAATTTATTAAATATATCGTAATAGCTTCAAAGCAAGTAAATACGAAGGGATCTTAAACAAAACATATAATGATTTTTGTTGCTGTGACGCATATTGTCCCTTAATTCTTAACATAAGCAAAACATAATGCTTAAATAGTAAGCTAGAGCTGAGGTCATAACTTCTATCATTTAGTGAATATTTTCAAAAAAGGATATACTGATCTATGGAAAAATATAAATATATATCATTTTTAAAATCTATGCACCAATGAGAATTAACAAATATGTGTCGCATTTTAAATCTTGTGCACTTAGGATTTTTTTCATTCATAAGCTTTGGAAGACTCAATCTGTGGTGGTTTACAAAGGAATTGATATTACTTAACATTGTTATATGATAATACGATATTTCTGCAAACCAGTTCTGATAAATTGCAGGAAAGGAAAGCTAAGAATTTCTAAAGTTTACTGAAACTTGACCATAAAAGAAAACATACTTTTTTATAAACGATACAACAAGCAATTTGAAAAATTATTTTTAAATCAAGTCACTTAAGTTTCGTATTTAAATGTCAAATGTCATTTAATGAATCACATATAAGAAACCTTGTTTGTTATGTGTTGCTACTTTTTCAAAAAGGATTTTGGTCGTGTTTGAATTCATTCACAAATAGAGGTCTAAACTTAAACTTTAAGCTTGATGTGTTATAAAAGCTAATCTATTATTGGAGCCTTATGATGACAAATAGTGTCATTGTAGATTTTTTTCAGATATTTAGTTGCCTACTTGTCTATCTTTGAGATACGTAATGAAGCATTCATGCACCAACTGCACAATCATAAAAAAAAAAAAATCTCCTAATCATCTTCATTCATTTCAGGCCTAGGATACGACAGTATCACAGACATAGACACATATAGATAATGATATACTCACGGTTTTCTATCTGAAGCAACCTAGTGACCATCTGTTCTCTAGTTCCATCAGCCCTCTTTCCTCTTTCTGTAAGTTCTGTTCGGAGTTGTTCATCTGTTGCTTGTTTTGGATTAAAACACTGTCTGTTGTCAATAATTCTCTTCAAATATAAAAATCAAATACTTAAAACTATACATGATATTAATGTTGTTTATCACTAGGCCTAAAAACTATACATGATATGAATAAATTAAGTCATACTGGTCCAAAACACAATGTAACTATACATGAAGTAGGGCACATGCATCCAAAAAACTATACACGAATCAAATTAAGTAGGGGAACAGTTATTCATCAACTCATGATATAAATATAGTAGATAACAAACTTTCCAAACACAAATGTTCCTGAATTGAGAATGACACTTTCATCCCAACATACATACATAATATGAATGCAGTAGGGCTAATTCATCCTAAAACATTACATAGTATTACTATTGCATGAAAGTTTTCCCCTTAAACATTATTTGCCTTGAATGCTGCATGGCACAGTCCTCACAAACCGAATGTAAGAGAAGTATAGTATAGCACACACTCCCTTCAACCTTGTACAAAATATAAATGTAAAGTTGTTCGTTCTTTCCAGAAACTGTCTATGAAATGAGTTAAGAAAATACATTCACTTCAAAAACTATACAAGATGTGAATGAATTATGAAACACACATCCCAAAACTATACATAATATGAATGTGGTAGTCACACTGAATCTGCAAACTATACTATCTTGAAAGGCTTTCAGACATACTTATCCTAAAAACTATACCTAATATGCATGTAGTAGGACCATCTCACCATGATGTGAATTTATGTGAGTCAGATATGATATGCATGTAGCAGGGTAAACTCATCAAAGCCTATGCATAATATGAATGTATGAAAGATAATTGTTTTAAATATGGGATAAAGGACCAAATACTTACTTTTATTGTTCCTAAAACTTTGCTCATCTTCTCTTTACTTTCATCCATATTAAGTTTGTCCAGAAGATTAACTATTGAGCCTATTTTAAGCCGCTTGATTGAGAATTTTTCCATGAAAGCATTAGCCTTTTTCAAAAGCATATTTAAAGGATCTGGAAAATAAATGCATTCATATAAATTGATTTAAAGTATTTATATAAAAAAAAATATAATTTGTAAATATTCAAACTTGCAGTAAAATCTTGCTTGCTTCCATCAGTACTTAAACAGATTCTTAGAAACCGGTTATTATGATATATTTTTATAATAACAAGGCATCAATAGTAAACCGCGGTTCACTATTCATACAGTGTGCAAAAACGAATCCGGGTTACAAACTAAAACCCAGTGAAACACATCAACTATAAGTTGAACACAAAGAACAACAGAAACACTGGAAAGTACCAAAAATTCTAACATACACTAAAATACATAGAAACTAACTATCTGACAACAACTGCTATATTCGTGATTGGAACGGAGAATTTCAAGAAAACATGTTGGGTTGAACCTTATTTTATGGCAAGCCAAAGAATGACAACCTTATGTGACAAGAATACAGTACAAAAAAATGCCGTAACAATCGGGACAGAGAAATACATAATAGATGATAGTACATTACATGTAAACCAAGGAATAACAACAGACACCTGCCATGAACTTACGATAGTACACCAGGACATCATGAAGTAGGAACTCAACGCCAACAAAAATACGGAATTTGTTTGACGTTTATATTATCACGGTTAATTTGTTTTTTAATAAGAACAGTGTTGTTTTTTATATACACGTACACGATTATAAAATTGGGTTCCTGTGTCACTACGATATACCCTAAGTCGTTTAGTTTATAAGAGAAGGATATTTTACAACGTACCAAGGCCGTCATTTGTTTGCAATAGTTCAAACCAATACTCTTGGCAAGGTCATTATTAATTATCCTTAATTTGTGAATCCATGTTTTGATAGCACGTTAGTTTTACATGTGAAACAACTACCTGCAACGAGGCAATATGAAGAAAAATTTGACTTTGTAAGGTACCCATTAGAAGAGTGCGTTCAGAAATTTTTAGAAAAATAATATTTGATGCTGCTTCAAATATCTACAAATTGTGACGAACGAACTTCAAATAGTTATCGTTTCAGAAAAATTGAAATTCAAATGCAAACTGTCCAGGGGTAACAATTAAGATCAAATGACGAAACTATGCCAACTGACTTATTTTCCTGGGGAAATAATTATAATTGTCAGGTCAATTATGAGGTTTATTAATATTTAACGGATTAGTTACCCATCTGATTGCGATAAGCGGATTAGTTATAATCACAACTTGTATCACCTGTTGAAATTGTAATTACCTGGGGGTCATAAACTTGTCAAAAACATAAAGACAGGTAGATTTATAGTATTTTAATGCGAAAATATTTGTACACTTTAAAAATTTAAGTGACGAAATTGGTTTTAAATACTTTCGTCAATGCGAAAACTCGTTCGTAAATTACGAAAGGGACCAGCTCTAGCAAAATCACTGCCTACAATAATGGTCAACAAATCCAATAGTAGATGTATTTTTGTGTCAAATTCAAAATCATAAAGTTCTAGAACTTCCAAAGTCTAGCAACAGTAATCATTTCCCAAGATAATTAATGTATCTTTTTACACTGGATAATATTAATATCTGATTTTTTTCAAATTAATAAAACAGAAAATTTCACGTCAAATAAATCCGATACCTTCACTCCTCTGACGTCCTACAAAATAGTGCGTTTTACCTCTATAAATCTTCCGAAAACAATTCTTAAAATTCATTTTTACAAATAAATATTTTTCCTTCATGTATGTTAATGTATGATACATACGAATTCTGACTATGAATATCATAATTTTGAACCAATAATCAAAAAAGTACTTATTAGGTCTCTATGTTACTTCTATTTACTCAATGGAGTTAGTATGAGTAGTATAACAGCCTTTCAATAAAAAAAAACATAAGGCATGTGTTTTAAACCTGTTTCATTGTACCATGTGACTTTACTGATTTAAATAACTCTGGTCATGTGATTACTGAGCTTTCTGTATGCAATGAAAAATACAAAATCATGCATACAGAAAGATCAGTAATCACATGATCAGAGTTATTTAAAAATACACTACAAATAATTAGCTACTGTGGATTTATTATTATTCGTTGGATACCAATTTTCATGGGTTTTGTGGGATCACTTGCACCACGAATTCAAATCCTCATCGAATTACATCATTTCAATAGGCCTTAAATACAGAGATCGGCAAAACCACGAAATCAAATATCCACAAATAGACAGGTTTTCAGCAATCCAAAAATTCTATAGCCACGAAAATAAATGAATCCACAGTAGTTTATTCCCATAAAAAAGTTAATGTCTATGTGTGTTTGGAAAAGAACTAGTCCCAAAGTTAAGATATCAAAAAGTATTCAACTCGTGAACGAACAACACTGATAAAAAGCGCACGTTCTACGCGCATTCGTGAATTAATGTGCTGTTTTTGGCTACTCTATGACTATTTTTTCTATATTCGAATAACTGGATTAGTTATTCTTTAAATAATGCAGAATTTTTGAAAGTATTACTTTTCACATATTGCCCATATTTGTACAAATTGTCAACATGACTCTAAAATAGCCAAGCCAAAACCACTTTTGAACACTTTATTACATTATACCATAAACATTTATCTTCTTACCCTTTTTGTCAGCATTCTGTGTCTTATCACCATTTCGTTTTAGCTTATTAAAAAAACCATCTATTGCAGCTAGAAATATAATAAACATAATGAACTGAATATATTGAATATTTAATCAGAATTGAGAGATATTAAATTACCACATATGATTAAAAAGAAACCATGTTTGTTTTCAATACCCTTTATACAAATTTTTTCATTTCAATATTATACATGGTCCTGACTGGGTTTTGTTTGTTTACCTCTTCATTTTTATAGGTTTTAGGGTTTTGTTGTTTTCTTTGATTGTTCAGACTTTTCAATTTTACATTGTATGTGTGGATGTAATATGCTAATGTATGCATGTATGCTGATCTCCCCTCGAAATCTGCTAGGGTACAGTGGTCCCAATGAACACTCTCTAACAAAAATAGTTGAGATTTTTCACTAACATATAATGTATAACCAACCACCAAGGGCAAATCCCAAACCCAACACCCAGTAAGTGCTAGGACACCAAGTCTTTCATTTTGGTTGAGGAAGCCTAAGTAATCACAGAGAACCACAGATACACTCGGCGGGAACAGATAAACTGAATATATATCTGAAGATTTCCCCCTGGTCAAAGTCGGGACCCGACGCCCCCTAAAGTAATCATTCTAGTTTAAAGTCCGATATGGGTACCAGACATGTGTGGTCATGTATGGTAAGCATATTTATGACGTCAAGCACAGATAACCTTTATGTTCCTAATATAACTATAATTATTTCACTTTTTTCACGAAATTGACCTACCTATCGGGATGTACTTATATCAGCCACACTACGGGTATTATTCTTGTAGCAGGATCTGCTTACATGTACCCTTATTCAGCATCTGAGACCAACCCCAGTTTTCGGTGGAGTTCGTGTTGCTCAATTTTTAGTTTGATATGTTGTGTTTTGCGTACTTTTTATTATTTGTCTGTTTGTATTTTTTTTTTTTAATTTAAAACATGTGGTTGTCAGTTTATTTTCTACATGTCCCTGAGGTATGTAACACTTGATGATGATGGAAATTGTAATTTCGAATGTTGTTCATTTTGAAAAAATAACTATGGTTTACTGCATATCAGTAGTGTTGCAAATGGTTACATGTATGACTTTGATCATTTCTTTGTATTGTTTTTCATTTCCCTTTATAGTTTAATTTTATTTCATTTTTCTACAAGTTGAAATCCTTATTTATCAAGGAACCCTGGAAGCTGCAATACTTTGAGCTTCATATCGATCTAAAATAATTGTCTTCATGCAGGACCGCGGTGTTATATGTTTCAAGCGATACTGTTTTTTCATAGTAGGTATTCAGATACTGAAGATACCTTATTTAACTTTCTGAATGCTCATATTCATTTAGTAGCGACTAAATTTTCTAGGTCGTCTCAAACAAATAGTTCTACCTATATTCAAGAATGGTTATTAACCCGTACGAAAATTTCAACAGGAGTTCAACTGGACTTCAGCTGGACTCGAGACGTATTCCAGTCTGACTTTGAAAAGTCCAGTCTGACAAGAGCCGTACACGTACTTTTTCTCATACTTTCGTTATTTGCCAGCCGGTATTTTCTTAAAAGTCCAACCACACTTTTTGTAATTCTGACAAGAAAATAAACACGGCTGGACTTTTGAAGAAAATAATTCTTTCTGTAGAATGATCAGCAGGCTTTTTGTCTTAGAAAATTTTACAGTCATTTACGAGCAGGAATTTTGACTTAGAAAATTTTCATCAGCCAAATCTGCCCTTTCAGAAATAAAAGTTTTCCACTAGGATTCTGTTCTTTGATAGGAACAATTTCTTTCAAACATGTCAAAATGGAAAAGAGTTATAAATGAAAATTTGCAAGTTATAATAATGGTATCATATTTTTTTTAAATATACTTTAAGATCAAACTTTAAGATGTGATTTTTTCCCTAGATTTTCAATTCCATTATAAAATTATAAAATATTTAACATAGACTGTAAATGGAAAGTTAAAATTTAATATAGGTGAATGAATTTTGATTGAATTATATCCCAGTTAATATGTTTTCAACAATTATTTAACATTCTTACTTTTTCATGAAATAAAACCCCTAGAAAAATTTAACATCTGTTAAATGTTAAATTTATACATTTTCTAGTATATTTATATTCAATAAGATGAATGCATAAAATAAATAATTATCCTCATTCTTTAACATTAATTAGAAACTTGAACCATAGCAGTGATTTAATAGCAGTATAAGTCTTGTAGAATTGTGACATCTGTTTTCAATTAACCTCAGTCTGGACAGGTCACAGGAAGTAGCATCTAGACACAGAGATTGATCATGAGGCCATTTAAAGGATAACACATTTCTAATACATATATCTGCAATTACTATCACTTTTATTAAACATTTTATAATTCAACAAATTAATCATTGATTTTCTTTTTTTAATTTATCACAATATTCAAAACTAAGACATATGCAAGAAGTCATAGGAAGAAAATTGTTCACAGCTCCTCAAACAACCTCATGTATTGCAATACAACAAAATTTGAATTTGGAATAAACATGCAAGGAAGATGTGTCTTCTTTCTTGAACAGAATGAGAAATTTACATTGGATGTAAAGCAAATATTTGAAAGTAGTTCAAAAATTTCACATTATATTAGAGAAGATGGACCCTTCTGACTGGCATCAATTTCAATTTAGGAAGATTGCTGTTTGCATACATGTATTTTGGATTGCATATTCTGGTAAGTACATTATGTAAAGAATTCGAACATTTTGGTGATATCATCTGATATGCTCTTTTTTCTTCAAAGTATTGATGAAATAATTGCAACATAATAAATGGCTTAATTTTTATTTTTGAAGAGTAAAAAAAACTACATTAAATATAGTTATTCATGCACAAAATTTCAGTTTGTGTGATTTTCAAAGTTTACTTTATTTCTATGCACTTTAAAGTTATTTAGGCTTAATATATAATCATGATAATTTTAACCACAGTTTTTAGGAGTAAGCATTCAGCTTCACAATTCCCCACGTCTTTGTTCTGCCAGTAAGACAGTAGAAAAAAGAAAACTAACTAAGCAGTATATATGCATAATGCCATCTGATTTTGTTTTTATTTTATTTTCAGATTATAACAAGGGATGCATGATGCATATCAAATCAGAAGTATACACCATCTAAAGAAAAAATAAGCAGTAATGGCCCAAGAGGGAGGGTTCTTCGGGGTTGGACCCCTCCCCATTTTTTGGGGGGATCAGCCCTTGTTGACTTTTAAGAGTTCAGCCAGTCTTTGTAAAGTCCGGTTGAGCTTTAAAGAGGCCATATTTTTGCCAGAAATGCCAGCTGGATTTTTTCAGACGTACTTTTATGAAAGTCCAGCTGGACTTTCTGAACTGGACTCCTGCTAATTTAAATATTTCGAGCCGGTTTAGGGCTAATTTCGCTGAAAGTCCAGCCGGGTCATCTATTATAAGCAATTCATAGAAAAGTCCAAATGATTATTATAAGTACGGTTCTCAGTACGTCTGCTGTCCGGCTGGAGTACGTGTCAAGTTTTTCGTACGGGTATGTCCAATCTACATAGTATTGTTTTCAGGGAACAGTTTGGAAAAAAGTGCAGAAAAGTGGGATCTTTAATGTTAAAAAAATGTCTCATTGTGTTAGATTAATTAAACAATATCCTATTTGCCAAAGTCTCACGGTATCATTTCTATAAATTGAAATACAGAACAAAAACTATGACTGAACTAGTTTTCGAACATTCTCTATTCCAAATCTTATTTTTCATAAAGGTAGACAAATCTAGGCATCTTATAACATAAACATGATTTGGCATCTATAAACACGATAGACTTTAGCAAACAAGTGTAGTGAAGTCATATCGACATGTTCTGGTGATAGGACATGTTTGAGAGAAAGAAACATTTTTAAGTGAAACAATTTAATGATATGTTGTATTTCTTATAAACAAGATTATGTTAATTTTTTTTTTCATTTGAAAGCTTTGATCTAACCTCGTTTTGTTTTTCCACTATCAGGAGAGTCGCTCTCATCTGGCATGTCCTCCTTATCAACCTTGTCATTCTCTAATTTTGGGCTTGTATCATTTTTTTTCCGTCCACCTAATCCAACAATTACGCCTGAATATAATGTTTCAAACTAAAAAAAGAATAAGAATTAGTTGAATGTAAAAGTGTATACTCCACACTCTCAACATAACAGTTATTTAAACAATTCTACAATGGTTTAGACAGTAATATGTTTAACATATAAGCTTTTTTCTTGACCTTATACCGAATAACTTCAAATTATCAATGGCTATCTTCCTTTCCGATTAAGTTCCAACATATCTATGAAAGTGATGTTGCAATGCCATGTGTATAATTTAGTTTACCTTCTTATAACCATCTTTTTTTTAAGAAATTCCAACATATTTTTAACTTTGTACACTTCGACTTCAGACAAAAAAAATGAAAACAACACGTTTAATAATTTTTTGTGTCCGAAGCGCTTTTCTGGATTTACCTTCATCAAGAACGCTTAAAGACAAACATTTGAAATCGTAAGATGCATAAGTACCGAAAACGCTGAAGAGCTATTTGCCAAAACTACCTAGAATAGATAGCCAAATCCATCTAAAGCCAACTTTGCCTGAGGGAGTTGAAACCTTAATTTCAAAATTTATTTAGACAAAATGACCTAAAAGAATGTCCATTTTTATTATATTTGAGTGTAAACAACAAATGGTAAGGTAACTGTGATTACTGTCAGATCAGGTGTGTTTGGTGTGATTACTCTCAGATCAGGTGTGTTTGGTGATTTTGTAAGTTGTTTTTGTGTATTATATCAATCTGATGAGAAAATCTAGTTCAATGTATTTTTAAAGTTGTTACACCATTGTCAAAAGTGAAATGAAGACTTTTCCGGCACTTTTCAAACATGTTTAACTCTGTATGTACCTGCCCCAAGTCATAAGCGGTTTTCAGATGCTGCAGTATACTATACTTTTTTCATGTTTTTTTTCATTGTGTATTCATAAAGCCGTTACATTTTAAGTTAGGATTGTCTACATTGCCACGTTGGGGATTCTTTAACTTGCTATGAAGGATGGGGTTTCTAATAGATGAAAACATAACGATTAGGTATACAATTTCTACGTCATTTGGTCCTAAATGGTTGGTCGTCTCATTGGCGTTGATATAACCCCATCTTATTTGTATAGAGATGCGAATGACTGAGAATGATATTGACCAGTGTATCCCAAACTCATTCGGAAATCATTCGGTCGGACAGAATTTTTAGGATGTTTTGGTCAAATTTTTTTTTCGGTCAGACAAACCCTTAAACTGTTTGGCACAGACTGACTGATGAACCTTTATTTTTGACACTTTTATCTATTATGTCTATATATTTTTGTTCACACATCGTTGTCAATATAAAGGAATTTTATGCAGCTGTCATTTAAGAGGTTAAACAAGCTTTAAACCCTGGTTTCATGCATCATTACCTACAAAAGAAAATGCATGTACCAAGTCAGGTACATGACAGTTTTTTATTCATTTGTTTTTTGTGTTTAAGCTTTTGATCTAGCCAATTGACTACGGAAGTCCGTAATAATTTTCTCGGAATTGGGTATTTTTGTTATTTTTGATATTTTTGTTCATGTAATTAAATTTTCAAAAAGACAAAACAATTCAAGTATATTTGTTTAGTATTGGTGTATATTACATATGGTGTAGCATTCTATTGTTTTCATTAGATTTGACGATCACGTGTTTCAAAGTTTATTTTACATATCTGACACCTTGTTTCTATTTTTACGATATTGACGCTATGTTTCTATTTATATGTATATTGGTGGTCAATATAAGAAAAATGTAATTAAATTTAAATTTCGACGTCATGACGTCACACATAACAACCACAGAGGAAGCGCCGCATCAGACAAGAACATTTGCAAGTTATCAGGAGATTTCAAGAATTTTATGTTATATGCAGACGATAAGAATACAAGAATTCTAATGCCACAAGTAATAATTTTGCTTAAAAAACTAAATTTTCAATAACATGTTAAAATTCTTGCAAAATACAATTAAAAAATACACAGAAAGAACATTGTTCGTCATTTTCCTGATAAAATTTACATATGGAATATAGAAATAAAGGACTTTCACTCAGTCAATACGTTATATATGGACCTGTTAGATTATATTGACAATCGGACTTCGTCCTCGGGCAATATAATCTGAGCAGTTCATATATAACGTATTGACCTCGTCAAGATAGCATAATTGATAATTATTCTTGTACGGGGAATTGATGATATTGACCGTTGTCTGTTGTGACGTTTTTGATTTTAACGAACGCAATCTATGTATTACTGATAAATTATTAAACCAGGGATATCGTTACCATAAATTACTTAAAACCTTTACTAAATTTTTCCATAGATATAAAGATTTGGTTTTGAAGTTTGGTTGAACTTATTTCAAACGGGATAGCACATCCTCATTTTTACCGAAATGTTGTTAACCGTGCCCGGAAATTTAGAAATGATCCATGTAAACTTGTCGCTCCATTAAATAAACTTATTTTAAAAGGTTACCTATTCCTCACTGTAATAAGATTATTGAATATTGTTTTTATTAGTATAAATATTGATTTTGTTATCAGTAAATTAAAAGCTAACTAAATATTACTAGTATGTTAAATACATATACATATTCATGAATCTACAATCTGTCGATACCTTTAACTTAGCATTGCACAAGGTCATGTTTTTCTCTGGCTGTTTATGACGTCTTTACACTAAATCCATTGGATGTTGGATGTGTACGGATTGATAGTTTAGTTTTAGATGCATGATTTTTTTTTGTTGTTAGTGGCTTTGAACTAGCTGTCAGATACCTGTGAGTACTCTCAGATCTGTTCATTGTGTCTTTATGTGTCGGGATGTATAAGTACCCGGCCACGTCAACTTGTATTTTTGTCCATCTGATGAGTTAAGTCTTTTTCAACTGATTTTCATAGTTCGTTCTTATGTTGTACTGTTATACCACTGTCCCAGGTTAGGGAGAGGGTTGGGATCCCGCTAACATGTTTAGCCCCGCCACATTATTTATGTATGTGCCTGTCCCAAGTCAGGAGCCTGTAATTCAGTGGTTGTCGTTTGTTTATATGTTACATATTTGTTTTTCGTTCATATTTTTACATAAATAAGGCCGTTAGTTTTCTCGTTTGAATTGTTTTACATTGTCTTATCGGGGCCTTTATAGCTGACTATGCGGTATGGGCTTTGCTCATTGTTGAAGGCCGTATGGTGACCTATAGTAGTTAATGTCTGTGTCATTTTGATCTTTTGTGGATAGTTGTCTCATTGGCAATCATACCACATCTTCTTTTTTATATACATCATGTAAATGATCTTACATATCTAACAACAGACAATTTGGAAATTAATACCTTCCAAACTAATAAATAGTCATCACAATACTGTTCCCATGGTTTAAACTTGAAAAATCTATTTTCAAGGAATTTTGTTGGATCAACAAATCCCTCGCCTTTCTTCATTGCTAAGTGTATATGGTTTATACATTCCGACTTCACTGCTTTGCCAATTGGTGCACCAGCAGCAACCTGAAACAAAATAGTCTATATTTGTGTTTTTGAAAATAAAAAATTAATATCGCTGTGAAATTATCTCAATTTGCTTGCTGGTCAGTTCAAGAAATTAAAAACAGTGAAATTAAATTCAGTTAATTCATCATTGAAGTGATATTTTTACCAAATTAACAATTTATTATTATATAATTTACGTAGCTTATTTGTAAAGCATGATTTTTTTCATGGTTCTTAAAAAAAGATGAAAAGTAGTTTTCCTCTGTCCAATAGTCATAAATCGATTAAGCTGAAACAAATCCGGGTCACAAACCAAAAGAGAGGGAAGCATATCAATTATAAGAGGAAAGAAATGGAACAACAGAAACACTGAACTACTACACAAAAACAAACGCTAACATATATAGAAACGGACTATTTGATAACAATTGCAATATGACTGGCTTGGAACAGGACATTTTAAGATCATAAAATTGATTGAACCTGAGTTTATGACTCGCCGAACTGCCGCTTAAATGGCAATATCGTTAAAATGACAACATTACGTCTCAGGAAGGAATACAGTACAAACGAATGCAAGAAAACTCAGGAAAGTGAAATACTTAAATACATACTAATAATAGTACTCTCAACATGTTAAACACAGAAAACAACGAAAACATAGAATTAATTTACGAAAGCATAATATAATTATGAAGTGTTTGTCACAAGAATGTATCACAAAAAAGTGACGTAACAGTAAAATTTCGTAAAATATAATATAAAATTGGGATTAAATTTGAAGTGGTGTTATTTGATGAATTGTCTAACAATTACGAGAATACTGATAGAATGGTGTTAGCAATTTTTGTGAATTGATTTGTATTTTCTAACCATGTCGGATTTTCTTCCAAATCATAATGTGTAATGACAGATAAATCTTTTGCATATATTTGCTTTAAATTGAAAATCATACAAATGGACTAGGTGATTATTATCATCTTAGCTTTTACATTCATATAGAATAAATAAAGAATTAAAACCACAAACGATGAGGCATAAAACTAAATACAAATGAATCATCATAACTAAATACATGAATGGCTTATATAGCAAATTCACACTGAGCAAAACAGTCATGTTTGGGAATAGGTCACGATCGATGTTAAGAAGACTAGACGACGTAAATGGTTAACCGCAATCTGAGACGTCATAAACATGTTGTTAGTTAGTTTAGAAACAGACACATTAAAAAATATTGACTGAAACATAAAGTTTTGTTTTCACTGCTTGTATGCAAAGCTTTTAAATGGGATTTAATTACACAAAAACTTGTGTTGCTCTCAGATTTAATCAAATCTGTCTGGTGTTTGTTGTTATTTAAATTTATTTTGGATTCTGACTGAGCACAGAATTTTTAATATAAATAAGATTTTTAACCTAAATCAAATCAAAGCTTTATTTCAAAAGTGATAAAATCTTCATTATTTGTTTTATAACCTATTCCATCACAGTTGAGGGGTATGGTTCATTGGCGATGTTTGCTATATTACAATTGAAATACATTTGGGGTGTAAAAGAGTTGACCGAAGTACATTTTGTATTCCGCGCTTCATTCTAAAAATGTGCACACGGTCAACAATGGTCAACGCTTTTACAACCCTATGAAGTTACAAAAAGATGCATTCAATACTTATAATTACATTTTTTAGCTATGATCATGAAAACACGAATTTCATAATTGTTTTATTTAATTCACCTGTGCACTTTATGTGGGACCACGTGTTATCATGAAAGAAAAGTTTTATTGAGTAATGCAATGCTTAAGGAATAACACGTGATGTGCAGTTAGCCAATCAGAATAAAATATCATAATGAATCATATCTAATGTTATTATAATTGCTTTGAAACAAAAAAAAATATTTCTCAAGTAAAATTACAGTATTCCTATCACTGAAGTTAGTGCGCTTTCAATTCTATTCTGTTTTAGTATTATTACTCCACTATCTTGGAGAACCGTTGGGAATACAACGTAATACGTCCACTACTGTTCTTCAATTTTGGACTGAAACACCATCTAATCTTCCGAGGAGAACATATCAGAACGCTGAATAGCTCTCGGGAGTTGCATGTATGAAATGCACACTTTGACGATCTATTGATATGTAAATCTAATATCGGATCATTTATTTCCGTAAAATTGCCAGATATGCTTGATAAATAGATACTGAAACAATGTTATCTACAACTGGTGAATTATTAACTCAGGGCAGATTTTAGTTGTAAATTTAGCTGCACCTATGAAAACCTAACTACATAACTGGAATGATCCTAATTTTTAAGATGATGTACTATTGTCATGTTTATAGACAATCAAGATTAAGATACAATCTATGTACTTTTTTAAAACTAACTGATACTTTTTGATAACTTATTATTCATGTTATTTAAGCCTATCAATTTAACACGGTAGTAAAATCACCTCACTACATAATGTAAAAACTATTTTTTGCTTGGACTTATGGTCTTGCATCTGTAGATACATTGTTTTTACATTGCAAAAGGTCACGATTTCATCTGACTATTCATGATTCTTTGTTGTTTTTTCCTGATTAATATCAAAAATGTCGGAAACATTTTTTTTTTAATTAAAATAGGCTTTTACGTTTGTACCTTTCTGCGAGGCTAGGCCTTTTCAGTTAATTTTCACAGTATCACTGTTTTATGTTGTACTATTACACCACTGTCCAAAATTACAGATTACTGTTTCAATTTTTTTTAGTAGACATGGTCACATTCCTTTTGAGCTTGTTCCACATCATATGTCTGTACTTATCTGTACTGGTTATCGTTGGTTGCTATGTTCCATATTTATTTTTGTCTATTGTGGTAGCAAGAATTAAACTGTTGGTATTTTTTTTCAATTGTGTTTTATTCTTTTTTTCTATATAGTATGTGCGTTTGCTAATTGTTGAAGACCAATCGACAACACATTTATCATTATCTAAATAATACCAGTTACCATATCACGTTTTTTTAGTCTAGCATTAGTTTTAACAAGGGAGCATCTTACTGACCCTTTTCTCGACATACGATGGGTCATCTTCAGTCACTATATCCTTTTCGGGTGCAACATTTGTTATTATGATATCCATGCCTTTGATAGATCCACCTTTCGCTTTGATTATGATTTCATTGGAACCCTTCTTTGACAGCATTATTGATCCTGGAAATGGTGCAACAACCTGGAATTTTTTTTTCAAGGATCAACATATACAAATTGAAACAGAACAAACAGAAAATTGTATTTCTAAATGTGTATTGTAAGTGGTCAATCTAAATCTACATTTGTTCCTGCTACAGGTGTTTTGTAAGTTTTCTTTTATTTTATTTTAGTAATTATTTATTTGTAATTAAATATTAAAGGAATAGTTCTAATGCAGACACTATCTTTTATCACATTTAATATTATTATTGTTTAATAATTTAATTTTGGATGTAACGCATCTTCTGATTGGCTGACGTTTTTTTGTTTATTAGCTCATAGACATATTTTTTTTATTTATCGATTACTCTGGTTGAAAATAAAATTATAAGAAAGGTCTGTAACATTTTTTCTGTCTATTTGAAACGACATTAGAAAAAATGTGGTTCACACTTTAAAATAAGCCGCTACGCAGGTTATACCGTGTGCACCACATTTTTTTATGTTATTTCTTCATAGACAGAAAATATATTACAGTCATTCCGTAAATTTTTAACACAAGAAACACTCAAATAAGTATTCCCCCGTCCATTTCTTTGTTCTTTAATTTTGATTCGGATTAAGGATTTAAAAAATCAGAAGATCAGACACTAAACTTCAATTGCATTTGAAAATGAACCTAAAAGTACTATAAATCTATCAAGTAATATCTTTTGATGTTATAATAAAGAAAATGTTCAACTGCTTCCTGGTGTAATAATTTTGTCATGTAGTATTGTAAAAAATGTGTGATTTTTTAGTCGGACAAACAAAAGAAATGATAGACAGACAGATAAACATCCATATATAGTATTCGACAGATAATTGAATTTTTCTACATCCGAAATTGTGCCAGTCATATTAATTTGAAGGTGAAATGTGTCTTTAAAATTATTTCCATTTGAATGTATCACATATACAAATATTAATTAGTTAATCTTTGGTATCAACACTCGCAATTCCAACAGTTGAACAACATCCAATGTATTATATTGAAATAGACAGAAATTCGAATTTGAGTAATAAAGGCAGTAGACATGGTTAATGGCATCTGACGAAACCAACAATACTAGTAATATATATCCCTAGACTTACTAATTATATTACTAGTAAAAACTGGAATCATGGTTCATGATTTTTCGAAAGACTGGCAGCTGCATGACCTTCATAGATTTTTAGTAATGTATTTGTTTGTTTTTAATGGATTTACATAATGGTTTTAGTAACATTGGCCTATGTGGTTATTGTAATTGATCAACAGTAACATTGGATACGCGTATAAGTTAATACTACGGGGCAAATGATGAGAGCTCATTTGGTTACAAATGCCTAGGTGAATAACTTGAGAACACGGTATTAAAAATAAATATATAAATAGTAAACAAACACCATTAAATTTTAAATACCAAACACTGTCACTGCGAGGTGAGATAATGAATATGTACAGATATCAGTTAGACATACCACTTTTCCAACTTTTATCTCGACATCTATGCCTTTAGCCCAGTATTCACTACCACCACTGCTGGGGTAAATGCCTAGTCCGTAACAACCATTACCAGCCAACCTTATCTTTCTTGGAAATTTTTTGTGTGCTTTTGCTCCAAATAATTTGTTTACGGCAGACAATGCTAAATGATAGCTAAGAAACAAAACATATGGTAAAATCAATAACAACCTGAACATATAGGTAAGTGTTAAAATGCGTCGAATAAACTTATATCAAATATTTATTTAAGTGTAATAAAAATATATAATCTTCGTTATAACGTATCCGACAAAACTACAAAACTTAAGACTTCATATATATCAGAATAGCGTATAACGTCTAACTAAATAGAAGAAAGGGCCTGAATATTTTCACCAAATTAACATTTATAAATATGAAGATAGGGTATAAGAACCAATGATTCACAATGTGTAAAAAGTAAACAATTATAGGTCAAAGTACGGCCTTCAAAAAGGGGCCTTGACTTACATCGAACAGAAAGCTATAAAGAGACTATTGTAAAACAATTCAAACAGGAAACCCAACAGTCTTATCTATATAATAAACGGGAAACAGGAAACTAAATATCCATTTTACATATGTTTGCTGCTCACAAGGAAGCTATTAAACTAACAGTTCCACATGGTTAAGTTGAAATCATCCAACTGTAAATTTTACGGACGCTATCATGAGTTGGTTGACCGTTATGGAATAACCATTTCACAAATGATATCGAATATTTTCCTTACGTCGTAACTACGATCTCCTTCCCTTTCATGAATGTGACCTACCGAATTAGACTATTTACTGGATTTATTATAACATAAGCAACACAACGGGTGCAACATGTGGAGCAGGGTCTGCTTACCCTTCCGGAGCACCTAAGAACCCCCATAGTTTTTGGTGGGGTTCGTGGTGCTAATTCTTTAGTTTTTTCTATGCTGTGTACTATTGTTTGTCTGTTTGGTTTTTTTTCAATTTTAGCCATGGAGTTGTCAGTTTATTTTCGATTTTTGAGTTTGACTGTCCCTCTGGTATCTTTCGTCCCTCTTTTATAGATATTTTTATAACCAAACCCTTTTTTTACCTGAATCGATAACCTTTTTTTACATTTTTTCTATATATACAGAAACCCATACCCATTTAGTACATTTACAGGACCAGTTTGTCGTCGTAAACCAATAGTCACATCAACTTGCATATGTATACAAAACACCTAAATCAGGGTTCCAATTTTACTGATAACTTGACACTTGTTTCTACATGTACTGATAACCTAAAACTTATTTCACGATATACTGACAAATACTGATAACCACGCTCATTTTTCTTTATATACCAATCACCACAGCTATTTTCATACATATTCTGAAAATAAGATCAAATTTTCTATATACCGATAACATTATGGATTGTTCTACAAAAACTGATTACATTATTGTTTTACATTTATAATAACCATACCCATCTTTCAAAGCATGGTAAGCATCTTTCACTGCCTTCACTATACCAAATACAGACTCATACGCAGCAATGAAGGGTTGTGCAATGTTATTCAACATAGTAAAAGGGTCTAATACTTCGTCAACAGTCGATCTTAGTTGCAAAACCACGTCCCTTCGCATTGATTGCTTAAATTGAAATGTTAACTATTTCACAATCGATACTCTTGTTTCAATTATTTGTATCCGTTATTTTACTAGATTCCTCAATTTTACAAATAATGAAGCAATATTATGTTTATTTAACAAGAAAATCTGTTCTTACGTGACCTGACAAAAACAATAAAAAAGTTGAATACATATACATTATATGTACATTCATAGCTGACTATGCGGTACGGGCTTTGGTCATTATTGAAGGCCGTGCATTGACCTATAGTTGATAATTTCAGTGTCATTTGGTCTCTTGTGGAGAGTTGTCTCATTGGCAAACATACCACATCTTCTTTATATATATTATTATTATATATATATTGACGAAAAAAATATAATATTTGTACGAGCTTAAGAAACAGGACTCGCCAAGCTTTTCTGCTATTTAGTAGCCAGTACAAAACATTTCTATATTTCTGACTATCTACATATCTTTTTTTATCCTACAGTTAACACCCGGTTCTTGAGCATTAGTTGTTATAAGTCAAAACCATTGGCCGAACTTTCAAAGAATCCGACAAAGTTGAAACTCGGACCGCGAAGTTGACCCTTTAATGAATAAGTGTCCAGAAGAACAATTCCATCAAAATCTAACTTGACTAAAAAAAATTATCTGTATGGACAGATTATAAACGATCGGACGCTAACGAACGGACGCACATACTTGAAAACATAATGGTCGATGGGGCATAACATATTTTTTCAATCATATATAAGATAAACTCATAAAAGCTTAAACAAGTGTGTACAAACTGTGGTGTATTTTCCTTTAGTAAGCTGGTAAACTGAGTCTTCGCTATCAATAAATGTTTCTTGCATCCATTCTGTAGCTTCATTCTGCAATACATTTTTCACTGAGTCGTGTAGTCCTTTTACTTCTTCATAATATTTACTTAAATCAAACCATTCTGGAGGATCACCTAACAAATGATTCAGAAAGTTAATTATGAAACAAATTTCACAATGGAAGATCTGCATGTGAATCTTCTAGTAAAATCTCTAAACTATAATACGGTCTTTCTTAACCACACGTGACTATATGAAGTTGTCAGTGTTCTTTTATGACAATAACTAGGAACTATGTTATCATAGATCATTACATGGCATTTTGCACATGGCCCTGGTATCAGCTCTAGAATCTCATATCAAGCAAGATGATCAAACCAGACGGCTTTAGCATGAAGGCTGATATTAGGGTCAATGTGGAAAATGACATGTAATAAACTATCAATCACATATTTTACAGCTGGAGAAAAAGATAGTATACATTAAATTATGTTAATTAATTTCAACAAAAATTACATTTGAAGAAAACATTTTAAAAATTTATCGCAATGAGTTAATGGTGAAGTTTTTTATGGAACGCCACAGCTGTCTTATCTGGAACTCTGATATTACATTATGCTGTTCTATTATTCGTTGATGATAGTTTGCCTTTACATAATATGGTTTTGACATTACGTAATGATGTTTTGATAAAACTCAATATGGAATAGTCTTTACATAATATTATTTCGATATGTGACAAAACTATATTAAGTCAATACGAAACAATATCATGCAATACCGAAATATCATTATGTAATGACTATTCCATATTGAGTTATATCAATACATCATTACGTAATGTCCAAACCATAGTATGTAAAGACAAACTATCATTAAGTAATAATAGAACAACATCACGTAGTATCAGAGTTCCAATTAACAAAATAAAACGGTATTCAATAATAGCAAGCCTCAGAGGTTCCGTACTGGAACAGGCGCAAAATGCGTCGGGGTTAAATATGTTTTGTGAGCTAGCTAATATCGAGGCTTATAAATATTACCTTTCACAAAGTTACAAGCTTCCTGGATGGTATTTTTAGCATTTATTAATGACAAAACAGACATAAAAATCCTGCAAAAAATAGGATAAAGGTAACTAACTTAAAGTACTAAAATGTATACGTGTATTTGGTTATCATTACTGTATTTTAGCGTTGTATAATGAAGTGTTATGAATTCTTTCTTTTTTTTCTTCAAAAACTACCATTATAAATTTCAATAAACATGATTAATGTGTTTAGAAAGAATTGTATAACAGCTCGTTAACAAGAATGACAGCAAAAGTGAAAAGCTATTTTTAAAAAAACCGTATAAAAGTTTAATGTTGTAAGGTCCGTCTCCAATGCAAACGTTTGTTATCGCCTTGAAAGTTGGAACTGTAAAAAGGTTTTTTATTCACCGAAAAATTCGTATCTTTACAAGACATATAAACAATAGACATTTAACATAGTAATTGTATTGAAAACCCTTATTCTATATTTATATCTATCTTTTAAAAAAACATACTGAACAGCTCCTTTTCCAATTTTTGCCAATGCAGTCTTTGGATCCTTAACAATAATTCCAAATCCTTCTATAACATCTTTAATTGATTCGAATATTTGACGTCCATTGTCTGGTATTGTTACTGTTATTGTTTGCATCAATTTCTTAAACATATAAAATACATTTTTACTTCATTTTACATGCTAATACATACACATCATACCATAAAAATGTACATATAATTATGTATAAAAAATCAACATTGTAAGAAAAAGTATTGGAAATCTTTAAAATTTTTCAGATGATCGATTATGTTCATGGAAAGGATGTATAAATTGCCCCACTCGCACTAACATTGTATATGTTTATTGGACTGTGAAATTGGGGTCCAATCTCTAATTTGGCATTATATATATATATATCATACCATAGAGAACATGTGTAAAAAGCTTCCACTTCAACAAAAACTGTAACCAAAAACTTAAACCTGAAGCGGGACAGACAAACGGACGAACGGACAGACCGAAAAAATAACGCCCATAAATGGGGCATAGAAAGTGCGAGGTTTGCCGAGCTTTTTGAATAAATAAAATTTAACTGTTGATAGGGAAGAATTATTTTAACACACGGGTTATAGTGGTGATATCTGTTACTCTTATGATATATATCCTTCCTTTTCAACGATTTGCAAAAAGTTGTGATCCTAATATATGACGTCATCGAACACAGTCGTCTTTTTTTATAAGAAATTACAAAGAAACTAAGAAATATCGCCATCATAATTGAGTGTTGACCAATCGATTGCCGAAGAATTTCACTAGTGAGGAGAAACTATTTTTTCAATATTCGGTTTGAAAATGAGAAAAAAAACCAGAATGTTGTATTTTAATATACATACACATTTGTATGACTTATTAAATTAAAATATTCACTGCAACTGTTTTTGAATTTCACATTAGTTTGTGTCTATTTTAGGTAAACATGGTAAATGCATAATACATAACTGTATAACTTACATTGAAAAATCCTAATATGTCACTTTTCACTGTGTTAAGGACATTTTGAACTTTGTCGACAAGATTCTTCACTGGTTTTATAAATGGTGGAAGCTGACTTTCATCTATAGATCCAATCTGATCAACCAACTTCCTAGCATTGGATCTTAAGTTTGCTATCTGCCAAGACAAATGCAATGCAGTATACGCAACTTATATAACAGGTTGCTAGGCAGACATTTGATAGGCAGATAATTTACATATTGAAAAAATATCGAAAGGTTAACAATAGACAGGAAACATATGTTTTTCTATACATGTGAAAGGTTCAGTTTGAAAATTATATATAATTTTTTACAGATTAATGATGTTGCATATTCTTTCAATTAAACAAAAAAATATATCAACTTTAATCTATCTATTCTTGGGCCACGATTTGTTCATTTGACGCGTCTACAATCGTTCATTGTAAAAATAATAATTCAGGCTTTCATGTTGATTTTCTATGATTATAGGATAAAAAATACGGCCATTTTTCCTTTTCTGGTGGACAAAAAATGAGCACTATTTCCCGAAAAGATTTAATTAGAGTGTTTGTTAAATTCGATAAAAATCTTTGTATTGTAAATCTAGCAGAGGAATAGCAAAAGCATAATAAACGAATGTCATATAGATATATCGTTTTAAGACATAGAATATTGATGAAGATGTTGAATTAAAACTGAAAGCTAGAAAAGACACAAAAAAAAGGATCATGTGATATTTAAAGGGCACCTCAATATAATGAACATATGGTACAAAGTTTTCACGACTGCCTTGTGTAAGTTATCAACCAAACTACACCTTTATAATAAAGTTTAATACACTGTTCATTTGTAAATGGGAGACCTGTCAACCAAATGTGTTAATTAACTATCGACGTGTCTACTGTGTTCCTGTCAGCCAAATATTCCAATTCACCTATCTATAGCTTCTTGTCATATTGATATATGAACTAGGTATACATATATCAAGAAAGATGTCTTTATGAACTATATGTTCTGTATACTAAAGTGGGGATGACAAATTATGCATAATAAATATTTTTAATAACAAATAGTTTTCCTGAAATAAAGTTACAATCAATCCATACTAATTCTAAAAAATTCGAAAGATCTACTGCTTAATTTTCGATCACAATCTTTGAAATTTTGCAGCAACATAAGACTTTTGATTTTTCGACCTTTTACACTACTATTCCCCATGCTCAGTTGAAAGATCGACTCCACCATCTCATTGAACAGAGCTATCTCTATAGAAATGGGAATCGTAGAAACAAATTTCTTGTTTTGGGTTACAATAATTCATATTTTTTTAAGAACCACACTGAATCTACCAGAAAATATACTGAAGATGATATTATCAAAATGCTGGACTTTTTGATCGACAATATATTTGTTGAGTTTGGAGGATTCATATTTCAATAGACTTTCGTATTCCAATTGGTGCTAATTGTCACCCCTACTAGCCGATTTGTTTTTGTACTCGTATGAAGCAGAATTCATTCAATAGTTATCAAAGGTACCAGGATTATAATTTAGTACGCCAGACGCGCGTTTCGTCTACATAAGACTCATCAGTGACGCTCATATCAAAATATTTATAAGGCCAAACAAGTACAAAGTTGAAGAGCATTGAGGATCCAAAATTCCAAAAAGTTGTGCCAAATACGGCTAAGGTAATCTATGCCTTGGATAAGAAAATCCTTAGTTTTTTCGAAAAATTCAAAGTTTTGTAAACAGGAAATTTATAAAAATGACCACATTATTGATATTCATGTCAACACTTAATCGCTTAAGTGTTGACTACTGGGCTGGTGATACCCTCGGGGACGAAACGTCCACCAGCAGCGGCATCGACCAAATGGTGTAAATAGTTATCAAAGGTACCAGGATTATAATTTAGTACGCCAGACGCGCAATTCGTCTACATAAGACTCATCAGTGACGCTCATATCAAAATATTTATAAGGCCAAACAAGTACAAAGTTGAAGAGCATTGAGGATCCAAAATTCCAAAAAGTTGTGCCAAATACGGCTAAGGTAATCTATGCCTTTGTTAAGAAAATCCTTAGTTTTTTCGAAAAATTCAAAGTTTTGTAAACAGGAAATTTATAAAAATGACCACATTATTGATATTCATGTCAACATTTAATCGCTTAAGTGTTGACTACTGGGCTAAAAGACAAACAGAAAAAGCACCTTGCGAAATTCTTTAATTTCACTTTCTGATATATTGATGATGTCCTATCACTGAATAACCAATATTTCAGCCAATTCTTGCCTCTCATATATCCCAGCGAGCTTGAAATTAAGGATACTACTGTTACCAGAAGGACTGCTTCATACCTTGATCTTTTCCTCAATATTGACACAGATGGACGACTTCACACGAAAATCTATAATAAACGGGACGATTTCAACTTCCCAATTATCAATTTCCCATTTCTCAGCAGTAACATACCCTCTGACCCTTCGTATGGTGTTTACATATCTCAATTAATACGTTAATCTCGTACATGTTCACACTATACAGACTTCACATACAGGAGTGTGCTCCTAACGCAGAAACTGCTCCAACGATGAGAAGGACAGATTAAAAATGACACTCCGTAAATTTTACGGACACCATCACGAATTGGTTGATCCATACGAAATATCTTTGTCCAAACTAACTATGGACATTTTTACCACGTGTTAGATTGGGGTTTGTCATTACGTCGTCTAATCTTTTTATTACCGAACGTGACTTATTCCCGAATGTGACTGTTTTGCTGAGTGTAAATATTGCTTTAAGACGTGGCACGGTAATTTTCCATCACAAATTAATTGTATGGGTTTTAATGTTGTGTTTGTTGTTGTCATCGAATTTTGTAAAATGTCTTAACGTTTGTAGTTGTAAATCGTATTTTTTTCTGTTGTATTATCGTGTTGTGTTGGATTAACTTCTCATCCAGTTCATTTGGTAGATTTAATTTTGGATCAACGAATTTACACTATATATTTGGTTTGTAATGTGATCAGAAGAAAAACCCACAAAGCTAGATAATACAATTAATTATCTAATTACTACTACAATTAAATATCAATTAGTATTATAATTTTCACTGTTATTAATATAAGTTAGATAAGTCTTACAAATCTAATCTTAAATTTCATCCAAATTCTTGCTTAATTTTCGGAACACGTTTTAGAAATTTACATTTGACGTCACTTAGGGCGTTGCATTGACTTTAACTGACAGGGCTGTGATTTTGTAATGAAATCGTTTTTATTCTATAGCCACCACTTCAGTTAAATAATGTATATCTATTATTTAGTCATTTTATAAAATTTACTGTTTGCAAAATTATGTATTATTCTTGATAATAATGATGTTTTGGTCCCAGGCGGATAACCCTGGCCTCATAATTTTTTGGAGTTTTTGGTCCTCGGCGATCTTCAACTTTGTAGTTGTTATGGCTTTCAAATTTTTACATCCGAGCATAGTTTTGTGAGGACGTAGTGTGCGTCTGGCGTATAAAAATATTTGTTAACCTGTTGATGGCTATTATTCGTTTGTTTCTCTGTCCTATATTTTCTTCCATTTATCTGTTTATTTATTGTAACCCTGTCGTGAAATGTTGTCATTTTGATGTTATAATTAACACTGCCATTAAAGCGGGAGGTTTGGCATGCCACAAAACCAGGTTCAACCCATCATTTTTTCATAAAATATCCTGTACCAAGTCCGAAAAATGGCCATTGTTACATTATAGTTCGTTTCCGTATGTGTTACGTTTCGGTGTTGCGTCTCTGTTGTGTCGTAGTTCTCTTATATTTGATACGTTTCCCTCAATTTTAGTTTGTAACCCGGATTAGTTTTTACTCTATATCGATTTATGAATTTTGAAAAGCGGTATACTACTGTTGCATTTATTAAGTATATGATTGTTTTCTAATTTAAATTATTTTCATCTGTACATTTTGTAAAACTACTGAAGTTTAAGCCATTCTTTAAGATGCCTGTCTTATCTCGACATGCATTATATACAACGCCTATACATAACATATAAGAAGTTTAATAAAATGCCTACAATTTCTTAAGCATACTTAACAAAATGAGTTGAATTATAAACGTCAAACTCACTGTGTAGAACGCCACATGCGGGTTGTCGGCTATGATTGACAAGAGGATGCGGTTTTGAAGCGAAGAATAGCGATCAAGTGAAGTTTAAGTATCAAAATTTCATTAAGTACCATATAATGTATTGCACGGAAAGAACCAAAACATAATCTATTTCCATCAAGCAGTAGTCGATTTCAGTGCTCTGTTTTCTCAAACACTTCTCCATAGTTTTCCCCGTTGCATATTTAAAAGCTTCATATTTGGAGGAATTCAATTCTATATAAATCCTACTCGGGAATTTCGTCAAAAGTAGTTTCTAATCCATAAATTTGCATATGAAGCCTCCAAATATGCAACTGGGAAAACTATTGAGAGGTGTTTGTAAAATGCATTATATGGTACTAACAATTACAAAAAAAAAATTCTTGATCGTGTTTCTTCGCTTCAAAACCGCCACACCATGTCAAACATAGCCGACGCCCCGAATGTGGCGTTCTACAGTCGCATCAATATTAGACATGTTAAGTAGATTTATTTAAATTTAACTTAAGATTCTGACAGTAGCGTCACTGATGAGTCTTATGTAGACGAAACGCACGTCTGGCATATCAAAATATTAGCATCGTACCTATAACCATTTATTACTCATCGACCAGTGGAGTACCGTATTATCTATCTTAATCAAACTCAGTAGTAGCCTACAATTAATTATTCTTAATGAATTCTGCATAGACCCAATCTCTCTTTTATTCATTATTGCAAATATTTAATATTGAATATTTTTCTTACCTTCAGTGGAAGTTCTTCAAATACTTTAACAAAGTTCTGGAAAACATTTTTAATTGATAGGGTTCCCTTTATTATTTTCTTGAAGAGACTGATTGCATTTCTTATTGGGTTTACAATGTTAGTAATAATGGAACCAAATCCGCTTGCCCTTTTACCAACATTTTTCATGTCATTTTCCTGGAAAAAAAATCACCAATATTCATATACTTGGCTTTGTCATGAACTACTGTTATTCTTTTACAGTAAGTTAAGATTGAACACATCATA
The DNA here is from genome assembly GCA_019925275.1 of Mytilus edulis. NCBI lineage: Eukaryota > Metazoa > Mollusca > Bivalvia > Mytilida > Mytilidae > Mytilus > Mytilus edulis. The sequence goes on from CM034351.1 coordinate 80,826,287, forward strand.
AAAAAAATTTCTAAGACATTATTGTGGGTAAAAAAATATTACACAAGTAATCTACAATGAATAAAATATGTCTATTGTTGAAGACTAAGTTGATACCTAGACTTTTTTTTGGGTTTTATTGTAGTTATCATTATGTCGCAGTGTCATTGGTGTAAACCGAACATATCCCTTTATACAAATAGTTCAAATATTATTTAAACTTACATACAAATAACCGAATTTTGTTTTTATAACAATGAAAGTTTTGAAACAGATTGATAAAAACTTTTTCACTTGATGTAGCTAAAGTAAACATTATAATTGCTGACCCAGTCCAGAAATCGTTATATACAGCTATCATTCGGTATATCAATTTGAAAGAAAAAATAATGGTGATGAAGCTTTACGAATGGAATGACAGTTCCTGTATCGCATCTTGAAATAGTTAAATACAACTCCATCCCGAGATCTGGCAAAATATACGTTGCATTAACCAAACATGGAAAGAATTAGAAACAAAGAAGTGTGTCTGTTCAAATAGTTCAACTTCCTGGATGATACTGTGAACTAATGTAAAGAAAATATGCGGTACATTTTAAAAAAAAACTAGAGGCTCTTAAGAACCTGTGTCGCTCACCTTGGTCTATGTGCATATTAAACAAAGGACACAGATGGATTCATGACAAAATTATGTTTTGGTGATAGTGATGTGTTTGTAGATCTTACTTTACTGAACATTCTTGCTACTTACAATTTTCTCTATCTATAATTAACTTGGCCCATTAGTTACAGGGGGAAATATGTTGTAAACATTTACAAAAATTTACCAAATTAATGAAAATTGTAAAACATTGACTATAAAGGGCAATAACTCCTTGGTGTCAACTGACCATTTTGGTCATGTTGACTTATTTCTCGATCTTACTTTGCTGAACATTATTGCTGTTTACAGTGTATCTCTATCTATAATAATATTCAAGGTGATAACCAAAAACGGCAAAATGTCTTTAAAAAATACCATTTGGGGGCAACAATCCAATAACCAATTATCCAATTCATCTGTAAATTGCAACACAGATAGATATTGACCTGATAAACAATTAAAGCCCTGGACAGATTTGATCTAAATGCTTTGGTTTCAGAGTTATAAGCCAAAATCTACATTCCCCTCCTATGTTCTATTGTTAACCATGGCGGCCATCTTGGTTGGTTGGGCGGGTCACCACACACATTTTTAAAACTACATACCTAATAAAAATTTTGGCTAAGTTTGATTAAATTTGGCACATTAGTTTCAGAGGAGAAGATTAAGATTACAAAAATTTACGAAAAATTAGTACAAATTTACTATAAAGGGCAATTACTCCTTAAGGGGGTCATCTGATCATTTTGGCTATTTTGGCTTATTTGTAGATCTTACTTTGCTGAACATTATTGCTGTTTATAGTTTATCTCTATCTATAATAATATTCAAGATAATAACCAAAATCAGCAAAATTCCTTAAAATAACCAATTCAGGGGCAGCAACCCAATAACCAGTTGTCCGAGTCATCTGAAAATTTCAGGGCAGATAGATGTTGACTTGATAAACAATTTTACCCTGTCAGATTTGCTCAGATTTTCAGATTTTCAGAGTTATAAGCCAAAATCTACATTTAACCCCTATGTTCTATTTTTAGCCCTGGTAGCCATCTTGGTTGGTTGGCCGGGTCATCGGATGATGATTGATGCCAAGTTGCGTTAAATTTGGCTCAGTAGTTTCAGAGGAGAAGATTTTTGTAAAAGTTAACGACGACGGACGACGACACACGACGACAGACATCAAGTGATGAGAAAAGCTTATCTGGCCCTGTGGGCCAGGTGAGCTAAAAACCAAAGGCGACAAATTACCCTAACACAGAAAAGAAACAAAACAAGTTTTTAATCCATAATGGTCACACTCCAATAACTCATGGTATATTTGAATCAAAATATTTGTTGTGTGTCACATAGTTTATTTAAAAGAAATAGATGTTTACCATACAAATGTTAAGATCAAACGAAATTAAAAACTTAAATTTTAATCAAAACTAATCATACAAGATCAAGCGACGCGTTTTTTGAGCAGTGTGTGACAAAACTTGTTAGATTTTGCTCATTGCTGAATCTCGTTCAGTGACATTCAGTTACATGGGTAATTTCGTTTCTGGTGTATGATTGTCTCACTGGCAATTATACCTAATCTAACTTTTTTATTTCTCATAATAAATTTAGATTTCTTTTATCTATTGGTGTACTTAAATTGATACACCGGTGTATTAAAATAAGACTATTGTGTTGAAGATGTAATTGAAAAATGAAAACCACCTCATTTTCTACAAATCCCTACATTATAATCTGTATTAATTAAATAACTTTTCACTTATAACATTATGACTTTGGTAGAGAGTTGTTCCATTCGCACTCATACCCCATCTTCTGATTTCGATATGCAGGACGGATGGATAGACATACAGTAATATATATTTAGAGTATCACGGAATATCGTCTTTGTCTATAAAATACAGACCAAATGGCATGCAACAATCATAGTCCAACATATTGATTCCTTATTGGAATTTTGGATCTTCAATGCTCTTCAACCTTGTACTTGTTTGGCTTTATAAATATTTTGATATGGGCGTCACTGATGAGTCTTAAGAAGACGAAACGCGCGTCTGGCATACAAAATTATAATCCTGGTACCTTTGATATCTTTTTTCTGAGTATGCTATTGCAAAATAATTCTAAGAGAGCATTATGTACCATTATCATATAACACCATAAATACTATTATTGCATAGCAATATAATATTTCGTACAGAAAGTAACCAAAAGTTAGAGTGCAATAAATTCTAATATTGCACTAAAGCAATAAATCTTCAAAATTCATGACGTCAATTGTTACTTTAAAATAATATATTGGTATACAATAAAAGGGTTATTGCATGAATATTGGGGAGTATTATCCCTCGTAGAACATAAATTGCACTCGCAAGCTCCTACAATATAAAATTCTACTCGGGACAATATTCCCCTATATTCATGCAATAACCCTATATTACTGTATTGTAATCATTCATACGGAAAAAATGTAATTGTCATTTAAATGTTGAAAAATAGTTTCTTTTTCTAGTTTTAAAACAAACGGTTACCTGTTAAACTCTGATTATCGCAGTAACTGATGGTAATGATGAACTATGAATAAGACATAACAATTATTTTATTTCAGAAATTGTCTTTATAACTGAATAAATTTGATTATCTTTTGACCTTGGTTATGTTTTCGCGATCATCTGGCAGATACGTCATGATCACAGTGCAATCTTTGACAACCGGTACATGTAATTATTCTGTTAACACAATTATTTTCGATATACTTAATAAAAGCTGTGTAATAGATAAATTTTCCAGAAGATACATGATAAATCATACATCTATCAATTCTCTATCTATTAAACTCCACAAATATATAATCCTCTTTAGGACAGACGAAACCTTTGTCATCATCACTCACCATTGTCAACAATATCCCTTAATTCGAAAAAAAGTTATTACGATTTTGTGTCACTTCCCTATGTTCTCTTGGTATTTGTAATCATGGGAAGTAATCTATGTAAATCGGTTTACAAACTACATTTACTATATTAAATAAAGAGCAAAATATTTCTGATATATATGCAGGTTATTCTAATCATATGCACAAATTTACAACAAGCATTTAAAACACACAGACTTATTTAAAAGTTAAACAAAAATGTCGTATTTCAAGGCAAATTTTAAAAAAGAAACTCCATGAAAACTGACAGTTTAAACATCATACTTTTTTAAACAATGAAATTCAAACGAATGAAAACAATTGTCATACTCTGAAGAAAATAGCTGGGGATAACTTGATTTGCTAGATATCCCACTTGTATGACAGTTGTTTAAAATTTCGTTGTAATTACCATATTAGGTGAAAAATCCAAACCGACTTAATTACAAATTAACAAATTCATAAAAAAAAGTCAACATTTAACGTAAATCAAATACCTGAAACAAGTCCAAATTATAGGAAGTATCTCCTTTAAAACATAATCTTGCAACAAGGAAATCAAGGTTTTTATTTATGATACCAAGATGTACTTTTGCATATGCTTCGTCGTGAATATCAACCTTGAAGGAGCTACCAAGTGGAGCTATAAAAGAAAAATTTAAACTCATGAATAAAAAGTCAATAATCGGAAACTTCGTCATATTAACAAAAATGAACATCTTCCTTTATCTTATTAAATACAAAACACAGTAGTATAATTTATCTAAATGTTACCTTTCAAAAGGATGCATGCTTAATGAACACTTTTTTTTTAATATTGAACATATTTTCTTAATAATCACCTGTTACGTCAACCCTCAGTTTCCCAGGGAAGCAACTAAGGGGGGATTTTAACAGTCTCATTTGTCAGGGAAAAAACAAATGAGAAAAAAAACTACCACTATAAATTATTAACATCTAGTACCTTTATAAGTATTATCTATCCTTGTACAAATGTACATGTACATGCAATCATTATCGATCTATATATCTATACCTCTGACCATATATAATAATTTGATTAAAGCATTTGTTTAATCTTTATTGATTTCTCAAAAAGGCTACCTGTCTTTATTAAGCAGTTTCAATTTTATCGTACATCAAGTCGTTTTTTTGTTATATTAATTCCAATTACATTAAATTTCTGGTCGAGTGATCATTTACCACATGCGATTCGTTAAAGTGATGTGTAGTTGATATTTAGCGATATTTCTAGTTTTCCGGATAATCTATTTCGTGATAAGAAGCACCGCATCTAAAATGTGGGTACAAGATGCATCTGCATTAAAGACCCCGAAAATGATACTTGTTTCCGATTTTTATAATTTTTCGAATTCAATTTTGAACAAATTTCCCATATTTTCTCAAAAATCTCCCGCCAAACGTCTTCCACTAATTTACAATAAATAAAAAAATGAAATAGTGATTTGTTTTCATTGCAAAAGTGACACTTTCCGTTTGAGCGATTCATTGTTTGTAATTTGTCTTCAGTGTAAATTATATTATGTAGTAATATAACTTGTTTAGTTTTCCTGTTAGCTAAATTCTTATTCAAAGTTTCCCAAATGTATTCCCATGGCAGTTCATTCCCAAAATGTTGTTCCACTTAAACTGACTATTTGGAGCTGTGTTATTCTCATAAAAGGATCTAATATCTTTAATGCTTAATTTTTGGCATCAGCTTTATTATTCAAAACTAGCAAAAATGTATAACTACCAGTGATTGCAAATATTGTTTGCAAGGTTACATATGCTATTATAGTGTTTCATTTACATTTGACAAAACAAAGAGATTAAAGAAAAAGTCATTTCAAAAACCTCTAATCGCCCAAAAAAAAACATGAAAGGACTTACAATATGTATCTAAGAAGTAAACCATACATCAAATCTTTACATAGCAAAAAAATTGATAAGACTCGTTTTAGTCATATTTACATGTACTTAGATCTGTAGAGAATATATGTGTAGATAATAAAAAGAAATATCAGTATATTTATACAACAAATCAATTGATAAACTTACCAACTTTTAAATACATGTTATTCTTAATAATGATTCCAAATGATGCTCCAATATCCTTAGAACCCAACATCTTTCGAAAATCTACACCAGGAGGTTCAATTTTAAAGTTAAATCCTTTCATAAAGTCTTCAAAAAATCCTCTTTTCTTTCGGAGATGTAGACCAACATGTTTAATATCAGAAGAATAAGGATTAACTGTTTCACTGTTATTTCCAACAGACCTGTGAAAATTACGTAAGTTAATACACATTAAATCAAAATATTTCTTATATTTCATTGCGTTCATCATGTACTCATTTTTTTACATATATAAAGAATTTAAACATCACATTTCATTATTTCAAACTCAAGTTTTCTAACATTATAATCATACATTTTTTGGTATAAGAAAAGGATTGAGTTCAAATATTTACAAAGAAACAAACTGACCTACTAGAAAACTTTCGAGTTCGATGCATTTCAGTCAAAAATTTTGGTTTTATTGATCATCATTCGTGCGTTAAGGGGCATTGTTACTTTCGTTCCAAGGTTGAACGAGTGGTTAGAAAGCTACAATGCTATATTGCACGAATTATTCGGCAAATTAAATTCTCGTATTTGACAATCAGCACTGCTGTCATTAGGAAATAGTGATTTTAAAAGAACTTACAAAACAAACACTATTTCTAGTTTATCCTGCACAATGACGATCACTAAGACGCTTGATGAACGTTAATAGTGCTGGGATACAGGTGATCCCCTCGATCTGGTAAATATCGTCATAAAGGCGCGCATAATTGACGAGTTTTTATCGGTGAAGGAACTCGAAAGTGATATATTGCTCACTCAATTTTCTGTGTAATTAGAGAAAATATATTAGCGATCGTAAAAGAGTAGGACGAAAGTGAAAATAATTCTACGAAAAAGGAGACACACTCCTTCAAGAAGTATAGTGAACTTTACGATTTATTTTTAAATGGACAAATCATTTTGAATTTGTCCTACCAATTCTGCGATTAATTTAGGTAGGTAAATAACAGTTGTATTATTCCAAAACTGTCCTAAAATATGCTAATTCGTGTCAAAGTCCATCCACGTTAAGGACAAAGAGGCTGATATTCGATGCAGTTTAAGGATGTCAATGTTTTTTTTAAAGTTTTATCTGACTGTATACGTACATGCTGAGTTTATTAAGAAATTCTTTTAAAACTTTGACCAAGTTTCCACAACCTATCAATTGACAACAAAGCTTAAAGTCATTTCCTAATATTAAGTATTACCTAGTATCCAATGGTTCAATCACTTTTGACTTTGGATGAGCTCGATATTGTAGTAGGGCTTCATATCTAACATTCTGGTCATCATCAAATAATGCAGCATTTAACATAGCATTTGCTGCCTGAAATATATATAAATTTTATCTAAAAACAAATAAATGATTTCGTATTTATGTTTAAGGTGTAAAAATAATGTAATTTCCAAACGCAAATTCACAATATCAACAAAATATTTTAGAAGTACAAACATGTTAAGCTGAGAGCTATTTCTCACAAATGATATGACATAATAAGTATATGCTGAACAGTAAGTTGATCTGAAATGATTGATACCATTTAAAGGCGATAGCAAGTATGATTTTGATCAAATTGGGATACCTATACATTAAAACAGTTGGTTCAAGGGCAAAAATGTCTTTAATGAGTTTATTATCAATAGTTCATTAATGTTCGAGTCATTTGTAGAACTGGTTTGATGATCATTTGTATATTATTGTTTCTCTTTTTCTGTTAGGATTTCAAGATAATATGGAAAACAACACAAAACATTTGATAAATTCATCAAAATAACGTCAACATTTGGTATTAGTTGTCAGCTGACAAAATCAATCATTAGACCAAATAGCAGTTAGTATTTAGTTGAAAATTCTATGATTTACACCTTTTTTATTTGATTCTAATATGGAGAGTTTGCATTCACAGCATTTTTGTGTTTGAAACTGACTTAAACTGTTCTACAATTATTAATACTAGAACACACCCGCGAAATCGCGGGCATATACAGCTTGTAGACTGTTGTAGGATGATTTTTGTAAAAGATATTATGTATGGAGAATTTCATAAAAGGTATCAAAAGCCCTCTCCCTTTTTCCAAAGTTCGATATTTGTTTCCTTTCTGTTAAATTTAATTATTTTCGTGCGTCTGGCCTCAGACCACAATTATTTTTCTCCTTTGCTACAATGCTTCTTTTGGTAAAAGTCAAATTAAATTAACAATTTGCACCGTTTCAAACATGAAATAAATGTTACTGCATTATTAGTCTTATAAAATATGCTTCTAGGACAATCCATCAGTGTTTTCTTTTTCTTTTGAGAGCCTTATTAACATGCCAATGGTAGGATATGAATCATGTATAAATGACTAAGGCTAATTTGAGGGGTGGTTGGACGGGTCCTGATCCCGAAATCCCGGACTTAAAAACATGAAATCCCGAGATGCAGAATTTAAAAAAATGCATATCCCCAAATCCCGAAATCGAAAAATATATTCCCGGATCCCGTAAGGATCAATCCCCAAATCCCGAGCTTAAAAACACCAGATCCCGACGCCCCGAAAAAGGTCCTGTCTACTTCTAATCTCTACCTTACTTTCATTTTTGTGGTATGACCCCTTAAATAGTAAAAATTTCAAAGAAAACAGTAGACAGAATTTCTATACTAACATACTAACATAGAAAATCCCTGACAGAATACAGACAGTTTCTATATAGTTAAGTAGTATAATCGTAGTTTACATGTAGATAAACGCGAAAAATAATTGTCTTCTCTAAGGAGGTATAATAGTTGTGGTTCTTGCGATCTAAACACCATGATATGAAACGTGAAAAATAATTGTCCTCTCTAAGGAGATATAATAGTTGTGATTCTTGCGATCTAAACACCATGATATTGAGAACGCTCTGAATGGCTTACTTTTTCCCATTTTTGTTATCCATCATACGATTGGTTGTACTTGTGTCAAATGTTTTACTTATTTTAATATATATAAAACTGGTATGACCCCTTAAATAGTTAACATTTCAAAGAAACAGTAGACAGAATACAGAGAGTCTCTATATATTAAAGTAGTATAATCGTAGTTTACATGTAGATAAACGCGAAAAATAATTGTCCTCCATAAGGAGGTATAATAGTTGTGGTTCTTGCGATCTAAACACCATGATATGGAGAACGCTCTGATTGGCTTATTTATTTTTCATTTTTGTTATATCTATCATACGATTGGTTGTATTTGTGCATCTTTAAAACCGGAAGTCTCATTTTTCTCCCAAAATAATTCAATCTGAATAATCATAAGAATGGATGACAAATGCGACTATGCATGTTACCTATAGGACACAGAGGCATGATGATTGATTTATTGTGGAAGGAAGAGAAGCGACACCCAAAATGAGGTCTTCTCGTTTAATAGTATAGTTTATTTTAGCATTATGAATCTATGTTATTGCTAGCAGTATTGTTAAACAATTTATAGAATCAATCTTTATCGTTAGTTTTATTACTTACATATTCATGTTCATATTTTCTAAGTGCATGAATTCCTGACCTTTTTATCCATGGAGAGTTCGTAGAATTGATATGAGAAATAATGTAGTCATACGAGTGATCCATTCTTGCATTCCCAAGAGCTTCGAGCAGTATGACACGGCGATGGTCATATTCTATCTGTTCCTCTTCTGTTTGTAAAGATCGTTTTTGTCTGTATTCCCAAGGATCTGTAATATAAGGTTCCTAACAGTATGCTCAATCTAATATTCTAGGCAAATGCAACCAACGTGAAATTTAATCAAATGTGAAATTTAAAATGTCTACAATTAACGAATAACATCAATGCTTTTTATATATGACTGAGAATGAAATCTGCAAAATACATTTTGTTAATAGAGATCTCTAATTAACAAAATGAAAACAGAAGGGTGTCAATACTACAATCAAAACATTGTGCTTTCAATACTAAAAGTTTTTACTAAGCCATTTTCGTTTGTAGTTTAATTCGATTTAATATTTATGAAAAAAAGGAAATTTCGGGTAAAATTTGATTATTTTATTTCATTAATTTTAAAACAATGCTCTGGGGACGAAAACATTGCTGCAGTGAGCATGCTAAAATCATGGCAATTCAGAATATCACATATGAATATATTTCTTATATATTTCTGGTAAATGTATATGAAATCTTTTTCCATTGTTCAAGGTATATGGAATTTTGGAAAGGCCCCATGGAACAAAATGCATTGTAAATTGTAAAGGTTTTCTTGTGACAAATAAAAATATGTAATTTAGGTTTTGGTATCTTAACTGGTTTTAAGAGATAATTAACAATTAAATAAAGAAGTTGTGTACATACCTAGAAACCAAACATAGAAGTGCAGTATAATGTACGTAATGGTAAATGGTTAACGAGTAATAAGTCGAACCTTTTTTTAGTTAGGGTTACATTAGCTTTTGGGGCATACTGATTAATTAGATCTGGTGGTTTAAGGAACAAAACACAAAATATTTAATGTTAACGATGTTGAACTGTACATACCATGCAATCCTAGCATTCCATTGATCTTGTCGGATATTTCAGAGGATATTTTAGTCTGTCCCTTTTTAGATAATTTGTGTACTACAGATCCAAGAGTCAACAATGCAGAATTGTATATGTGTTTGTTAAATGATACGTTGGTAAATGTTCCATTGTGGAAAACAATATCTTCTAACACTTTTATAACATTCTGAAAAGGTATGAATATTAATCCATCAATTCGAATTATTTATCTTTTTTATTTTAATTAGTATCAATTACAGGGAAAGTTTAGTATTATATAATAGTTTAACAAATAAAAGGCTGTTAGAATGAAATGACGGCAAATTGAGTTTTTTACATTAATTTTAGTCATTGTTCAAACACGGAAGGGCCTTAACTCTTGAAAAGCAAAAGTGAAATAACTAGAACGACTTTGATCGCTATTTTGTTATCAACAATAAATTGAAAACAACACGTTGAATTATTTCTTGCGTCTGAAGCGCTTTTCTGGATTGACCCTTTCGCCGATTGCTGCCCAGAGAGAAGCTACTCTGAGACGATGGCTTCCCTGGCTACTATTACTCAAGTGGGAGATTTTCATAATATATGTCAATAAAAACTTGTTCGTAGTTATTTAGATATAGGAAGATGTGGTGTGAGTGCCAATGAGACAACTCTCCATACAAATAACAATTTAACAAGTAAACCATTATAGGTTAAAGTACGGCCTTCAACACGGAGCCTTGGCTCACACCGAACAACAAGATATAAAGGGCCCCAAAATTACTAGTGTAAAACCATTCAAACGGGAAAACCAACGGTCTAATCTATATAAACAAAACGAGAAACGAGAAACACGTATATATTACATAAACAAACGACAACTACTGTACATCAGATTCCTGACTTAGGACAGGTGCAAACATTTGCAGCGGGATTAAACGTTTTAATGGATCCAAACCTTCTCCCTTTTTCTGAAACAATAGCATAACATCACAACAAAGAAAAACATACGATAAAATATCAATTGGCAGACTTAACTCAATCAAAAAACGTATGATTAAACAATGAACGAATAAATTTGATCTGCGATATCTGAATACAAATGCACAGTTAATTAAATATTAGAGACAAACATTCATGACCAATTTATGAGTACTCGCAGTTACTGACAGCTAGTTAAAAGCCAAAACCAATAAATAATAAAAAATCATGCATCAGAGACTAAAATCGACTAAAACACATCACAGGGATTTAGTATTTTAACGTCATAAATAGTCAAAGAAGACATGAAATGTGCAATGCCAAAAATAAATGTATCGACAGGTAGTAGTATAGTGAAGAGCGACTTCTATAGAAATAAAAGTTAACGTGTCTGTGTCTCTATACATCTCGCCTCAAAAGATAATGAAATTTAGTTATGTTTTAATTTGCTAATGACAATATCAATATTAGTACCAATGTGAACTATATTCAGAGATCTTATTACAATATTGGTACGATAACCCTTACTTATAAGTTTGTTTAAAGGTTCGATGAGTTTACAAGGATCACATAATGATTTCCTCGCTTTAAGTACAATATTACCATAAAATTTAGGATGTGAAATACCATTTTTAATAAGCTTTCTACAGGTATAGCCAAATTTACTAATCAAATCTTTGTATCTATGAAAGAATTTAGTAAAAGTTTTAAGTAATTTATGGTATCGAAATCCCTGACACAACAATTTACCAGTGATGCATTGATTACGTTCGTTAAAATCTATGACATCAGAACACACACATTTGTATATTTATTTCATTCACTAACACCATGTTCACAGTTTTGTTCATGTTTTGATAATTTTTTCTTCATAAAATATTCAAATTTTCAAATTTTCGGCATTATCTAGGTGAAATTCTCAAAATTCTGCTCTTAGACTCCAAATCGTAATTTTTAAACCCAAAACGGCAAAATTTTGAAAATTTTTATGAGGCTGTACAAATTCTTCACACTGAACGATGTCCATTCCAAGTGTTTTGTACATAAAACGACATTTTACTTCAAAAAAGTATACTAGTTTGGCTTCAATTCTTCCATATTCTTCCAAAAAAAATGTTCCCTTATTTCAAATTCTCGTAAATTCCGTAAATTTCGTCTGATTTTGACACGGTTTTCAACAAACGGAAGCGCCATGTTTACACTTTTATCCGGGTATTCTTCAAAGAAAGATTACTCATGTTTGCACTGTTTTGAGCGGGAAACATAAAAGATGTATTCCGATCCCGGTAAAACGGGACTCATCGTCAGCTGTCTGAAGCGTGAATCCCGGTTAACCGGGACTCATCGGCGAAAGGGTTAACCTTCATCATGAACGCTCAAAGCCAAATGTTTGAAATCCGAAGATGAACATATAAGAAATCTTTCGAAGTTATTGCATGAAAACAAAATTAAATGAAACTTTCCAATCAATCCAAGTCCATAAATCCTGAACGACAAAAGAAAGAATCATGCATATCCAAGTTAACCTCCATTGTGTCCGCAGTATAGAAAGAACTTGACATGACTGCCCACCGTCGCTGCCAACATACGACTCAAAATAAATCAGGGGATAACCGTTGGCTTATAAAAATAAGGAGATGTACATGTATATCTAGTATGATTGCCAATAAGAAATTTGCATTTACTCCCACCAATGACTTATCTGTCGATCTGCTTTTTTGTAGTTTTTAGCTGTTCATTTATAGATATAAGAAAATGTGCTATGAGTGTCAATGAAACAATTCTTCATTCAAGTTACAATTGATAAAAGTAAACCATAGCAGGTCGAAGTACTGTCTTCAACACGGCGCATTGGCTATCTGTTAAAACAAAAGCAAACAAAAGGTATAGTTTCGCTCATTAAGTGCATATAAAGTTTTTGAAGATTGTCTCTGTCCTCTTACTAATAAAATTTTCAAGATAATTGTCACAAAGTAAAACGAGGTAAAAATGTTGATTTCAGCGCAGGCACTGCTGCTTTAAGTTATAACAAATTGCAAGTATATTAGTGCATATATGGTCACAAGAGATCACCACAATTTTGTGATAAGGTTCGTGTTGCTCGGTTTTAAGATTTCATTAAAAGTTGTATATATTTGGTTCTGTCGTTTGTTTGTTTTTTGGTTTTTTATACGGCATTGTAAGTTTGTTATCTTTATACAAGTCGTGTACTGTCGTGTACATATATACGTCTCCGAAGGCAGGATCCAATTATTCAGTAGTTGTTGTTTGTTGGTGTGTTACAAAATTGTTTTTCGTACATCTTTTACATATATTAGGCCATTAGTTTTCTCGTTTTAATTGCTTTACATTTGTCATTTCGGGGTCTTTTATAGCTGACTATATATAAACTCATCATAGATACCAGGACTAAATTTAGTATATACGCCAGACGCGCGTTTCGTCTGCAAAAGACTCATCAGTGACGCTCGAATCAAAAAAAGTTAAAAAGACCAAATAAAGTACGAAGTTGAACAGCATTGAGAACCAAAATTCCTTAAAGTTTTGCCAAATACAGCTAAGGTAATCTATGCCTGAGGTAGAAAAGCCTTAGTAGTTCAAAAAATTCAAAAATTTGTAAACAGTAAATTTATAAATATAACCATATCAATGACAATTCATGTCAGCACAAAAAAGTGCTGACTACTGGGCTTTTGATACCTTCGGGGAAAGAAATCTCCACCAGCAGTAGCATCGACCCAGTGGTTGTAAATAAACTCATTATGCGGTATGGGCTTTGTTCATTGTTGAAGGCCGTACGGTGACTTATAATTGTTAGTGTATGTGTCATTTGGTCTCTTGTGGAGAGTTTGTCTTGAAATGACTATTAGTCCTATAAAAAATATGATTGGTAAATTCCGACTACTACAGTCCTTGGATGGTGTAAACTTTCAACTAAAACCATACACCATAACACCATTACAACATACACCTTGTACTATTACATCATAGACTTTACACATTTGCACCATACAACTTACACATTACACCATGCACCATTCCCTATTATATTTACACGATCCAAAATTACCCATAAAGCAATTAAATTTCAAAGAAAGGAAGCGACTACAAAATTATGTTTACGATCCAAAAAATTTAAATAAAATGAACTTCGTTTTCAACCAGTGAAATGTCGTACATCATTCATTCGCACCATTCCCGATCGCACGTTCCACAATCACACCATTCCTCATACACCAGTACACTATTTCCCTTACACCATAGCACCATACACATTACATCATTGCACCATGTGCCATACACCATTGCACCACACACGTTTGTTTTGGGAAGTTTACACCAGTCAAGGGTTGTGTCTCTACATATGTGTAGATCATGCACATCATATCAGTTGTTATAACAAGGGAGAACTAAAGAATCCAAATGAATATTCAAACTCATAGGTCAAAATAACCGGATCCCTATGGCACAAAAACGAAAACGGCGAACGAAGAGTGCACACTACTACACAACAACGAAAACTAGAGACTGTTATAATAATTGAGATGGCAGCCATAAACATGATTTGATATTTATGTTATCTTTTAGCTCTGCATGCATAACGTTTATTTGGCAATCATGCAAGGTCTGATTTCGAAACTAGATTATTTATGGCCCAGGTTGGTTCAGATAAGCTGGATTAGATCAGAGGAGTTTGAAACTGTCGACAACAGGTGATGACAATAGCTGATAAAAAGTTCTGTTCCAGGGTAGTGCTACGCAGTACACTAACATTATTCATATTAGGTCAAAGATATATTTTTATACAATTGAGTGATATTAAAGATAGTTAGCTATAAAACCAATTTTCATCCACCATTTCCTACTAACAGAAATGCCTGTTCAAGTCAGGAATATAAGAGTTGTTTCCCAATCATTTGATTGTTTTGAATATTTCACTTTGCCATTTGATAAAGGACCTTCTGTTATGAATTTTCCTAGGTTTTATCTTTCTTTTTTTTAATTTTTTGTTCATTTACTTTTTATTTGAATTTAGAAAAACGGGAAATGTCTTCAAAAATGAGGTTTCAGAGAAAAAATTGACTACTAGTATTGGCACATCGATACCAGAGAGGTATTATGGTTGTAACTTTTCAAAAGGTAGACAACAAGAATGTTACTCATATAAACTGCAATTATTCATATTGCAAATATTGTATTCCGAATATAAGTTCAATAATTAAAATACCGAATAAACCTTTTTATTTTTTGGTTTTAGGGCTACATGCAATGTTCTTTAAACAGTGTAACCTGGACTTTCTCATATATACCAGTTAACTGCCTACTACAAAACTGCATGTAAACATAAATATACTAGTAAAACTGAAAGAAGTGCTTGGTGTTCAACTACTGACATTTTCAAAATGAACTCATCGCAGAATGATAGCTAAAAAGATAAAGTTGACTTCATTTTAAACTTCCTTTTTTATTACAACTTATAAACATAATACCTGATGTGGAGGTATTTCCATTCCTGCCACGTGGATGAAAAATCGCTGAAACAATTTGTATTCGGGTTTTGGTGCTAAAAGAATTAATTTGACAATCAACTGCTGACTGTTGTTTGTATTTAATGCTTCGAAGGCATCTAGCATTATTGCTTTGATTTCAAAATTCTCCTCATTACTGAAATATCAAATAATAATATGAAAAGTATTACAATGTATAACTGCTTTCCATTAACTTATGCAGACATTATGTACAAATGTTCACAGAATTCAATTATATTGCACATCAAAAAACGTGTTCTTTTGAATTTCAAAGAGAGAATATCAAACTGAGACATTTACAAGTGTTAGAGATCTAGTTTTACGAAAAGGCAAATATAAGATCACCATGCAAACGTCTCCCGCGATGAACACATTTTTACTGTCCAAGGGCAATAACTAAGTAAAAATATACTTTTGAAGAAATACTTTTCATTAATGTGGACATGAGTGACTATGTAATTTTTCCTATATTCCTATTTTCAAGGTCTAAATCCTGTAAGAAAGTGTGTTGTCACTCTTTGCAAACCTTATTGAAATAAGCCTTTGAAATATAATTTTTTTTTTAAATTTCGATGTGATACGTAGGTTTGCATTGCAATGTTCAATTAAAAAAAACTTGATGCTTGTTATTTGATATCGGTGATCTTGGCAGTGATTTTTTAATTCCTTTCATATGTTGATTTTAATATCATTGGCATTATTTTTGGTAGTCTGTGTTAGATTTATTCCCAATTTTCTAGATTTTGGTAGATTTAAGACTGATATAGAGACACAAATCTGTTTATTAAAACTTTTTATTGACAACATAAGGTCCGAGAACACAATTGTCGTCCCTTGATTTTCGTTGTCCACAAATATAGTCCCTAGTGTTGACAGTGGGTTACTTGCCAATATTTTTTAAACCCCTTCCAAATTTATTTTTCCATGTTTTATGCCTCAAATTGTAAGTAGGGGGTGAAATTACACTGTAAAAAAAGTTGGGTTCAGAATTTTAAAGAGAAGTAGTGATTTGGTCCAGCTGAAAAAGGTTAAAAATTAGGACTTCGGAAGCTGTCAAAAGATTTCAAGACGCCCTAAACATAAAATTGTCCATATTTTGAGTTAGAGCCGATGAAGTTCTCTATAATTATGATATAATTTGTCCCAAAAGTAGTACAACACACTGTAAAAATTTCATTGAGAAAGCGCAGGCGGGATTTTTTTAATTTTCATTTATGTTCTAAAAGAAATGCACTACGAATTAATTGTGGTCTCGGACCATAATATTTATGTAATAATTTGAACTCTTTGTATTAGTTGTTTTAAAATAGTACGCTCATAGTTGCTCATAGTATGCTAAAAAAAGACCATGTGGTTTTAATATAAGGTAAAAGAGGAGCAAAAGATATCAGAGGGGCATAGATAGAAAATAAATTGACAACGCCATGGCTAAAAAAGTAAAAGACGAACAAACAAATAATATTACACATGACACATCATAGAAAACTAAAGACTACGCAAAACGAACCACACCAAAAACTGGTGTAAAAGACATTTTTAAATTAGTATCAGAGATTGTATCTGACATGTATACTTCGACTTAATCATGAATTTAAAGAAAGGATTATTGAATCATTACGTAGATAATCAAAACAAAATACATGTAAATAATAAAAGATTATCATTTGATGAACAACAGAATTTCGAGGGGGGTAAGGGGGTCAGTTAAGCTAACATGACTTGAACATACATGCATTTAAGTTAGTGACTGAAATTTTCTTTGAATATTTAATAAAAGGTATAGTTGGTGAAAATCACAATAAGATGTAACTAACCCACCTGGAACATGAGATCAAGGTCATAGAAAATTGAACTACCTAGAGGGCATACTTATATAAGGTTTCTAATTTTGCTTGAAGTTGTTTTGGAAGGATTAACTTATTTTCTTAATTTTTCTATTTTAACAGTGAATCTAACTGTGAAATAAAATATTTGAATTCCATAAGTTAAAATGTCGCCTTCAATGTCAGACTGAAAACGGAAATTAGTCCAGCATTTATAGTTTAACATTGTGTGTCTATGCATTCCGATTTTTCACCATTACAGTGTCTCGAAGTATCAAGATTACTTACAAGAGATACGATAATGCAAGTTCAATAATTTTCAGCAGAAATTTGCTAAGCTAGTTCCTTGTTAAAGTGTGTCTTTAATGTTGGTACTTCTTTCGCGTTTGTAGTAGATAATTATTTAACTTGACATAAAGCATCTTTATTGATACATTAGCAATCAAAATGCACACCTTAGCAGTTAAAATAGACACATTTAATGTTGTTGTAACCATAATCACATGTGATAAACCAGATTAAATCGTTATATTATATTCCTTTTATCCATATGCAAGGCATATATACATACTTATTTTGGAGATGTTGAAAGTAATCACCGGCAATCTTTGTAATTTCGTCATCTGGTAATAACTTCAACATACTGACAATTCTAAGGAAACATTCATTTACAAGTGGTGATCCTAAGAAAAAGAAAGTATTATGCTGATTGGTTGTTTTTTTCACACACTGAAACAGAAGTTATCAATTCAAAACGCAAGTTATCTCATAAGAATGTACAATCAAGATTAAACCAAGTTGTAGAAAATTATTTTATCCCTTTTTATGATACTGAAATTTTGCATGTAGGTTGAAAATTTCACGATACCCCAGATAGAATTATATGTGTCTGTTTGTCTATAAATCTAATCAAAGTATTTCTTTTAACTCCTCTTATTCATATATGTTCCATATACTTTTTCTGATGAAAACTTGAATGTACAGTTCAGTTATATCGGTAAAAAGTATTTCTAGGGATGTTTTTGTGAATTTGATTTGCATGGCGCTAATTAGTGAGAGAAGAGAAATAAGTTAGTTTTACCTTGTGGAGGCTGATTTCTAATACATGTGATATTACTCCGGATGTCTTTAAAAATTTCAGTCACGTTCACGTGACCTTTTTTGTTTCTTTCAAACTGAAATCATATTGAATACATCATAATAATTGTTTAAGGCTTCTCAGTCATATCAAGAAGAAAATATTGTGTTTCTTCTTCTGGGATTCGTACGACATACCATGCTTGTATTTGTTTAACCTTGATCCGTACCCTTCTGAATATATTTACGTGTGGCGTTCATGCGATATCCATGTTGTTGTTTGTAACCTTGATTTGTTTCTTTCTGAATGGATTTACGAGATTTAAAGATCAGGTTTACTAATATGCAGTCATTCTCTTTCCTGTGATGGAAATATGTGTTGGACACACAGAAGACAACTATTTGAATACAATAATATTTATTTTAATTTAGAGAGCTAAGTTTTAAAAAACAGCACTGATTTTTTTCAGATATTTTCGTATAAAGTTATTTACAATTACAAGGAAGGAGACGTGTTGGCTTGGTGGTGCTTATGTAACAGCCACTATGTTCCGTCAGTATCTTTGTTCCGGCGGAACTTTTCAACTAGTTATTTCGTTCCGATGGAACTTTCCAGCTAGTAGTTTTTATTCCGGGTGCAGTCGAAAAGTTCTAGAAAAAGTAACTAGTTGAAAAGTCCCGGAACAATGTAGCTAGTTGAATAGTCCTGGCTGAACAGAACAACTAGTTAGCAAAATTTAAGTTGTATTTCATAGCTCACATAAAACGGAATAAGTTGCATTATCATACAAATTTAGTATTCATAGTACCCTCAAGAGAGGAGAGAATACCCCCTCCTCATGTGGGTACTTTTAAAAATATCAATTTCAGATTAATGTATAACAAAAGAACTTATTCCGTTATTTTACTTTGCATCATTTCTCCAAATGGAACTGTGACTTGTTGATAAGTTCCGTTGGAACTTTTGGGCTAGTTTGTTAATTCCGGTTTTGACTAATTTGGCAAAAAGGAACTTTCTGACTAGCTGATATGTTCCGTTGGAACTTTTGGGCTAGTTTGTTAATTCCGGTTTTGACTAATTTGGCAAAAAGGAACTTTCTAACTATACACATGGAAAAAAGTATTGCAACACCTTGATTTTTCAAAAATTGAAAAATCAGCCTCTTTTTTTGGATGATATATAATAAGATATTTGTATAATATTATTGAAACATAGTTTATGATAACATTGGCATTGAAACGAACAAAAAATGTTTAAAAAAAAATGATTTATATAACCACAATTTTAATAACAAAATGAAGCGTTTTTTGTACAAAAAAATGCATTTTACAACTTTGACTGTAGTCGAACTTTACAATGTCAGACATTTCAAAATTAATCTTCAGATGACTGTTCACATCATGGTTGATCGTTATACGCCAAAGAATTAGTACTTTGTGCGCAGCCTCCATTCAAACGGATAACCGCATCTTAACGTCTTCAGATTCCTGCCAAAAATCGACTAATTTGTTGCTAAGGTAGCAGCAACCATTTCTGATGAAGGGCATTGTTTATTTCATGATGTGTTTGAACTGGGGTGTCCTTTCGCGCACTTCCCGCCCAAAAGTGTCCCATATATGCTCGATATGGTTCAAATCTGGGCTACGATCCGTCCACGGAAGATGACCCGAATTCCATTGGAACAATGAATCTTCCTCCATGATGCTAATTTTCAATTTTAGCGAGCTCTGCACTACATTGGATACGGAAAACTGTGTGTCTGTTCGTGAACAAAGGTCTCCGAAATGGTCTTATCGCACGATAACCAGTAGCGATGAGTCAATCTCGAACAGTTCTTGTTAAAAGGTCCCTGTATGCCAAACACTCTCTTTTTTGGATTTTATTGTATGCAAGGGGTTTCCTTCTGACCAACCTTTTTTATGCTTGATTTTTGATCGTTTAGTGCCATTTTTAATTCTCAAAACGACTTCTAGTAGAATGGTGATGACCAACAATACGTGCAGTTATTACAGCGACCTCCTGCTTCACTCATGCTGATAATCTGTCATCTTGCTGCAGTTAAGAGTTGTCGATGACCCATTACAAGGTGTCAATCACATAACTTTAAAATTTTGGTTATTTAAAGTGTTGAAAACAATGAGGATGAAAACACCTGTTTTGCTGTTTACGGGTACAGTAGCTGCATGTGCAGATAAAAACTTACCGAGTCGATATTTATTGATTAAACTCAGGTGATACTTAAATAATGTTTAAGTAGTTCTATTTTACCAAATTATATCACAAAAAAATAAAAAGTGTTTTTTTAATTTCAATTTCAATTTGGTGTTGCAATACTTTTTTCCATGTGTATAGTTGATATGTTCCGTTGGAACTTTTCAACTAGTCACTTTGTTCCGATGGAACTTTTGAACCAGAGGAAGAAACTACCTAATAAGTTTCTCCGGAATTTTTCGGCTAGTTAGTCCTTTCCGCCCGGAACCTTCCATCAGAACAAAAGAGCATTTACACTTACCATGCTAATTAAATAGAACTTACATTTCAATGGTTACACCACTTGTTAAACTAATTAATCGGCACTGATTTTCAAACTCATCTAAGCCATTGCTGATATAACGATTCGATATAAGTTTCATCAATGTCTGACATTGATACTTATGGCTTGAGAGTGCCTAAAATATAATTTTCGATATACTTTTTTCATATTTTCATGGGCACTTCTCCTTTTAAACATTTGTTTGGTACAGAATTTTGCCCTGGTCCCTGACATTGAGCACTGATAATTCTTTGACTTTAATGTCAAAAAGTCTTATATGAAGTGTGGGATTGAAAGCGCATACAATGCATTTTTTTTTATCAATTTTAATGTTTACCTATAATGGGCATCCCTTTAAAACTTGTTTATCACTTCTGATAAACTACCAGTATTGCTATGCTATCAACACCTGTGTCTTGCTGAAGACAATAAATGACATGGATGTATTCATCACATAATACGTTACCGCTTCTTAATAGTAAATAATCCTACCTTATCAGTATGAATATTTCCAGCAGAAACATTCTTTGGTTTGACATATAACTCCTTCACTTCATGTCTGGTCAAAAAACCAATTCTCCCTTACCGAATGCACTCATTTCAGGAAGTGCTTTAAAAAGAAAATTTGAAAATATTTCAAAGAATTATGTATTGAGTTATAACAGTATTTATTTCTTAAGATGTTTTTCCTGGATTCATAATTTCATACACCAAAGATATTTGACCTATTGCTTTCTAATCCGAATCTAACCAAGACAGCTTAATATTGACCAATGGACCATGAATAAATAAGACCTGATGCGTAAAACATATGTGAAACATTTATTGACTGTGACAGAAGAACAGATTTACAAACAGAAACTCAAACCGAAAGTATGATGGTATCAACTATCGTAGGCAGTTAAACTAAAATTTCATACAAAATATTTGTATGGTAAAACAATTTCTTCCTTCTATAAAAGTAGCATTAAATATTAACACAGAAAAATAGCATCGAGTTGTTGTTAGTGTTTCCTCCCTTTCAATGCGTAATTACAAACTTAAACAAATAGCGTATTTAAAAATTTCAAAGTCAATAGACACCAACTGAAGGTGCAGAACAGGATGATCTTCATTGGAATGGAAAGCGCCAAAGATGAAACTTCATTATACATTTGACCCACCACGTATGGTCCTACATCTAGATCTTCTAACATATTAATCACGACTACATTTTGTAACACATTGTTGACAATGCTGAACAAAAGAAATCTTAATAAATTTTCTATCATTTTTTTAAAATACATTGTTAAGACTTTACAGGAAATATAATTTCTATGCCTGCGACTTACTTATGAAACAGTTCTGTAATAACAAAACTCTAATTTATTTCAAATGTTTCAACATCGAACTTACAAATTTTCTCAAAATCATTGTCAGCTTTTACTTTCCTCATATTCTCATGTGGATCAAAACTGAAATAAAAAAAACAAAGTATTCCTTTAAAATAAAATATTCACAGAAACATAAAATATGGTCCAAATGACGATAAAGACTTATCATTTGATAAAGATATATTTAGTACAATAATACATGTTAAATACTATCCTGGTGAAAAACATATGTATGAGTTTCAATACTTGTATATGTCTCTTTACGTATTTTTTTTTTATTTATAGTACTTATTTGAGGTATGAAGAGTCGAATCAAATTTGGCGATGATTCGATATGATCGTAGTAAACATTTATTAGGGTTTAAAGGCACTCTGAGTCTCGACATCCATAATTTCAGCGATATGTTGACTGCTACATGTTGTCTCTTCGTCGGTAAAATACGGAAAAAAGATTAATTAAACCTTTTTTTCTCAAATATTACTCGATAAGAAGTTGTCAGTAAATTACTGAAGACAGAAAACAACTCAAAGCTATTGATATCTAAATACAACTTAAACCACAGACCAAATTTAAAAATGCTACGTCTTGCTTCCGCAATTTTTTTTTTTCATAGGCTTCAAGAAAATAATGAAAGTGCAAGCATAGTGACAAGAATTTGAGGTCCCTCTTATCAGATTTTTCTGACCATTAAAACTTATTTATGTTCAAAGTATGAAGGAGGGTCTGATGAAAGGTACTATGCCAGATTAAAGAAATAATAAAATTTATCAAAGATACTAGACTAGTAATTGTGGACGCCAGACGCGCGTTTCGTCTACAAAAGTCGCATTAGAGACTCTCGCTTCAACAAAGTATAAAGGCTAATCGAGTACGAAGAGCATTGAGGACAAAATATTCCGAAAGCTTTCGCCAAATATAGTATTGTGAGATTCTGCCGAGAAATAAATCGCTGATTTCAATTTTTTTTCTTATCAAACTCATCGATGGTCAAAATGAATGAAAACCTTAAACCAATGTTAAAGAAGACCTGAAGACAAACTTATGTTCTGTGTGTACGACAATATCTAATTTGCATTATTTTACAAGTCCCCTCCCAAAATTATTTACCACGCTATATAATTTTATTCCCTAACTCATGTAAAGGTTCTAATTAGTAGAATCATTCAACCAAATTGAAAATAATCAAACAATTCTTGACCCCTATTTTGTCATGATTAAACATGTAAAAAGAATTTAATTTGATCCCAATTAAGTCCTCATTAACAAATTTGAAAATTTGAAAAGCATACGTTAAACAGTTCTGTAGTCACTGCGTAGAAACAGCTTTTGTGGCCAATCTATCGCCAGCAATAAACCAACAAATTATTAATAAGGTTTTCCTTCAGTAAATCCGATTAGAAATGATACTATCAAATTATAATATATTCTCGTTCTAGCCTCTAGCCCATGCAAGTATTATGAGAAGAATGTCCATCTTGTTACAAAGAAGTAGGTTCAGTAAGACCCCTTTTTGGCCCCAAAATATAGCAGTTTTACAAAATTGTTAAAATGTAAACCTTTAGTTATTTATTGGACAGTAGAATGCTTCTGCTACATAAATATGGGTTGTTTTTGACAATACAATGCACATATATCCGGTACTAGCACCATTAAGTCATGCTATATTACTGTAATCCTCATAATTCTAGCATTTTAGTTAAATTTTAGACGGTTTTCGTGTAAAACGAAAGTAGCCGCATTCGTGTTCATCCTTGATATTGAAATGTAAGTTGTATTTTATGATAATACATAACATATATAAAGGTTGAGGATGAACACGGATGCGGTCACTTTCATTTTTACCAAAAACCATCTGAAAAGTGACATTTTTCGGCATATTAGGTAGATTTTTCATATTTGAGCTTGAATCGGATCGTTTTTAATGACTAAATCTGTTAAAATCTTTCACATAAAATAATTAATTCAAATAAAATAGACACTTAAGTGTTTAAAAAGTGGTCAAAATCTTTCGTCAAATGAACCTGAAATTTGAGGCCAAAATCGGTCCTTACCGGACCTACTCCTTTGTAGATGCGACTAGCCAAATAAAACCTTTTAATGAATCAAGAAATTATCAAAAATGGCCCTTCTTATGAACATCTACTGTGATCTTACACACGTTTATATTGTTTCATAAGTAAGCAATAGTTTACAACTCCACGCATTGCATAAGTCACTCATGTTCAAACTCGTTTGATGTGTTATTCATTTTTTTTTAAATAAATTTCAGATGAAAAAATATCAATAACTAAATACTACAAATGTCACTATAACAAATAGATTAGTAAACCTGTCAGGTGCTTTAGGTGAGGTAAAATTCTCTTCTATCATTACTTTATGGATGATTCCGAGTTCCTTGTGAAAATGTAGAATCTGAAAAACAAAAATACTACATTTTGATTTGAAACAACAGTTTACCAACTAAAATTTAACTTTCGTTCAGTTTTGCTTTTTTCCGCAAGAAGATTTCCCGATAGCACTCTTCGTAATAGCATGGCCGTCATGTTGTTTGTCATTTGATCAGCACAGACTTAATAGAAAAATGATATAAAATTGGACAAGGCATACAACATGAGTGGGAGAAATTATCAATTATCAGCACTTTGCTTTTCCGTAGATTCATTTAATGAGTTTTACCTATCAACATTTCAGTTAAAGTTCCAATTCATGCAGACATTTTCTGTTAAAATTAAGATGATTGTTTACAAACTCCTTTCAAGTATATTCATTTGTCAAGTATTAGCAAGCATTGGTGTGAAAAACCTTTGCTGTATTTTTTTTACCTTGGTTAATGTTCCTTTCGCATTAGGTATAACATGTCCTTTCCGTTGCTTCTTAAACTCAATTCCAACTGGAGTTTCTATTGCTGTGTATATTGCACTGTGTGGACCTTTAAGACATTTAAATTCATTTCGCTCATAGTATTATGTATATTTATAACAAATTCTAGCTCATACAAACAACTGCAATGAAAAATTGTAAAGGACAAGGTACGATAAGGCCCGTTTTTGGCCCCCCTATTTTCTCATTTTTAAATTTTGTTTTGGAAAGCTTCTTATCACGTTAAAATATTCCCTGAGGTTTGAAGTTTGTTTGGGTGAACTTCAAACCCATTAATTTCAGAAAATGAGGCGAGGAGGATAAAAGGGCATCAAAAACGCCAAAAGAAGGAAAAATTTTCAATTTCGATTTTTGGCCATTATTTCTTAAAATTTAATAGCGTGCGCCTACTTGACCTGGAGAAAATTATTGCAATTTAGACAGCAAAACAGTTCTCATGACATTGGAATAAAAAGATTCATGGGTCACGTTGGCGCAGGCACTAAAAAAGTAAAAATTCGTTGAACAGAACAGCTGAATAAGTTAAAATACCATAATACCATCCATAAGAAAAGAGAAAACAAATAACATACCCTCATTTCCAACTTCTTCTGTGAAATATTCCCATCGTTTATCATCCACATATTTGCCTTGGATCTAAAAGTGAAACCTTAGTATAATGCACTTATAATATGAATCGCTCGTTTCCTTTTTCATTTACACTCCGAAAATCTGACGATATTATATCCCTCCATTAATAGCATATTATTGTTATTGAACCGAACATTCCTCATATAACAATTTCAGTTTAATCCAGATTGCAAATTAAATGAGATGGTCCCTTTCCCGGTCTATTCATAAATGTTTTATGTTCTGAGTTCTACTCATTGTCTAACTGTTTACGTAAGTCCACTTTCTGTTTATTTCTTCTTTTGTCTTTTTAACTTGAGATACAGCATTTACCTCTTCCACAATTTGCTGCCAGCCGCGATCTTTGTTTTTATTTGTGTGTGTATTATTAAAGATGAACAAAAGAAAGAAGTGTTACTGGTTAATTTCATCTGTGTGTTCATCTCTTTGGTCTGTCTGGAGTGACGTAATGAATGAAGTCATATATTTTTTATTACGACGTCGCAGAAACAATAGTCTCAAGTATCCCGTTTCCTTTTCAATGTGTAGTCATATCAATTTTTACTTTCAACGGACCAATCAACGGACTAGTTTTAAAAACGTTGCTCAATAAAACCCCATTATTTTTATTTTAATAAAATGCAAATTCTTGAAAACTACACATGTAAGAAGAATTTTCGTTTTACTAGTGCATAGTTTATATTATCATATACTTAGACTAAATAACATATAATTTTTACTGTATGATAATAGCATTAAATTAACGTAAATTCAAAGAATTGGTGCTTAGCGGGCTGATATGAAAAGTTTATCACATGCTTCGATTTTTATCACATGCCTTTCCGTAACGTTATCGCATGGCAATCTGGTGATACTCGGCAAATTCCGGAAAAATACACCTCAATGCTACGTTTTCTATGAAAAACATTACAAAGTAGTGTACAAAACAGTTATTTGGATACTGGAAGATATTGTGTTAAATAATAAAAAAAAAATAATAATAATAACAACAAACAAAATTAATTATTAAATAAATGCATTTTTAAAAGTTTCAAACATAGTTTAGAAAGTTACTTGAAAAAGTTGACTTTTCCAAACAGTGTTCATTATGTATATTTTTGTCGATTTGTCCATATTTAAATATGTTTCTTCTCTGTTGAGGCATATGATAGAAAGATTTCATCTCGAATGGTACAATTGAAAACCTGATAATAAATTGTTCAAATAAGGCCTTCGAAAATAGTGGAATAAATTACTTTTGGAGTGTCAAGAACCCGTTGGAAGTACTTGATAAATTGCATGCTTATATTGGTGATTTTGAATCTGTTCAAAGTTTTGATTTTTCTACCCTGTATACCACATTGCCTCACATTCTCATTAAGAAAAAATTCACACACCTAATTAAATGGGCATTCAAAAAATCAGAATGTGAATATATATGTTCAAACTCCTTTAGGTAATTTTTTAGTAGCAATAAACAAAAAAACTATGTTAATTGGACATGCTTTGATACTATATATGCACTTGAATTTTTACTAGATAACATTTTTGTTCGCTTTGGGGATTCCGTATATCGTCAGATTATCGGAATTCCAATGGGGACTAACTGTGCACCACTTATTGCGGACCTGTTTTTGTATTGTTATGAGTTACAATTTATGACAAAAATAAGCAAAGACCCATCGAAACAACATCTGATAAACAAATTTAATAATACTTTTAGATATTTGGATGATATTTTGGCTCTCAATAATGACGACTTCAGTATGTATATTAATGAAATTTATCCTGTTGAACTTACTTTAAATAAAGCTAATACTAACAATGACCACTGCCCTTTTCTCGATCTTGATATCTATATCACTAATGGAAAGCTGAATACTAAAATTTATGATAAAAGGGATGATTTTCCATTTCCTATCGTTAATTATCCGTTTTTAGATGGTGACGTTCCCTTGTCATTATCTTACGGTGTTTATATATCTCAACTTGTACGATTCGCTCGTGTATGTAACAATGTTTTAGATTTTAACGAGAGAAATTTATGTATTACTGAAAAATTATTACACCAGGGTTTTCGATATCACAAACTAGTCAAAACATTTACTAAATTTTATCATCGGTATAAAGACATCATTCGTAAATATAGCTCAACATGCAGACTTCTAATACGTTCAGGTATTTCACATCCAATTTTTTATGGAAATATTCTTTATAAAGCACAAAGGTGTCAGTATTCACCTCAGAAACTTACAAAACCTTTGAATAGACTTATTAAGAAGGGATATAATTACGATACTGTTGTCAAGTCATTAAAGATTGCATATTTTGGCGTTAATATTGAGTCACTGATAAGGTCTTTGCATCGGAACTAAACACATTTATTCTAAAAACAGTTGTTGGCATGACACGGGTTATGTTCTTCTCATATATGTTATGATGGTATGATACTAAACCCCTAACGGGAAGGATTGTGCCTGATGTTCATATGATGAAATCATAATCTTTCAGTCAGTTTAATTGAAGTCTGGAGCTGGCATGTCAGTTAACTGCTAGTAGTCTGTTGTTATTTATGTATTATTGTCATTTTGTTTATTTTCTTTGGTTACATCTTCTGACATCAGACTCAGACTTCTCTTGAACTGAATTTTAATGTGCGTATTGTTATGTGTTTACTTTTCTACATTGGTTAGAGGTATAGGGGGAGGGTTGAGATCTCACAAACATGTTTAACCCCGCCGCATTTTTGCGCCTGTCCCAAGTCAGGAGCCTCTGGCCTTTGTTAGTCTTGTATTATTTTAATTTTAGTTTCTTGTGTACAATTTGGAAATTAGTATGGCGTTCATTATCACTGGACTAGTATATATTTGTTAAGGGGCCAGCTGAAGGACGCCTCCGGGTGCGGGAATTTCTCGCTACATTGAAGACCTGTTGGTGACCCTCTGCTGTTGTTTTTTATTTGGTCGGGTTGTTGTCTCTTTGACACATTCCCCATTTCCATTCTCAATTTTATTCTTCTCTGTTGAGGCATATGATAGAAAGATTTCATCTCGAATGTACTAAATTTGGGGTCCGACGTCCGTGAACTTTTCACTCTTTGAACTTCTATTTGGGAACCACGTAAAAAGATCAATATATGCATCTGTTATCAGAACCTGGGTCTGATAATACATGCAATATGAAAAATGCCATGTAATAATCTGATACTACCTGACATATTATCGTTGATAATTTTTTCTCACTTTCGCCGTACCGGCTGAAGCGAGAAAATTAATCGAGTTGAGATGACCAATGATAATCTGTTTAAAGCTATTTAATTATGACGACGTTGTTGATTTCATTGTCAATCGCGCATGCGCTCTTAGTTTCTAGGGACATTTTTTCATATCACTATACTGTTCTAAGAAAGGAAAAATTCGCCAGACGCGAGTTTCGTCTACATAAGACTGTGTCGCTCACCTTGGTCTATGTGAATATTAAACAAAGGACGCAGATGGATTCATGACAAAATTGTGTTTTGGTGATGGTGATGTGTTTGTACTGAACATTCTTGTTGCTTACAATTATCTCTATCTATAATGAACTTCGCCCAGTAGTTTCAGTGGAAAATGTTAGTAAAAATTTTATGAAAATTGTTAAACATTGATTTTAAAGGACAATAACTCCTTAGGGGTCAATTGACCATTTTGGTCATGTTGACTCATTTTTTGACTCATTCATTAACAAACATAAACTTTTAGGCACCGCTTTACAAGCAGAGCCAAATACAATGAAAGTCCCAACTATGTATTGGCTTCCGAAGCTACACAAAACCCCTTACAAATATAGATTTATTTCGTCTTCAAGCCATTGTTCAACTACTAAATTGTCTATTCTTCTTACCAGCACACTTGGTACAATTAAAAACCTGATAATAAATTGTTCAAATAAGGCCTTCGAAAATAGTGGAATAAATTACTTTTGGAGTGTCAAGAACTCGTTGGAAGTACTTGATAAATTGCATGCTTATATTGGTGATTTTGAATCTGTTCAAAGTTTTGATTTTTCTACCCTGTATACCACATTGCCTCACATTCTCATTAAGAAAAAATTCACACACCTAATTAAATGGGCATTCAAAAAATCAGAATGTGAATATATATGTTCAAACTCCTTTAGGTCATTTTTTAGTAGCAATAAACAAAAAAAACTATGTTAATTGGACATGCTTTGATACTATATATGCCCTTGAATTTTTACTAGATAACATTTTTGTTCGCTTTGGGGATTCCGTA
Organism: Mytilus edulis; assembly: GCA_019925275.1. Lineage (NCBI taxonomy): Eukaryota > Metazoa > Mollusca > Bivalvia > Mytilida > Mytilidae > Mytilus > Mytilus edulis. The sequence continues at coordinate 80,856,516 of CM034351.1, forward strand.
TATCGTCAGATTATCGGAATTCCAATGGGGACTAACTGTGCACCACTTATTGCGGACCTGTTTTTGTATTGTTATGAGTTACAATTTATGACAAAAATAAGCAAAGACCCATCGAAACAACATCTGATAAACAAATTTAATAATACTTTTAGATATTTGGATGATATTTTGGCTCTCAATAATGACGACTTCAGTATGTATATTAATGAAATTTATCCTGTTGAACTTACTTTAAATAAAGCTAATACTAACAATGACCACTGCCCTTTTCTCGATCTTGATATCTATATCACTAATGGAAAGCTGAATACTAAAATTTATGATAAAAGGGATGATTTTCCATTTCCTATCGTTAATTATCCGTTTTTAGATGGTGACGTTCCCTTGTCATTATCTTACGGTGTTTATATATCTCAACTTGTACGATTCGCTCGTGTATGTAACAATGTTTTAGATTTTAACGAGAGAAATTTATGTATTACTGAAAAATTATTACACCAGGGTTTTCGATATCACAAACTAGTCAAAACATTTACTAAATTTTATCATCGGTATAAAGACATCATTCGTAAATATAGCTCAACATGCAGACTTCTAATACGTTCAGGTATTTCACATCCAATTTTTTATGGAAATATTCTTTATAAAGCACAAAGGTGTCAGTATTCACCTCAGAAACTTACAAAACCTTTGAATAGACTTATTAAGAAGGGATATAATTACGATACTGTTGTCAAGTCATTAAAGATTGCATATTTTGGCGTTAATATTGAGTCACTGATAAGGTCTTTGCATCGGAACTAAACACATTTATTCTAAAAACAGTTGTTGGCATGACACGGGTTATGTTCTTCTCATATATGTTATGATGGTATGATACTAAACCCCTAACGGGAAGGATTGTGCCTGATGTTCATATGATGAAATCATAATCTTTCAGTCAGTTTAATTGAAGTCTGGAGCTGGCATGTCAGTTAACTGCTAGTAGTCTGTTGTTATTTATGTATTATTGTAATTTTTGTTTATTTTCTTTGGTTACATCTTCTGACATCAGACTCAGACTTCTCTTGAACTGAATTTTAATGTGCGTATTGTTATGTGTTTACTTTTCTACATTGGTTAGAGGTATAGGGGAGGGTTGAGATCTCACAAACATGTTTAACCCCGCCGCATTTTTGCGCCTGTCCCAAGTCAGGAGCCTCTGGCCTTTGTTAGTCTTGTATTATTTTAATTTTAGTTTCTTGTGTACAATTTGGAAATTAGTATGGCGTTCATTATCACTGGACTAGTATATATTTGTTAAGGGGCCAGCTGAAGGACGCCTCCGGGTGCGGGAATTTCTCGCTACATTGAAGACCTGTTGGTGACCCTCTGCTGTTGTTTTTTATTTGGTCGGGTTGTTGTCTCTTTGACACATTCCCCATTTCCATTCTCAATTTTATTCTTCTCTGTTGAGGCATATGATAGAAAGATTTCATCTCGAATGTACTAAATTTGGGGTCCGACGTCCGTGAACTTTTCACTCTTTGAACTTCTATTTGGGAACCACGTAAAAAGATCAATATATGCATCTGTTATCAGAACCTGGGTCTGATAATACATGCAATATGAAAAATGCCATGTAATAATCTGATACTACCTGACATATTATCGTTGATAATTTTTTCTCACTTTCGCCGTACCGGCTGAAGCGAGAAAATTAATCGAGTTGAAATGACCAATGATAATCTGTTTAAAGCTATTTAATTATGACGACGTTGTTGATTTCATTGTCAATCGCGCATGCGCTCTTAGTTTCTAGGGACATTTTTTCATATCACTATACTGTTCTAAGAAAGGAAAAATTCGCCAGACGCGAGTTTCGTCTACATAAGACTGTGTCGCTCACCTTGGTCTATGTGAATATTAAACAAAGGACGCAGATGGATTCATGACAAAATTGTGTTTTGGTGATGGTGATGTGTTTGTACTGAACATTCTTGTTGCTTACAATTATCTCTATCTATAATGAACTTCGCCCAGTAGTTTCAGTGGAAAATGTTAGTAAAAATTTTATGAAAATTGTTAAACATTGATTTTAAAGGACAATAACTCCTTAGGGGTCAATTGACCATTTTGGTCATGTTGACTCATTTTTTGACTCATTCATTAACAAACATAAACTTTTAGGCACCGCTTTACAAGCAGAGCCAAATACAATGAAAGTCCCAACTATGTATTGGCTTCCGAAGCTACACAAAACCCCTTACAAATATAGATTTATTTCGTCTTCAAGCCATTGTTCAACTACTAAATTGTCTATTCTTCTTACCAGCACACTTGGTACAATTAAAAACCTGATAATAAATTGTTCAAATAAGGCCTTCGAAAATAGTGGAATAAATTACTTTTGGAGTGTCAAGAACTCGTTGGAAGTACTTGATAAATTGCATGCTTATATTGGTGATTTTGAATCTGTTCAAAGTTTTGATTTTTCTACCCTGTATACCACATTGCCTCACATTCTCATTAAGAAAAAATTCACACACCTAATTAAATGGGCATTCAAAAAATCAGAATGTGAATATATATGTTCAAACTCCTTTAGGTCATTTTTTAGTAGCAATAAACAAAAAAAACTATGTTAATTGGACATGCTTTGATACTATATATGCCCTTGAATTTTTACTAGATAACATTTTTGTTCGCTTTGGGGATTCCGTATATCGTCAGATTATCGGAATTCCAATGGGGACTAACTGTGCACCACTTATTGCGGACCTGTTTTTGTATTGTTATGAGTTACAATTTATGACAAAAATAAGCAAAGACCCATCGAAACAACATCTGATAAACAAATTTAATAATACTTTTAGATATTTGGATGATATTTTGGCTCTCAATAATGACGACTTCAGTATGTATATTAATGAAATTTATCCTGTTGAACTTACTTTAAATAAAGCTAATACTAACAATGACCACTGCCCTTTTCTCGATCTTGATATCTATATCACTAATGGAAAGCTGAATACTAAAATTTATGATAAAAGGGATCATTTTTCATTTCCTATCGTTAATTATCCGTTTTTAGATGGTGACGTTCCCTTGTCACCATCTTACGGTGTTTATATATCTCAACTTGTACGATTCGCTCGTGTATGTAACAATGTTTTAGATTTTAACGAGAGAAATTTATGTATTACTGAAAAATTATTACACCAGGGTTTTCGATATCACAAACTAGTCAAAACATTTACTAAATTTTATCATCGGTATAAAGACATTATTCGTAAATATAGCTCAACATGCAGACTTTTAATACGTTCAGGTATTTCACATCCAATTTTTTATGGTAATATTCTTTATAAAGCACAAATGTGTCAGTATTCACCTCAGAAACTTACAAAACCTTTGAATAGACTTATTAAGAAGGGATATAATTACGATACTGTTGTCAAGTCATTAAAGATTGCATATTTTGGCGTTAATATTGAGTCATTGATAAGGTCTTTGCATCGGAACTAAACACATTTATTCTAAAAACAGTTGTTGGCATGACACGGGTTATGTTCTTCTCATATATGTTATGATGGTATGATACTAAACCCCTAACGGGAAGGATTGTGCCTGATGTTCATATGATGAAATCATAATCTTTCAGTCAGTTTAGTTGAAGTCTGGAGCTGGCATGTCAGTTAACTGCTAGTAGTCTGTTGTTATTTATGTATTATTGTCATTTTGTTTATTTTCTTTGGTTACATCTTCTGACATCAGACTCGGATTTAATGTGCGTATTGTTATGCGTTTACTTTACTACATTGGTTAGAGGTATAGGGGGAGGGTTGAGATCTCACAAACATGTTTAACCCCGCCGCATTTTTGCGCCTGTCCCAAGTCAGGAGCCTCTGGCCTTTGTTAGTCTTGTATTATTTTAATTTTAGTTTCTTGTGTACAATTTGGAAATTAGTATGGCGTTCATTATCACTGGACTAGTATATATTTGTTAAGGGGCCAGCTGAAGGACGCCTCCGGGTGCGGGAATTTCTCGCTACATTGAAGACCTGTTGGTGACCCTCTGCTGTTGTTTTTTATTTGGGCGGGTTGTTGTCTCTTTGACACATTCCCCATTTCCATTCTCAATTTTATTAGGTCTTACTTTGCTGTACATTATTGCTGTTTACAGTTTATCTCTATCTATAATAATATTCAAGATAATAACAAAAAACGGCAAAATTTCCTTAAAATTACAAATTCAGGGGCAGCAACCTAACAACGGGTTGTCCGATTCATCTGCCCTTTTGGCCAGGTGAGCTAAAAGTCATACTTTTGAAACAGTAAATTGTTTTTTTTTTTAAAAGACCATACAATGATATTTATGTCAACACCGAAGTGCTGACTACTGGGCTGGTGATACCCTCGGGGACGAAACGTCCACCAACAGTGGCATCGTCCCAGTGGTGTAAACAGTTGTCAAAGGTACCAGGCTTATAAATTAATACGCGCGTTTCGTCTACATAAGACTCATCAGTGACGCTCAGATCAAAATATTATAAAACCAAACAAGTAAAAAGTAAACAATGGTCACAAAACGTAAGCACTACTCAAAAGTAGTCGAAAACAATCTAGCAGCTATATAATCTCGAGTCTGTATGCATTTGTATATTGCGTTCATTTGTAACAGTGTTTTTGTTAAATGTTAATACAACTGCAGGAAACTTGTAAAAGTACTTCGATAACGTTGTAGAATACAAATTACGACATGCCATGTGCATGCCGTATATTTAGGATAAATAATAACGATACCACATGCTGCTTTTGTAAGTGAAGAATTTTCAGAGAGGGAGAGAGTCTTTTATGGTAATTGGCGATTCCTTCTATCAATAGAAAACCCACAGGCTTCATTGGTAGAAGTTCTATTTTGAAACTTGAAGTGAATGCTATTTACTTCGAAAAATAAATATAATTCTACTGTATACTCCTAATGAAAACCTTGTCAATTACCTTATCTGTCTCGTTATCTTCATTTACAACACTTCGGTGAAGTCGACAGGCTATATTGCTGTATACAGTTTGCATTACGTAATCTCTGATACAGAAACATTGATAAGCGGTGTAAGAAAGATGGAATTCGCAAGAGAATTTTAATAGTCTTCGAAATAAACATACAAACATTTTTTGTTTTATTTTATTTTTATTTTATAATGTTTTTCTGTATATTTAAAGTCATTCAAAATGGAAAAGTTTTACATAGTTATTGCTTTGCTTGAAAAGTAGGAAGTAGAAAAAAATTGATTATTTTTGTCTACATAAACTTTACAGAATAAACTGTTCTCATTTTCGCCCACCCTTTTTTATCACTAAATTTCATCCTTATTTACCGCGTTTCCCGTACTGACCAACTCTCATGTTTAGCTATTATAGATGGATTGAACCAGCTGTCTGTACTGTAGATTCAATATGATATGAGTTCTATTGCCCTTAAAACAATTGTAATAGCTATCGTAAACAGCATATTTGTATCTGTTGTGTCGGGGACCATTCTAATACAACGGATTTCGTAATCGTGTACAACATATAATATGTCATTCTAAGAGATAAAAACATACTATACACTCCGTAAGATAGGCAAACAGAGCATTGTCCAGGTTTGTTTTCTTTACGTAAAACATCGATGTTAAACTTAATAAAACAAGCAGTACAACATTGTTTACTGTCTTGTATGTTTTGATTTGATTTGAATTGAGGTGTTTTAATAGATATAGGAAGATGTGATATGAGTGCCAATGAGACAACTCTCCATCCAAGTCACAATTTATAAAAGTAAACCATTTTATGTCAAGGTACAGTCTTCAACACTGAGCTGCCACTTTTAAGTACCGCTTTGGTGCTATTTCGTGGTGGCTAGTTTTTATTATTGGAGGATACCGGAGTGCCTTGAGAAAACCACCGAGCTTCTATAGGAAAAGTGACTAATATCGGGTTTGATCTCATAACTCAGTGTTGATCACTGGCTAATGATAATAGTAGTTAGTACTAACTACCTAAACCACTCGGCCATCAAGACCCCTATTATATGCTTTGACAATGTCAATGGCATATCTTTTATTTAAGTCTAGAAATTAAGAACTTATTCTAGCCTCGCTTTTCGTCCAGTTTATTAAGCTTATATAAAGAAATTTGATATTTTCCGAATATGATGAGTATGACCCTCTAATCCATTTATGTTTTGTTGCATGAAAAATATGTATATGTACCTCTTCCTTGCTGTGAAGTTTTGAGGAAAATATTGCTGCAAATCCTTTCTTTATTGCCAGAACTTCGCTGTCCTCAGTTGGATGGTAAACTTTCAATATCTCTCCTCTTCGGGTAATTTCGAATGAAAACCTTAAAATAAATGTATACAAATCTAAAAATTGACCTACCGAATTCGACTATTTACTGGGCTTTTAATAACATGAGCAACACGAAGGGTGCCACACATTGAACAGGATTTGCTAACCCTTCCGGAGTTGGTTTTATAGGTGTTTTTATTTCTTTAGTTATCTATGTTGTGTCTTGTGACAGTGTACTATTATTGTTCAATTTTTCTTTTTTCTTTTATTTTCTCTCTATTAGTTTAAATGTCCCTCTGATATGTTTCGCCTCCTCGTATTGAATAAAAGGAGGTGCGAGATATACCATGTTTACGTAAATGAGACAGCAACACAAATGATAACTCAAAGAATTTATCACAATGAAGAACATATGGAATAGTATTAAAGCTGTGAAAAAACTCAGGAGGGGATTTGTGTGCTGTGTAATCGAGTGTAATACGAATTAGATATTTCTCAACTTGAGACCATTTGATTTGGAAATTTATAACTGAGTGCAGCTTATATCGATCAACGCACAAAACACGTGATTCGGTTTCTCTAGTGATTTTGATTATCTTTAGTTTCTAATCATTATATATATGCAAAAAGAAGTGATCTTTTCTATTTATGCGACGTACGGTAATCAGCCACAATTTCCTTTTCTCGTGATGTCACAGTAGCAAAATCAGAGGAAATCAATAAAAGTTGACGTCCTATTTAAATTTTTAACTGATGCCAGTCGTTGATTTAAAAAGATAATCAACCAGCTGGAGAAAGTACTATCTAGGATTATTAAAGAAGGTTGGTCTTTTTTAAAAGTTATAATTAGTTATATAAATTTATAGGATCACATATAAATATTGTAGTTTCTGTTTTGGCCACGTACATCATGCATTTTTAGGCTGTCGAAATTCAAACTACCCCAATGTATTTTGTATTTGTTATAGAATTTAAAATGGTATTTTGTCACAGAATCAACAACTTGACAAGAGAGTAGAAAACAGTTTAACTTTAGTGATTGTTTTATTTGATCAACTGTGTCATTCAATGAATGTACATAATTCAAGATTTCATGCCACATTTTGACGGGGACTTTTATCAATATAGGTAAGTATAATAATAACGTACCATTTTGAAAACTCTGTCAAACCATGATGATGTTCTGAAAATCATAAAAAAAAAAGTATTTGATACACAGCAATATTCATATACAGACACTTTTCTTCTTCGGTAGATAAGTGATTTATACAAATTACTGATCGAATTCCCGCTGGATTGTAATTAACATTAAATGGGCATTAGAATCAATTTATGTTTCAAACGTTTATTAAACGGAATGAAGAGATGCTAAATTCCCTAATAGCCGACAGTTTGGTTCAATTTCGTCAAAACCATTTAAGAAAAAAACTTTTCAATCCACATGATCGGGCGGATCTTTGAAAGTTTTCGTTTTACCTCTGTGTGCATTGTATTCAGCATGTGGTGTTCAGCATGATTATTCATTAAAAAGAACAGTATATCAACATTTAAAAGTGAAACAGGGTAGACACTAGGAATATGAACCATTTCGTTAACTCAATAACTGAGACTATGTTATAGTGTTAGACATTAAAACTGTATAGAGTTATCTTTTCTTTATTTGATATTTTGATTTGAAAGGTATTAACAAATGTTACTTTGTATAATTTCAAATGCATACACTTTGACTTCTGCATAAAGAATCAATTACACCAACATATCACATTATAATTTATACTACGATTTGGCAAAGAATACAGTGGGCGGCCAGGCGCGTAGCTGCCTATACGCTAACACGCAGTTGCGTGCACATCGATTCGGCATGTGATCAAAACGTGAAGGGTTTCATGCTATTGCAAATACTTTAGAAAAAAAGATATCTTAGATTCTAATTTATTAATGACCATTAATTGGTTTGGTGTAAATCATAACAAGGCCAACCTTTATAGGTTGAGGCCATAATTAAAAACTATGGCAAAATAAAAATATAAATTAAATGTTTAAAGGAAACACATATGTTGTCACTTTTTTTTAATTAATGAAATGTCAGTAAATAACGGCATCTGGTTTCAAAATAAAAGTTTTATTGGAGATCATGACAAAATCGGACAGTAACTAGTATCTTTTACAAGATTTGAATTTGTTATAGTCAGTCTAAGACATGTAGTTTCGGAGCACATTTTACTGAGTACGGTTTATCTGTTTGGAATGAGATGTACCAATCGGCATTAGATTTATCAGATCCCGAGGCGATGTGTTCGACAGACAACAAGACCCAATCACCCTGCAAACACGCCAAAACAGTATTGGAAAGTCTCGTTATATTTTGCGTTCATAGACCATATGATAATGAAACTGGAGAGTGGAGTCTCGTCTGGTATTATTAGAAAATCGCTTCTTTTCGCCGTATCTGCTTCCTTGTGTTGTTGGAAATATAACAAACGAAGAAATCTCAACTTTGTCTGAGACATACGAAAACCTGGCATGCAATTTTGACGAATTCAATTGGGAGGTCGCTCGATGGCGAACACGTACGCTGATTTATAACACCTCGCGAGTGCTACCGTGGAGATATATCAAGGTACTACGTCTGTTGAAAACAAATGTACGATCAACAATGAACAACGACAGGTTATCATCGCTAGCATTACTACATATTCATCGGGAATTCAGTGTTTATATTGACAAAGTAATAGAGAAGTTCGTTTCTGCCTAGACCCGAAGAGCAGATTTTGGACAATTTTGAGTAATTTCGGTATCACAAAAATGTGTTGTTTATGTATTCAGTTTACCATGATTTACTCTATTCAGAAGATTAATTAATAGTTTTCATTCATATATTGTTTATAAGTCCTTTCTACATGTAGCTCCTCTTTTACCGTCCTATGACCGAAAACCAAAAAAAAAAAAAAAATCTGCATAAACGGGTCCCAAAATGTTTCGGTAGTTGCTTGCACATCGCTTCGTTCTAGCTACGCCCCTAGTGGTGAATCCAGAACTTTTCATAAAGGGGGCATTGGCACTGACTAACCTTAGGTATGAACAAATAATATCGTTAGTCCCGATACAAATGCATTGATCGGCAAAAATAAAGGGGGGTGCGCACCCCCGGAACCCCCCCCCCCCTGGATCCACCACTGTTTTTAATGTATACTCTATACTCGGCCATACCACGTTAATGTGATAAAGCAAAGTACAAATGTATTCTAAAGGTTTTCGGACTTCGTTCCCTATCACTGGTACAGTATACATATTTGATAAGTCCAAATTAATCATGACGTCTGGCAAGGCTATTTTTATTTTTTTCGGGGACGTCATAATTATTTGGACTAATATATTTCGGGATCCGGGAATTTGTTTTTCGAGTTTCGGGATGGAGGGATTTCAATTTTTCAAATTCGGGGCCTCGGGATTTCAAGTTTTTTAAGTCCGGGATTTCGGGATTATGACACCTCCAACCCCCCCCCCCCCCCTCATATTTGTTATGATCATATACTAAATTTAATCCTCGACCACACCCCAAAAAAACCGATGAGCCTCAGTGAGGGGGACGAGTATGCTGAATGTTTAACTCTTGATTAAAATTCGTTTTTCGTTGTCTTTGTAATGAGCCATATCTATTCTTGTTTCTCTTAAATTTCCCACGTTGTCAACTTTATCAGGGTCAATAATTTATCAGACTACGTAAGAAAAATCATTCTTCATCAAAACGCACGAGAGATTTTATTTGAAAATGATTAAACCACAAAGACAAAACGTTGACGGGATAGGATGGAAAGTCAGTATTTACTCAAAGAAAGTAAATAAACTCATCATAGATACAGAAGGCGCTGGTCATTTTCTAAAAAGGTGCTTAGTGCACTCTTTACATTATATTTAACAATAACTTACAGGGACTTCTAGAGAAGTTTTCTTTTTTCTGGCTCCAAATGTATAACTTTATAAGTAGTAAATGATTAGCTTTCTTTTTGAAAGTAATACAAGCCTGAGGCAATTATACAAACAATTCAAACAAAAATAAACTAAATTGTTGTGATCTTCATCAATTGTTTATTATTAATCTGAGACTAGTTCAAATCGCATTGTTTGTAACAAGGTTAATCATGATCGCAGTCTCTATATTATAAACTATTTGTAAACTGTCCACAATATTTGGCTGTATAAAACTGATTATATCACGGGCCATGCAGTGTTCTTGATTGTTCTTACATTGGTATGTATATGCGCGTATTAATTTCCCTTGTATCACAGTAAAGGAGGATTGCTTTGGTGTATAAACATTTTAATTGCATGTAGTTTTTTGCCTCATGTTTTACTCTATGAGCATATGAAAACACAAAGAATTTAGAGCCCTTTTGTACTACCATGAACACAAGGCACTATATTTATGTATCAATTAAATACAGCTTATTATTTTTCTTTTAGATACCTGAATTTGCTGTCACTGTGAATGTATATATTCTTAGCAAAATTTCCTGGAACTCGTCAGTGTTATCAATATTCGTGTAGCCCACCTGAAATAAATGAAAACAATAAAATGCAAATTTGATAGAAAAATCGTCCATTGTAAATAAAATTGTTAGATTTTAATACGGTATCAATTTTACGTCACCAAATGTGAACACAATGTGAAAAAATGAATTTAGGTAAATTTTTAAACAGAAAAAAAGCCGAAAAATTTATTGAATACGTTATATATTACTTGAATATTGTGATTCACCGGTGACCTAAAGCCTACACCCCCCCTTTTCCCCCTGCTTAGTTGTCCCGGGGAGAACTGGATCGATCCAGATTTTTTCCCCAGGAAAATTGTCATTATTCCACTGTCCCCCTCAGCGTGCATCAGCAGCGTGTTGATAAGAAAAATAGATTCAGGCCTATTCCGACCCCTAGTAACACGAAAAGTTCATTTCCCCCCTTCAAGTTGTAGTAATTAGTCTTATTTGCATGATTTTTTTATTAGTTGTAAGTGGCTTTGAACTAGCTGTCAATAATTGCGAGTACTCTCATATATGTACTTGTCTTTTTGTTGTTAGAATATACAAGTTCCTGGCCACGTCCTCTCTGTGTTTTTGTTAGATGTATTTCTATTTGTATCCATCTGATGAGTTCAGCCTTTTTCAGGTGATTTTAATAGTTCGTTCGTATGTTGTACTGTTACACCACTGTCCCAGGTTAGGGGAGGATTGGGATCCCGCTAACATGTTTAATCCCGCCACATTCTGTATTATGTATGTGTCTGTCCAAAGTCAGGAGCCTGTAATTCAGTGGTTGATGTGTTAATTTACATATTTGTTTTTCGGTTTATTTTTGTACATAAATTATGCCGTTGGGTTTCTCGTTTGAATTGTTTTACATTTGTCATTTCGGGGCCTTTAAAAGCTGACTACGTGGTATGGACGTTGCTCATTGTTGAAAGCCGTACGTCGACCTATAATTTCTGTGTCATTTATTCTCCTGTGAAGAGTTGTCTCATTGCCAATCATACAACATCATTTTTTTCATATCAGTAACGTCAGTTGAAAATCTTATCCATCAATGGATGGTAACCTTCTTTTAAATAGTTTTGCGTTACCAATCAGTATAAGCGTAGATACATAAACAGATCAGTGAACATTGACAGGCGTGTAACCCAATAGACAGACGAATGGGCTCACACCAAGACTGATGGATGTGTAGACAGGCTGCCAGTGAACATTTTAACATACAAATGGACCCATAGACAGACTTTTACACATGTCAACAGACTAGTTGACACATAGCTAGACCGATTGGTGAACATTTTGACTGAATGTTGGACACGAAGACGGAGATAGACCGATGAACAACTCGAATGACTGGTTGACACATAGACAGACTGGTAAACATTGAGGGGACTTGTGTGAAACAGGCACGTGAACTTATAAATACATGATATTACCTTTGCATCTACATGGAATCGGCCAAGATCCTTTAAATTGGAATCCAAATGAAATTTATATTCATATTCACTGCCAAATTTGAAATTAACATATTTACTGAAAGCTGTCATAACAAGCAGTGAATTGATGAAGACATACATGTATCTATACAGAATCCACTCCATATTGTCACACAGTACTCTCAAATAGTTTATATGTTATTTCGTATCTTAATTTATGTTCACATCATGAATAACTGTATTTAATAATCTTGACAATAATCTCCAAACTAATGCAAACACTTGTACTAGTATTCAATCCACTATTTTCTTTCTCTAATAAATGCTGTTATTTATATATTACTAAAACGCTTCACATCCTATGCGTACAACTGTACCTTTCTATAAATAAAAATGGAAAACTGATAAGAATGAACTTGCCATGTGATTAAAGTACGTTGAAGGATGCTAAACTTTCTGCTGGATTACTTCTACAAATGATTAGGGTTTTGTCACCTCTTCACTAAAATATGGTATAAAACATTAATACTTTTTTCACACTTCATCACTTATTAAATATTCAAATAATTAAAATTAAGTCTCTAAGACGTTGATACATTTTTTGTCTCACTACGGCGAAGTGGAAAGAGCGAGACTTACTTGAGTGATGTTTTCTGCGGAGATGGTGGCGTTGGCGTCGATGTCGTTATAAATGTTAAGTTTGATATAATGTTAGTTTTATGGGGAAGCACTTATAGTAGTTCAGTGTTATTTGGAAAGCAGATGTATTGGCGTCTCAGATTGGCGTATTAGCACATTTAATTTCCTTGAAAACTATTTGACCCCTCCACCTGGTGTATTGACTATAAGTTTTGCCTTGTTTTCATGTAATTGTTTGTGATAAGGTCAGTCTATGGAACCACTAATGGTAGGTCAACGGGATTTAGTATAAATTTGTACTAACATTGGCACCTCTCGTCTTTCATGTTGATTATTTGCTTCACGCCAACAATCATGGTCTACTGAATTTGACTATATTCCATAGTATACTTTAAAATTATTTGTTATAAGAACAGTTTAAGATAAATGTAAAGTCAATTATCGTTGGTAACTATGCAGAATATAATTAAGAAATAATTCATGGGGGCTTGAATATATCGTGATTTTACCACGGGTTGGCCCTTTATGACAAGTATTTTACCCCTGAGCGATAGCGAGGGGTAAAATATCGGCATAAAGGGACAACCCGTGGTAAAATCTAGATATATTCAAGCCCCCATGAATTATTTCGATTCTGATAGGACACATACGGCAATTCTTTTGGATCGAAGTGCTCTAGGTGTAGGCAAATATTTGCCGTTCCCATAAATAAACGCACTAATAAACTAGCGTAAAAGAACGGAGCAAACTGCATTAGTGACATGCTTAAACTATTTAAAATAATGTATTTAGACAGTTTTGGATGAATTTGAATGATAATTTATTTATATGTCTTATATGATGTACAATAAAGGGCTTTTGCCACATTTTAGCATCATTTGTGTATGTTTCCTTGTGATGATTTTCGGATTCACAAGCGTGTATTTTCCCGTAAAATGCTTACATTCTAACGTCATTGTTCTATGACGTCGGGTATCTCATTCATAAAAAAGCATATGACGTGGGAGTACAATCGGAACAGCACTGGCAATATATTCATATTTTATTATAAGAACAGTTTAAGATAAATGTAAAGTCAATTATCGTTGGTAACTATGCAGAATATAATGTAATATAACTTATGAGTCACTTTTGAACATTTTTCTTCATAACGACAGTTTCCTTTTCCGGACATCGTTAACAGAAAAAAGTTAACATGTAAATTTATGCTTGTAATAAAATACGTACGTCGATAAAGCTATTTTGAAGTATCCACTTCAAAATAATTATTTCTGTCAAAGTTTTAAAAACAATCCTTAAGGTGACATGTGACGCCATGCATTTAACCGCACAACTATGTTAAATCCTACAATCAACACCTTATAATTTATCAGTCCATTGTTGCAGATAGCAAGTGCTCTCTGCTGATTTTTGATTTTCTGATTTTCTATCAATATGATTATCCTAACGCGTATGAAGAATACCCAGTAAAGTCTGATGAGGGGGGAAATTGAGAAACCTGAATAAATTAACAAGATGGGCAAAATATAACCGTTGTATTTCGCCGAATTCCTTGCCAATAATGACTTGTAATAGCCACAGTTTTATTTACTCGCAAATGCGCAAATGGCGACCACCTGCGAAAACTCTGAAACAGTAAAAGCATTTTCAAGTGTCATTTTCAGTGAATTCACATGAACCTGCTTTATCATCACGGTTCAGTGGCTTTAAAACTCTTGCATTATAATATACAAGTTAGTTTGTATTTAGGTTAATTTTATGGAAGACACATTTGTCAAGTCAATAGTACTTTGTATTCAGTTTTATAAGCATTGATTTCTTTTTGATTTCCATGGAAGTTATTTGGCTTTGCACCTTCAGTCATTATGGTTCATTAATTTTGAATGTTAAACATGTTGACGTTTTTCAGTTTTGCAATTATAATAACCAGCATTTTGCTATAAAAATTACTCAAAGGGAGTATATATATGTTTGTGTCGACAGTTTATGAATATTACAAATTTATATGTTTTTACTGTTGTGTTCTCATACACATTACAGTGTAAGTATAAGCTTACATTAAATCAGTACTGTCCCGAGAAGCACGGCCGCGGAAGAAGCATTTAAAGCGATATCTGCCTATACTTCCGGAGATCACCAACTTGTTTTGTCGTGTGTGTCGCGTGTGTCGTGTGTTTGTGTGTATGTGTTATTCAGCCTATGATTATCGATGCGGTGTTTCATTGAGCAGACTGGTTTGTCTTATCCAACAAAAGTTTGGATTTCGTGTAAAAAAGTCATTAAGGTAACACGTTACCGAATGACATATCTCCCGATTTCAAAATCTTTTGGCACACTTGTACTTTGAATCAAGTTACATCGTACAGTGCAATTCCTGGGTTCCTCCAAAAATGTATACAAATTTAGAAAAAAATTGTCAAGATATAGTAGTGAATTTTTGTTTATTCAGAAGAAAAAAACTTGATACACCAAAATTAACATATAATAAAAAAGAAAAACAAAGGATATGTGGTATATGTCCATGAGACAAAAACAATAAATACACAGCAACAACAACAACAAAAAACAACACAAACACACAAAGCAAAGAAACAGCGTTTTTATTACTGTTCTTAATCATCTCAAAATCACAGTGAAGCATAACTTTAGTGACAAAATTCTATGACAGTTTTAATAATGGGAACATGAAGTAAATTAATTAAAAATGGAATTTCACAAGGGAATATGGAAAATATCTAAATGTATTTAAAATTTACTTGAATAAATTATCTTAATCGTTTGATTGAAAAGGCATGACACTGAAATCGTACCACTTGCATCACTTTGAAATCCTCTTCTTAGGTGAGTGTATTGCAGAAATTCATGATTAAAATATTGAAAAACTAAATATAGTTTGGCATTTATCCAGGTTACTTCTTTATCATTTAAATCAGCACTTTTAACTGCAGAAATGCAGATAAGTGATGAACGCCTTAGCATATTAAATTTTTAGTTATGTAATCTACCATATTAAACATGTTAAATGGAATGAGGTAAATAAAGTTTATTATTACACTTAACCTTGACCAAGAATATCGTAGGAGTGCATAAAAAGTACCGAAATCAATAGTAATGATTTCGTGGCTAGCATACTGTATCCGGCGAAACTAATTGAAGAAAGCAGGTAAGACGAACTTTTGGAATTAATGAACCAATTCATGTACTAGTATTTTAAGTTTTAACATTAAAACATAGTTTAAGACAATTTTATCATTTTATTTTTGAACAGCTCTGTTTAGGAAAACGGTAATTACTAATATCAAGCAATTGAATGTCTAAATATAACAGTATGATCTTGATTATACTTGACGTTTTCATAAACACAAAATTATGCAACAAAAGTCTTCATATCATTCAAAACCTGTGTTAAGAAAACTACATGAACATGACGAACATAGATCAAAATTTTATGGATAAACAAACCCCAAGGAACAAGTTCCTTCGAGTAAATGTTTTTGACCATCCGTCTGAATAACCGTCAGTCCGTCCGTCCGTCCCAGTCTTGTCATCAGTCTTGTTCTCTGTAAAACAGAATTTCATTAAACTTTGTAGAGAATAAGGACATACTATGGAGATGTACTTATCGTCAGGAAATTATCATTCAATCTTTTTTCAATGAGTAATGAGTAATGCCAATTTGAACTTAGAATGTTAGCCTACATACACAACTGCTTTATTTTGTCATCTCAACTTCTCCAAGACCACACAGAAGAATTTTATGAAACTTTGTAGATCACAAAGACATACTATGTAGATGTGAATATTGCAAAGAAATTATGATTTATTTTTCTTATATGAGTTATCATGCCCTTTTGAACTGAGAATTTTGGCTTAAATATACTACAGTAACTGCTTTATTTCGTCACCTTAACTTCTCTGAGACCACACAACAAAATTTTAATAAACTTTGGTCTTTGAACTTTGGAATTTGGTGGAATTTCGTTTGGTCAGGGACAATTGGTGGGAAAAAAGAAGGGGGGGGGGGTAAATGAGCTCAATAGCAGTCTTTCATTTGAAATGAGAGAAAGTAAGTTTTCAACGTACTAAGTTAAGTTTGCTGAATGAAATTTCTACGGGAAACATGTGAAAATGATTGCTCTTGAGCCTGACTGGGAAATTAAAGTGCAAAATATGAATCTATTATAATTGCGGTATTCAACTTTCCGTAGAAGTCCCCATTCAAATGCATGGAACGGTAAAAATATGGGGGAGTTCTAATATGTTCGCGTTCAAATGCATTGGGGGTTTCCAAACCCCAGACACCACCCCTCTTGATAAACCACTGATAATGACATTAAGATTACTTTTCTGATAAATGATTTTAAAAATGATTGACAAAAAAAATTGAAAGAAAGTGTTTACAACATCCGTGTATTTCCTTGATAAACATTGTAAGTAAACGTTATATATCCGAATAAGACTGCTTACGTTTGTACGTTAAGTCAGTAGACTATTCATCAACAGTGTCTATATTGCTGGATGATTTCTCTACATAAGTTCCGTAAAGCGTTTTATAAATTGTTCATACAAAACAATTTATCATTTTTTCTTTTGCAGATTCTTAAGAATGCTGCAAATCTAAATTACGAGTGGTCATAAGAGTACAATTGCTTATGAATATACATGCGTCATGAGTTTGCTTCAATCCAGAGATGATCAATGTAAGTTTAAATTTTGTTATTTGGAGGAATTCATTTCCTTTAATTCGTTTTCGTGTGTTTTAAAAGTGTTTATATCATTACTGCTGTCATTTGATACAGTTATCTCTAGTTCTCTGAATTCACAATGAGCTAAACGTGTTTTACCCCGTAATTTCAAATTATTTTCAGTTTGGAAAGTGGATATTTTAAATTTTTTATAGTTTCAGAAACAAATCCTAAAAGATATATTCAAGTCATTATAGGTTGCATTTCTGTAAATATTGACAATGCAATTTCCCATAGGAACTCCTTTTACGGCTAAAACTGTACCACTTTTACTATGAAGTTTTGAAAAAAATCTTATCCTAGAATTGAAAGTTCATATGCACCACAATTTTTTTCAAAGGTCAAAATATAGGGCTGTGCAGCATATTTTCAATGTTTATATGCCCTGAACTTCTCAGAGTTTAAACTAACACTAATTTTCTTAACTACCCCTACCTCGAATGAAAGGTTACCACAGATTTCAATATAATTACATTAAATGTATGTTTCACTATAATACGTTATTCTAATTGGCTAACTAGACATCACGTGTTATTCCTTAAGCAGTTGTATCACACAATAAAACTTTTCATTCATGATGACACGAGGCCCCACAATAAAGTGCACAGGTAAATGAAATAAAAACTTGATAAAAGGCGTGTTTTCATGATCCTATAGGTAAAAATGTAATTATAAGTATTGAATGCTTTTTTTTGTAACTTTATAGGGTTCATACAAAATGTACTTCGGTCAACCCTTTTACATCCCAATAAATTTACAAAAAAGAGCATTCAATTCTTAAGTAAACAATATGCACGTGTATATTTACTGGTAACATTCCCAAGTTATGTCTCTGTGAGATGGAACACAGAGACCATAACTGGGAATCAGTATGTAAACAAAATTAATTTTCTATGAATATTCAAGATCTCCCCAAAAGAGGCGTGTTTTGAGAAACAGGTGTATTTACAAAGTGCAACCTGAAATTGCTTTGTTTGATGTGTTTATAATGGTTTAAGCATGACTCTATGAAAAGTTGTATGCCCTATTTATTGTTTGATCAAGGTCAAAATACAACTTCCATTGGTTTCAAAAGTTGTGTAATTTTAGAACTTATCCCGATAGGAATGAGGTGTATTCTCGGAGCACTTCTTCCTAACAGCACCTGATATCACCCATAGCTTTTTGTGGGGTTCGTGTTGCTTATTCTTTAGTTCTTTAGTGTTGTGTTATGTGTAGTATTGTTTGTCTGTTTGTCTTTTTCATTTTTAGACATGGCGTTGTCAGTTTACTTTTGAGTTTGACTGTCCCTCTAGTATCTTTCGTCCCTCTTTTATGGTATACTACTTATCACAACATTGATTGTTGGTTGAATTATACTTCAACTTCTTATTCTCTCATACATTTGTAGTATGGTGTGTTTGAATTTTCAATAGTTTTTAATAAACTGTAGATTAGCTGAGAGTATCACTATTCTCTCTTTTGATAATTCCAGAAGACTATGATTGTATTGGCATTTGGAGTTCTTTGCATACAAAGTAAGTTTAATTCTAATATTTATTGTGAATAAATGTTTGAAATAATGCCATTGTTATCAAAGAAGAGCTAAAGACCTAGCCAAAGCACCTCTGGTTTTTACTGCTGTCTTATACAGTGCAAACAAGACATTTAATGAATCCCGATACATAAAAGCTACTAAATAAATTTACGATAATAAATTATTTTAAAACATTTATGAAAAATATAAAGATGACCAATTTTGAATTAAAAAATGATATTTACCTGTAAATTAGAGTTATTTGATTGAAAACTAATAATTAAAAACGGACATTAACCCTACTACAGCAGTACATGAACTGAGTCGAATTGAACATTTGTATGTTGTATTACAGTTGCATTTGCTTTAAGAGAAGATTGTTACGGTTGGCGATATGAGGATCAATATAGGGCAGATTGGTACGATGCAAAAAGCAGCTGTAGCTATCAGGATGGAGAACTATGGAGACCGACCTCTGACAAGTGGCATTGTGCATCAAGCTTAATCAGAAGGTTTTTTTTTTTTTTTTTTATCTAATTCATATTTAAATGTTTATATACTAGGCAAAAAAAGAAACGTTACATGCTTATAAGATCCTTTAAATTTTTTATAACAAAAAATTGATAACAAATTTAATGGAATAGTTAGCTAATTGATTTTGAAGAGAACAAAAACAAGTTTTCTTTATTGAAATCAATATTGCACATTTTCGGACAATTTTAACAGGACGAGTACAGAATTCGGGTTAACATGTCAATACCTTGTATGACCACCTCTTGCATTTATGACCGCCTGACACCTCCGTCGCATGGAATCAATAAGACGTCGAATAAAATCATGAGGGATGTTGTTCCATTCCCTGACAAGTGCTGTTCGTAGCTGGGCTAGCGTTTCTGGTGGATTTTGACTATTTATGATACGTCGTCCAAGTTCGTCCCAAAGATGTTTTAATTAGTGATAAATCTGGAGACATTGCTGGCCAAGGCAACACACGAATATTGTTATTCTTCAAAAAGGTCATCGAAATGTGTGTCACGTGACAACGGGCGTTGTCCTGCTGAAAAACGTGGTTAAAACGATGTCTTCGGAGAAACGGGAGAACAACTGGATACAGAATTTCGTCCCTATACCTTGTTGTATTTAGGTTACCAACGATGATTTTGAGCTCGGTGTGTTCTGGTAGGTAATTCCGCCCCATACCATGATTCCGCCACCACCAAACCGATCTGTTTCCTGCACTCACGCATCAGAAAATTGTTCATTGCGTCTCCGGTTGACCCTGGCTCTTCCGTCGCTAAATTTCAAGTTGAATTTAGATTCATCGGTAAAAAGAACCTGTCTCCATGTTTGCCTATTCCATCGAATCCGTACCCGTGTCCATTGAAGTCGCGCCATCCTGTGACGCTGCGTAAGGATAAGTCCCTTCAATGGACGACGAGCTCTTAGACCAACTTGACGCAATCAGTTACAAACTGTTTGAGCATACTAGTATATTCTGTTGTTATGTCTTCCGTGGGTTCGTCGTGCGGTTTGTGACGCGTTTACAAATCGATTCCGGAGATGAATGATGCGGATGTGTCTGTCTTGACGTAACGTCGTTTCACGTTGCCTGCCACAACGAGGGCGATCATTTGTTGTGCCAGTATCTCTAAGACGAGTCTTAAGGCTTGAAATAGTCATTATAGAGACATTAAAATGATTTGCAACCTGCACTTGCTTCATCCCAATAGCTCGTTCTCTCTCATTATGGCGTAAACGGGGCATTGTTTTACGTGTAACTTTTTCATTTTTTTAATGCGACCTTTTGTTAGCAATCATGTTCGACACAATAAATGACAAAAAGGACAAATCGATTCCAACTCTATACAGGTAAATTTTTGAAAAAATGTTTATTAATTTTGTTTGAAATCAGAAAATGACGTCACGTCATTTCCGATATTTTTTATAAATGAGTAAATTTGATAGATAAATCATTCAGGTTACTAATTTAATCATGAAAATATTTAAAATTAATATATTTTCAAATTATAAACCAATGGTTTCTTTTTTTGCCTAGTATATGATGCATTTACATTTGAAATTCTTTTCATCCCATATTCATATTTGTACAAGGTATCGATGGATATTACGGAATCAGACAGAGTACAAAGACAGATTACAAGTCAACGCAATGAAATAAACATACAAAAAACCAGGTCACATATAAAAAGAGAGAATACAGATACCAAAGGTATATTCAAACTCTTCAGTTGAAAACAAACTGACAATGTCAATTCAAAAGACGAAAAACGTCAAAAAGGCAAACAGTACACACAAAGAATTTAGAAAACTAAAGACTAGGCAGTACGAACCCTCCCAAAACCAGGGGTGAACTAAGGAGCTGAAGAAAGATAAGCATTATACTTTTCAACATGTGGCATCCGTCATGTTGCTAGTGTAAGTAAAATCTCGGTTACAAGTCTAATTTGCTTGGTCAAATTTGAAGAAAGGAGGTTGGAATTGTGGTTATAGCAATGGAACATGTCCGTCGTCTGTGAAACAGACAATAAACTTGTGATAGCGATCTCAACATTTTAGAAGGAATGCAATCAACTACACCACTTTAAATTATCTCTATATATTAAAGTTTTTTTAAGAAAATGTACGTGTATACATCTATTTCACGATAACGAGTGGGTTTCCTTCACTATCTGTATATCCTTTGCCCCGGGCTGGGACCGCTATGGGCCTTCATACACCTTATCGAGGTTCGGTCGTATGCTTTAAAATGGCCTTGCAAGGCCACTGAAATAAGTTTTTCAATTGGGTTTTTTTAGAAATTGGGATCTCTATGGGTATCAAAGGTTGTGTTTTGTGTCTTATTGGTTATGGGTTGTTTTCATTTTTGGCCGTGACGTTGTCAGTTTATTTTCTACTAATGAGTTTGAATGTTCCTTTTGTACCGTTCGTCTCTCTTTCATATGATTGCATATATATATATATATTTAAAAACTACAACCAAGACAAGGAGGATATTATACTTATACAACATATTCAAGTTATGTCTGTTTAAGACTAACTTGTCAAACAACCACTGTTAACTTTTTCTGGAATTCAAACCTTTATTAATGTAAACAAAGACATTTACAGAAGCAAGTTTTTTTTACCACCGGCAGTGCGATATAAATGCAAACCCTAGTTCAGATATTGAATCAATTATACCGACCAGACCGTATGGCAGATCGATTACGACAATCGGAAAAATTTCACAGATTACAATTATGTGATCATGGCAAGTGAATGCCGTCGATCAGAAATAGCTGTTTTCTTGACTTTTTTAAAGAGATATTTAGAGTTGCGATAGGACAGACCATTTCTTTTATTCGTTCCGTCCTAAGGAAGTTTCGCACTATTCAATTAGTCAAGCACTTTGCAGTGTTTTGAAGAAAACGTTCAGTTTTTGCAAAACAGCACTATACTTTACAAAATTTCAGATTTACTTATTTTCGGTTGGTCATCTTAGATCAAATAAAATATTTCATTGGATAAAGCACTTATAAAAAAGATGGCATTGCGTATTCCAAAGTGTACTTCAACAAACATGACGTAAATAAAACATAATGCAAGATAAGAGAAAATTCATTATATGCTGTATCTACAACTACAAGTCTATTTTTTGTATAGTTCTTCCATTATTTATGGTAGACTAACTGACACTAAGCATTGTTTTGAACTTTAAATTATGGTTTTCTCATTGTTAATGACCGTACGGTTGCCTGTAATTACAATGTACTTACATCCACTTCATTTGAACTTTGGTGGATAGTTGTCTTATTGCCAATCATACCACATCTGACATCTCCTATTTTTATATTAAAATGCTTCTCTCATATATTTACAAATTTGGTGGGCATCAGCAATTATTTTATTTTGATTAATTAAATATGATACCGATTTGATAGCATCAACTTTAACCAATTTTTGAAAACTTAAACGTAAATTCTCCCGAAGGTTTTTATATTTGGGACATTATAAAAGGAAATGCGCACAATATTCTGCGTTATCTCCGCAAAATTTACAGAAACTTTCAAGTGCTTGTGCTTTATGTAAACTGTGTATCACCCCGTTTCAATAGCAAGTGATTGTGCACTTATTTTTGATTCGTAAGAAGTAAGCTCTCATACTTTGGTATAACAAAGCATAGGTAAGCTTTTTAAAGTCAAACAATCTGAGTTAAATAGTGCTGTGTTATTATGTTAACTATGCTCAAGTTGATATAATGTTATAAAGGATGTATGTGCCCCAACATAAATATCGCCACACCTAAAAACAAAACCATTTTATTGTCTTAATATCGACAATATCGGTAATATATATTACATGTTCTTTTTTTCTGTTTCTTATTTTTTAGGTTCGGTTCTAATATTTTCGTTAATAACTGCTTAATTTCTGTGATTACTATTGTTCAATGGTATATGTATACTATTTGTAAACATCAATATGTATATATTTATAGGATAGATAATTAAAGGGCCCTTCCGAATGTATATTCGTACTTCAATCTAATATTTACACATATTTAGAAAAAATATTTTATTACATCTTTCGACCCCCCCCCCCCCCCCCCCCCCCCCCCCCTTTTCCCCAAACTTATATAGCGCGTGAAGCATACTAAGGAAAACATAGATTTTTGTTTAAAGCCATGATAGATCATTAAATGAGTTTTAAAAATGTTTACTGGTCTCAAATTTAACATCGTAAGGTGTTACTTCATTGAATAAATGTAAAGGAATTAAAAAATTTGTCGTTAAAAATGTGAAACTCTGATTTCACTAAAATTAATTTGGCTCGTTTAATTTTCATAAAATTTTGTCAAAGTATTTACTTTGACCCTTTAACAAAAATATAAAAATTTCAAAAATTTTGAACATACCGTTTTGTCAGAAAAATTACACTGGTTATATAGCAGTTTGAAAAACACCAATTTTGATCATTGAGAAGCTTAATATTCCCTTTACAACACAACGTAATTAAAACGTTAAGCTGACTTTACAGAGGTATCTCCCTGTATTGTTAGGTACCACCTTAAAATATTTATTTATTGTTGGGTTTTGTTTGTATTGACGTTACAATGATGTCATGTATATTTAGATATCATATCTGAATTTTGCTTTCGTTAATCAATCCGTTGGTGTTTTTTTTTTTTTTTTTTTTTAAATGTTTCACACTTTGTCATTTCGGATCTTTA
Source organism: Mytilus edulis (assembly GCA_019925275.1). Classification (NCBI taxonomy): domain Eukaryota; kingdom Metazoa; phylum Mollusca; class Bivalvia; order Mytilida; family Mytilidae; genus Mytilus; species Mytilus edulis. Next base: position 80,880,916 of record CM034351.1, read on the forward strand.
CTGTACGATTTGGGTTTTGCTCGTCATTGTTGAAGGTCTTGAAGGCCGTACGGTGGTTTACGATTTCATTCATCACGTCAAATGGTCTCAAAGAAGATGTTTGGTAATTGCTACATTGGTTATCATACCATATCTTCTTATGTTTATATTGTTGATAATTTCAATAAGACATATTAAGTTGACCGAAGACAGATTGGCCTTTTTTATTATTATTAATTTTGGTCCATAAGAATTCGTAACTTGTGATCTTTCACTTTATATATCATATATAACTACGTTTTTTTCAAAAAAATGTTTTGGGGTTATTTCTAGTTGAATAATAAGCAATTTGGTGCCAAATTTTCACAGGTTTAATTCTTCAATTGGTTATATTTTTGTTGTGGAGCTTTTTTATTTTCTATTGGGATTTTTTTTTTGTCCAATTTTTTTTTTAATTTTTTGAGAATAAAAGTTGTTTTTACATGAAATAAATATATGGCCAAAAAGTAGAGGTGACGAACACTTTTGACCATGTACTGTCTTCACATGTTTCGCTTCTTAAACATTCTTTGCTTTTAAATATTTAATTTTAAGCATTTCTGCATGATGAAAGTAAATTCAGAAAAGGGCTACGGAAGCATGAAATTTATCAAGTGTCTTACTTAAAACAGACATATTTATAATTTATGATATAAAGGACCCATTTTTCTTGTTAATTTTTTCCCGCTTTTAACATATATTTTGAAAGTATTTCTTAACTTTTTTTTGTAAACTTATTCAACAGTAAGGTGCGGCCATAGCCATTACGAAGTCATGCATACCGTTGACGGTCAACGAAATCCAGTCTTTAGGGGATGACTATTTAAAATTCTGAGGATGGGAGAATGGGGGTGGTAGGAATGTGAAAATGAATATTATGGCATTATGAATAACGAGGCCAAAGTCGTTGTGAAAATGAATATTTTGTCTTACAAAATGCATTACAATAAAGGGAATGTTACGTATTTTATTTCATGAACATTAAATCGGAGCCCAAGAGATCCGTCGGGAGATCCGTCAGGAGATCCGTCCATGGCTCCGACGAGGATTTGTATATAAAGGCCGGGAATACCATTACGTTAAGGCCGGAGAGCGAACATTTGTAGAGTGAAGGATTACATTTAGTGCGCTGAAAAGAGTAACTATTCGCAATGATATGATGTGGTTTAAGTGAATATACGAGCTTGATGGATATATTAGTTTAGTGAGGATATATGCGGGTTTTAAATGACTGACAATTATTTGATGTATATTTTGATTATTTATGTGATTTTAATAATACAACATAACAACTTTTTATTTGTGTTTGAGTCTGTTCGCCTTGCCCATAAAGGTTCACGTTACAAAATGGTGGCAGCGGTGGGATCGATGATTCCAGAAGATGAAAGAATACAGTACCTTTAGTGCAAGATTTATTATGTTTAAATTGTGATGGGAGATTCAACCGGAGACTATACGAAATATGGCACTTATCCTATGGATTTCACTTGTGTTGATAGGGATAATAATAATCAATATACTCGACCTTGAATATTTACTCCTACAAATCCGGGTTGGAATATTAATCAAAATCCGTATACTCCGCCCTACAGTCAGACGACACCGATGTTTGTTTCACAGGATCAGGGTCAGACGACTCCGCCTAGTAAAATACCTTCTGTGTCGGGTCAATAGTCGTATCCGGTTATGACCAGTACACCAGTGACCGACCAGTTTAATCATTTGAGCGGCAATAGCGGTAATTTAGCAGGTGAAAATGATTCAAATGGATGGAAAGGATTTTTCCTGAAATGGATTTTGGGAATTGTGTTTATTAGTGTATTGATAAGTGGTGCGGTAAATATGTATCCGTGGCACGAGCTAGTGTGCTGGTTAAAATCAAACTTTGTAGTGATTTGTACGACTGTTTTTATTCTATTTTTGTTGACAGTGATTGTAAAAATGTTTGAGGGAGATAAAAGACGTAAGCATACATTGTATGAACCCTGTACAGTGCAGCCGATGGATGGAAGCAATTTTACTCCTCCAGAAAGGACTTATCAGGAAAAAGATCAGAAAGTGCGGAAGAAATTGTCATTCGAGCCAGAAGAACGTTTTGAGAGAGAAAATTCAGCTAGACTGTCGGAAATACATGTGAAAAGAACCTTTGATGGGACTACCCAAGATGCTTGGTCTGACTTTTTGCGGTATTATGAGAACATTGCTACACTAAACGGCTGGTCAGATGAAAGAAAACGGATGGTTTTTCTTACTACATTGAGAGGTCAAGCGGAAGCTTATGTGCATGGATTACCCAATAGTGATATTATTAACTGGAACTCTCTTTTACAGAAAATGGAACTTCGCTTTGGGCACTCTAATATGAAGGAATCGTATCTAGTAGAAGCAAAGTTGAGAAAACGTAAATCTGGAGAGACTTTTAGAGACCTAGGACAATCCATTGAAGACCTGTACAGACGAGCTTATCCTGCTAGTCCAGACACAGTTCAGGAAAATAGTATAAAGACTTTCCTTGACGCCTGTGGTGAATCAGAGGAGTTTAGACTATCAGTTAGACGTTCTCGCCCCAAAACTTTACAAGATGCTGTGACGAGTGCCATGGAGGAAGAATGTATCAGGCTTAGTGAAAGGCACAAAAATTCGATGAAAAAGTCTGTGTATTCCGTTGAAACAAATAACAAGGATCAATATTCAAGGAGAAAGAACGATAATTCACAAAGAGGACGACGCGTCCCAAATACCGCGAATTACCGTAAAGCGAAAGTGGAAGATATCACTTGTTATAATTGTGGAGAAATTGGACATTACAGAAGTCAGTGTGGTCGACTTCTAAGGGGAAATATTGTTCCGCCTGTGAAAACGGACGGAGACAGGGCAGTATCGCAGTTAAACGGAGCACGGTCGGAGCAGTAGGCCATGCTCCGACCGCAGCTCATATGAGGCCTAGCACACATGTAAATACTAGTAGTGATATTTCCAGTAAGGAAAGTATGTCTAGAGGGGATATATGTGAATGTGCAGGATATTCACTAGACGATTCTAAAAGGAATATTTTAAAAGCCATTCACGATTCCCATGACAGCCAACCTGAACAGGAAAATCCGAGTAGTGAATATTTAAAAACGAACGACAGGCAAGATAATGTAGCCGTGATAGCTAGTGTGAAAGGAAGTTCAAGGATGATGATAGATGGAATGATTGAAGGGTCCGCTATTACATGGAAAGTTGATACCGGATCAAGGAGAACATTTATCACAGAACAGAGCTACTATAGTATCATGCCGGAGTGTAGACCTGTGCTGAGCCGAATAGATACACAATTTGAAACTGCAGATGGAAGTACACTGAATATTTTAGGCACGGCTGTAATGAACATTAGTTTTGGTGAATTTTGTGCTGCATTTCCAATTCATGTTGGAGGTGTTAAAATTAATTTATTAAGTGAAGATTTTATTTCTAAATATCGATGTCAATGGAATTTTGACTCGGGATCATTAGATATTTGCGGATTTACAGCTCCGCTTGAGCAAGATAGTGTCAATGTGCGATCTAGTCGTATTATAGCAATGGAAACCATAGACATTCCTGCGAGACATGAAATAATTGTAAAAGCTAAGCTCACTAGAGAAGTTAATGCTGAAAATAATTCAGAAGTGTTTGGAATTTTGTGCCCTGATAGTAGTTTCATGAGGAAATATGGATTAGCTATTGGAAGAGTTTTAGTGAATGCATCACGTTCGCATATTTATTCGAGGATCCTAAACCCTTGTGATACCGATGTTATTCTTTATAAAGGCACTCATATTGGATTGTTCATTCCAGCTCAGAAAATTTTGAGTGACATTGGATTGATGGAGGAAGAGACCGTTTGTAATGTTCGGGAAATGGACACGGATCCACAAGAAATTCCACAGTATATGGCGGAAATGTATAGTAATGGAAGAGAAAACCTCACAGAGAGTGAAGGTGAGAGCTTTAAGGAAATCCTGCTGAAGTACAGAGATATTTTCTATGATCCAGCAGGAGAACCAGGAAAGACAACAATTGATATGCATAGTATCAAATTGAAAGAAGAAATTCCAGTAAAGGAACCCCCAAGACGAGTACCTCTTTATAAACGTCAGGCAATTGAAGATGAAATCAAGAAATTGGAGGATAAGAAACTTATTGAAAAGTCTAATAGCCCGTGGTCTTCAGGCCTAGTTTTAGTGCAAAAGAAAGATCTTTCATGGCGGCTGTGTGTTGATTACAGGAAATTGAACGATAAGACGATAAAAGATGCCTATCCGATCCCTAGAATAGAGGATAATATAGACGCACTCAGTGGAGCAAAGTGGATGTCAGTTTTGGACCTGAGTATGGCTTATCATCAGGTGCCGATGAATCCAGCAGATAAGGAAAAGACTGCATTTTCGACACCCAGAGGTGGGTTATACCAATATGTTACGATGCCATTTGGATTGTGCAACGCAGGAGCTACGTTTCAAAGGATTATTGAGACAGCAATGCGCGGATTGCAGTGGCATGTTCTAGTTTTGTACCTAGATGATATTATAGTGTTTAGTGAAACATTTGATGAACATTTGGTTAATTTGCAGAAAGTCTTTCAGAGGTTATCAGATGCTGGATTAAAGCTCAAGGCTGCAAAGTGTAGTTTTTTTAAACACGAGGTAGAGTATCTCGGACATATTGTGTCAACCGAGGTGGTGCGGACGGATCCTTCTAAAGTACGGGCAATAGCCAAGATGGAGTCTCCGCAAAACGTTTCCGAATTAAGATCTTTCATTGGACTAGTTTCTTATTACAGAAGATTTATCAAGGATTTTTCGAAAATTGCTAAGTGTCTTTTTGACTTATTGCAGTTAAAAGCTCACTGGGAGTGGACAAGTGATTGTGAACAGACTTTCCGGTTACTTAAAGAAAAGCTTTCAAACTCACCTGTACTTGCATATCCAGAAATCGACGGAGAAGAGTTTATATTAGATACAGATGCGAGTCATTTTGGAATTGGAGCAGTTCTGTCTCAAGTTCAAGAAGGAAAAGAAAGAGTGATAGGATACGCAAGCAGAACATTAAACAAACCTGAACGGAATTATTGCGTAACACGAAAAGAACTATTGGCAGTAGTTTACTTCATTAAATATTTTAGACATTATTTACTTGGTCGTCACTTCAAATTAAGAACGGACCACGGTTCACTCACTTGGCTTTACAAATTCAAAGACCCGGACGGTCAAATAATGAGATGGATACAGCAACTAAGTAGTTATGACTTTAAAATTATTCACAGACCAGGTTTAAAACATGCAAATGCAGATGCATTATCTAGAATAATTGTACAGGATAAGGATTTCTGTAAACAATGCAATCTACCATGGGATTATGTGTATATCAATTCAAGTGACAAAAGTGATAGCCTAAACATCATAGACCAACAATGTGAAACTCAACATTCACAAATTATCAGTACTATTGACGAAAACGAAAATGAGGACTTGGATTCAGAAGACTTTCCGAAAAGAAGAGGACCGAAACGTAATGCTCCGAGTAAAGCAAAAGGACTGAAGAAACCTGTTATTGATTTATCACCGGAATCTATACGGGAATTGCAAGTGAATGACCCTGGTATAGGTCCAGTTTTAAAACTGAAAGAGGAAAACAGGGAAAAACCAACAAGTGATTCGGTTGTGCATTTCAGTCAGACAACGAAATTTTGGATAAGTCGATGGGATTTACTGGAGATCAAGAATGGTATGTTATGCGAATACTGGGAAGACGGTCCAACCTATTCAAGATGGCGTGTTTGTGCTCCGTGTGAAATTCAAAAGTATGTTTTATGGCAGATCCACGATTCACCAACATCAGGACATCAGGGCATCAATAGGACTTGGCAAAGAGCCAAAATGTGTCCATTTTACTGGAAAGGAATGAGGCAAAGTGTTATCGATTATGTAAAAAGCTGCGATATATGCGAAGAAAAAAAGGACCCAAAGTATACGAAACGACACGAGCTTAAATCTTATATTACGGGAGGGCGTTTTGAAAGAATTGGAACAGATATAGCTAGACCATTTCCCATTTCTAACAATGGGAATATGTACATTGTAGTAATTGAGGATTATTTCACTAAATTCATAGAAATATTTCCAATACCTAATATGGAAGCAAAAACGGTCGCCGAGGTGATGCTTAAAGGCTGGATAAAAAGATATGGATGTCCACTAGAATTGCATAGTGACCAAGGTAGACAGTACGAAAGTCAGTTATTTCAATCTATATGCAAATTCTTAGAAATAGATAAGACAAGAACAACACCAGGTCACCCTAGATCGGATGGATTAGTAGAACGTTCGAATAGAACAATTAAAGACATGATATCAAAATATGTGCGCACCGATCAGAGAGACTGGGACCGATGGATTGACTTCGTGGCAATGGCATATAATTCTACTCCTCATCAAAGCACCGAAATTTCGCCGTTTAGGATGATTTTCGGGGAAGAAATGAGAACGCCATTAGACGTAATTTTAGCGGAGGAATTATGTGAGAATGTTAGTGAATTAGTTAGCGAACACGATCATGTTATGAAGCTTCAAGATAAATTAAAAACAATACATGAAATTGCGAGGGTATCTCTAGGAACGGCAGCGAAGCGCCAAAAGCGTCAGTATGATAAAAACGTTAAGAGACTGGATTATAGTGAAGGTGATTTAGTGAGACGATACCAACCGAGGACCGCGAAAGGAGTGAAGAAGAAATTATCGAGATTTTGGACAGGCCCGTGGGTAATAGTTGAGAAACTTTCCAACGTTTTATATAAAATCAAACATTCGCCGAATTCAACGCCTGTTATAATACACGCTGACAATATAAAATTGTACAAGGGGGAGAAAGTTCCAAAATGGTTTAAACCACAGAAAACAATTGTTCAAGCGGAAATGCCAAATTTACAAGCTTTTGAAGAAATGCAAAATAATATGGAAAGAGAAAAAGACACTGAAAATGAAATAAATTCGGACCCTACTCAACATCTTAATGATACGGATACGTCGGAGAAGTCATTCACTCCGCCTGTTATTACCGCAAATAATTTCCCTAAAAATTCAAACGAGGCACCGCCAGTAACTCCGTCTGGTACTCCGTCTGGTACTCCGCCTGCAATTTTTCGAACGCGGTTGGTCGGGTCATCCATAAACCACCTAAATTTTCATAAGTTAGGACGTTTACACCAGCATGGATGCAAAATTTAGTTGTGAAGTTTGTCATTTGTCATTTACAAAGAAAAGGAATAAAAAGAGACATGAAAAAGAAATTCATGAACAAAGAAAGAAGAATATTCATTGTGACATATGTAATTCTAGTTTTGGAAGGAAAAGTGACCTTAAAAGGCATGTTAGGAAATTCCATAGTGAGGAAAATAAAGGACATCAGGAAGTTCCAGCAGAAAAGGAAGAATTACTTGTTAAAATTCCTGATTATTCTGACATTTCGGATGATGATATTGAATGGGATGATAACAATAACATTACCAGTGATTATAATTTTCCTGATAGAAATGCCAACGGAGACGCAACTACATCATGTACATATGAAGCTGATAATTGTGTAACAGTAGAAAAAGAAAATTTCAACTTAGATGGCTTTTGTGTAGTGGATGATGACTTTCTTGATATAACGGAAGAAGAATTTACAGACATGAAATCTAATTTAGTAGTAGTGGAAGACGTGAAAACAGTAACACTAACATTGATAAAGATTGAACAGAAATTTTTGGACGGCTCCGTCAAGGTCAAAAAGGAAACGTGTATTGGCTACACAGAGAATGTTGACAAAAATAAGTTAAATGTGCCGGAAATTGTAACAGAAGTTACTAATTTAATCAATGATGTTGTGGATTCAAACAACAATGTACCTGATATGTTTTATAATCTTTAATTTACAATAGATCTATAAATAGATAATCCAATTCATCAAAGGTTATTATATAGAACGATGTGATTAAACACCTGTGTAGGATTTTATATTTTATTCGTTAATATTTGTTTCTGGAATAGGAATTCCACAGTCCTGGAAAGGGGGTATTGTTACGTATTTTATTTCATGAACATTAAATCGGAGCCCAAGAGATCCGTCGGGAGATCCGTCAGGAGATCCGTCCATGGCTCCGACGAGGATTTGTATATAAAGGCCGGGAATACCATTACGTTAAGGCCGGAGAGCGAACATTTGTAGAGTGAAGGATTACATTTAGTGCGCTGAAAAGAGTAACTATTCGCAATGATATGATGTGGTTTAAGTGAATATACGAGCTTGATGGATATATTAGTTTAGTGAGGATATATGCGAGTTTTAAATGACTGACAATTGTGTGATGTATATTTTGATTATTTATGTGATTTTAATAATACAACATAACAACTTTTTATTTGTGTTTGAGTCTGTTCATGGATGTCAAGTTGGTTACCTATTCCCTATTCCCTATTCGTTACCTATTCCCTATTCCCTATTCGTTACCTATTCGTTACCTATTCCCTATTCCCTATTCGTTACCTATTCGTTACCTATTCGTTACCTATTCGTTACCTATTCCCTATTCCCTATTCGTTACCTATTCCCTATTCCCTATTCGTTACCTATTCGAACAAAGTTTGGAGACCTATTGTTTTTGCTCAGTTCTTACTATTTTTATTATGGCACCCTCAACGGAGTTGGGGTGACATATTGTTATTCTACGTTTCTTTTTTTTCTTATTTTTCTTATTCTTCTTCCACACATTTTGTCCGTCGTGTTTCACGAAATCCTATGGACCAATGTTGATGGAACTTTACTATAATGAGTACCCCCATGTAAAGTTGTGCACCTTGGTATGGAATGGTAAAAGATGGCCGCCGTTTCCATGGAAACAGCAAAAATGCGAAAAAAATCAAAGTGTTCCAAACTGGAAGAAACTCCACAGGAATGGTAACTGACATGTGGTGATTTCAAATTTGACTTTGGAATTTTCAAAATGGCTGCCGTTACCATGGAAACATCTAAAATATCAAAAATTGTAACTCATTCGTTATAACACTCAGCTGGATGAAACTTTATAAAAATGTTACCCGGTACGCTAAGATGTCAAAACAATATTTTGATAATCCAAAATGGCCGCCATTGTCATGGAAACTGGGGCCAAGTTTTGCATTGACCCTATGGAAAAATGCATAAAATCTGCATTTTCTCAGAGAGTATTGCAACAAAGTAAATGAAACTGCATTGATATATAACATGACATGTGGCAATAAGATGTCTGCTTTTAGAATTTTGGAATTATCTACTGTAACCATGGTTGCAGGACAAATGTTCAAAATTTCCCAAAAAAATCAAAATGCTGCAAACTGGATGAAACTTTACAGGAATAGTGACTGACATGTGCGGAGTTGCATTTTGAAGTTGGAATTTCCAAAATGGCTGCCGTAACCATGGAAACAGCAAAATTGTCCAAAATTTCAAAATGCTCCAAACTTAATGAAATTTTACAAAAATGATGACTTGCATGTGTAGATGCACTCTTTGACTTTGAAATTTTCAAAATGGCTGCCGCTCGCCTGGCAATGGGGGACGAGGGTGCCATCCGTTATTGCTAGCAATTACAAATCTAGTTATGGCACCCTCAACGGAGTTGGGGTGACGTATTGTTATTCTACGTTTCTTTTTTTTCTTATTATTATTTTTCTTGCAACACATTTTTTCCAGGCGATTTCTCCAAATCTAAAGTACCAAAGTTGATGGAACTTTACTATATTAAGGACCCCCATGTGCAGAGTTGCAGGAAGCATGGAATGGTTCAAGATGTCTGCCGTTACCATGGAAACGGAACAAATGTGAAAAAATCCAGTTTTTGTTTTTGGTGAACTGTTTGGATATGCTTTAACTCAGAATCATTATATTTTAATACAATGGAGATGCCCACTATATACAGGTGTTGGGTGATTTTGACACTCATTGAACCTACTATGTTGCCATGGAAACTACACCAAAAATTTCAAAAATATAAAAATGCTCAAAACTTAATGAAACTTCACAGTAACGATGAGCAACATTGGAAGATGTGGCATTTGGAGTTGGAATTTCCAAAATATCTGTTGTTACCATAGAAACAATGCAAAAAGGTCAAAACTTTGAATTTTCACAGAAAATTCCAGAACATCAATTCTAACTCTTTCGTTATAACATCCAACTGGATGAAACTTTATGAAAATGTTCTCCAGTATGCCAAGATGTCAAGACAATATATGGATAGTTCAAAATGGCCGCCGTTGTCATGGAAACTGGGGCCAAGTTTTGCATTGACCCTATGGAAAAATGCATAAAATCAGCATTTTTTTCAGAGAGTAGTGCACCAAAGTCAATGAAACTGTATTGATATATAACAAAACATGTGGCAATGAGATGTATGCTTTTAGAATTTTGCAATTATCTACTGTAACCATGGTTGCAGCACAAATGTTCAAAATTTCCAAAAAAAAATTAAGTGCTGAAAACTGGATGAAACTTAACAGTAATATTGACTGACATGTGCGGAGTTGCATTTTAAAGTTGGAATTTCCAAAATGGCCGCCGTAACCATGCAAACAGCAAAATTGTCCAAAATTTCAAAATGCTTCAAACTTAATGAAATTTTGCAAAAACGATAACTTGCAAGGGTAGATGCCTTCTTTCACTTTGGAATTTCCAAAAATGGCTGCCGCTCGCCTGGCAATGGGGGGAGGAGGGTGCCATCCGTTATTGCTAGCAATTACAAATCTAGTTATTCTTCTTCTTCCTCTTCTTCTTCCGCCACTTTAAAAATGAACTTGTCCGCAGCATTTCTCCAAAACTACTTGTCAGATTTACTTAGGGTTTCATAAAATGTTAGACTAATATGTCTAGGTGAGCCATCAATCGTTCATTTGTGTATTGGGGTCTATTAAGGGGTATTTTGAGGGGCATAAAGAAGGGAGGGGTTTACTATAGAACCCTATGGGATTTTATTTTCTAAAATTTTCAAATGAATATAACTTGAAAACTGTAAGTGATAGATACATGCAGTCTTCATAAATGATTAAAGGACTATAAAACAAATCACATGAAATATAGGGGAGTCCCTGGGGGTCATCCCTACCCCTTCAATTCGAGAATATGCTTTCAACTTGTAAACGGTCCAGATCCCCACCCCTAAACCATATATATTCTTGTATGGGACAATAAAACTAATCAAATGAAATTAAAGAAAAGTTCCTGGGGGTCACCCCCACCCCGTTCAATTTGAGAATGTACTATTATCTTGTAAACGGTTCAGATCCCCACCCCTAAACCATATATAATCTTGAAAAGGACGATAAAACAAATCAAATGAAATTAAATGGAAGTCCCTAGGGGTCATCCCCACCCCGTTCAATTTTAGAATGTGCTATTATCTTGTAAACGGTCCAGATCCCCACCCCTAAACCATATATATTCTTGTAGGGGACAATAAAAATAATCAAATGAAATTAAATGGAAGTTCCTGGGGGTCACCCCACCCCGTTCAATTTGAGAATGTACTATTATCTTGTAAATGGTCCAGATCCCCACCCCTAAACCATATATTGTCTTGTAGGGGACAATAAAACAAATGAAATAAAATAAAAGGAAAGTCCCTAGGGGGTCACCCCACCCCCTCTTGTTTGAAAACTTATAAACGGTCAACATCCCCACCCCTAAACTATATATATTCTTGTAAGGGACAATAAAACTAATCAAATGAAATTAAATGGAAGTTCCTGGGGGTCACCCCAACCCTGTTCAATTTGAGAATGTACTATTATCTTGTAAATGGTCCAGATCCCCACCCCTAAACCATATATATTCTTGTAGGGGACAATAAAACAAATAAAATGAAATGTAGGTAAAGTCCCTGGGGTCACCACCATCCCCTCCTGTTTAAAAACTTGTAAATGGTGGAGATCCCACCAGTAAGCCATATATATTCTTGTATGGGACAAAAAATCAAATCAAATGAACATGGGACCATATGAATAGCGAGTTATGGGAGCTTTATTTGGGAGACTTCGTAACAGCATCCTGTTACAATTACTTCTTGTTGTTTATACTCTTATATCTGGTAATAGTTCTAAATTTGTTGAGGTAAAATGATCTTTTTATGACCTATTTATATGTGTTTGTGCTCAACCGACCCTTTTACTTTATGTTCGATACTCATTTGTTCCTTATTTGATTTTTATACGTTCTACCTTTTAACTGCTTTATGTCCGTATGTTTGAAGATGGATCTTGGTTCGAAGGGATGAAATCACCGTGTTAGCGCTTGCATAAAAAAAAGATGTGGTATGATTGCCAATGAGACAACAACCCACAATAGACCAAAATGACACAGAAACTATCAACTATAGGTCAATGTACGACCTTCAACAATGAGCATAGCCCAAACCGTTGAGTCGCCTATAAAAGGCCCAGATATGACAATTTCAAACAATTCAAACAACAAAACTAACTGCCGTATTTCATATACAAAAAAATAAACGGAAAACAAATATGTAACACAAAAACAAACGATAACTACTTAATTTCAGGCTCTTGTCTAGGGACAGGAACATACTAACATAATGTGGTGGGGTTAAACATGTTAGCAGGGTGTACATCGTTTCGGAGCATGCTATTACCTTGTTTAATTCGTTCCATCACTCGCTTATAATTCGCTTATAAAACGTGTATCATACGTTGCACCTTTTAAAACATGATTTTCAATTGTTTTGTTGTCTCTTGTGGTAGATTTGGGTTCTTAGAGGTGATACAACTCTATAAGCGCATATGTACCCGTTCCAGCGCTCGGATAATACCCTGTTAAATATTCGTTACTTATTCGCTTTTAATACGTTTGTTGTACGTTGCACCTTTGTGTTCATATCTCTGGTGGTAATAATGTGTTCTTATAGATGAAATATCCCTATTAGCGCGTATGTACCCGTTCCAGCGCTCGGATAATACCCTGTTCCTTATTCGTTCCTTATTCGCTTTTAATGCGCGGGGTAAGTATACGTTGCACCTTGAAATAAATCGTTTTTTAATTGTGTTCATGTCTCTGGTGGTAACATTGTGTTCCTATAGAAGAAATGACCCTATTAGAGCGCATGTACCCGTTCCAGCCTCGGTTAATACCCTGTTACCTATTCCTTACCTATTCGTTACCTATCCACTTATAATACGTTTGTTGTACGTTGCACCTTTTAGAAAAGGATTTTCACTTGTGTTCATGTCTCTGGTGGTAACAATGTGTAATTAGAGATGAAATGACCCTATTAGCGTGCATGTACCCGTTCCAGCGCTCGGTTAATACCCGGTTACCTATTCGTTACCTATTCGTTACTTATTCGCTTTTAATACGTTTGTTGTACGTTGCACCTTTAAGAAACGGATTTTCAATTGTGTTCATATCTCTTGTGGTAATAATGTGTTCTTATAGATGAAATACCCCTATTAGCGCATATTACCCGTTCCAGCGCTCGGATAATACCCGGTTACTTATTCGTTCCTTATTCGCTTTTAATGCGCAGGGTATACGTTGCACCTTGAAATAAATCGTTTTTTAATTGTGTTCGTGTCTCTGGTGGTAACAATGTGTTTTTAGAGATAAAATGACCCTATTAGCGCGCATGTACCCCTTCCAGCGCTCGGTTAATACCCTGTTACCTTTTCGTTACCTATTCGTTACCTATTCACTTATAATACATTTGTTGTACGTTGCACCTTTTAGAAAAGGATTTTCAATTGTGTTCATGTCTCTGGTGGTAACAATGTGTTTTTAGAGATGAAATGACCCTATAAGCGCATATGTACCCGTTCCAGCGCTCGGATAATAGCCTCTTAAATATTCGTTACTTATTCGCTTTTAATACGTTTGTTGTACGTTGCACCTTTTAGAAAAGGATTTTTAATTGTGTTCATATCTCTGGTGGTAATAATGTGTTCTTATAGATGAAATATCCCTATTAGCGCGTATGTACCCGTTCCAGCGCTCGGATAATACCCTGTTACTTATTCGTTCCTTATTCGCTTTTAATGCGCGGGATAAGTATACGTTGCACCTTGAAATAAATCGTTTTTTAATTGTGTTCATGTCTCTGGTGGTAACAATGTGTTCTTAGAGAAGAAATGACCCTATTAGAGCGCATGTACCCGTTCCAGAGCTCGGTTAATACCCTATTACCTATTCGTTACCTATTCGTTACCTATTCGTTACCTATTCGTTACCTATTCAGTTATAATACGTTTGTTGTACGTTTCACCTTTTAGAAAAGGATTTTCACTTGTGTTCATGTCTCTGGTGGTAACAATGTGTAATTAGAGATGAAATGACCCTATTAGCGTGCATGTACCCGTTCCAGCGCTCGGTTAATACCCTGTTACCTATTCGTTACCTATTCACTTATAATACGTTTGTTGTACGTTGCACCTTTTAGAAAAGGATTTTCAATTGTGTTCATGTCTCTGGTGGTAACAATGTGTTTTTAGAGATGAAATGACCCTATTAGCGCATATGTACCCGTTCCAGCGCTCGGTTAATACCCTGTTACCTATTCGTTACCTATTCGTTACTTATTCGCTTTTAATACGTTTGTTGTACGTTGCACCTTTAAGAAAAGGATTTTTAATTGTGTTCATATCTCTTGTGGTTATAATGTGTTCTTATAGATGAAATACCCCTATAAGCGCATATTACCCGTTCCAGCGCTCGGATAATACCCGGTTACTTATTTGTTCCTTATTCGCTTTTAATGCGCAGGGTATACGTTGCACCTTGAAATAAATCGTTTTTTAATTGTGTTTTTGTCTCTGGTGGTAACAATGTCTTCTTAGAGATGAAATGACCCTATTAGCGCGCGTGTACCCGTTCCAGTGCTCAGTTAATACCCTGTTACCTATTTGTTACCTATTCGTTACCTATTCGTTATCTATTCACTTGTATTACGTTTGTTGTACGTTGCACCTTTTAGAAAAGGATTTTCAATTGTGTTCATGTCTCTGGTGGTAACAATGTGTAATTAGAGATGAAATGACCCTATTAGCGTGCATGTACCCGTTCCAGCGCTCGGTTAATACCCTGTTACCTATTCGTTACCTATTCACTTATAATACGTTTGTTGTACGTTGCACCTTTTAGAAAAGGATTTTCAATTGTGTCCATGTCTCTGGTGGTAACAATGTGTTCTTAGATATGAACAGACCCTATTAGCGCGCATGTACCCGTTCCAGCGCTCGGTTATTACCCTGTTACCTATTCGTTACCTATTCGTTACTTATTCGCTTATAATACGTTTGTTGTACGTTGCACCTTTTAGAAAAAGATTTTCATTTGTGTTCATGTCTCTGGTGGTAACAATGTGTTCTTAGAGATGAAATAACCCTTTTAACGCGTATGTACCCGTTCCAGCGCTCGGCTAATACCTTGTTACCTATTCGTTACTTCTTATTTCAAGGTGCAACGCATAGGACACGTATTTAAAGCGAATAAGGAACGAATAAGTAACAGGGTATCAGTCGAGCGCTGAAACGGGTACATATGTTCGATTAAGATTATTTCACCTCTAAGAACCGACAGTTACCTGAAGAGGCACAAAAATATTTCTTTTCAAAGTGTAACGCATTACACACGTTTTAAAAGCGAATAGGTAACAGGGTATTAACCGAGCGCTGGAACGGGTACATGCGCTCTAATAGGGTCATTTCGTCTCTAAGAACATATTGTTACCAACAAAGACATGAACACAATTAAAAAACGATTTATTTCAAGGTGCAACGTATACTTACCCCGCGCATTAAAAGCAAATAAGGAACGAATAAGTAACAGGGTATTATCCGCACGCTGGAACGGGTACATGCACGCTAATAGAGTCATTTTATCTCTGAGAAGACATTGTTACCACCAGAGACATGGACAAAATTGAAAATCCTTTTCTAAAAGGTGCAACGTACAACAAACGTATTATAAGTTAATAGGTAACAAATAGTGTAACTAATAGGTAACAGGGTATTAACCGAGCGCTGAAACGAGTACATGCGCGCTAATAGGGTCATTTCATCTCTAATTACACATTGTTACCACCAGAGACATGAACACAAGTGAAAATCCTTTCTTAAAGGTGTAACGTACAACAAACGTATTTAAAGCGAATAAGTAACGAATAGGTAACGAATAGGTAACGAATAGGTAACGAATAGGTAACGAATAGGTAACAGGGTATTAACAGAGCGCTGGAACGGGTACATGCACGCTAATAGGGTCATTTCATCTCTAAGAGCACATTGTTACCACCAGAGACATGAACACAATTGAAAATCCTTTTCTAAAAGGTGCAACGTACAACAAACGTATTATAAGTGAAAAGGTAACGAATAGGTAACGAATAGGTAACAGGGTATTAACCGAGCGCTTAAACAAGTACATGCGCGCTAATAGGGTCATTTCATCTCTAAATACACATTGTTACCACCAGAGACATGAACATAAGTGAAAATCCTTTTCATAAAGGTGCAACGTACAACAAATGTATTATAAGTGGTAAAGAATAGGTAACGAATAGGTAACAGGGTATTAACCGAGCGCTGGAACGGGTACATGCGCGCTAATAGTGTCATTTCATCTCTAATAACACATTGTTGCCACCAGAGACATGAACATAATTGAAAATCTTTTTCTAAAAGGTGCAACGTATAACAAACGTATTATAAGTGAATAGGTAACGAATAGGTAACAGGGTATTAACCTAGCGCTGGAACGGGTACATGCGCGCTAATAGGGTCATTTCATCTCTCTAAGAACACATTGTTACCACCAGAGACATGGACACAATTGAAAATCCTTTTCTAAAAGGTGCAACGTACAACAAACGTATTATAAATGAATAGGTAACGAATAGGTAACGAATAGGTAACAGGGTATTAACCGAGCGCTGGAACGGGTACATGCACGCTATTAGGGTCATTTCATCTCTAATTACACATTGTTACCACCAGAGACATGAACAAAAGTGAAAATCCTTTTCTAAAAGGTGCAACGTACAACACACGTACTTACACCGAATAAGTAACGAATAGGTAACGAATAGGTAACAGGGTATTAACTGAGCGCTGGAACGGGTACATGCGCGCTAATAGGGTCATTTCATCTCTAAGAACACATTGTTACCACCAGAGACATGAACACAATTGAAAATCCTTTTATAAAAGGTGCAACGTACAACAAACGTATTATCAGCGAATATGTAACGAATAGATAACGAATAGGTAACGAATAGGTAACAGGGTATTAACCGAGCACTGGAACGGGTACATTCGCACTAATAGGGTCATTTCCTCTCTAAGAACATATTGTTACCACCAGAGACATGGACACAATTGAAAATCCTTTTCTTAAAGGTGCAACGTACAACAAACGTATTATAAGTGAATAGGTAACGAATAGGTAACGAATAAGTAACAGGGTATTAACCGAGCGCTGGAACGGGTACATGCGCTCTAATAGGGTCATTTCTTCTCTAAGAACATATTGTTACCACCAGAGACATGAACACAATAAAAAACGATTTATTTCAAGGTGCAACGTATATTTACCTCGCGCATTAAAAGCGAATAAGGAACAAATAAGTAACAGGGTATTATCCGAGCGCTGGAACGGGTACATGCACGCTAATAAAGTCATTTGATCTCTAAGAACACATTGTTACCACCAGAGACATGAACACAAGTGAAAATCCTTTTCTAAAAGGTGCAACGTACAACACACGTATTATAAGTGAATATGTAACGAATAGGTAACGAATAGGTAACGAATAGGTAACGAATAGGTAACGAATAGGTAACGAATAGGTAACAGGGTATTAACCGAGCGCTGGAACGGGTACATGCGCGCTAATAAGGTCATTTCATCTCTATGAACACATTGTTACCACCAGAGACATTGACACAATTGAAAATCCTTTTCTAAAAGGTGCAACGTACAACAAACGTATTATAAGTGAATAGGTAACAGGGTATTAACCGAGCGCTGGAACGGGTACATGCACGCTAATAGGGTAATTTCATCTCTAATTACACATTGTTACCACCAGACACATGAACACAAGTGAAAATCCTTTTCTAAAAGGTGCAACGTACAACAAACGTATTTAAAGCGAATAAGTAACGAATAGGTAACGAATAGGTAACAGGGTATTAACCGAGCGCTGGAACGGGTACATGCGCGCTAATAGGGTCATTTCATCTCTATGAACACATTGTTACCACCAGAGACATGGACACAATTGAAAATTCTTTTCTAAAAGGTGCAACGTACAACAAACGTATTAAGAGTGAATAGGTAACGAATAGGTAACAGGGTATTAACCGAGCGCTGGAACGGGTACGTGCACGCTAATAGGGTCATTTCATCTCTAATTACACATTGTTACCACCAGAGACATGAACACAAGTGAAAATCCTTTTATAAAAGGTGCAACGTACAACAAACGTATTTAAAGCGAATAAGTCACGAATAGGTAACGAATAGGTAACAGGGTATTAACCGAGCGCTGGAACGGGTACATATGCGCTAATAGGGTCATTTCATCTCTATGAACACATTTTTACCACCAGAGACATGAACACAATTGAAAATCCTTTTCTAAAAGGTACAACGTACAAAAAATGTATTATAAGTGAATAGGTAACGAATAGGTAACGAATAGGTAACAGGGTATTAACCGAGCGCTGGAACGGGTACATGCGCGCTAATAAGGTCATTTCATCTCTAAGAACACATTGTTACCAACAGAGACACGAACACAATTAAAAAACGATTTATTTCAAGATGCAACGTATACCCTGCGCATTAAAAGCGAATAAGGAACGAATAAGTAACCGGGAATTATCTGAGCGCTGGAACGGGTTATATGTGCTTATAGGGGTATTTCATCTATAAGAACACATTATTACCACAAGAGATATGAACACAATTGAAAATCCGTTTCTTAAAGGTGCAACGTACAACAAACGTATTAAAAGCGAATAAGTAACGAATAGGTAACGAATAGGTAACAGGGTATTAACCGAGCGCTGGAACGGGTACATACGCGATAATAGGGATATTTCATCTATAAGAACACATTATTACCACCAGAGATATGAACACAGTTGAAAATCCTTTTCTAAAAGGTCATTTCATCTCTAAATACACATTGTTACCACCATAGACATGAACACAAATGAAAATCCTTTTCTAAAAGTTGCAACGTACAACAAACGTATTAAAAGCGAATAAGTAACGAATATTTAACAGGGTATTATCCGAGCGCTGGAACGGGTACATATGCGCTTATAGAGTTATATCACCTCTAAGAACCCAAATCTACCACAAGAGACAACAAAACAATTGAAAATCATGTTTTAAAAGGTGCAACGTATGATACACGTATTATAAGCGAATTATAAGCGAGTGATGGAACGAATTAAACAAGGTAATAGCATGCTCCGAAACGATGTACACCCTGCTAACATGTTTAACCCCACCACATTATGTTAGTATGTGCCTGTTCCTAGACAAGAGCCTGAAATTAAGTAGTTATCGTTTGTTTTTGTGTTACATATTTGTTTTCCGTTAATTTTTTTGTATATGAAATACGGCCGTTAGTTTTGTTGTTTAAATTGTTTGAAATTGTCATATCTGGGACTTTTATAGGTGACTACACGGTTTGGGCTATGCTCATTGTTGAAGGCCGTACATTGACCTATAGCTGATAGTTTCTGTGTCATTTTGGTCTATTGTGGGTTGTTGTCTCATTGGCAATCATACTACATCTTTATTTTTATGCAAGCGCTAACACGGTGATTTCATCCCTTCGAACCAAGATCCATCTTCAAACATACGGACATAAAGCAGTTAAAAGGTAGAACGTATAAAAATCAAATAAGGAACAAATGAGTATCGAACATAGAGTAAAAGGATCGGTTGAGCACAAACACATATACATAGGTCATAAAAAGATCATTTTACCTCAACAAATTTAAAACTATTACCAGATATAAGAGTATGAACAACAAGAAGTAATTGTAACAGGATGCTGTTACGAAGTCTCCCAAACAAAGCTCCCATAACTCGCAATTCATATGGTCCCATGTTCATTTGATTTGATTTTTTGTCCCATACAAGAATGTATATGGCTTACTGGTGGGGATCTCCACCATTTACAAGTTTTCAAACAGGCGGGGGTGGTGGTGACCCCCAGGGACTTTACCTACATTTCATTTTATTTGTTTTATTGTCCCCTACAAGAATATATATGGTTTAGGGGTGGGGATGTTGACCGTTTACAAGTTTTTAAACAAGAGGGGGTGGGATGACCCCCTCAGGACTTCCCTTTTATCTCATTTTATTTGTTTTATTGTCCCCTACAAGAACATATATGGTTTAGGGGTGGGGATCTGGACCATTTACAAGATAATAGTACATTCTCAAATTAAACGGGGTGGGGTGACCCCAAGGAACTTCCATTTAATTTAATTTGATTAGTTTTTTTGTCCCTTACAAGAATATATATAGTTTAGGGGTGGGGATGTTGACCGTTTACAAGTTTTTAAACAAGAGGGGGTGGGCTGACCCCCTAGGGACTTTCCTTTTATTTCATTTCATTTGTTTTATTGTCCCCTACAAGAATATATATGGTTTAGGGGTGGGGATCTGGACCATTTACAAGATAATAGTACATTCTCAAATTGAACGGGGTGGGGGTGACCCCAAGGAACTTCCATTTAATTGCATTTGATTAGTTTTATTGTCCCTTACAAGAATATATATAGTTTAGGGGTGGGGATGTTGACCGTTTATAAGTTTTCAAACAAGAGGGGGTGGGGTGACCCCCTAGGGACTTGCCTTTTATTTCATTTCATTTGTTTTATTGTCCCCTACAAGAAAATATATGGTTTAGGGGTGGGGATCTGGACCATTTACAAGATAATAGTACATTCTCAAATTGAACGGGGTGGGAGTGACCCCCAGGAACTTCCATTTAATTTCATTTGATTAGTTTTATTGTCCCCTACAAGAATATATATGGTTTAGGGGTGGGGATCTGGACCGTTTACAAGATAATAGCACATTCTAAAATTGAACGGGGTGGGGATGACCCCCGGGGACTTCCATTTAATTTCATTTGATTTGTTTTATCGTTCTATTCAAGAATATATATGGTTTAGGGGTGAGGATCTGGACGGTTTACAAGATAATAGTATATTCTCAAATTGAACGGGGTGGGGGTGACCCCCAGGAACTTTTATTTAATTTCATTTGATTAGTTTTATTGTCCCATACTAGAATATATATGGTTTAGGGGTGGGGATCCTGACCGTTACAAGTTAAAAGCATATTCTCGAATTGAAGGGGGTAGGGGTGACCCCCCAGGGACTCCCCTATTTTTCATGTGATTTGTTTTTATTGTCCTTTAATCATTTCTGAAGACTGCATGTATCTATCACTTACAGTTTTCAAGTTATATTCATTTGAAAATTTTATAAAATAAAATCCCATAGGGTTCTATAGTAAACCCCTCCCTTCTTTCTGCCCCCCCCCCCCCCAAATACCCCTTAATAGACCCCAATGCACAAATGAACGATTGATGGCTACATTTTATGAAACCCTAAGTAAATCTGACAAGTAGTTTTGGAGAAATGCTGCGGACAAGTTCATTTTTAAAGTGGCGGAAGAAGAAGAGGAAGAAGAAGAATAACTAGAATTGCCATTGCAAGCAATAGCGGATGTCACCCTTCCCCCTATTGCCACTAAGCGGCAGCCACTTCAAACTTGTTTAACAGTAAATGCACAAATATGCATGGCTATTCATCTTTTTGTAAATTTTCAGTATATTCAGAGCATTTTAAAGTATTTCACATTTATACCGTTTCCATGGCAATGGCATCCATTTTGAAAATTTCAAAGTCAAAAGTCTCATCTAAACTTGTCAGTTACCAATAATATCAAATTTCATTAAGTTAAAACCATTTTGAGAATGTTTGACATTTTTGCAGTTTCCATGGCAACCGTGGCCATTTTGGAAATTCCAACTTCAAAAGTCATATCTAGACTTGACAGTTAACAATCTAATCCAGTTTCATCAATTTTGAAGCATTCTGAAATTTTTGCTCCGGTATCCATGGTAACATAGTAGTTCCAATGATTATCAAAATCATTCAAAACCTGTATATAGTGGACAACTATATTGCATAAAAATTTGATGATTTTAAGTTCAAGCATACCAAAGTTATTCACCAAACCCGGAAGTTTTGGGAGCATTTTGACCTTTTTGCATTGTTTGCATGGAAACGGCAGACATTTGGAAGTTCCAACGCCAAATTCCACATCTACTAAAGTTGCTCATCGTTATGATAAAGTTTCAAAAAAATTGGAGCATTTCCATATTTTTGAAATTTTTGGTGTAGTTTCTATGGCAACATAGCAGTTCCAAAATGTGCCAAAATCATCCAAAACCAGTATATAGTGGGCACCTACATTGTATTAAAATCTAAAGATTTTAAGCTTAAGCATTCTCAAATAATTCAAGGAACTCCAAAATTATATTTTTTTCACCATTTTTCTTGTCGATCGGGTGACATCATGAAAATAATAAGAACTGAGCAAAAACAATAAGTCTCCAAACTTTGTTTGGGAGACTTAATTAAAAAGGGGGAAGGATATTAAAAATCGAATAAGTAACGAATAAGGAATAGGGAATAAGTAACGAATAGGTAACGATAGGGAATAGGGAATAAGTAACAAATAGGTAACGAATAGGGAATAGGGAATAGGTAACGAATAGGGAATAGGGAATAGGTAACGAATAGGTAACGAATAGGGAATAGGGAATAGGTAACGAATAGGTAACGAATAGGGAATAGGGAATAGGTAACGAATAGGTAACGAATAGGGAATAGGGAATAGGTAACGAATAGGTAACGAATGGGGAATAGGGAATAGGTAACGAATAGGGAATAGGGAATAGGTAACCAACTTGACGTCCATGTCTGTTCGCCTTACCCATAAAGGTTCACGTTACAGGAATAAGTATGAATGAAAACAATTTGTAAAATTGCAAAATTTGCAAAAAATGAAAAAAAGAATATCAATCCGGAAAACTGTCTCCCCTCCTCCTCAGAAGAAGATCAAATAATCTCCTCTATAAATATTTAACAAAATCTGCTTGGTAATGTACTTAGCCGTGACCAATAAGGATGAGCACCAAGTCTTGGTAAAGGGTCATGTCCTGAAGTCGTTTTGAGTTGTTCATGTTTCTGACTATTCAAGAAACACCCCGAGACAGGAACGGACATTATGTAAAATATATTAAACGAAAAACAGAACAATCTTGTGATGCATTGATAAAAAGATTTGCTAATTTGTTTGCTTTTGATAAAGATGTAGCTCGTGCAAGAATTCATGTATAGTAATATCATGCCGATAAGACAACTGTATGTACAATTATACGATGCTTACCGATATTTCAATCCGTCCGGAGTCCGTTCATTGGACTTAAAGGCACACGAAATTGCCGGACTTGAACTATATATACAAACCAAGATTTGGTTACCTCACAAAAATTCAAGAGCCACTCAAATATAATACTTTACCAGTTTACAAGTAACTTTGCATATGTAATATTCTAAACACGATTAGATCAAAGTATAATCTCCATCAAATGGTTCCATTTTGTTATACCTATATGTCAAGAAGATACCCTAGAATGGCTGTCTAAAATTTCTTATTCATTTCTGACATCAATTTTAGTCTTTTATCACTCACTCCCACAGACTAAACGTTTTCCTTTTTTTCAAATCTGCATGCAGTGTTAATTGTTTACCCGAAGAAATTGACAAAAAGTTAAGTTCCCGAAAAAAGTATAACTTAAAACTATTTTTTAAAAATTTCCTCTGTTGTATTTGTTATAACAGTATACATATAAATATGTATAGTTGCCGTCAGGTAAAATTGATACCATGGTTTTGGTCGAAATTTTTTAATTTACCAACCGCATTCATTCGAAATTACGTGTTTCAATTAGCGGAATCAAAAATCTTTACAAAATACAAGTACTGTCCTACCTTTTGTTGTGATTGCACAGTTGCTGTTTAATCCTGACCTTCACATTATCGAAGATTATTTTCCATTGTGAATCTGCCATCGTGGTTTTTATGAGGATCCTTTATTTGCATAACATTCGTTACTCTCAAAAGGGCTGCATTCGTTTGCATGATTATTATTCCTTTCGAACGTGTCCCAATTTATAAAAAAATCATCAATAAATGTATAAATTTGACCTGATAATGTATACTTTTTTTAAGGCAAAGAATGCGTAATTTGACAATATTTTCTTGATTTATTTTTGAAATTAAACGCAAAATTCAACACTCCTGTCTTTTTTGTGATGCACAGTTTTTATATTAGAATATGAAGCAACAGTTCCATGAGAAAAAAACACAGACTCGGCAAAAAAAGAAAAACCTGACTATCCAAGTAAATTAAGTTCGGAGTCGAACTCACCTTCAGGCAAGTTAGATATTTAAAATTTTTTGAAAATTAGTACGCATTTATAAAATTCGTTGGAATCGTCAGAATGTTAAAAAAAATATATAAATAAGAAGTTTTTATACTTCCAAGTTAATGTCGATTACGTGCAAAGGATTACTGAAGGAAAACGCGTCAGAGAATATGCTTTTCCCACTTTAAATTGAAATTTTCCGAAAATCTGTCCACAGAAGTCTATTCAAAAATAATATTCTGTTGCTGTAAACATTTTCATTTTAACGATAGGAATATATTAGGGGTCACCGGATTCATATTTGCTGTATTCATCATTTATGTATGAGTGATAGAATTTACGACGTTAAAATTATTATTTATTTTACCTTTTCCACGCTACAAAAGTGAGACTGATTATTTTCAACTGAAAAAAAAAGGAATCCGAGGACCCCCTTATATTTTCACATAATTTTAACGGAAATGTTTAATAGCAACAACCCATAGGTTTTAATCAAAATTCTGTAGACGGATTCTCAGAAGGCATCAAGGGTAAATGCAAATCTCTTTCACTAATATTCGTAACGTTACATTTCACACATATTCAGGATATTGTAGCCTATAATTATAAAAATCTTATTTACTTTTGAATATTAAGAATTAAGTAGTTTGTACATTAGTATATGCCAAACAAAATTTGCATCAATTCAGTATATTTTTAACTTGATTTATTGAAGATGACAGATGTGTGCAGCGTAACGTTTACACTGCATTTGTACAAGGTTTTCAATGGCATTCGTCGACGTTGTAGTAAAATTTAGCAACGTCATAGGTGTAGAAAGCAGGTCACGGTTTGACCCCAAGTTTATCAGCAACAATAGAGTCACGTGACCGTGAAAATTCAGTAAAAAAACGGATGAGACAAACCTCATTTTAACTCACTGAATACTATTGTCGTAATAAAAACTTATTGACCTAACTAATCTTGAGTATCAATAGTTTATTCTCGTCAAAGCTCACACATCAAATCAAAGTCCTTTATTCTTTATTTTATCTGCAAACTTGGAGTTTGGGTTAAAATTGTCAAGTCTCCTGAACGAAAAATCTAAATATTTACGAGGAAACTAAAAATGATGGGCTGAATTTAAATTTAATAAAGCATCTCATTAAGACAAACACTCGATATGAATATCTCGGCAATAGAATGTTGGATACGCCAACGTCAAATTGATTTCAAACCGAAGCGGTGGTTTTTATGCCAATTTGTGCAAGTGGTTATCTCCCTTTAATATCACCAGTCAATAATAAAAACCTAGAAAAAATGCATAAAAATTAAAAAAGGAGTTTACTTTACAAAAATTAGAAAGAAAATAAACGAAACTCGATTTATATCTATGTTATGATAATATAAAGAAAAGATACTTCCCCCTATTTTTCAGAGAAGGACTAAATGTAAATATTAAAAGACAAAATATTAGATCTACTGCAGTAAAAAAAAAACAATTCAGAAATGTGGATAATGACAACTACATGTAAAATTAAAAACCTAGCTATATTGAAAGAATTTAGATCTGGCAGATGAAATATACTACATGCAGAATTTTTTTAAACACTTCTGATTATATTTGATGCAATAAAACATAGTTTATACAATTTCAATAATCTTTCTGAAAATTGATATAATTATTAAATAAATAGTACTGATAATATTTATTTTATATTCTATAAAGTGTGACCAAGAGTCTCAACAAATTTCTTCAAATTGAGAGAGCCTTTAAACTCAAGCCTATGTTTCTTAGTTGAACAGTAAAATACAAAAAAGGGATTTATAAGTTTTATACCAAAAATATTGACAGAAATTCTGTAAAAAAATATATGCTTTAAATTATAAGTGAAAGTGACACAATTTTGAACTTCAGAATCATTATTATTATAAAATTAAACTATAAGATTAGCTTGCACAGTAGCTCTTTGTCTTATTTCTCAGGGTATTTTATAGATTATGAAAGTAAACATTTTGGAAAAAATGGGGCTTCTTCTCTTGAACAGGTTGCTGTATCAGCTTCTTTAAATAATTACATAAAACAAAGTATTGTATATATACTTTACCTGAATACTAGTAATAGGAAATGAAATAAAACTGGTGGGACAAATTTTGTGCATTTTACTTCAATAATGATCAAAGATGCTTAAATTTGACAAAAATTTGCCATTTGAATAAATTCAATTTTGTATAAAGAACACATCTCTATGAATAAACTTCTTGTTTGGCTGACTTGGCTTGATAAGCTAGTTTTTGCTCTTATTACTATAAAATTGAGAATGGAAATATAGCTTACTAAGTAAAGAGATAATAATATAAGCAAGATTTTATTAACTGACCTTCATTTTCTTTTTTCATATGTTTTTTTCCTACAGAATTTTCTTTGCAATGCATTTTCTATTGCTATTTTTGTGCTTTTGTCCATCCATACAGTAGGCTATCAATAGTTTGTCAGATCTGTCAGAATTTTCCAAGACGTTTAGCTTTAAACGCAATAAAGAAGATCTTTGTTTGTTGTTTCACTTTTCCAATGTGTAAATTTTTACTATGCACATGACCCTGACACATATTTTGTTATAAACGTTACATGACGTATGTTGAAAAAAGAAAACAATGTCACCGTCAATTTGTGTAGGGGATCAAAAGGGGTTTTAGTTACTTTAAAATACAAGTACTAGTATCGTATGGAATTGTGAAAATCCACAACTTTTAATCAAAATTTCATTCATGTCTTTAATAAAATCAGTATTTTAGAGCACTTTGAAACAGGTACAATGAAAAGAAGCTAAACTTTACTGTTTTGAAGTAGAAACGTAACTAAAACCAGATAAAAATTGACATGGCTGGTGGTCACTAAAATTGATGTATAAAAGTAAAAAATGATGGCTTCAAAACAGTGTATAAATTTGAAATGGGTTTCCTGGTTTCATTTAAGATTATAACCGTTCTTTTCTGTATTTGGATACGCAAACGTCAAATTAGAAAAAAAATCGATTTTTTTGGCGAACAAAAAAGATGGCTAATTTTTTTTTTTAGAATTGACAGGATAAAGAAATAGCAATAACAAGCTATTTTTTGTAATGTTTGTATGTCGTAAAGAAATTATATTGGTCACAAAACCTACAAATTTTAAAATTTAATTGTAATAAAAGAATGACAAGTTGCAAAAAATACTTTAAACGTCAATCTTTTAGCCGATTGATTTGGCGGACTTTTTGACGTTACGGACGACTGTAGCGCCACCTAATTAATCCCCCTGCTATTGTTGCTGATAAAGCTTGACGAAAACGGACGTTTCTAAGGACTTGCTTTCCAACTGAACGTCGTTTTCAAGGACTTGCTTTCCAACTGGATAGGAAAAAAGAAAACAACAACAAAAATAATAATCACATGATGAATAAAATATTTATAGTATAACTAATCGCCGTATTTGAATATCAAAAATAAGCGTGACCGAACGACGCATGGATTAAACGAGTGAGCAGCACGAGTTTAATCCATGGCGGCGTTCGGTCACAAGTTGTTTTATTTTTGATATTCAAATACGGCGATTAGTTATACTTTTTATTACATTGGCTAATGGCTTTTTTTTTATGAAATTAATGTAGAAAACGTAAGGAACTATATATATTTTTCCTACGCATTCACAATTTGTTTTGATCCGACGTTAGGGGACGACCATTTGATATTCTGGGGGGGGGGGGGGGGAGGATTTTGAAAATAGATAACTCAGCCTTGACAATCACAAAAATAAATGGTTTGTTCTGTGGTAGTTTGAAAATAAATTACCTGACTTGCAATGTATAGAAAATAAATAAATTAGCAGGTCTAATCGAAAGTATGAGATGGCACCAGATTCTTCATAAATTCATCCTTTTTTCCCCAAAAAAATCGGGAAACACTTCCCAATTTTTTTAATAACAA
Source organism: Mytilus edulis (assembly GCA_019925275.1). Lineage (NCBI taxonomy): Eukaryota > Metazoa > Mollusca > Bivalvia > Mytilida > Mytilidae > Mytilus > Mytilus edulis. The sequence goes on from CM034351.1 coordinate 80,909,456, forward strand.
AAGTATAAATATTATTTAAATATACTTGAAATGTCTGAAAATTGGTTTCATTTCAGTAACTTGAGGTATATTGTCTCAGGAAACCTTACCTCACTTTTATTTTAACAGGGTCATAACTACATGTAGGAAATTTCAAAACCAAACGCTTGTCTCCATATTAAATTGTGTTCACGGCCTTGCAAGAAGAAAGTTCTGTTTTCCCTCAGACTTATAGCCCTGATTTTTCAGGATCAATGTTTCTTATTTATTTGTCTTTAATTTGTTCATTGATTGCCCTTCTGTATTCTGTTAGTGTTGCATTCTTTTTGTACTCTGGTAATTTTGTTATAAAGTTGATAATGAGTTTTAAAAAAAACAGCAGCCACAGACTTAACTATGTGAATTCCATTTTTGCTTTATCATGCACATTGGTCTTTTGATGTTGTCCCTAGAAACTTCAGTCTTACACTGAATTTATACATTTTGCTTTGAGACCAAAATACTGTCAAAAAATTATTAAAACAAAACTTCATTTTCAGATTATGAAAGGGTCTTCAGAACACCCAGAAAGCATGATTTTGCATCATTTGTTCTATAGCTTCTTGGGCCTTCAGTGGCTCCAAAACCCTTCAAAAAAATGTTTGCCTCGCTCCGCTCGGCGTAGTTTGTTTGCCAATACATTTAAAAGTGCCTAGTTATAACTAAACTTTAATACTATGTGTGTATGCAATACATATATATGCAATATGGAATTTAAAAGATTCATTTCTACAGAGGGGGGTGGTTAATCAAATTAAATGGTACATAATGACTTGACTATACTATATGTATTATTGAACAGATATATCATGTTAAGGAGGGGTATTTGCGAAAAATACCAGTCGAGAGAATGTTAAATTTCACGAGCCGTAAGACGTTAAAAATGAACGATATTCATTTGATAACAGTAAATAGGTGAAAAATACACTGGCTATTAACCAATCAAAACCCCGGATTCTTACATAAGGTGTAATTATTTATAATAAACAAATCTTTTAAAAATTGTATGTTTTCGAATATCAAAAATATAGTTGTGAAAATGAATAATCAGTCCCTTGCTTTAATGAAAATGAAAAATCTTGCTTCAGTAGTGCAGAAAATGAATAATCTGTCCTCTTAGTTTACAAAAATAAATAACTGATCAAAAACAAATCCTCCTGCCCCCCCCCCCCCCCAGAATATCAAATGGTCGTCCCCTTATCGACGTCTTGACAACGACTATTGTTGTATGACGTCAGAGAGTGAAATAACCACGTTTAATTCACATGTGAAATTATCGGTTTTTATCTAACTGGGAAATCAATGTAATTTATTGCAACCAATGTAATAAATAAAATGTATTCAATAACTGAAGGAAAGGTGTTTTTTCAGAAATATTACGAAAGGGAAAAAAAATTTTTTTTTACACACACAAAGGACATACATGTATATGTCCTTCCCGAAGTAAGCAAGGGGGGGGGGACACATATGTCCTTCCCTCAGTAAGAGGGTTAATCATGTTTGTTCAATTTTTTCTATATTTTTTATTATATTTTTGACTGCCGTTGTTCTTATTATTGGAAAATCTTTATAAACTCATTTAAAGAGGGTTTTCATAAAAAGTTGAATTTAGGAGAAAATTGATTCAAGTTTTCAATCATCATGATCATACTACTGCAAAAAGGGTATCTATAAATTGGAATAAAATATTCACTTTTGTTTTACCTTGAAAACGACATGTGTGACCTTTAACCCTTTCAGTGCCAGGGAAAAATCCGCAATTTTCCGTTTACTGCCACGCTTGTTTTTTTCTATAGTACACAAGAATATTTGCCGTCAGTGACGTTAACAATAACGTCGCGTCATAAGATTTTGAGTAAAAGGGTACGACGTCTTTCAGTGATTGATTGACAATTTTGAGACCTCTAGCTTCTCTATGCGTAGAAATATTATTTCTTTTTCGGTAATACTTTTATGAAAAATGATTTTTAATAATTCGATGGGCAAAAGTAAGTTTAGGGAGACGGATTTATATAAGGTTTTTTTCACACTTGTTTCCGAATCCCTTATTTAAATTTTATGTAACATTGTAATATATATAAATTATTTTTTCATTAATAAATACTGTTTAAACTAAAAGTAAGTTTCGTTTGGGTTTTTTTTTTAGTTGAAAGAGATGGTTCCTAGTGTTCAAATAAACAGTGGATAGTTGTTTGATCTTGAATTCAGAAAACTGCACCATTTTTTTTACGACCAAAATACATATTTTCGAACAGTTTGATGTGTTTGAGCTTTTGATTTTGCCATTGATTTTAGACTTTCTGTTTTTAATTTTCCTAGATCTGAGTTCGGTATTTTTGTTATTTTACTTTTTTAATACATTTTCCTCAATTTGTTTAATATTATTCTTGCTCAATACATATATCTCAAAACCACAGTATAGCTCATTGCTATATATTTCTAAAATCTGTATAACCGTATAGCTCTAATAAATAATTCTAGTATTACACTTTCGTATATGGGTCATTATAAAAAAAACATGCAAAACTATGTTATTGGGTCTTTTTAAGTCACAGACATGAAAATATATCAAAATAACACTTGCATATGTTAGATATGAATGTTTTGTGATACACAATATACTGTTTACAGTATGAAATGTTATAAATACATCCTTAATGTTTTCTAAACCCTTGAAGATAGCCAGAATTAACTGTTATTTTTTACTATAAATCCTTTCAGACTTGAAATAGGACTATTATTCATATCATTTGTTATTATGATTTATCACTTTTTATTGCATTTTGATACATACAAACATTTTTTAATAATTTTGGGAGGTGTATGTTGGTTTTATAATAAAAAAATTCACCAAAAGGAAATGTAACATTTCTTAAGTCAATGGTGTTACCCAAGGACAAATTAGTAGGATAAGAGTTATCTTTCGCAAGATTTGGGCATTTACAACAGTTTCTCCCTTAGCAATGTTACCTGTAAGCATGTTATGCAAAAAATAGTGTCCATGGTGTACCCTTTATAAAAATCTTTTTTTAAAAACATTTCCTTAACTTTGAATAATGAAACATATTGATTATAGAAACATGCATCAGTAAAACATATAGAATAGGGGAATGGAGCACTTATTTCGAATTCGTAACTGAATCTTAAAATACACCTGAAATCATTGGTGTTACTGTCAATGGTGAGACTATTTTGATAAAATAACACCATTGACCAGTTTAGTAACACCACTGAATATATCATGACAATCAGCATTGTTTTGTGTTTCTTTCATGTTTAACAAGCTAAACATCATATTATTTATGAAAAACAATACTTGTTTAACAATGTTTTAACAATATCATGTATTACATATACACAGTTTTCACAAACTGATGTATGCTGGTAACACCAATGGCACTATTTAGTAACACTATTGACATTTTTAGTAATGGATGTTATGTTATATAATTTGAGATTTTTTAGCCTAAGAATTATTTTTTCATCTTTTTCTTTTGCTCGGTGATCTTGGCTTTGTGTTCAGTACTTGATAAAGGTAAAATTTGAAATGTGATGTCATTGGTGATACTTTTGTGTCATTGGAGTTACTGAAGGGTCAGTGGTGTTACTATTTAAAAATGCGACATTTTGTTATCTTTATTCATAAATGAAAGTGTTTTTAGGTCGTGTACGAAGGATTAGGTATATTATTATCATTTAATCGTATACAATTCACATATATTCAGTTTAAGTGTATTTTTTAGTATTTACAACGGCCATAATTGGGACAGCCAACTTTTTTACGACAATGTATTCTGAAATTTATGTTTAAATAGAATGCACAGCTATATGAATAATGTCAATAAGTCGTAATTTAAATCTAAACAACAAATTGGAACAGTTGTTTGATGTTAAACAATAATATTTAGTACCTAAATGTATGCTTTAAATTGGTAACACCATTGACACGATTCTTTCAAAGGATGACCTAAAATTGTTAAAATTGAAGAAACTCTTCATTTTCCCCATTCCATATTTCTGAATATCGTTGCTACCATACTATAGAATAGCGGGACACATTTAAAAGTTTTAAACAATGACATCATTTTTCAAAAAATATTACCTCGTCGAAATCTGCACTTGATAATGACCCATATATGATGTAGCTGACGATTATTATTTCATAATTCAGACTTTGGTCATCGGCCTACAAGTAGAACCCTTGTCAATTAAGATTGGAGTTGAAGTTATATACCACGTGCGGTGTCTGAACAAACAGCTTCATCCATATTGACCAGCAGGTTAGCGATACAGTTGAAGGCAACCGGGACCCATAAGTTCGTTCGAGAATGTTTTTGAACTCAAATCTTTAAATATTCAAGAGCAATAGACATACACGTACAAGGCATGTAAAAAAAATAGCGAAAGCCACCTTATGCAAAATATTTTTATTTTTATTTTCTTCTATGCACGCAAAATATATTTTGCAACACATAGCAATGGGATTCATTCCGAAGTATACAAGTACTATATTGAATTATGATTTTCTCTTCCAGTAGATTTAGATCCGTATTATATTTGATCATCTACATTATCACTTAATATTTCTAAATGAATTATCCCCTGACTTGCTTCAAGCAAACATTTATATATAAGAGTGTTAAAATGAAGTGCAATTATTAAAGATTGTGAAACAAGTCGAACCGACATATGACCAATCGTATGTAGATAGATTTCAAACTGAAACTACGGTTTTCACAAACAATATGAATATAACATATTCATTCATCACGTTGAATGGATTTCCCGCTTTGAAAGTACTTACTTTTTTATGACTTTTTTTTGTAAAGAATTGGTGGCTACATCTGGATTGGTGCTACACGATATTCGGAAAACATTTGGGACTGGACTGATGGAACAACCGTCTACGGTGCAAATTGGTGGCCAGGTAATATAAACACATGGGAGTAGTGTGCTATAATTTCATCTGCCAGACTCAATTCAGCAGCAGTCCTTTTGCGCCAATTACTGTTTTTCAAGGGTTTCATTTGCGCCAAATTTTGTTTCCAAATGTATCAATTGCGCCAATATTCGGAACTCATTTGCGCCAATTTACCTGTACACATATCCATCATAAATATAAATGATTAATATTTATTCTTATGTTTGGCTTAAAATGTATCATATGTTCGGAAATTTCACAATGAAGATGAGCATCTGGAGAGAAATGACTTTAAATGCATTCAGACAGTCAATGTACAGAGAGAGAAGAAAACTTATTGCAATGCTTTGCTGAATATTTAATACGAGATATGCCAAAATGAGAAGAAAATAGAAGCTTTTGCTGATTATGTTTTAGCCACATATGCTGATGACACAGTGTTTTGTTCCCACCATCAGTATGAGCTGAAACTCTATCTAACGCAAGACGTATCAGTCATGGAGCAGAAGCATTCCGCAGGGATTATTATGAACTGTTTTATGCATTGCATCCTTCAGTGTTTTGTCTTTTTGGACAATAAAGTGAAGATACGTTTAATTGGGAAGTACCCATGCAGCAGCAGTGAGAAGAAAGTATGTTTCAGAAAAAGAAACATTTGCAGTGTAAACTGCCGGTTCCAAGTACCAGTAAAAGGAAGTAATCTTTCTTCTAATTGGCGCAATCGTATGTTTTATTTTTGGCGCAAATGATACCATGTAATTTTAAAACAGGTGGCGCAAACGTAGCATTGGAGAGAAAAAGTTGTGGCGCAAAAGGACGCATTTCTGGCGCAAACGGATCTCTCCCCTCAATTCAAATTGAAATTATGAAAAACAATAACATAAAACATGATTTGCTCTAAATTGAAGGCATAATATTATTCCAATCTTATTTAAATATGAATCCAAGGTAATGAAAGATTCTACTACCATGACATTTATTTTAGGTGAACCAAATGATAGTGACGGAAATGAAGACTGTGTAATAGCTAGTACTAGAGGCTGGAATGATGAGAGCTGTAGTGATAATTTTGTGTTTGTATGCCAGTGGCGTAAGTATTAGATTGTTTATCGATGCTCATAATAGAAATCTTGACCCATTCTTTTCTTAAACAAAACAAAAATTTGTACTTTCTTCATTAATATATATTAAAAAAACATGTGTGTAAATAAATAAAATAAAATTTCATCAAGATTTTATAAAAAGGGAATCATGAATTAATAAAGTTTTTAAGATTTTTTTACGGCGATACAGTTATTATCACATAATTTATATTTGTAATTCTTAATCACGGATTAAAGCTGTTATCATTGATTGTTGCATGAAAGCAGTTGCATAAATGCAAAATTTGTGACAAACATTCTGTACTCTTATTTAAATGCATTTTTTTTTATTCAAATGGTATAATTTGTCATTCAAATGCATTTTTTTTTATTCAATTGGTATAACTTTTCATTTGAATTTAATGGCAGCTGGCCATAAGGGTGTAATTCTTCTGTGCACAATACCATTTTGGTCCAAGTATTGTTTAAATGTGTCACTGATAAATTGAGGTCCATTGTCAGTTGCAATTGAAATATGCACACCATGTATAGTAAACATTTTGTCCAGAGCATCAACTACACGGTCTGCGCTTGTACTTTTACTCATAATTGTCACTTCAACCATCTTGAATAGTAATCAACAACGGTAAATAGATATTCTCCAGACGGTAACGGTCCTAAAACGTCTGCTGATATCTGTTCCCACGGTTTAGACGGAAGAGACGTTCGTATCATCGGTTCTGGTTTCTCTGGGTTTGCAACAAGCTGGCACCCATAACAAGACTTACAATACTTTTCAATACTCTTGTCCATGTTTGGCCACCAAACTTTTGATCTTAGTCTTTGTTTCATTAAAACAATTCCAGGATGTCCCTCGTGTCCTAACTTCAGTATCTGATTCCTCAATTCAGTCGGTATAATAAGTCTTGTTCCACGAAGAACAATATGACCTATAGAACTAAGTTCCTGTTTCACTGTTAAATACTGTTTGTTTAGCAAGTCTTGCCATCTTCCATTTAACAAACAATTTCTAATGTTTTGTAATTCTTTGTCATTAAGTGACATTTTATACACATCTTCAATTTTTACAGCGTTTGGTGTAGATTCAGATGCAACAAAACGTATATACTCCTCAGCTTGATTTATTTCTCCTTGTTTTGATTCATTTTTCGGTACCACTAATAACCGTGATAGAGAATCTGCAATATTCTGTGATCCTGGAATATATTTCACAACATATTTAAAAGGTTGCATTCTAAGCATCCATCTTTCAACTCGAGCACATGGTTTAGACTTAGGCGAGAATATAAATTCCAACGGACGATGATCTGTTAGCAACTCAAAATCATGACCCAGTAAATACATATTGAACCTTTTACAAGCCCATACTAACCCTAACGCCTCTTTTTCTGTTTGCGAATACTTCCTTTCGATAGTTATGAGACTTCTGCTTGCATAGCATATGACTTTGTATTCACCATTCTAACCAAAAGATCGATACGAGACAAACAAAAAAACTAACATTTAGACTTACTTACACTTACATTTAGTCCGAGATTACTCTGACGTCCAACGGCTGTTTTGCCAGACAAGCTGGGGCCGTGGGACGTCAGAGCTCGTCCCATATCCAAAATAGATGCGCTGCTTCGTCGCTTCTGATGCCGACTGACGAACCTTTATTTTTCCATATTTTAACAGTTTTCACAGTGACCCATCGATTTCGGCATTTTGACTTTCACTTTCAAATGAACGCCAAGTTACGAAAGAGTTCGTGGTTTCGAGACTCAAAATATGCAAATATTTATATTTCTTCACCTCCTTTAAAGGAGATCGATGTTTAACATTTAGTTCCGACCACGTTACAATCGGAAGCTCTCAGACATTTAGATAACTTGCATCGTAAATGAACGAGGTGTTACATTATGGTCATTTGCATAAATCATCACTGTTTTCTCGTGGTCACGTGATTATCTTTGAAAATGAAGGCAAAATGCCGAAATCGATGGGTCACTGTGAAAACTGTTAAAATATGGAAAAATAAAGGTTGGCAGGTAGGTAAAACTTACATAAATGAAGAGATAAATGAAAAATGAACAGATTGATGCCCGATTTATATAATTCCAGGGCCGTCAGTCGGCATCAGAAGCGACGAAGCAGCGCATCTATTTTGGGTGGGCAAATATCCACTTTTTGATATGGGACGAGCTCTGACGTCCCACGGCCCCAGCTTGTCTGGCAAAACAGCCGTTGGACGTCAGAGTAATCTCGGACTAACTAACATTGTACAACTCCCGTTAGCGCTATGTGTCGCGTTTAGAAAATAGACACAAAACACCGACATTAGAGTTTTTGCAATTACTAGAAGTTTGTTCAAAGCTAAAAGGGGCGGATCCAGCCATTTTAAAAAGGGGGTTCCCAACCCAGGATAGGGGGTGTGGGGTGTGGGTGGTTCCAACTATATGTCACCATTCAAATGCATTGATCGGCCCCTGGATCCACCTCTGAGCTAATAAAATTAGTACTGAAATAATTCTCGTTCTCCCAGACTGAAGTATCAATCAGTACACAACGCGGGACGAATGTATAAGAAACGTCTGGTTTACGTTGTATATAGATATAAGAAGATGTGGCATGAATGCCAATGAGACAACTCTCCATCCAAGTCGTAATTTGTAAATATAAACCATTATAGGTCAAAGTACGGTCTTCAACACGGAGCCTTGGCTAACACCGAACAGCAGGCTATAAAGGGCCCACACAGAATGACTAGTGTAAAACAATTCAAACGGGAAATCCAACGGTGTCTTATCTATTTAAACAAAAACGATATACTTGCATATAGATCCATATACAATAAAAGTTTTTGAAAAGTGGTGGTCCAAACGTTTTGACAATCGAAATTTTTAAAAGAAATAATAGTTTGGAACGGAAGTTTTTTAACTGCCTGTGCACGAACTCGCACGAACGCCAAATATTCTGACGCTTTTTAATTCTTGGTCATTCATGTTTAGAAAGAAAGGGAGAAAACCAAACAAATACCGACCAATCACAGACGTTGTTGCAAATTTGACATTATGACGTAAATGAATTTCCCATAATGCAATTATTGCATATAAATAAAAAAATTCTATACCATTGAATAAAAAATATTGCATTCCAATTGAAAAGTTATACCAATTGAATAATGCAAAAATATTGCATCTAAATGAAAAAATATATCATTCAAATAAAAAATTATTGCATTTAAATGAAGAAATAAATAAAAAATATTGCATTTGAATGACAAATTATACCATTTGAATAAAAAAACATTGCATTTAAATAAAAAGATATTGCATTTAAATGAAAAAATATACCAATGAAATAACAAAATGCATTTAAATAAAGAAATATACAAATCAGATAAAAAAAAATATTGCATTCGAATGACAAATTATACAATTTGAATAAAAAAATAATGGATTTAAATGAAAATATATATCATGCAAATAGAAAAATATTGCATTTAAATGAAGAAATATACCAAATAAATAAAGATATTGCATTTGAATGACATTGCATTTACATAAAAAAAAAAGTATTGCATTTAAATGAAAAATACACCTTTGAAATGAATAAAATATTACATTTAAATAAAGACATATACCAATTAAATAAAAAAATGTTGCATTCGAATGACAAATTATTCCATTTGAATAAAACATAAATATTGCATTTAAATGAAAAAAATATATACCATTCAAATAAAATAACATTTCATTTAAATGAAGAAATATACCTATAAAATAAGAAATATTGCATTTAAATGAAAAATATCGAATTTTTACAACAAAAACCAAGTGCCATACGTGACTGCATTTTTAAATTCGTGATCTCTATTTCAACTTATATATTATGTGAGGTTCTGAATGGAATAATGTAGTATCATCGTAACACAAAAATTAGAATAAAAAACTGGATGTCTGATATGTGTCCATTTATGAGAAGATACATCTAATTAAAATACAAACAATTCTATCCTCCCTCACTTTTAGCTATTTGTGGCAGAAAGACAACTCGAAATGGAGCATGTAACGAAAAAGCAGACAATAATGATCGGATTATCTACAGACATAGATCGTCACGAAATAGTGGCGAAGGAAAATGTACTTCACCAGGAACATGTAAATATTGCAAGGAAGGATTTTTTGCCAATGGTGGCTATTGTACAAGTAAGTCTTTGTTCAATAAGAATGTTTGCACAACGTTTCCACATTAAGATATATTCCCGAAACAAATAACGTTAGTGCGTCTCGTTGAAAACCATTTTGTGTCATAGCAGTGTACGTTACAAAGTGGACGATAGAATAATACAGCCATAATACGTCATATTTTCATAGAAGAATTAATAATTATGATTTAACCAAGACTTTTCTAATGTCAAATGGTAGAGCGTCATTTAATTTTAAAATTTAAACCACTTAGAACTCATAAATATCACTCATTAAAGAGAAAATTCGTAATCAGCATAGCTCTGTTCTTTATGTTGCAATTAAATTTCAAAGATGAATTTTCTTTCATTTTACCGGATACCGAAATTAAACACGTGTCCTTACAATCAGCGTTATGTTCAAGGTTCTGCCAAATGATCCACATAACCTTTATCCAAGCTAATATGATCAATTTTATCAGCATGCAAGGTCATTGAATGCTGAGCTTCGATGTTACTGTAAAACTACCTTTCTGCCCATACTGTGAATTACTTGTTTACACATAAAGTATTAGAAAGACATTTGAGAGTAATAATCTGTCAATTTTCTTTTGTTTAATATAAAATCATTTTCTGAAAAAAACTAGCTCTAAAACTGATGTCCTTATGATGTTCTATATTGTCAACATATTTATTACGTGTTAAAACATGCTTTTTTAAACAAACAATTGACATTCCTATAAGAACACATTGTGCTCCTCTTCTGGTAAATTTATTCTTTCATGCATACGATACAGACTTCGAATCAGGGACAAGGAATTATCCGTTAACTTCACTTTCGGCTATATATGTTTTGTCTCAAATCTATTCAAACTTCAGAAATTATTTTGAACGCATCTATCTTTAAGTTTAACTTGAAATAAAGGATACCACAGGTACAGTTTAGTCTATCTCATAATTTGGCTTAAATCTAGGAATATCCAAACTTCGTCGATTGAGACTTAAATTATAAATTAAATAATTTCAGCTTCAAACTTGTGAACTTTCTATTTCTATGTTGAAACATTCCATCAGCCCCTGTATGTAACGTAAATATCTTCCAGTTGATACGGTATACCAGTGGCTGCGTTTAATATCACGAATTCCTTGATCACTTGCCATATTGGCCTTTCTCTTCGATAAATTACTTGTTTTATGGTATACAACGTATAATTATAATTTTTCTCTTTTTATTGGGTATAAGCTATTAAAAACAGTTTATCTACTTACTTTATATATTAAACATTTTATGAAAATATAATATTCATTCACATAAGAATTGGCAATTCTAATCTTTCGTACCTTTGTTTTTCATTGATACATAAATAATAGGTACTCGTCCAGTGACTATTTTGAAGGTAATTTTAGTTACTGTTCACATTCATGCACGTTCTGATTTAATCAATATACATGTATGAAAAAGTATTAAACAGTTTAAATGTAAACTAATGGTAATATAATTCAATCAAATTGCGTAAGATTCAGTAATAGTTATGCCATGAGGACGCGGTGTGTCAGTGCAAGATATCCCCGATAATCTACCACCGACATACCAAGTACGAATAGGATAGGTACGAATAGGATAACTATTTTACATCCCAGCTGTTTTTGATTAGACAAAAAACCATTTACAATTCATTAAATTCTATTTCAGAACGCCACACAGCCATTTTAATATACTTTATATATTACTATATAATGTATATCCTTTATGACCATCGAACACGATGTTTAAATATGAAACCATGTGAATTCACCCCAATGGCCAATCGCCTCTCTCTAAAAATCGCGCCACTGTTGTTTACCAACTAGCCCCACTTATAAAAAAGGGTAAAATACCAATGAACAATTAGTCTGAGATCTAGCCTTATGAAAAGGGTTAAAATTGCACTGAATAAAGGTCTGCAGACTCGCCCCACTTATGAACATATCTTGCTTCCTTTAAATATGTTTAATTACTGAGAGTTTGTATCCAGTCGTTCTGGTGTAAGGGTATGTGTCGTGGGTTGATATGCTAAATGTCTTGAGTTCGAATCCCAGCATAGACCATGGATTTTCTACATAAATTTTAAAAGTGTGCCTTTTCTCATTGAATAATTGTATGTTTTATTGTGGATTTGGCATTCCCGCCAAAATGTTTCAAAACGAAAGAAAGCATACAAAACAAAGAAACTCAAGCTGGGGTGATGCAAAAAAGCAAAAATCATTTCTTAAAACACTGCAAAAAAATTATTCTGATTGGTTTAGTGGTATTGTCATTAAGTCCGTTGAATTGAACCGTTGTATAGCAAACATAAAAATCCTCACAAAATGTTATTACACGCTGTATTAATAAATACTGGAATATTTTTAAAAGTTTTAAATGTCATACGTCAGTATCATGCATATTGCTTTCAGGTTGTAAAATCTGCATACATATCTTAAACGAATACGCAGCTTGCTTCACTTTATATAGACAAAATTAAATCAAACTATTTTAAACAAAATCCTACAAAAGTCAAAAGATATAAGGGGAAATGACGTATTACATCCGAAAAAAATAAACTAAAGATGTAGTATCACACATTCACCAACATAACCGCTAGAAGTTGATAATATCACTTATCACAGTTTCTTTAAATTGAACATAAGAGATAGAGGTTATCCAACGCAAACGGTGATCTTTTAACCTATTGATCATATTGAACAAGCTATACTGAAACTGTTCTATGACGTTGGTTAATTCAGAGCATCTAATATTTTGCAACATTCAATTTTATATTCTTCTTTTTTAAAAGTTTGTCCAAAGATTGACCACTGCAATGATAGACGATGCAGTGGATACTATGACAACCATTGTGTATACTGTGAAGGATCTATCAAGCCAATGAAAAATTGGGAAGCATATACTTTATCGTCTGATAATAGGCATTGCAATAGTAAGTATGTTTTAGATAAAAGGAGTGGTTTAATTTATTTGAATGTATACCTTTATAGTTTGCTGTTCGCTTTGAGGCAAGGCTCCGTGTTGGAGACCGTATTTTGAACTACAAAAGTGTATTTTTACTAATTGTTTCTTGGAAGGAGAGTTGTCTCTTTGGCACTGATATCACACCTTCGTATATCTACATTTGAAGAGTAACTATGTTAGGATTGTGAATATGTGTCTTTGTAAAAAATCATTTTATTTAATAATGTCTCCCTTAATTTTAGAGGCTTGTTCATGGAGATCTGACAGTACTAGATGCTATCCTGGGAACTGTGGCGAAAAACTTGCATCAAAATGCAGATGTACAAAAGGCTTTTCGGGAATTCATTGTGATGAAAGTAAGAGTTTTAGAATTATAGTTTTTAATGCGTTGCAAAGTGTGTGCACTTTTCTGGTCTGTCTGATTCCTATATCCTGTTTGCAAATTATTTGTATTTTGCAATATGTTGAATCACTTTAAAACATTTTTCTTCGCACTTTTCTCACAAACTCATGAACGGAATGACTTCATATTTAATTGTAATTCAGCAGTGTTACGAATCTTTTCGAATTTCCAGAAACATCCCATCTGCTTTCCGATAGATGCATTATAAGTAGTTGTGTGCTAAGCACGAACAAACGTGCATTCTTGTTTTGAAAGTATAGTATAGTAAAATTCTCAAAAAAAAATCTTGTTTTTTTATCAAAAACATTTTAAGTGTGTTCTCTATAATCTTTATGTACTTTTGCATTGTTGTTCAATTCAATATCATTTTAAGGAAAATATTAAAGTTCAAATGGAACACTCAGGGTCATTTGATAACCCTGACATTCAAAAAAGAATTAAATATTGCAAAATTAAATCACACATAATTTACGTAATAGTCTTGAATTACAACCTTTCTGAATAGCAAAAGATGTACGTGACAATCGATATGGCTGCAAAAGAACAATATGTCGATGAAACGTATGGAGGGCTAAACAAACGTACGTACGGCTAAAGATCTGACATCAATACCAATGCACGCGAGAATTGTTAACGAAGAGTTTAGTCTGATCATGGAATCCTTTCTTTGTTAGTTAGTATATTATCACATGAATAACAATCCTCATTTGCAACACTTCTCCGTACACAAAAAGATGCTTAATCGATTCGACAATTGGTAACTGCAACACCATATGGTTGCAATGCAAAATTGATGGGATAGACATTCTATGTAGTCCTTCGTGTAGATCGGTGGAGGTGATGATTATTTCTAATTCTACTTCTCGGCGTTGATGTAGTCATGGTCATCGTCATTATACATCACATACTCTCCGTGCCGTCTCTTTCAATAACCTTCTGCTGGTAATACAAATTCCGTGAGGTATTCATCCCATTCGCACGAAGCTTTATTTACTAACCTTTCCAAAACGTAATTTTCTCTTCAACCTGTGTTTGAAATCCACTCTTTCAAACCACAATTCAAGCCAATACAAACTTACAAATATTGTCTTGGATATTGCAAGTCAAAGACTCTTAAAACCAGTTCACAATGAAAAAGATAAAGAGAAGAAAAGATTCTTGTTTAAACTTTCCATCGATAACATAGGTCTCGATGCCATCAACTTGGACAGTGTCCTTTATCATAAACCAATTCACTTGAAAACCCTTCTTATTTTAAAGATCAGTTTGAACCTATCATTTCTAATGCCTATGCAAACCCAATTGCAACTAAAATTTCAATTACAAACACGTGTTACAGGATCTTTATGTTTCCGATTTTAATTCTAAACCTCCTGGTTGCGCCTGCTTTAGGTCTCTTTTGGTGTATATTCCAGCTGACCACGTTATTACTATTGACCTAGACAGTGTAAATAACTTTTCTCTGCAAAATGTGTTATCCATAACCATATCGCGGCAATAAATCCATCAATTTTAAAGTACTGGTGGATTCAGTCGAGGATTATACCAAGTAGGTTTAACGTGGAAAAGAATACGAATATACTCTTTCCTAATGGAATAAGCTCGTTGATATAAATCGGAATTAAAAAACGTTATTGGTATGTGCATATGAATATCAATTCTACACAAATATTTAAAGATTTTTATGTTTCAAAACACCTGTTCTACCTAAAGGCAATTGTGTCGTTATACTCGCAGATATTTCCCAAACTGGATAAAACAAATACTAGTAACCATCATTGGTTTCATTAAAATTAACATTTGCATTTCGACTTAAGTAAAACAAATAAATCAAAAACAGCACCTTTGAATGAAATATACAATTAGTGACTTCCAAATTAGTATTTTGTAATGTTATCTTTCGATCGATTTGATTTTTTGGTCATCCTTCATATTTGATATATGATGTTTGTTGAATAATTCATACTTTATTACTGACCAGGATTTACCAAATATATAGAGCTTCAAGCTTTTTTTATTATTATTTTAGTCAATTTAAATTTGTTTTCAGTCACAGAGTATGTAAACATTATGCATGCAGAGGCTAAGCTATCAGATGACTCAAATACGATCCTTACAACACCAGATGACCCAAATGTTCCATACAATCAACCAGTCAAATGGTCAAACAACAACAAATGGAACTTTTTAGAGCTAGATTTTAGTCTGAAATACAATACTGAAAGGCCACCAAAACCAGACCCTACTGGAGATACACATTTTGTAACATATTTTAAGTATGAAATTATAAAGGCTCTCCTTGTGATTGAACACAGAAGTAAGGGTAAGTTTAATATATCATGTCTTACAAAAAGTGTGGTTGGACTAGATATTTTTACTTTAAACGAAATTGTGTGGCTTTAGCCATTTAAAACAACACACACTTAATATATAGCATGCGTCCGAAGTGCTTCCAAAATACTGTAAGCAGCATGCAGACCATGACTGACTTGCTAGACTAGCTTAGCTAAAACCATGGTTGAACTCACGCCATGTCTTTTGGGGGACTAAGTAGTTCCAATTTTACTAATGGAAATCGTCTTGCTGCTTGTGACTAGTAAAATACATCATGTTTCTCAAATCTTAGTTTAAGATCGTCAAACTATATCAAGCAATTATTATTTATTAAGTACACCAACCAAACTCAAAAAGTGTGAATCAAAATCAAAATTTGATCTACATGTATACTGTGTCTTTTGTATTATGTATTTAGATGCGACAAATATAATCAACATATTTTTCAAACGTCGACTTTGTTGTTGAAATATCATCGGCTATGTAGAGTCGATATAGCCTCATTATATCGAAATAAGGGTAATTCTATCTTTATTCCTTCTTCCAAAGAAGCCTTGATTAGAGATTATCCGTTTTGAATTTAACTCGGAGTTCAGTATTTTTCTTTTTATTTTACTTTCTTTTGTATGAATCTCATAAAAACTAACGCAGAAATACTGATTGTGACAGGCGGAAAATGGAGCAGAGTATTTCGAAGAGCATCTCCCTTATTTTATGGAGAAAATAAACTGTCAAATGTAACAAAACGGTAACGTCGGTGGTATTAGTTTATGATTAATTCTTTTCTGAGGAATCATGCATAGTGGGTTAGTGATTATAAGTACGCAGGTGTATCAACATTTATCAATGGAGATTTTTTGGCTCTACCCCAAGTCATAATCTGTATACTTATAGCGTTTTATACGTACTAATTTCTTAAACCGTTCCACTGAGTGTATGAGTATTGATTTTGTTTACCTTTTAGCGTCTTTAATAATCATTTAAAAATAATAATTTTCTTTCTGGAGAAAAATATTTAAACTTTTATGAGAGTTGTGAATTATTGGACATATGTTATGTTTATCGTTATTCAGCAATTCATATTGTTAAAACTGAAAAAATGTTCCATATATTTCCCCCCCCCCCTAAATTCTATAATAATCCCTCCCTTTCTGTGTTCCTCAAATAACCAATTCCACACGGGCATATAATTTCTTTTTACGGAAATCAAGCTGTCAAACTGTCAAATACATTAAAATTTTGTTGTTTGACTTGTGGTTTTTATGGACTGGCGTGAATACTTAAGTAAAGGATAAGAAGACAGAATAAGACATAGAACTACATTTGCTCTTCATCTTTTATATAAGCTTTGGATTTCAAATATTTTGGCCACGAGCATCACTGAAGAGACATGTATTGTCGAAATGCGCATCTGGTGCAAGAAAATTAGTACCGTTAATTTTATTTGCAGTCTATCGCAAAGGTCATCACGAAATATTGTTCCTATAAAAACATCAGTCATTCAGATTTTGTTTTCAACCTCTTTTTGCACATATTTGCATGACAGGTCACATTTTCATAAAATTTATTTCTTGTAAAACATTTTTTTCTGCACGTATATTTTTCTCTTTTGCTGTTCGATTTCAACGATGACCGTGTTTAAAATATATAATTGTCCCCACATTCAATATTACAAACCTATAACATTTCATTACATGCAAGTTAACTTTACGAAAATTCAACTAATGTTCTTTCCTCAAAGCTATTGAGGGAAAGGGAATTTTTTCATTTTTCACAGGAGAAAAGTTTGGAATTCCATGTAGAGTTTGCCTAATTATAGATTCAAACGGGAAAACCAACGGTATAATCGATATAAGAAACGAGAAACACTTATGAAACACATCAACAAACGACAGCCACTATTCATCAGGTTCCTGACTTAAGACAGGTTTAAAGAAATGAAGCGGGTTTAAATGTTTTACTAGGTACCAACCTTCACCCTTATAATTACCTGAAACAATAGTGTAGCATCACAACAAAGAACGGCACATTATAAAATATCAATTAAAATGGCGTAGCTCTATCAGAAGACGTATATGAGCACAAGTTATTATACATTGAAGAAATAAATTTGATCTAAGTCACAATGTTAATATAAAATCAATGAAATAAAGGCTGAAATGCAAAACAATTTCAGATAGTCAACCGCAACCTTAAACAGAAGCTGCATTAAAGAAATGTACACAAGGAAATGAAAATAACTTTGTTGTACAGTAAACAGTAAAAATGGAGAACGGATGTACGTTTTACAAAATAAATAATTTTGTTGTCCATTATGTTCATAGGACCATAATAGGAGTGAAACTTTATAGTCATAAGAAACGCTTATCAAAGCTGGTATATATTTAAAATAGAGAGGGAAAAAATATAACACTACATAAGTAAACATTAATAACAAAAAAAGCATTACAAAATTAGCAAATGGTCACATTACCTGTACAGATCAAGCGCCCTTATTGTATCCTTCATCCCCAATATATCTTAATTCTAATATTAGTTATATTTGGGAAGGGTACACCTCTGTTTATTATCTTATATTTATTGATAAAACAAACTGTTTAATCAGTAGTAATCTCCCTTGTGAAATCGATAAAAAAATACACAAACATTTTTGGAAAATAATTAGAGAAATATAAGTTTAATTTATGCTGTAATCAAGTCTTTATTTTGCAATTAAATATTTGTATATATTCCTTAGCACATTGTATTTTGGTCTTTATCATCGTTATATTTTACTGCTTCTTGTTTATTACTTTTCATTCTGTAAATTTTGTTTTGATTCTAAACTAAATTTACTTGGGAAAAAAATTTAGAAACCAGGTATTTTTATCGCTCTGAAGAAAAATATCAATTACGTTAGCTATATTTCATTGTCCTTTGGCCTTTTCTTTCGTTACTTTGTGATAAGTCAAGTATGTCCAATCGACGAACATGTTTTGATTTACCGTTATCACTGGCCCTTCTATCAGTCGGTGTTACTTATTGTTTTTGCTTCAGGGGATTTATTTCAAAATGAACGAAGTTATACAGGACAAAATTGAATAGTTGTTTCAAACTTTTGACGATGTTCACTTTTCTTATGTCATCAGACATGAACCTTTGTTAAATGAAAAATAAGGAATTTACACTCCATTTTGATATTTGTATACACTCTTAACTACTATAGATCTCTCATGTATTGGTCGGATAGGTATATAACAAGGTACATGCTCAAATGATATTCATTTTATTCAACTTTGTTTCTTTTGCAGGAATATCTAGAAATAATCGGAAGTTAAATTGCCGTAACGGCTATCCCTATCCAATATTTCATATTACAAATTGTGGTAAAAAGAAAAAGTTCGACATACAGTCTTGGGGTTTTCAACATGCAGATAAGTAAGATACATTTAACTGGTATAATCAAATAAAATTTCTAAATTTCTTGACAAAAAATGGTTTTTATAAATAGCCATATACAAATCTTATTATTTAAAAGGAAACCCCACCGACGATTCATAACTCATTTGATACAACAATGCAGTTTCTTCCAATAAAGTATAAGAAATTAATTTTCATAACTGTAAAAAGAATGATTTAAAAAAAGAAAAATTTCGTCATGATATATTTATAATCATTCAATTTCCAAGTTTTTTTAAAACATTGTTTCGAATTATAGAGTTGTAACATATTTTACACAAACACATTAGACCCAAGAACACAGATATTTCGTATTGCATTTCTTTCAGACAATAACTCAAATGAAAAGTAACCTGTTTAGTAACTGATAAGATATGACAAAGGCTATTTATTCAATCCACTGTATGTCAAGACTTTGTTAAATTTTATTTAGTCGCGTCAGTTACGTATATTTTACTATAAATTCCCTAGTGTGGACAGTGTATAACTTCAAAATTTTGTTCATACACCTTCCAATGTATATCAAAATTATAGAAAAATATACCTGGTTTAACACATCATATGGATAAGTGTATGTGAAAGGAGTCTGTAATTCAGTTTGACAGCTGCATACCTACTTATTTTTTTACCTTTTCAAACTAGGTAAATTCCCTATGTTACATAACAAATAATACCCCAAATGTTTTTAAAAGTAATTAAATCATCTAACTTATAATTTTATGCATTAAATATAAATAAATAAATTTGGAAGGTGTATTAAAGTCATATGAAACTTCAAATTAAAACAAATGATGCACATGTTTTTTATGACAAAATGCATAGTTTTTATTATAAAAGTTTTGTACATATACTTTTTTCTGCAGAAAATTCTTTTATTTGTCCACAGTTAGAAGAAGTTTAATTGCTTGCTTCCAGGAAGCAATTCGCCGACATATTTTCCATATGAAAAGTAACCTTAGTGTGAACCCTCTCGTAAAAATCCGGTGATCGCAATACGCATGGATCTGTCACTGAAATAAACTATTATCTGATTGTACATGTTAAACAAGTTCTCAATATCCATGCTTTATTTTTGATTGTTTACTTTAAGGTGACAATTGGTAAAGTTCGGAATCAAACCACGGTATTTAATGAGCTGCCATATTTGTTAAATCATAACAGACAGAGAGAGAAAAAATTGACGACTATACGATATATTTGCGTAAAAAATGATAAAATCGTGCACAGAAGACTAAGTTAATGCATTGGTTCAAGAATTGGATAAACATTTTTTTTCACCAGTCACTCGTTTCATATGACTTTTTAAAAAAAATGGAAGTTATACACTGTTCACACTAGGGACTCTGCAGTTTAATATACTTAACTGTTACTATTAATTAACATTTCACAATTTCATTACGTACAAAAATCAAAGGACGATAACTGTGTCCCCGTACCATTATGCAGTGTTTTTGCCAATTGAACAGTGGGTTACTTATTCTCAATATTCAAAACAAATTTTAAATGTATTAGCCTAAAATGCCGTGATTAGAATTTCATGATCATTGAGTGACCTGCATCACAAAATAACCGGTAATCTTCTGTGCGCCTAACTTTTACATCGTTGCCTTTACACCACAGATCTTGTTATGGTAAAGATTCGCCAATTTGGTCAAATAGAAAGTAGTACACGAACTTAATATATATATATACATACATACCATAGCTGTCACATTGTTAATAACAAATATTTGGGTAACTCAAATGAATGCTTATGCACTTTGGGTCACTGTAGAACCCTTGCAGACTGTTTGTCACTTGAATGATAAAACAGTTATGCGAAGTTGAAATAGAAGGTCATACTTGTCTTGTTGCTCTAATTTGAAGTACTGCTAATGGTCTTCTTAAATTTCGCAATCAATGCACTTTAATATTATTTAAAAGTATGTTGAATTTTTGGCACAAGTCATGATAAGGTATAGTTTTGACATGAAATGACTGTCCCTTTAATTGAACTTCTGTCAAAATAGCTGTGAATGCTTGACATTACATAATGTATACTAAAAGGAAAGAGGCTCTGAATTAGTTGTTTTATACCTCGTAGGATAAACTAGAAAATAATAACGTTATGTCATTTGGTCTCTGGTGTTGTGTCATTGGCAATCATACCATATCTTCTAATCTTATACTAAGTAAAAGTGGTAAAGTCAATTGGAGATCATTTCCATATTCAGTCAATTAGAAACATTGGAGGTGACAATGACTCGGCAATTTACTTTCGTAACGCTTACTCCATTTGAAACCTTGACATTTAATATTCAAAACATCAACAGGTGGAAGCACAAGTAGTACACAAAGCAGTGACAGTTTTTATATGTCAAAAACTGTAGCCGATACAAAAAAGAATACAAAATGTTAGGGACGTCAAGATTAAACTTCATTTTGAAATCTGTAATGATATGCCTAGTATAGCAACCGCTTTTTTTGGGGGGGGGGGGGGGGATTTCCATAGAACCTCACCTAACAGATGTAATAATTTTTTAACAAAAGGGGCAACGTTCTGTTTTACAAATTCCCTTTAGCATAGATTGATTACGGCAAAATATGGTATAAATAGAAGCGGTCCATTTCACAGGACTGTGCATTTTTAGGCGAATATTTTACTGTAATATGTATTTATTTTATTTATCATATAGGTTAACAATAACGTGTACTGCTGAAAATGGAGGTTCCCTAATATATCGCGATAGGGAAGATGGTAACAGAGACATCAAAGTCAGACTCAAAGGCAAAACAGTTCAGAGTAGCTTAATCTTCCGATGGGATTACATAACACCATACCAAGAATGTATAAATGGAAGTAAAACAGATTGTAATCAACCACCAGTTGATTGCAAGGACGTATCTAAACAGGTTTGGAGAGGAAAACCTCTATAAAGTCGTTGACCGTAATAATATGCAGAATCTCCTTTTAATTGTATTTGTGCATTTGTCTGGTTTTTAATATTAATATTAATTTTAATAAAAACTATCCAATGTTTTTTTTATACGATGTATCGTACATATCATTACTGATGCCGTAGTTAATCAGTTTTATTACTTTTTAGCCAGATATAAAAGTTAGATGGGGAGGATGGAAAGATGATCTTTCCGGCATTGATCATTTTGAACTTGAACTGTACGAGCTTGTGTCTACTGGTAGACATTTGAATCATATAAACGGACCAGCTGTCCATCGTGATGAGAAAATATCAGTTCATACCTCAGAGGTATGATAACTATTTCTGTCTATACATGTTCATGACTTTGACTATCCATTTACATAGACGGACATTTTTTCATATGAATGTTCTTTGTTAGGTTGTATACCATTGTATGTTTTCTTTTGTAATAACTCTGAAAATTGTTATTGAATGTAAAAAAAATGCCCCTTCTGAAAGCTTTGCAAAAAGGAAAATATCAAAAATACCGAACTCAATTTCAAATCGCAAAGTCCCTTATCAAATGAAAAAATTAAAAGCTTTACAAATCAATCAAATGAAACACATATATCATACTCCTGTTTTGCTGAAGTGTATTTTAAAGGTTGCTTTTCTCAGTATGATATTCAATTTTGACAAACTAGCACATTCACTGGATTAAGCTCAATGTCTGTACTATAAGGTCCTATCCATTATAATGTTGGTCTTTTTCAAAACAGCAAATTTATTAACGCCTTACGATGACTCAAAACTACAGTTTTATATGTTGTGACTTGTGAACTGTTGTTTGTCTTTTCGTCGTTTTTTGCCCTGTCATTATCAGTTTGTTTTAGACTTGAGAATGAGTTTAAATATCCCTTTGATATCTTTTCCTTCTCTTTCCGTTCACCCCAAGTTATATGTTGGGTTCGTTTTGCTCAATTAATAGGATTAAGGACTATTTTTTTTCTTTTCATCGTCTTTTAGTGTCGTTGCAAGGCGTTGTCAGTTTATGAGCCTCTTTTTAAACAGTGTGGGAAAACTTACTAACGGTATTTTAATTAGCTAACCCATACCGAAATGAAAAATTTAGAACAATTAATCGAGAGTACCTATCGTTCAGTCGGGAAACAGTCCGGGTATATAAAGATACGTTCTCTGTCTTTTCTTCTCTATGACATTAAAACAATATTAACATGCAATAACCATGCAATAGTTATTATGTTATGTTTATCCAATGTATCTGTATACATATTGACTAAGAAGAAGTGATTATTCACTGCATAGCCAGACAAACTCATGCCTGTATAAACCTACGGGCTTCCCTTTTATTTAAATCGTATGTTGACCTCTAAATAATATTTCGAGGTTATTGTGTTGTTGGGATATTGCCATACAGAATTTTTATTTATTCCATTTTAGCAAATTTTAAAACTACCGAAACCGGGTATGTATTCCATGATTCTGACATCGATTGACAAAGCAGGAAACCACCAGTCAGCAAGATGTCTAGTTTTCTATGACGATATATCTGTTGTTGACATCAAACATACTAAAAGAATAAAAGTAAATGAGGCTTCTGCGAAAACAAACTATACATGGGTGTCAGTTGATGATGTAGAATTATCTGTGACATGGCCAGATCGTTTTTTAAATGAAAGACATGAAAAGCACGGCTGGTTGTACGAAGTGGCAGCTTATGTAGGCGTTCAAGAGGAATACGATGATTTATATGGACCTCGAAAGGTCTCTCCTATTGACAATATACATGGTATGTAACTGGATGGTTGTCGTGTAAGTCAGTTTTAATCATTAATTGTAATGTTTATCACTAAATAACCATAAGTTGTTGGAAAACAATTACACACACAAAAAAATAACAAATAAGAAATATTTGCATTATACCATAGTTGGCAGAGAAGAACAAAAATGTATATTTGTGGTTTCCAAATGAATTGAAAAAAGTATGGCTTCCTATGTAATCTTGTTATTGATTGAAACACCGATAAAAAAAAATGGTGCAGTGAGATAACTTAATGAGTTTCAGTTAAGACCCTCAGTTTTCTTAGTTTTCTATTGTTTTACATCTAGATTCTAACAGAATAAATGCAAAACAGAGAGTATGCAGTCACCTTCAAAATATTTATTTTTGATATGCCTATATCAATTGAACACTTTAAAACCATATAATATTACATATATTCCGAAAACCGTTATATCAGACAACGTATACTGTTAGACCATTAAACATGTATCGCATTCCATAACACGATTAAACATGTACCGTACACTATCATATTAAATTATTCCATAAATAGTGTGAATCAAATTTCTGTGTTAGCCTGATTAGTAAAAATAACGATCAGGTAATTTTGAATAAGAAACAACAACAACAGTTGATTTTTTATTGTTTTGTTTTACATACGAAAATGCCTGTACCAAGTAAGTAATATGACAGTTATCCATTCGTTGGAAGTGTTTGAGCTTTTGATTTTGCCATTTGATTTGGGACTTTCCGTTTTGAGTATTCCTCGGAGTATTTTGGTGATTTTACTTTTTTCCAATGATAATAAAACAAAATAATTTTTCTTCCTTTACAGGAATTGTAAAATTTGAAATTAAGTATGAAGTATATGGACCATATCTAAAAGCAAACCAAAGTTTCACCCAAACAGCAAATGTATTAAGTCAAGCTGAATATTTGAATATAACTTGGGAAGATGGATATAGACTTGATATCACCGTTAAAGCCCTTGACATTTAGATAATTATAAGGATGATATTATATCAGTTTATAAAGATGTTAGTTCTCCAGTAATACAAAACTTGTGGTTAACTAAGGGAGACAGAGTGAATATATCAGTACACAGTATGGAAGATTTCTCTAAAATGACGTGAGTATTGTCACTTTTAAGTACGTTTCAAAATATTAATACTACATAAAGTTTACATATATATCATAATTCATTTGATAGAAACTATAAGAAAATATATAAGGATTCAAAGGTTCATTGTCATTTTTATTTCTTTCAAAATCACAAATATTGATTTAATGTTGTGTAAAATTTATGAACTACCTTATTTAATAAAAATTGGTGTAATATGGATAATTTATAATTGCAATATTGCAATGTTGACAGTGTGAATAAAAGCAATTGTATTTTAGGGGTTTATTTTTGTAAATTACTAAGACAATTATGTTCTCAGAATTTTAAACGTCATATTTACCCTTCTAAATATAACCTTTTATATTTTCACAACTAAAAAAAAACATTTCGTTACCCCGTATTCTAATCGTAATTCAAGTCTGATGATATTTGAATATCGGAAAACTATAGTTGCCATAATTTATTTCCCCCCGATCAAAAGCATAGAATGGGAGGCATTTGATTATGCCAGTGGATTGGACCAAGTGGAATGGAGACTTTATAATAATCACACTGGGATAGAAGAACATGGTAAAGCAACACCTACGACACAAGGTGAGGCTGAGGTAGGTATGCAACAAAAGTTCTATTCCATTTCATATTACTCAAAGCACTTGTCGGAATTTTGGATTCTCAATGCTCTTCAACTTTGTACTTCTTTGGCTTTATAGCTTTTATGATCTGAGCCTGACTGGTGAGTCTTCTGTAGACAAAACGCGCGTCTGACGTATTGAATTATAAACCTGGTACCTTTGATTCGATTGACTGTTTTACCAGTTTGTAATTTGAAAGACATTAGCTTATAATCAAAATATTTCAAAATTAAATGTCGCTTTCAACTTTGCCTTCCCTGTTCAAGGTATATAATGATTAATATTGTAATTTTATGGTTTTTAAAAAATCGTAGTACATTCTGAGAACCAATTAAAATGCATTAACGTACGATATACAAAATATATTTCGACGTTCTAAAATGTTGTAAAAAAATAGTTTGTGGGTTTTTGTTTACTTTATTCCGTTGTATGTTACAGACATTGGAGGATTGCATCACTAAGTATGGTTCAGCACCAAAAGGCCCATCCT
This sequence comes from Mytilus edulis, assembly GCA_019925275.1. Lineage (NCBI taxonomy): Eukaryota > Metazoa > Mollusca > Bivalvia > Mytilida > Mytilidae > Mytilus > Mytilus edulis. Next base: position 80,935,779 of record CM034351.1, read on the forward strand.
GTTACTGTACAATGTTTCATGGTTGCTTTCACAAACATTTTCAAATTAGACCAATTATTGTAAAAGATTCAGGAATCACTCCTGGGATGGAGATTGGGTTGCATGATTCTGATTACTTCATTGAAGTGACAGTTACTAACAAAGCCTTATTGAAGACGAAGAAGACAATTCAAGTAAGTCTTTGTCTCTTCTTTAAATATATCGACACTAACACAGCTCCACGTTTTCTATGTTGTGTCATGTGTACTATTGTTTGTCTGTTTGTCTTTTTTATTTTTAGCCATGGCGTTGTCAGTTTATTTTAGTTTTATGAATTTGACTGTCCCTTTGGTATCTTGCGTGCCTCTTTTTAATAGTAAAAACAGACCAATCTTAAAACTTAATTCTTTCTAGATTTGATAGGTTGCCAAAACAGGGTGCTTTTAATATTATTATTTCTATAGTGAGATGTTGTAGACATTACTGATTGGTCCTACAATTCTGTAATATAGTTTGAATATAAAATGAGCTAAACTTGTCAAATAATATCGCTTGTTTTTTAGTGAATATTATTGTTATAAGTGGCAATCGGATGTTAGTATATTTAAATCATCTTTGTGTTCATAACATCTACCTCACTCTGTAGTAAATGGATTATGTAATCATTACTTACTATAAATATTCAATTCACATTTTTTTTTAATGATTTGTTGATGTTTTGCGCAAGAATTCCTGAAAATGTCATTGTTCGTGTCAATCTATGTGTAATAGAAATATCTGTTACTTATGAAATGTTTATGTGAAAATATATTTGAGAAGATTTATAGAATTCAAATCGATTATGATTTTAAAAAAATAAATAAATAGTTTTAATTCGGAAATAGTCAAAGATATTGTATATACACATCTCCCAATTTAAAAGACAGACGGCCTTGATAAAGTATTTTCCTCTCGGATTTGGAATAACAACAACAAAAACAGACATTAAATTACCATGTAGGTGAATTTGATAGCCGAATATAGTTATGGTGTTTTCTTTTTTTTTAATATCTTCACAAGCCTATAATTGTTCGAAACAACGTTATGTCAATTTTGGCGTATAGTTGACTCATTTGCAACCATACCTTTTTTCTATATATTTATATTGCTAGTAAAAAAAAAAGAAAATTGAGAAAGAAAATGACTGTATTCAAATACCTTCAGTTTCTATGCACCCCCCTTTGTGTTATTGTGCTCTGAGGATTTTTTTCTTTCTTTTTTGTTTATTCGCTTTGTCTTTAAAGTGTATATAACATTGGTTTATTCTGGCTATTACCCTAATTTGATGTTTTATAGGTTAAACAGTAAGATTTTATGTTTGAGATCAGAATATTTTTTATGTTTACAATGGGATAATGTAGGATTATGTTCTAAAAGAGGGGCGAAAGATACCAGAGGAACAGTCAAACTCATAAGTCGAAAATAAACTGAAAAAGCCATGGCTAAAAATAAAAAAAGACAAATAATAGTACATAAAAACAACATAGAAAACTAAAGACTGAGCAGCAAGAACTCCATCGAAAATTGGGGGTGATATAAGATGCTCCGGAAGAGTGAGCAGATCCTGCTCCACATGTGGCACCCGTCGTGTTGCTGATGTTACAACAAACCCGGTAAATAGTCTAATTCGGTAGGTCACATTCATGAAAAGGGAAGGGGATTGTAGTAACGACGTAAGAAACATATCTGATAGCATCTGTGAAACGGTTATTCCATAACGGTCAACCAAATCATAATGGCGTCCGTAAAATTTACGAGGGAATGATTTCACCTTCACCATTTGGAACTTTTGGTTTAATAGCTTCCTTCTGAACAGCAACCCTCTATTAAGGAAATCATGATAAATTTAATACAAGCGCGGGAATATCGTATCAATTGTAGCATCATTTAACGAATAAACGAAGGTAAATCCAGGTAAATCTTGCGAATAAAAATAATTAGAATAGTTCATACTAAAATAAAGGAATATCCAGAATAGTAAAATACAAAATGTAGGAATAGCCAGAAGACACCGTAACATTTTTGTTTCCTTTTGTTGGCATAGTTGTTTGTTTTTTAAAATGATTAATAGAGGTAACAGTCGTATACTAGTGTTCAAAAGTCATAAATGGATTGAGAGAAAATGAACTCGGTTTACAAACTAAAACCGAGGGAAACACATCAGTTATAAGATGAAAACAAAGGAACAACAGGAACACTGAAGTGAAACAAAAATAAAAGCCAACATGATAGAAAAGAACTATGTATACGATAACAACTGCAATATTCTCGCCTTGGTACAGGACTTTTTAAGAAAATAATGGTGGGTTGAACCTGTTTTTATGACTTACCGAAACTCCCACTTATACCGATCATTATACTTTGACTGTTGTATCCCAATTTTTGACATGATCTATATATATTCATATTTTATCATCAACTCTTCCACCAGTTTTGCCGTAAACTGTGTGTCAAGCTATTCGGTTTAGAACATTTAAGTATTGAATCGTAAAAAACCCAAATCAAACACATATGCAGCGGTTAATATTGGAGCTTTCATTAACAATATGTGTCTTCTTTGTGTTATTTATTAATTCTAGATATCTCTTGACTTGTCACCGCCTAATGAAGGATACGTTCATGATGGTCTTAAAGGAGACTCTGAAGTAGACTTTCAGCAAGATCTGAATATTGATGCTCATTGGGAAGGATTTTTTGACAAAGAGAGTGGGGTTGACTTTTACCAGTATATCTTCAGCGACCATTGTTTCAGTAAAAATGAGATGGCAATAAGCAAAGAGGTATTTCGTATTACAATGAAGTAAGATAAAAGAGATAGTAAAACCCCGAATTATTGTCCTTCATTAATATGTTGGATTTATTAACCAATCTAAATTTTATTTAGACCTCATAGTGTGCAAAATAAAACTTGGCATAATTGATTCTAAAGGCAGCCAGATAAAATTTTCTTATTTTTGTTTCTGTCCGTCGACCATCATGAGTGTCATTACTTAGAAAAAACATTAATAAACTTGTAGTTATTTATTGTCTAATATCTGATCATACATTTTGTATCATGAAAATCTGGGACAGGGGCCAATTATATAGCTTCTCCTGTTATCTGCTCTTGGTCGGGATGTTGTCTTTTTGACATATTCCCCATGTTCATCCTCAATTTTATCCTTATGGGCATAAATGGCATTGATAGACAGAGCTGGTAGTTTATTGGTTTCAGATCTATTAGCATACTGTTTGACCTTGAATGATTCTATCTGCTGTTTAGTCCCTGGTACCAGATAAAGGCAACAGTTGTATACCGCTGTTCAAAACTCATAAATCCATGGTCAAAAAACAAAATCGGGGTAATAAACTAAAACTGAGGGGAACGCATTAAATATAAGAGGAGAACAACGACACAACATTAAAATGTAACACACACAGAAACGGACTAAGCATTAGACAAAATCCTATGAGAATAACAAACAGAACTGACAATAGCTTTTAATTGTTTTAGCATTTCGTTCAATGAGATTTGAAACTATCAAAGACAAACAGAAACTGTCAACAGCACAAATTATCACCAATACAAGATCTACCAAAAACGCCCATATGACTTTAAAAATATAGATTGGCCCTCATAGGAGAAGTTGCTCTAATATGAAGGTTTTTGATGAAATTCAACATGTCCAGCTTTTATGTTTGAAAGTAAAGTAAATCGAGAGAGAAATTAGTTAGTAAAAAACATCAGCGAACCACAATCATCAAACCTTCAACATGAGTCAAACAATGTATTGAGTTTTGTAGGAGCTACTGCCATTTACCGAATTTTGTTTACTCATTTTGATCTTTTGTTTCGTCTTAAAACTGTAAATAGAAATCACTAATAGCAAGACAAGATATACAAAATAGCAAAATATTACATTACAATATGATTAATTATAATCCTTTGATAACGATTTTTCATCTAAATCAGTATTTTGAATTCGTATTTTGTTGAAAATATTTTTCCAATATTTCAATTATATTATAAGACTTTCCGATGATTTCAATGACACACTTCTGTTTTAGAAACAGATTACTTACAACACTTATGCTACCTACAATGCAACTTCGGAAGGTATTTACTTCATCTCAGTCCAGCTGTTAATAGAGCTAGCGAAAGTTCAAAGTTGGTATGCTCTGATGGAGTTACAGTCACGACAACTATTCCGTTCATCAAAGACTTTGTATTCGAAGATATCAAGGCCAGAAATCAGGTTTTACAAATTCAGAATGACACATGGTGGTTACTAGATAGTAATTTGATACGACATAGAATTACAGATTTGTCAGGATTTAACAAGTAAGTAAAATAGGTTTTTAACGCCACTGGCTAAATGTCATGCATATTAATAATTGCCACCTCTTTATGCATCTCAGTTCGGTAACGACTTATTTTTTATCATCTTATTGCGAATCACCACATTGTAACTTTGAACCAGTTTATCATCAAATAGGTTTCAAAATACGTTTTTACTTGTGTAACTTCAGGGCGTATAAAACTTGACAAATATATGTGTTTATGGGTATTTAAATACTGTAAAAATAAAAAAATAAATTAAGTATTTCGCATATTTATCTTTTCCGTAAATTGATAAAGTTTGAATTAAATCTCAAAGTCTATTACAAATTGCAAGTACTAAAATATCAGTATTAGCAGCATAATATGTCTATTTATGTCGAATTTAGTCATTAATTCATTTGCAGGTCACAACACGTCTCTTGATGAAAATTGTGTCCACTTATATAATGATGTTAAACATTTATTGCATTATATTTAATATTTAGCATATACTTAGACTAAATGACATATGATTTTTACTGTATGATAATAGCATTAAATTAACGTAAATTCCATATTTGTCGAATTGGTGCTTAGCGGGCTGATATGAAAAGTTTATCACATGCTTCGAGTGTTATCACATGCCTTTCCGTAACGTTATCGCATGGCATTCCGGTGAAACTCGGAAAATTCCGGAAAATACATCTCAATGCTACGTTTTCACTGAAGAACATTACAAAGTAGTGTACAAAACAATTATTTGGATACTGGAAAGTATATTTTGTAAAATAATTAAAAAAAACAAAAACGAAAAAAAACAATCAAATTATTAAATAAGTATAGATTATTACATGGCATTTTTCATATCAGACCCTTTATCGGCCCAAGGTTATGATATCAGCCCAAGAGCCACAGGCTCGAGGGCTAATATCATGAACGAGGGCCGATAAAGGGTCTGATATGAAAAATGACATGTAATTATCTTTTTATCATATACTTCAGCAGAAGAAATACAGACAAGAACTATTGAAATTTAATTTTGTTTGTCTTTGCATTTTCAGATAATATTTACAGACAACCAAAAAAAAATCTTAACTTTAATTGTTTTTATTGCATGCTATTACAAGCATTTATTTCTCTTTTCACAACAATTATCATGTTCTTCATTAATATTGTCAACTCATTTATGTCTTTCAAAACAAGTTTAACTTAATTCATTTTTGCTCCTCAACCATTTTAGGAAAAGTCTTATCACTTGCCGTTTTCCGCGTTCTGTTGTCGTTTTCAAACAAATTTCCGGAAATGCACGAAGTTGCATGTGATAAACGTCACGGAAATTAACGGAAAGGCATGTGATAACATACCGGAAGCAGTCAATAAAGGTACCTTTATCAGCCCGCTATTGAAATTCCAAGGAATCTTGTCAATAAACCAAGTAATCCTTTCATAGCCTTTTGATATTTCAAATGTTATTGAACTGTAAAATTTTAGTAATATTTTATACAAGTATATGATAAATGCATTTTTTAAAGGTTTCACACATAATTTAGAAAGTTACTTTTCAAAAAAGTTGACTTTTCCAAACAGTGTTCATAACGTATATTTTTGAAATATTTTTTTGTAGTTTCGTCAAAATTTAAATGTATTTCTTCTTTGTTGAGGCATATGATAGAAAGATTTCATATCGAATGTACTAAATTTGGGGTCCGACGTCCGTGAACGTTTCGCTCTTTGAAATTCTATTTGGAAACCACGTAAAAGGATCAATATATGAATCTGTGATTTTTCTCCATCGTTGAAGCATATGATAAAAGATCATGACATGTCATTTTTCATATCGCATGTATTATCAGCACTCGGTCAATATCAGCCCTCGAGCCATGCGGCTCTTGTGCTGATATTGAACCTAGGGCTGTTAATACATGCGATATGAAAAATGCCATGTAATAATCTGATAATATTTTACAGTAATTCAACGGAGATGTCTCAAAACAGTGGAGATTTAATGGCGTTCCCCGAAGGTCGTCCAATTGATAAGATTGAATCCGAATTTCTGAATACCAAATCAAAAAGTGGAATCATAGGAGTGTTACCGACACATCAATCAGTTAGTATTAATAACATGATATAAATACTGTAAATCGTTCAAAATTGGAAAAAAATGAAACAAAATTCAGATTCTAATTTTACTATCAAGGCGAAAATACACTAGGGATAATTCAAATGTATACATAGGCGTGAATCCCACAATAACACGATGGCATATATAAAAAGAAAATCAGAGAAATACTGAACTCCGAGGAAAATTCAAAACGGAAAGTCCCTAATCAAATGGCAAAATCAAATGCTAAATAAAGGCAACAGTAGTATACCGCTGTTCAAAACTCATAAATCCATGGACAAAAAACAAAATCGGGGTAACAAACTAAACCCGAGGGACACGTATTAAATATAAGAGGAGAACAACGACATAACACTAAAATGTAACACACATAGACAAAATCCCACGAGAATAACAAATATAACATATATATATAACATCAAAACCAAATACATGAATTTGGGATAGACAAGTACCGTGACACGTCTTATCGCAATGTGAATTTACACTCAAAAATAAGAGAAAACAAACGACACAACGTTATAATGTAATAAACACAGAAACGAACTATAATATAACAATGGCCATATTCCTGACTTGGTACAGGGCATTTTTAAAGGAAAAAATGGTGGGTTGAACCTGGTTTTGTGGCATGCCAAACCTCGCACTTTTATGGCCATGTGAAATATAACATCAAAATGACAACACAGGACTACAATATAAATAAATTGGAGAACACAATTGACAAAGAATCACACGAACAACAGCCAACAAAAGGCAACAAGTTCAAAATTTTAATACGCCAGAAGTGTATTTTGTCCACACAAGACCTACGTGTGACGCCCAGATACAAAATTTTGAAAGCCGAAACGAGTACAAAGCCGAACAGCATCGAGGACCAAAAGATCAAAAAGGTTGTGCAAAAAACGGCAAGGGTTTTCTGTTAGTTATCAGAAAATCCCTATAATTTAGAATAATTTATACTTTTGAAAACAATAAATTTTATAAAATGAATATTCAAAAGATGTACATGATAAAACTGAAGTATTAACTAATTACAGGAAACAACTGAAATACATTTACATAGCCAGATATTTGAAACACAAAAGTAGACACATCCGAATAAGTTTAAACTTATCACTTAAACTAAAACACATCAAACGAATGGATAACAACTGTCATATTCCTGACGTAGTACGGGCATTTTCTTATGTTGAAAATGATGGATTCAACCTGATTTTATAGCTAGCTAAACCTCTCACTTAAATGACAGTTGTATCAAATTCTATTATATTCACACCGATGCGTGAACAAAACAAACAGACATCATAGGTAACAATGCAAAAAATACAGAAGTCATCGTTGTGTTATAGTCTTAATTACAAAAAAAAATATGTAACAAAGAAGCACAAAATGGCATATAGACCAAACATATTAGCACAAATTAAAGACAAGAATACACAAATTTACTATAGTACAACAACATAATTTTCATATGAATCAGTAGGGTAATTTAACTGAATTCAACAACACAAACCAAACAAAAAAGAACGGCGATGAAGGCATGTGCACTGGCAGGCTCTACATTTTGTACTCTACTTGTATGGAGTATTATATATGTTCAAACTCTTCAATGTGTCATGTCTAATAATTGAGCATCCCATACTAGTGAGTTGGAAGATGACTCGTATAGAATCATAATTTATTTGCATATTCATAAACTATCGGTCGTGTAAATTCCCTTACCCTAAAACTTGACGGAACGTGAAAGTTTGAAAGAAAATTTGATTGAACTGTTTATAAGTGTATTAACTAGTTTCAGATAAAATGGAAAAGTGGTGTTGCAGAAAGTCTAATACATGATTACGCAATTGGAATATCTTCAACTCCAGGCAGTATGGCTCCTGATATTAACAGTTTCCGTTCATCAAAGCATCAAAACCATTTCAGAATTCGACATAGCTATCTTGCAGAGGGTGAAGAGTTTTATATTATCGTCAAAACTACAAGTCGATCTGGCATTGGTGGATATCAGGTGGGACTTTTTATTTGAATCGATCTAAGTCAATTAATAGGTGGTCATTGTTTGAATATTCTATATAAACACATAACAGACATTTTGAATTTAAATCAGGTAGTGTTTTGATAATAGAAAGCATGAACTATTCAACATTTGGGATGTCACTGTCTGTTTCAAGTTATTACTGTTTTGACATACTTTTACTTACTAGTGAATTCGTTTTTCTATTTAAGTAATTATGCTGCAATACGATATTGTTCATATCTTGTTTTGATAATGTTTCTCTTTGTCTTTTTTTGTTTTAGAGTATTGGACCATTCATTGTCGATAAAACTCCGCCAAAGTTTATAAATAATGTGATAAACGTTCACAATGTAAATGATTATTTACTTCTTTCGTGGCGAGATAGTACTGTATTTGACGAGGAAGATCCGTTTCCATTGTACTACGAATATGCAGTTGGTAACTATCATGTTATGAGCTCACCTGGCCCAAAGGGCCAAGTGAGCTTTTCTCATCACTTTGCGTCCGGCGTCCGGCGTCGTCCGTCGTCGTTAACTTTTACAAAAATCTTCTCCTCTGAAACTACTGGGCCAAATTTAACCAAACATGGCACAAAATCATTATTAGGGTGTCTAGTTTAAAAATTGTGTCCAGTGACCCGGCCAACCAACCTAGATGGCCGCCATGGCTAAAAATAGAACATAGGGGTAAAAGGCAGTTTTTGGCTTATAACTCAAAAACCAAAGCATTAAGAGCAAATCTGACATGGTTAAAATTGTTTATCAGGTCATCATCTATCTGCCCTGAAATTTTCAGATGAATCAGACAACCCGTTGTTAGGTTGTTGCTCCTGAATTTGTAATTTTAAGGAAATTTTGTTGTTTTTGGTTATTATCTTGAATATTATTTTAGATAGAGATAAACTGTAAACAGCAAAAATGTTCAGCAAAGAAAGATTTACAAATAAGTCAACATGACCAAAATGAGTTATTGCCCTTTATAGTCAATTTTTAACCATATTTCGTAAATCTTAGTTATCTTTTACAATAATCTTCTCCTCTGAAACTGCTGGGACAAATTGAACCAAACTTGGCCACAATCTTCATTGGGTATCTAATTTATAAAATGTGTCCGGTGACCTGGCCAACCAACCAATATGGCTGCCATGGCTAAACATAGAACATAGGGGAAAAATACAGTTTTTGGCTTATAACTCAAAAACCAAAGCATTTTGAGCAAATCTGAAAGGGGGTGAAGTTGTTTAAAAGTTCAGGATCTATCTGCTCTAAAATTTTCAAATGAATTGGACAACTGGTTATTAGGTTGCTGCCCCTGAATTTGTAATTTTAAGGAAATTTTGCCGTTTTTTGTTATTATCTTGAATATTTTTATAGACAGAGATAAACTGTAGACAGCAATAATTTACAGCAAAGAAAGACCTAAAAATAAGTCAACATGACCAAAATGGTCAATTGACCCAATAAGGAGTTACTGCCGTTTATAGTAAATGTTTAACAATTTTCATAAAATTTGTAAATTTTTACTTACATTTTCCACTGAAACTACTGGACCGATCATTATTGATAGAGATAATTGTAAGCAGCAAGAATGTTCAGTAAAGAACGATCTACAAACACAGCACCATCACCAAAACACAATTTTATCATGAATCCATCTGTGTCATTTGTTGAATAGACCAAGGTGAGCGACACAGGCTCTTTAGAGCCTCTAGTTATATATATGCATCTAATTGATGTTGTTGTCTATGACCAGGTATGAAAACAAGCTTTATTTATCGTTAAAAAATACACATATAATTGAATTCGTTATTGTCTTTTTTGGAAATTGCATATTATACTACAAATTAAACACATAAAGTACCAACAAAATTGCCTTTTAAGATATTCCAATTAAGACGAACTCATTGAGATCTCAAATAAAAAACCTATTTATATGTATTAAAAAATACAAAGATTACAGTGTTGTAAATCCTACAAAATAAATGAAAAAGGTGCATCTGGAAAAAGATATTTCGGGCAGCATGCCTTTTTGTTGGTATGAATTGGGAAAAATTGAATTATTCAAAATATTAAAAACAAATTCCCATTTTAAGATTGCTTTTAGAGAGTAATGAAAATAACCAAAAGTTAAAATCGTCATAGGATTTGACGCTATAGGCAAACCAATGGATGTATACTTTTATTGGCCTCAAAGTTTATTTTCCTTTCTTTAGCTTAGATAGGTAATCCGCTTTTATTTGTTTAGGATACAGTCCGTCTTTATGGTTGCAGAATTTAAAATTAGGGGACCTACAGTAATTTCATTTTTGTTAGGCCTGTATAATTTAACTTGTACAAAAAATCTCTTTCAGGTCATACTTCTTCCAAACAAGATGTTCAAAATTTTACGAGTATAAGCAGTGTTGGACCATGTTCTGTTACCTATCCTCCAACTTGCTCAGCTGTTCTGATATCAGACTTGCAGTGGCCTTTACATGCTAATCATGATTATCATATCACATTAAGAGTTACGAATGTCGCAGGTTTATCATCAACAACAGTAGCAGCACCTTTCAGATATAACATACAGCTTCCATCTAAAGGAGTGGTTTTTGATGTACTTCCTGAAAACATAAATTCCCATGGAATAAAGGTATCAATCGCCATCAATACTATTAAGTAAATGAGGTCCAATTTTTTAGCCGAATTTTCAGAAGGATTCAATTTTGAATATAAATAATATGGTGGTGATTAAGGATTGCACCATTGTAGGTCCTTTTGTTTTCAGCATAATTAATACTTCCAATAATTAACAAGATTCGGGTCGAGTCCGATATCTATACTAATAGTATATAGCACATGCGTTTCCAATTGTATGTTTGTTATGAGTCTTCATTTTTTGCTAGAAGCACCACCATATGGTATGGTGTAAATGACAGCACACTGTACCGGTACAGATATAATGTGAGCATATGCCTTCCCGGTTTCCAAGCTTGGCCGTGACGGGTTAAACTTCCACGAAAATAAGATGTATAATGCAATAAAACATACAACCATACACTCACCTGATTTGCTCAACCTCAAAATGTAAAAAAATGAAAAATATAAGAACAATTATATACAAAGAAAGGTATATGGTTGTAGTAAGAAAACCTGGACATTTTCAAAAAGAAAGATTTTGAAGGCAAAGAAAACTGTTCTCATTATAATCAGCATGAATTTATTACATTACCAATACTTAAAAGTCAGGTTAAAATAAGGCGAGGGTACTTTTATTGTGTCACGAACCCGCATATAGTAATTCTAGTGCTTACTTAATTACAAACAAAATTGTATACAAATACAGGTTTCCAAGATCTAAACATTCAATTTTGTTTGTTGTTCAGTCGTTGTTATTCTATCATCTTCTCTCAAATTGTAGCATTATCTCTTTTTGAATCTGTATTAAAGTAAATAACATTCAATATACAAATAAAAAGATGTTGTAGAATTGCAAATTAGACATCCTGCATCAATGTGTATGTCTTCAAGAACGTCCAATCAACGGTGGAAAAGAATAAATCCTCTACGCGTCTATAGGAACCGCAAGAATGTTTTGTGATATACTTATGTAATGTTTTTTGCTAATTTTTTTTCATATATTCATATATGACATATGTATATATAAATTATAAGAATGTTTACTTCAAATTTGTTTCCAACAAAATTGTGATGCAATTTTTTAAAATAATTTAAACGTTTAAATTTGGTATCTCTTATTAATTCATAAAAGATTAGCGCCGATGATTACAGAAAAGGTATCGCTTAATGTGTGTTAAAACAAAATTAAAGAACACATGTGACATGTTCATCTCCTTTTTTCAATATGTTCTCGCAACCAAACACACAAGTTGCCATTTGGTATTTCATTTTTAATCCTAGTTTGAAATAGATTTGATCTGTACAATGAAAATCATCTAAATGAAGCTTCATCTAATGATTTTGAATGTCTATTTGGTATCTATTGTCGCTTTTATTTAAAAAAAAAATCGAAAGACTTTTGTAAAATATAGACAATTTGACTAACAAGATAGTTTACAACGATCAATAATAATCATAACTTGGGGAAAGAAATGAAACTGTTAATATGCCAATAAAAGTAACTACATTAATATAACTGCATTGAAAGCATTACTAGCCTTATAAATAAAACATTACACAAGTCTTAAAGAGAATACTGTTTCTACAGTTAGGTTCCTATTGATATGTTGGAGGGCTCAATCCACACATCGGCTAGTGCTGATAATGACATTTTGATTATGTAATATTTTTAATTGTAAGACGTTCTATAAAAACCTTGTAGATTCAATAATCATATTTTCTCCAGCCTTTCAGTGTGCTTTAACTTAAAATGCTTGAAAGCAAGTTTTATTCTTATATAGATCCTATTTAATAGTTCCGCTATTTACCTTTTTACAGTGGGTTTACATATTGAAATATTCATATAAGGCATACATATACTAATGAACAATGCTTGACATATATTGTGAAAAGTGTAGGTGCTGTTGCCGCGATGTCAAATCAGTAAGAGTTAATCGAAGATCTTGCACTTTTTTTTTGTCAAATTTTAGACTATTTATATAATACAGTATGAAGTGAGTCTTGAATAACCACGTGTTATCTGGTGAAGAATGTCTGTCATGAAGTAGTCACATGTCTAACTGTATAATTAAATTAAGATTCAAAGTGCCACAAGGTTATTTTCATTGTTATCCTTTGCGGCAGACGAAATGTACTTGTCATTATACATCACTAATGTTACAACACTAAATAGGCCGACGAGGAAGAACATTATATGACCAGCTAAAGATTAAATTTTCGGAGGTGTGGTCGATGGCGCTTGACATAGTGCAGGTAGTGTGGCAATGATGTCACAGAAGCAGGGGTACTAGGGTGGCTTATCTCGCTAAAAGTGGAAAATAAGTTTAATAACGCAACTTGCAGATCGAGCATCTATGTGTTTTCTTTTTTGTTTGCAGTTCCATTGTTTGAATTAACTATGTTTGTCATCGCAAAAACTGTTTCAATTAATTAAAGTCGAAAATTAAATTTCTTAATATAAAATTATATGTTTAATATAATGTATATTTTTTTATTTCAGGAAATAAGAGATGTGGATTTTAACCCTAACAGAAGAGAAATCGGTGTCGTATGGTCGGGTTTTTACACATCCTCATTTAGATATCATATTTCACATATGCATTGGAACTAAAAGAGAGAAATGTGATAACAACACTGTTGTAATAAGGAACTCTTCATTTAACTACTATGTGTTCAAAGGCTTGAAATTAAAAGCATTCCAGGTACATGCATATCTTCAATTTTCTGCTTTTTAGCATAATTTTGCTATTAATCTATAATCTTTTTACAGTAAAATCCGATATGATTTATTAGAATCTTTATTAATAAAGTTAAATTTGAATTGATTTGCGCCATAGAAGAAAAGACAAAAATAGAACTGAAAACACCATGCAGAGAAATTACCTGAAACTTTCCTTTGTGGAAAATTATTTTGATAAAGCATATTTAACAAGTATTTCGAATAGTAATGTTTAAAATATGTTGCATTTATAAATAGATCTCAATTATGACTACATGTATACTTAGTATTTCAAACATGTTATCTAAGTTTCCGTTAGGTCAAGATAGATATATATTTTGTAGAAATATTTCATCACTGTTAAAGCAGAAGCAACAACTGGAACAGTTTCAGTTTCATCTGATGGTGTAACTGTAATAGATATTACAAAACTTCTGTCTGGAATTTCAGTTTTCGATGGTACAAACTGTACAGGTATGTTTCAATAAAAAGAGAACGCACCGAATTTGTTTTTATCACTTATCAATGTTCTGTACATTTGGCACCGACCTATTTTTTTGTACATTGGCTGGATTTTTAATAATGATTTAGTTGTATTATTTTTCAAATTTTTAATGATATCTTTTTGTATGTCTTAATAATCGTCATTATACATTAAGAAGTGTAATATTCAACTGGTAAAATGTAAAAAAGCTTTGTTTTTATATATGCACTCATAACTTATGATATCATATGAATTTGTAATGATATTTTGACAATTCTCATTTTTTTTTAATTTGTAACGAACGAGCAAATAATTTTTTTCAGGTGGTCAGAAGTTATTATCTAATCATCACCAGTTTGTAAGTTCCGTTAATTTCCATATTAAAGGATCAGAATTATCTTCTTTTGACACATTGATAGAATAATGCAATTCATTTTAAAGACTTTTCATTCAAACGAAAATAATATGTTTTATAATTTTATTAGCTTAACTGGATTTGCAAATACAGAATTAATTCAATGAATTTGATTAAAAAGAGAAAAGTACTCAAATGATTTAATTTTATAAAGGAATGTACAGATTGTATTTCTATTTTGTAAAAAAGCATAAAAAAGATACAATAACCACATTGTATTTCAATTTTTCTAACATCATGGTTTGAGGACTATTATCTTCTAAATTCAATTTGAATGTTTAATCTTCAAGTTTGATATTCTTTAACAAAATAACACTTACCTTATGTATAAAAATGACCTAAAACATATAAATTTATCACAACTGGGTATTGAAAATAGACTTGTTTACCTAAAGGTTTTCTTTAAAAATTGTAAACAATCCATGTTGTTTACACCCCTTACTTACGTAATTTTATTACATTTGAAATATGTTTTGTATATTTGGATTGCAAAAAATCCAAGGAAGCATATAAAAGTGTATTCCTAACAAATGTATACGGCAGACTCAAATCGGTTACGTCGTTTTAAGAAGTCACACCACCTTTGTGTTAGTTAATTCAGGTTGTTTGTAGAGATCCCAATATCATAGAATTTAGCATTGACTAGTGAGCAAGAACTGTTATGTTATACCCATTCCCTTAAATGTTTTTCCTTTATCCTTTAAAAGTGTTTGGATCATACAACTGCTACATGTGGCATATAAAAGTATACATGGATAATACATATTTTAATAAATCATTCAGCCTTAATTGTTAGCCCTAAACTTAAGTCTTTAGGAAACCTTTTCATATCTGAAAGTGATGACCAATTTAAATAAAATGATATCGGTCATAGATTTACCTAAACTGGAAAATATTATGTAGGAAAAACTGACGCAAAAGCCTTGAAGTACACTTTCATATTTGCCGATAAAACTACTCATTGGATACCAAATAGCGTCAAGGTAAGCAACTTCAGATCTTCGTACAGTTTTTAACAATAAGCAAACCCTATACATTGAAGTAAGCTATATAAAAGATCGACATGACGATATATAACACAACTATTAAAATGCAAAATAACAATGACCTGATTTATTTTTAATATCAATTACTGGTCCGTATTTATTTTATTTTTCATATTGCTTAATGCTATAACATATCAATTAGGATACGCGACCAACATGTGCAGTAGATATAGACTTTCAATCTTCAACATCGTCTGTTTCTGCGTACTGGACTGTGCCTAATCAATATGTTGACTATACACGAGAGAGTTTTATTGCAGTGGAAGAAAGAGCTCATATTGGTGGTGAGTGTCTATACATATACATCTTAAGCATTAGTCACAAACATACACCATTAGATGAAATAAAGGACTAATTGGATAAGCACAAACATATCCAGCGAAATAATTTAAAAAAACGTATCGACATTATCGGGTACTCGAAATTGCTACAACCTAAGCGTTATCAAAACATTCTTCAAAACAATTATTAGACCATGTTTATCAAGTTTAAATGTCATGCCAACAACACACCTTCAACATATTCAGAGTAAAATTATAAGGAACAACAATAAACCGTACTATGAGTTAAAAACTCAATAAGAAAAAATATTTATTTTTGTATTTAAGATATGAAAACAAATTTAATCTAAGAACTGTTAAAGACGATATTTAAAGAATGTTGAATAAATATCATTTAAGAACAATTCAACTGAAATGATTTATAATTTTACGTGCATTGATTTTAATTCATGAGCTCTTTAAACTGATAAACTATTTATGATGTTCCATTAGAAATGAGCTTTCTTCATATATAACTTCCAAATTTAATATTGAGATATAAAAAAGAATCTAGGAAAGGATTCAAGTAATTTGTTATAACAAAATATTAAAATTATTAGTTAACGTAACATTTTTTACACAGATTACATGAAATAAAATTGAATTCATTGCTACAGATATTACTTGATTTATTTCACTTGACTGGACGGGGTTTAACCGGTTCACTTATAATAAACCAGTCCATCTATAGATAGGTGTTTTAGGATAAACTCATCAATAAAGTGTCCAGTCATTCTTTTTAGTACGGTGACAAATAAGGTAAATTTTTGGTCTTATTTTGTAGATAAATATAATATCCATTGATTAAGGCATGTCGTAGAGTGTGAAAGTGGTGCAGATTGTTTGCAACATATAAAAAAAATGAAACAAATATCTTTATCTACGAAAATTATCGACAAAAAATATTCATTATTAAGATTTAGCTGTGCGATAATATATGGACACCTATACAGATTTTTTGGGGAAAGTTTTGTTAAAATGCCACAAAGAAAAGAGGAGAAATAAGAACTGTAAAGTTAACACCCGGTCCATGATGTTATGAAAAATTATTAATGAAAATTCTTAGCTGATTATCTAAACTTAAAAGGATGTTAGAATAAAAAAAAAATAGTCATAATGTTCATGACACTATAGTATATGAAGTTTGATTTATATTAATAAATAAATCAGTGCTAGACCAATAGCACATTGAGAAAATGTGTCCCCTTTTTTATAAAACAACGACAGACATGGATGCCGTCTGTTGATGTGGTTCATAAATGTTTCCCGTTTCTAGTTTTTTATAATGACTAGACCGTTGCTATGGTTTTACACTTATATTTTTGGAGAATACTGTTCGGTGTGAGCCAAGACTGCGTTTTGAAGACCGTACTATAACCTATAATGGTTAACTTTTACAAATTATGACCTTGATAGAGAGTTGTCACATTGGAACTCACACCATATCTTCTTATATCTATAAACAATGGAATATACAGCAGACTCGAAAGCCCGAGCTGCTATTAATGTGCCAGACATCAGGGGTCCAACAAATAAAAAGTTGCATATGTCGTGAATAGGTAAAACTGTCTTGTGGCTTTGGTTGAAGAAACGCCTCCAGTCTTAAATAACAATTCTTCATGTTTAACATCTGAGAAAAAGTGTTCTTGCAAATCAAAATCATTGCGATAGTGCATAGTTACAATGTACTTACAAATCTTATCAACCCATGTTTATTTTCAGGTGCACAAAGACATTTCTTATCATCTCTAATTGATCTGCATTCAATGACTTGAAGAATAATTTGGTTCTACCACCATTTGAAATAAACCTTATTGTCCCTTTGACGCCTTTAATAGCTGACTATGTTGTATGGGATTTGCTCAATGTTGAAGGTCGTGTGGTAACCTATAGTTGTAAATATCTGTGTCATTTGGTCTCTTATGAAGAGTTGTTCCATTGGCAATCATACCCCATCTTCTTTATACATACACCAATTTCCAATGTAGGGGAGGGTTGGGCGCACGCTGACATCTTTAACCTCACCCCATTCTGTATGTGGCTGTCCCAAGTTAGGACCCTGTTATTCAGTGGTTGTCATTTGTTGCTGTTACATTTTTGTTGTTCGTTTATTATTTTGTACATTAATTATGCCGTTGTTTTTTTCTCATGTGAATTGTTTTACATTTGTCAATTCGGGACCTTTATTGCTGACTATGCGGTAAGGTCTTTGCTTATTGTTGAAGGCCGTACGCTGACCTTTAGTTGTTAATGTATGTGTAATATTTGGTCTTTCGTGGAGATTTGTCTAAATGGCAATCATACCACATACTTTTTATTATGGTGTTAAAGCAGTCACTGGCCAAATCTCAATTACTGTTGTACCATTTTACATACAGACTTTGGACAATACCAATACCATCTCTCTGATCAGAGGCGTACTGTTTTTTCTTGAAGGAATATCACAAACTCAGCTAAAGTAAACATTTCGTTCAAATGAGAGTGCATTGCAATAATTATCCATTTGAAAATAATTGTCATCTACTAACCAGGCAAAATATTTATCAGAGAGTTTGTAATACATTGTAAATATAGAAATTATTTGAAATTTTGAACGATCGTAAACAGCTTTTCACAATTTTTTTTCGCAAAATGCAATATCTGTAAACAAATGCAACTGGTAAACTATACGACAACGAAAAGTTGTTTTCTTTCTTTTGCAAACAGATCATCATGTAGACTTTCTATTAGTATTTGAAAAGCAACATCATCCACCGATTAATTTTGAAGCATCAGAAGCAAGTTATTTATATTTTCATCAAGTACTAGTTAACAACTGAATGAATGCTTAATGTTGAAGCGGCTTGTCCTTGCAGTTATTTATAAAGAGTAAACTCACCACTGGGGGGGGGGGGGGGTAATTTGCGTCATTTAAAACAATATCTGCACGCTCAAATGACTCGACATGCCTTAATTGCTTAGCTTGTATGACTTTTGCCTCCAGAATAGACATTTTTTACCAGTCATGGTAATCATGGTAATGTCATGAAGCGTGTTTTTACGAAAGTTGATTCATCGTTACACGCATGTTTTTTCCACTAATTCAAACGTATGAAAATGTTTTCTTCTTTGACATGTAAAGGCTTCATAGCACGATCTTAAGCTACTTTATTTGTTCTTATTAAATGGAATTAGGAATGACAATAATTTTCCGGAATATTTTCGGAGTTCTTCCAATGTGGTTTAGAAATAGTCGAAAAACAAGAATAAAAGCTTCTCAAAAGTTATTAAACCGTTAGCATCTGTACTTATTCAAGCACGTAGACACAACTATTCATACAAATATATATTCTTTTTTATAAAACTTAAGAAAATGCATATTAATTTCATTGCATTTCATATGACAGGGGGAATAGGAAAGGGGAACGTTACCTGACTTATTGGGGTGAAAAATGAGTAGTAATACTGCTTTGTGAGGAGTTCTATAAAAATGCTTGTAAAAGTTGATTTGTATGTTCTTTCAAACTTTTCTATATTAAAACTTCTTAAGTATTGTTTGTGCCACTTATTTTGTGTGAAAATTTACTGTTGGTGATATATATATATAAGAAATGAAATATACTTTGACAGACGTTAAGATTGAAAAAAAATGTTACATACATTTGAAAATCGTACAATTAACTAAATTTATATTTTCATATGATATTAAAGTTTGATCTCAAATAAAAGCTGATACATCACTCTTTCATCTGATACCAATTTTGTGATGATATCTTCATTCGGGAATTTATTATAAGCGTTCCAGTGTTTGAAAATGAAAATGAAAAAAATCCGAAAATCACACTTTAACGCGATTTTACAAAAAACTGCACCGTGGGAAAACTCTACGACGGGGCTAAAATAAAAGTATAATGTTTACTCTATCTTCATGCGAATTTTCAGCCGTGAGGCATTTCGGTCCATTAAACTCTTTAAATAAGCGACTTTTTCCGATTTTTTACCCCACTATTTGTAAATTCCTTTGATGACACTGACAGATGATTAGAAATTAATAATAATTATAACGGCAAACATCCTTATCACACACTTCTTCAAATAGACTGTCCTAATGCAAATTAAAATGTAAGCTCCGCCCGATCAGTTGAAATAACATTGGTAATACGTACATAGCGAACAACTTGAAAATATACGTACCGTAACAGTGGCAAAAAACATCAATGTGAAAACGTGAACACCAACGATAGAACAATTGTCACATTGGCTCTTAATATTAACATGTAGTTCTTGTTTAAACGCAAATATAAACACCAAGGAAAGGAAATAGCTTTTAATGTAAAATATATTTATTCAGTTTCCGTCGTAAATGTACTACGGAGAATTTATGATTATTTTTAATCAATGATATATCGTAATTTGAGCCCGTAGGAATGCATCAAACGTACCAAAAAATCTTAATTGGAGAAACGTACATCAATTCTGTCAAGCATAAAATCAATTGCTTAAACCATTTCATCTAAGTTACAATAACTATATTTGGGATTTTTATCTGTAAACAACTTAAGGTTGCTGCAAGTATTTCTTTAGTCTATTAAAGCGACGTTGTCCTTTTATTGAATCAACTACAAGTTAATCACAAAATAAACCAAAGTCGGGACACATAGGTTCAATCAATTATTCAAGCTACCTCTTTCTTTATTACAGAATTTTGGAAGTTATTTTGGAACTACACGCATGTTGGAAAACATTATTCCTCTACCATTGGAAATTTAAACCTACAATCAGGAAGATTCTATCGCACTAGTGTTAGATTTTGTGCAGAAAATTACTGTTTTCCACCAGTGAAAAGTGATGGCTTTATAGTGCTCCATAGCAATCCTAAAATTGGTGGGATAGAGGTCATCCATAGAAATGTATCAGGAGGTTCTGACCAGGTAACAATTTGAAAAAAAATAGTTTTTAAATTTCGTACGTAGTCAACGATTCTCTTTTAACATTTATAACTCGAAAACTATGAAAACAATTCTATAACACCTATTAGAACCGTAAATGAATTACCACATTCAACAAAGGTCAGCTTTGCCTGAGGGAGTACGAATTTTAGTTTCTTAATAATTTCATCTTAATTTCACATGAGATAATTCAATATTTGTTTTAAAGCAGGTCACGTTATCAATTGTGTCCTAACCAATTTTCTGGATAGCTCTTTCCTAAAAGTTCAACCACGGAAGTATAAATACTAAAAGAGAGAGAGAGATTTTCAAACAGGACATACAAAGAAACCCCAAAGTCAACCTATAGTGAACTTAGATGATAGTTTTACTTAGAATGAAATTCAAAACAGTGTGGCTGTGGCCATTGATTGACACATTAAATTCATCCATTGACTGGGACAATTTAGGTGAACGTTTGTATGTAACGACCATTGCTTACTGTGTACTTTTTAAAGACACTTAAACTATGGGGTCACCAAAGGTTCTCAACACCTTAATAAAGTAATTCGAAAAGATTAATCAGAAATAACACGATGTTTTGATTTATATCAATTATTTAAATCAAAACATAAAGGTTATTTCTGATTAATTTTTCGAATTATTTTATAATTAAAGGCGTTAAGAAACCTTGGTGACCCCACAGTTTAAATGTCTATCGTAGGTACTTCGTGAACAGTGGTCGTTACAGACAAAAGTTCACGTAAATTGTCCCAGTCAATGGATGAATTTAATGTGTCAATCAATGGCCACAGCCACACTGTTTTGAATTTCATTCTATTTATTGAGCCAATATTTAAAGTAATATAATGAAAATGGATTAAATATCATAAAACAATATTTTCGTTAAAGAGAATTTCTTCTAGCATAGGCAAGCCATTCGCAAATTAAGATTAATAAAGGTTGCAATGCTTTTTTATGGTAAATAATAGTAAACTATAGAGTGGAATTATATTGCAACCTCGAGATTTACAAACACTGATCATCTTGCAATGAAAAAGTCAAATTGATTTAATGTAAAAACTCTAGGACATTCGTTATGAAAATTACTCGGTATATCCATTTCACCGATGATAGCGGATATGCTCATGTTGTCATCACTACAATTCCGCCCCCTTTTTATGAATGTGACCTACTTAATTAGACTTATTGCCGGGTTTGTACTTACATGAGCAACACGACAGGTGCCACATTTGGAGCAGAGTCTGTTTTCCCTTTTGGAGGGGAAAGTGTTGCATAGTCTTTATGTGTTCTATGTTTTGTGTACTGTTGTTTGTTTGTTATTTGTTTTTTTTTCTTTTTTAACCATAGCGTTGTCATTTTATTTATGACTTATGAGTTTGAACGTCCCTCTGGTTTCTTTCGTCTCTTTTGTGAAAGCAGTAAACTTAGACTGAATTTATGTTGCATTTCTCAACAGTTCAATGTTCGTGATATCTTGGGTATTTGTATAATGTTCTTATACTATCACGTTTCAATTTAATTCGCATTAGTTTGCTTTGAGCACAAATTGAAATAAATATATAAAATGTATGTGTTATCGTGCTTTATTATGAGAACACCAAGACACGTTATGTATTGTAATTTTCGGTACTAACATGTAATTTGATATTATAACATTATATGGATTCGCATATTGTGGAATGCACATGTTCATGTTTATCACATATTCGTCCACTTTGTGTTTTTGTTATATGTATTTCTATTTGTATCCATCTGATGAGTTAAGCGTTTTGCAATTAATTTTTTAAAGTTCGTTCTTATGTTGTACTGTTACACCCCTATCCCAGGTTAGGGGGTTGGTTAAGATTTCGCTAACATGATTAACCCCGCAACATTCTGTATGAATTGTGTATGTGCCTGTCGCAAGTCAAACGCCTATAATTCAGTGATTGTCGTTAGTTGGTGTGTTACAATTTTGTTTTTCGTTTAATTTTTGTACATAAATTAAGCCGTTAGTTTTCTCGTTTGAATTGTTTTACGTTTGTCATTTCGGGCCTTTTTTAGCTGACTATGCGGTATGGGCTTTGCTAATTTTTGAAGGCCGTACAGTGACCTATAGTTGTTAATTTCTGTGTCATTTGGTCTCTTGTTGAGAATTGTCTCATTGACATTCATACCACATCTTCTTTTTTATATTTAGTATTTTTAGCACTCTTAAATTAGTACTGTATGCCTTTTGTCTTGTTGATTTTTTTATTTCGTGCCAATTTAACGAACTCATCTATTTTTAACTTATTTTACAGTCTGTTTTTCTGTTTTGTTTTTTACACTACTGTCCAGGGTTTCTAACTCTTCCACATTATGTGTGTCTCACGATCGAGCATTTATTCCGGTAGGTGTCGTTTGTTGACATTTGTCGTATATGTGCTATAGTGTATAAATATATAGGTAACCAGACTTAAATAATACTAAAAATACTTATACTATAATTCAGGTTTTGATAACATTCGAGCGAATGTATGATCCTGACGTTGAAGACAAGGAGGAAGCCTTGAGTATGGTTAATCAATATGAATGGGCAATAGGGAATGATCTTGGTGTCCATACTCAATGGACGAATATAGATGTTTTGTCTTTTTCAAATTTCACTCATGTAAGAAATTATTTTGTTATAATGAAATTGATGAGGATAATTAATAAAGTAGACAATAAAAAGATAAATAAATCATGAAACTGTCAACTCTTGTTTTATAGTAATGAAATTTGAAATCTTGGTATTTACTCTATGCTTTAGATTTGAAATGTTTTGTTCGACAGTCATTTTTTTCAGTTTCATTTTTTCAGTACACATCTGTTCAATTCATACAACATTTTAGATTATAAAATTTGAACCTTTTTTAGGTGAGTTTTCAATTACCCCTAAATGGAAGCATAGATTTTTCAAAGTGTAGGAAAACACATGTGAGAGGATACAATAAAGCTGGCATGTGGTCCATAGTGTCGACAGATATAAAGAACTGCCATGTAACGGACAGTGACTCGTTTATCATCCCAAACATAGTTGTTGATGCTAGTGGAAAACCAGAAAAAAGTGGGGGTAAATGTTTTTACCATACACATTAATTCTTGTAATTAAAAGGAATAAAGGGTAATGGAAAGAATTGCATTTATTATTTCAATAATAAAAAAGGAATCACACATCAAAACGTTTGTATTCAATTTTTAAAGTTTTCATGAGGACTGGTTATTTCATTCATGAATTAAACTCGCATCAAGTCTACTTTATACTGATATTTTAATTCAGTTTCACGGTATAATTAAGTTTCATGTATGTGTCATTTTTAATACGTTATTTTGATTGGCAAACAGCAATCTCAGGCCATTCTGACATAAACCGTCATTTCAAAATTAAGTGTAACATACATGATGACACATGCTTCTATAATATAGTGCACAGGTAAGTATTAGAAAAAAATTGAAATCGTGTTTTCATGATCCTAGTAAAACAAATGTGATTATAAGTATTGAATGATTCTTGGCTTGAAAGTTCAACAAACAAAATATTACATAGTAGTATATACGTAGAAACTTGATACCTGAAAAATGTATGAACAAAATCGTTCGCTTTGTACTGCGTTGAAATGTGTTTTGAATTATTCATATTCAGCAATTTAGTTAAAATATTTAAGTGAGTTTAATTCTAAAAACTTGTATGTGCTGCTTTAAACTGTTATCAAACTAAC
The DNA here is from genome assembly GCA_019925275.1 of Mytilus edulis. Classification (NCBI taxonomy): domain Eukaryota; kingdom Metazoa; phylum Mollusca; class Bivalvia; order Mytilida; family Mytilidae; genus Mytilus; species Mytilus edulis. The sequence goes on from CM034351.1 coordinate 80,960,497, forward strand.
TCACATGCAACCATGAAAAATGTCAAATAATAGTCTAGATCTTCTTTAGATTAAATTGATATAATGGGTATTTAAAAAAAGTAGTTCTCCGACTTATGTTATCTAGCACTTGTCCTCTGATTCGCAAGGAATGACTGAAGATAGCATACAAAGAGTGAATTCAGCCAAAAAAGACTATTTAGTTTTTCAAATTGACTAACAGGAACACAACCAAAAATACGTAGTCTTACATAGTTGTCATTCATAAGAAACACATAAATCACTTGTTTGACTTCTTACAAAAATCTTCGTCGTGCAAATATTTGGTCAAAATTATGCATGCAAGCATATGTATATCATTCAAATATAACCATCCATTACTTTATTGTTTGGCAGTTATACTGAAGTTAGCATTTCCAGATAAAAGACTACGGCTCCTGATTTTCTAGAGCAAAATTTTCATACCGCAACATTCTAAATGATCCAAAAAGTAAAATCAATAAAATACCGAACTCCGAGAAATTTTCAAAAAGTAAAGTCCCTAATCAAATGACAATATCAAAAGCCCAAACACATCAAACGAATTGATTACAACTGTCATATTCCTGACTTGATACAGGCATTTTCTTATGTAAAAAATGATGGATTTAACCTGGTTTTAAAGCTAGCTAAACCTCTCACTTGTATGTCAGTCTCATCAAATTCCGTTATATTGTCTACGATGTGTGAACAGCACAGACGAACATAAAGGGTAAAAATGTTCAAAATAGGGAACAGCATTGTGTAAAAATCTTAATCACTATAAAACAAACAAATATGTAACAAAGAAGTTAAAGGTCTTTAAAAGAACTATCAAATTGAAGAAAATAAAAGAAAACATTTAAAACCCCAGAAAATCTCTACTATTTAAGATTTCAAAGTGTCCATTTTTTATAATTATTTTCCTTTACGTGATAAGTATTTTCCATAATTTGACTCTTTTGTATGGCTTTTACTTATTTTCAAAAATGTTTTGCATTATATAGTCGGTAATCTGGTATAATAAATTCTGTGAATTCATCTTTTCAAAATGTAAGGGACTATGGGTAATCTGAATGTTCGTACACCAAAATCAAAATGACGTTACGCCATTGGTAGAATTTCAATAGAACATGTTAACCGATCACAACGTCTTGGTGTATACTTTTGAAAACAACACCAATAATTTATTAGATTCTGAAACGGAAGAAGTAAGTAGCCCCTAATGAATGCGCTGGAACGACTTATGGTATCTTTTTTTTTAAATTGTTCTATTGTTTACACATTTTAGATGGCCAGGTTCGAGAAGGATATGGACGGGATATATTCTTAGAGCAGAATGCTGTTTGGAAAGAATCGGATATCGATTACATACCTTATATAAATATATTATCTGCTGTCTGGCCTACTCTACGCCATAGAACTTACATATGGGCAGTTCTTGAAATGATAAATTTTGATATAACCATGTATTACAAGAAGGAATCACTCAAATTAGCTGATCCATGTTCAACTCCTCATGCTATTAAATGTGGCAAAACAGGTAAGCACGATTGTGCTAATTTGCTTTTAATTGTGCATACAATTTTTTTTACCGAATTCATTTATTAGAGATCTGTATGTTATCACCAAGATTATAAATTAATAATTGCTCTTGTGATGACGATGATAACATAAATTTTATCAAATCTGGACAAATGTTTAAGAATTGAGATGTCTTATGTTTATGATTTTGTTGTATTTTAGTGTTTCTGTTGTTGCGTTGTTTTCCTCTTATGCTTGCTGTGTTTCCTTTGGTTTCAGTTTGTTACATTGGTTTATTTTTGATTAATGGAATTATAAACACTGAACAGTATTTACTTGTATTCATAGTATAGTACATAAAAAGGAAAAACATCAATCGAAACAAATATCAAACAGCATAACCGATCACAACAGCCAATAAAACTCCGACAATATTTGTCTTTCGTAAACTGTTTGATCATGAATTTGGCCGCTAGTTTTCTTCTTTAACTATTTTATCTTTTCTAATTTTTAGGACATGTATAGTAAACTATACGGGTTTCTCATTGACAAATGGCAAAAGTTGACCTACCATTACTAATATGCCTGTTGGATAACTTCTTAATTTGCAATCATACTTAATCTTTTTTACATACACAGTAGTAATAAGTAACATGGTCAATACACTATGTTTAAGTACCAGCACAGCATAGTACGGCATTGATCCAGGTTAACGTTAGCGAAAGCTTAAGGATGTACTTAGGTGAGGTTTTTGAATTTGTGCTAAATGTTCGGACTCCTTGGTGTTTTTCCATACAATACAATGTAAAATATTTTGCCCCATAACACCCTTTTATTTTTTCATATTAGACTTAAAAGCTCATGAAAGGTCATTTACCAAAATTTTAGAAGATTCTTAATTTTCTTTCCTTTGTTTTGAGACCCAAATAGTATCAATGCATATATAAGGTAAAAGTCCAAGTCTGCCTTTTCCCGCCATATTTAAAATCTCAAATATCTCAAAAAGGAGGTCCATGACCTATCAATATTTTTAGCTTATCTTTATCCTAAAAAGATGCTTTACCAGCTTATAGTATCAATTTTAATTTCTTAATTTCTTAATTTTTCCCTAACCTCACCTAAGTACATCCTTAAGACAATTTTGTTTTCTTTTTTACTTTTCATGCACATTCTTTTCACATTCTTTTTTATCCTTAGAAAAAGAATATGTGAATGTACTGTTCGGAGAAGGAAAAGAATTAAAACATGGAGAGAGATATATGATATGTATACATGCACCAATAACAGTTATTACACATGAAAAATGGATTGAAACAATAGACGAAGTGTCAGCATGTAGTGATGGTGTAACTATTGATTTAACTCCGCCGCTACCGGGAAATGTGTATATTGGAATAGACTCTGCAGATCATTATCAGGTAAAAATCCATAAGCAGATCAAGATTTTTTTTAATATATTTTAAACATTTGTTTTGTCGTAAACTTTTTTTGAAAAAGAGGTGTAGAGAAGAACTAATCAGATGATTATGAGTGTTACTGGAAAAGAAAAGATTAAAAGTCCTAAAGATGTTCTGTCTTATCATCTGATTATTTCGCTTGAAATTTTCGACTTTATTTCATAAATAATTTTACTTGCTAAATTATAATCACATCGTTTGCCAAAATAAGTATTTTTTCATTCAACAAATTCTGATATGTTTTGTATAAGAAATATTTAAATATATATATAGCTTTCATCCACAGATCCGGTATTCTGCGTTTTGAATTTTGCTATATTTTAGATAAAAAGAGGAAATCTGTTTTTCTTGTAGTCATCGACATCAGATCTTCATGTAAACTGGGATTCCTTTATTGATGTGGAGCAAAATGTTGGAATCAAACATACATCTGGAATAAAGGAATATCATTTAGGAATAGGTAAAGAACTACTAAACGACAATTGAATGATGTGGTGTGATTTAATGAAGTATTCAAACATGTACATCTTGTTGTATTAAACTAAATATAATATTAATTCAATTCATCAGTGTGTCTACTTTTAGCAATGGCTATCAATCAACGTCCGTCTTCGTATATTGTGTGTCGTCTAATCATTTTTTATGATTTTTTATTTTCTTCCGAAATCGTTCCTTTAATTTTTACCTCACTTTACCGCTTTTATTTATGTAACATCCTCTTCGACTGGTCCGATTTGGTTTCGATTATATAAACAGTGGCTGCTGGGGAAATTTAATAAGATAAAACATGTCTGTCAGAGGCAATCTTTTATCTGACTTTCTAAGATGTTCACTTAAACTACAAAAAATTATTTGTGATGAAAACTTTTATGATGAAAATTTATAGTTATTTGATCTTTTTTGATTGAGATTACTTTTTTCAACTTATTTATATTAGATATTACGTAATTAGTTTCACTGAATTTTCTTTTCCATGTTTCTGAACTATAGGTTCTACAATTGGTGGATCAGACGTTGTTCCATTCACAAACATTGGAATAGCAAACCAATATACTCTGCATAATCTCAGATTACAGAATGGACATGAATACTTTGCTTCGGTCAGAGGTTAGTTTCTCTTTTTATGTATTGCAATCCTTTCTCAATATCAGTTGCTCGGCTCATTTTTAAGTGGCAGTTTTATTTCATGAAATATTAATCTCGTTAGTTAAAACGTTATGTTGAGTATAAATCATTTGTTGAAATTATAATATGTGTAATGTTTTGTTTTGTTTGTGGAACGATGTTTTAAAACTTTATCAAGAAATACATCAGTAAATAATTGTTAATTTTCATAGTGTTGAGGTTGTGTGATGACAATCTAAATCAAACAATCATCTGGTGTATGGCAACTTCCAGTTGCATCTCAACGTCAACAATGCCCCTGTCAGTACTAACAACAACGATTCAGACAGAAGGCGTTGATAAATAACATCCCATGACCAGGTTAATTTAGAAACAACGCGTTGCATCAATAATATTTCATTATACATCATCAGTTGTGAGATAGATTAAAACTCCAAGGTCAACTGCAATCAGGAAAAAATTTCCAGTATACTTCAATACCACATAATCCATGCTAGAAAACTATCAAAAAGTAAATAGTTGAAAAACCTCATTCACGTCATTGACAAAACAACAATAGACTTGAATAAGTGAATCAGAAGCTTAATCAGTAGGGATATAGATAATTTCAACCCGCAACACACAATACCACAATGAAACGTTTGTCACTTTCAGTCATTGAGACGTAGTCTACAAGTAGTCACAGACTATGGCGTGGAAACATGCAGTACTCACACAAAACGTTTCAAGTGCACAGCACGCAACTAAAAGATTAACTGTGACATTTGTAATTTAGTTTTAGAACTGAAAACATTAGGCAACTGTATGTGTATACTAGTATATATGTATTCAGAATTATGGTTTATATGAAAATAATGAAAAGATAAAACAGTGTTGTTTTGGTTTTTTCTTTCAATTTGTCGGTATATTAGTTTTTCTTATCTAATTTCAGCTTATGATTTTACTGGCAAAAGCACAACAGCCACTTCAACTGCTGTCATAATCGACAACACACCACCGGGAAGAACAAAAAACCAAATGCATATAATAGAAAGACATATTAAAAACTTAACTGCATTGAATGCATGGTATGTTCATATTGATATTTGCTTTTAATGAGAACTGAACTCATAAAGTATAATTTTGCATGTAAGTTGTTTTATACATTGAATATTGATGCTGATATTGATTGCATAAAGATACATACATGAAATATGATATGATTGCTAGTGAAACCAATACCCACAAGGCCATATGACGCTGAGACATTGTTCAAGCATACAATTTGAATTCTAAAATTGAAAAAGAAATAGCAAAACGATAAAAATAAATAGCTTTCTTTTTCGATGCCTCAAGGCAATACATCATCTCCGATGTTATCTGCGTATAGTCAGTAGTTGCGTGTTGACATTAACAAACATTTTCTGTTATTTTACTGTTATTTTAATGATCAAACATTTTCTCAGTTTTTGTTTTTACCTTGATATGTGTCTACCTAATCGTATCGAGATGTGAACACGAACACCGGTACTACAGTAGATTTATCAATCTATATTAGACATATCAACCTTATTTCTGAAAGTTGAATCCATCGAATCATTTAGCAGGCCATAAAGAAAACTAGTGTATAGTGTAGAGAAATCAAATGTGTAATGATTTGTCCAAAGAACTTTGTGTACATCTTTCATGTGTAATGATTTGTCCAAAGAACTTTGTGTACATCTTTCGAAATATTTTCAGAATGCTTATCTAATTTAAAACTGTAATGATTGAAAATACCTGCTCACAATATTTATAAGGTCATCGTTACCTGAAGATAGATAAAGCGACAGTAGCATATGTTTAAAACTCAAATAATAACTTAGCATTTAATTAAAGATATTAACAAAAACAGAAGCAAACGAGATCGAGACTTAGAACGTAAAGATCTGTAGCACCTACAACCTACGGACTGGTATAGAAGTTAGAGGCCCACATGCTTCTAATAAAATTTAGTTACTAAATGTGCTTCTAAGTGCATGTACGAACAGCTACACTTATTCCGATATAGGGGCAAATTTTAATTCGCACTGGCTTTATCGATTTTATGGACCAGTTGAAGGTATGCAAAATAACAGATATCGTTCTAATATATAGTACAGATGATTAAGAACGTAAAAAAATATATATTCAAACGAATGAGTTATAGGCAAAATTTTCAAGAAAGATAAAGATTTTTGTGATAATACTTTTTTCACAGTAGAGTTATGAAATTTTGTTAGACATTTACCATAGAACTGAATGTGATGTGTTTTTGTTGCTCAGTTGGAGAGATGTATTTATAGACAAAGAAAGTGGAATCGACTACTATATGTGGGGCGTTGGATCGAAAAGAGGTCATGATGACATCATCACATTTACTAAAACAAACAAAGACTGCGAAGTATCAGCTATACACAATGATTTTGAAATTCACGAAGGTCATAGTTACTTCATAACAATTAAGGTATCTCTTAGACTTATTCATTTCCTTGTCAATGTTTTCATATTTGTATTGCTTTTAGAATTGTTATCTTTTATCTCTTTTCCTTCAACCTTTTTTTACAATGCATTGGGTCATACCTTTAACATATATAGATACAGTACATACTGATGAAAAAACTAAAATCGCAAAAATACTGAACTACGAGGAAAAATCAAAACGGAAAGTCCTTAATCAAATGGCAAAATCAAACGCTCAAACTCATCGAAAGAATGGATAACAACTGTCATTTTTCTGACGGGGTGCGGTCATATTCTTATGTAGAAAATGGCGGATCAAACTTGGTTTTATATCTAACTAAATTTTTTACTGGTATGACATTCACATAAAATTCCATTATATTGACAAAAATGTGTGAAAAAACAAACAAACATTTTGACTAGCGTTTCAGTTTGCAAAAAACATTATTTTAGTTTTGAAAAAAAATTATGTTAGGAATAACGAAGAAAATGATTAAATTTGTATCACATGTCAATCTCATTTCAAATAGGCAATTAATAGAGCCCATCTCATGATATCAGAGTCATCATTGGCATATAGAGTGGATCAATCAGCACCCATAGCCGGATATGTATATGATGGATATCACCAGAATGCAACGGACTCCATGAGAGACATAGATTATCAAGTTGATTCCAAGACATTATACAGTTACTGGGAGGGCTTCCATGATCCACATTCTGTTATTAAAATGTATTATATCAGCATTGGAACATGTCCTCATTGTCAGAATGTTTTAAACGAAATAGCTGTTGGGGTTATATACGGTTATTATGTTTATTTCTATTTATCCTATGAATTCAGATTGAATGAACAATATCTACTTGATATTCAGCTAGTAAATCATATTTAAACGGTTGTAAAGAGAACGTTGAACCAATATATAATGATATAACATAATCAAAACATAGTAGATTGATTTTGAATCAAATCAAATAATATTTTTGGAAATGGAAATATAATTCATCGTACAGAAATGTGGGTTTCAATGTTCTTTGGAAAATTTTGCACTTTTATTGCATTTCTGAATGTTCGAAACTTTTATGATATATTTGTACAAAGTTAGGATCTCGTATCATATATAATAAATAAACTCATTAAACCACATTTAAGGATACAACATAAAAGGAAAAAGTGAATATATAACCAAAGAAAAAGGTGTCATGTTTAGTTTTGTGGTTTTGTTTGATTGCTTCCACATTTGCATAGTATATCATTTATTAATATACATGTAAGACATCAATAATGCATTAACTAGAATTATCCTTAGAAATCCCACGAAGAGATTTATGTAAGGAATATAAATGTGTAAATAGAATATATTGAGTAAACGTAAGTTAAAAAGTGATTATCAAGTTCTATACTGTAACTATGTTTTTTATTATTTGTAACAATTTTTGAAATTTAAAAGTATTTTTTTCAGAATTTACTCTGCAAAATATTCATTTGACAAGTGGTTTAAATTATATCACAACTGTCACTGCCTGCAATACTGCTGATTTATGCACATCAGTGACTTCAGATGGAGTACTCCTTGATGATAGTCCTCCTACAGTAGGAGTTGTCCAAGACGGGATTGGAAAAGACGATATGCACTATCAAGCATTAAGGTGGTAATTTGTTTAGTTTTTGGATTTTTTTGTAATTGAGTAATTACAGGCAGAACACAAATAGTTTTTAGTTTTTGACAGAAATTTTTTTTTTTTTAAATGTAAAATGCTTATCAGGACAATAAGAGACAATAAGCATGTGTTGGTGAAAATAAACTATATATTTTTGCATCTTTTGAATAGATATTAAAAAAGCCATGCCATTCAATAGTGCTAAAAAACGACCTATTACTTCTATTTTTTCATAATGTTGCATTTATAAAAATTTTCATTTGAGGAATTATATTGCTTGCCAATGGTATGGGTTTACTGATCCACAGTCTGGAATAGATTATTTATCATGGAGGGCTGGAACAAAATCTGGTTCCGATGACATTGTCCCGTCGACAGATATACCAATTACCAACCCTATTGTACATGTGAATCTTACTGCATCTCTTCCACTGCAAAAGAGAATATTTGTAACAGTGAGAGTGTATAATAAAGCAGGTAATTGAAAGTTTAAAATAATATGTGTAATCACATTGTCCTTGTAAATGACAGTTATCCAATAGACCACTTTCTAGTTCATCCGTCACCGGAAAAAACTCGTCAATTATACGCGCCTTTATGACGTCATTTACCAGATAGAGGGGGTCGCCTGTATCCCTGCACTATTTACGTTCATCAAGCGTCTTGGTGATCGTCATTGTGCAGGACAAACTAGAAATAATGGTTGTTCTGTAGGTACTTAATGACAATTCCCTAATGACATCAATGCTGATTGTCAATTTTGATAATTCAATTTGTCGTATAATTCGTACAATATAGAATTATAGTTTTCCAACCACTCGCTCAACATTGGAATGGAAGTAACGACGCCCCTAAACGCACAAATGACGTTCACTAAAACCAGAGTTTTTGACGGAAATGCATCGAACTCGAAAGTTGTCTATTATTACAATGTTCAAAAATGATACTTTACAATATTGACTTTTGATGAGCTAACCTGGCATTTACGACTGTACTCATACAAGTAATTTTCCCTTTAAGAATACCACTGAGCCAAAACAAAAACATTTGTTTGTGGTACAGTTTGAATTCTTTCAATACCTCTACACTTTCAGTTAAATTTTAGTTTTTCAAATTCAAAAAAATATTGACCATTTGTTAGATAACGGTGGTTTTAGATTTAAACAAAAGCCGTTGATGGATTTCAAAAGAATATTCAATAGTATAAGTCGAAAATAATATAAATATTATATATCGTTGATTGAATGTAGAGTTATAAGCTTTTAAAAAATCAAACTGTTTTGATTAGGAAATAAGTTTAAAAGATGACACTGATGTAAATACTTCTTACATTTGTGTTTATGTTAATGTTATTGTTTTATTACAGGTTTATATTCCGAAGCATCGTCTAATGGCTTCATTGTTGATGTAACACCACCGATATTCTTTGAAAAACCGTTTTTGGTTCAGGACTTTGGGTCTTTTTATAAGGATTCAATAGTATTCAGAAGTACTTTTAAAGTGAAATGGAAGGTTCAAGATAAGGATTCATTTATTGAACGTCAATATATTTCAGTTGGTTGTCATATCGGTGGAAATTTCAGTTCTTCTTCTATTCAGGTACACTACTTTAATTGTAATATCATTTTAGATATTTTCAAAATTATATTAATTTAGATAGTTTTATTTAAACATCATCTATTTTCTAACTATAAGAATAGTAGCATTTCGAGAAAGCACATTTAAATGTATTAAGTATAAGTTGGAACAAAATGATGCAACTTGCATATTTTAGTCTATTTGTGTGCCATTGCAACTCGAATAATATATATGTTTATACCGTGAAAAAAACATTTGATATTTTTCAAACCTGAATCGAAAATCTAACTTTAATTAAGTTAGACTTATCAAAACCGTGAATAAAAGATAAGAATGGCATAAATAAATGTATATCATCATTTGCTGTCCAGCAGAGAAAAATCATAAATGTAGGTCCCATGTATCTCTGTCCAGGGTTTAATTGTTCACTGTTGATTTCTTGACTGATTGGTGTTTGCTCAACGCCCTTTACTGTAAATAATCAATACAAAAAAAAATGTTCTACAACTTAAGACGCAGCACAAATAAGATATTACAAATATACGTACTAATGATACGAATGATACTTGTTATCACCTCCATCCAAGTAGTTATATATAATTAATTTTAGTATATCATAACCATATTGTTATATGTTTATCTACACAACAATACGAAACTTTAAGCAAGCTTACTTTCGACAACTATTCAAAACATGAAAGTACTAAATCATCACCACCAACTATCATGACGTCACGTCATACATGTATGAGAAATGCACACACACATTTGAGGCTTTGCAAAAGGACATATCCTTAAGTGTTGTGCCGCCACGTAACACATATTTGAGGTATGGACACATATTTGTGGCTGGACATTACAAATATATGATCACATCATCCAAATGCGTACTTGTGAGATTTAAACTGGACTGATAAACCTTATCAGACATTTTCATGTGAAATGTAAGTATAGATAGCATATACGCATCAAATAGTGTAAACATGAAGTTTCGAAGAGCAATGTTTTGTTTAAAATTGTAACTTATGATAGATAACACCCTACTAATTCCAATATAGTATTGTAACTAGGTAGTTTTATAATCAGGAAATGAATTTCTGAGACCGATATTATTTTTTTTTTAAATTGTATTAAGTTTGGTTATGTATTGAAGTATCGCAATGAACCAAAGAACATTTTCAAATCTGTGGTTGTCCGCTAACTGTTACAGTAACTGCTTATTTATATGAAATAAGAAGATTTGGTATGTTTGTCAATGAGACAACTCTCTCACAGAATCAAAATAAAGTTGATTGAACGGTATTATTTTACTTTACGGCATTCGACAATGAGCAAATTCCATTCCGTATGGTCAGCTGTAAAAGTCCCCGACAAAATTTGAAACCATTCAAACGAAAAACAAAACGGTCTGATTAATAACATCAAACAAAAATCAACAAATAATATATACTGGATATACCGGCACTAACTGAATGACTTTAGACAAGCACAAGTGAGTTTATATTATTTATCAAATTTTATATCCAGTGTCATCATCTAATAACTGATGGATCCTTATTCTCCAGTTGAATGGTATAGTACGAGAATATACGTTTTCAAGACTTGATCTTCATGATGGCGTTAAATACACTGTTCACCTGATTGCGTGCAACAGAGCAAAAATGTGCACAGAATCCAAGTCGGACCCTATTTTAGTTGACAGTTCGCCTCCTACACCAGGTGAATAGCATTTTCTTTTGATTAAGAAACATAGACGTTATGTACAGCGTAATAAGATGAGGTATAGAATGTTCAGACGCCAGTGCTGCGTCATAGTAAGTTCTTATAGCTATTATACGCCCGTATATGGTATACAAATGTCCCGGGTCCGTCTGTCTGTCGTCTGTCGATCCGTCTGTCTATCTGTCTTTCTGTCTGTCCGGCGTTCATATGTCGCACTGTAAATTGAGGACAACTTATCCAAATTTGTTGAAACTTAACATAGTTGTTTCTTATGAGGTTCTAACGATCTGTTTATTTTTTGGAGAAAATAAGATTAACACTTTTTGAGACACGGGATTTTGTAACTAAATCAGGGGTGGGTTTTTTTCACATGGCGCGCCGTATCTCAAAAACGGTTTGTGATTATTGCTTAAAACTTTACACACTTCTAAGTTATATTAATCTAAAGATCTGTATAACGTTTGGTTCAAAATTTTATTTTAGAGATATTGAGTTTTTTGGTAAATAAAGGGGGGTTCACGTGTCGCGCCGTATCTCAAAAACGAATTATGATTATTGATTATTGATTAAAACTTTACACACTTCTTAGTAATATTAATCTTAAGATCTGTATACTTTTTGGTGATCATTAAAAAATTTTTTTTAGAGTTATTGAGTTTTTTGTAAAAAAAAAAAAAATGACATGGGGTTGCACATGTCACGCCGTATCTCAGAAAATATTTATGATTATTGCATAAACCTTTACCTTAGTCATGCTATGGTGTATCTGAGATCATTTGTTATGGTTTTAAAGTTTACATCAGGTTTAATGAATTTGTATTAACTTTATCGTTTGTCCTCTTATTTTCTACACTAAAAGTAGTAATGAAATACCTTCATTTATTATTGTATGCGACTGTAATACAAGTGAGAGGTTTAGCAAGCTATAAATCCAGTAATAATCCACATTTTTTAACATAAGACAATGTCTGTACCAAGTCAGGATTACAACAGTTGTAATCGATTCGTTTAATGTGTTTGAGCTTTTTCTTTCTCCATTTGAAAAGGAACATGAATATCAAAAACGTGTATTAAGAATATCTTGTAATACATGATACTTATTCTATATACCTCTTCAAACGTTTGAAAGGAAAAATCTCGAAAATTCTTAAACATCACATTCATATTTCTTTTTCTTTTTTCTGTACACAAATTGCGCAATTTTGTTCACCATTTAACATTTCATTCCTAAAATTCTATGGAAAAATCTATATTGCCCACATTGTGGGATCTCCAGTTACAGTACACTAAAATGTTAATTTATCCACATATAGTTATATTTCTAACGGACCATTCACTTAAAGGTTTCTTACTTTTTGTATTGCTTCTAAGTAATTGTCTATACAACTTTTGACCAGCAGTTCGAAAGCACTATCGCTCAGGCCCAAAATAATCTGCATACTGACTGATTATACACTCAAAAGTTTGGATTTTCACCACTATTGTTGTTGTCATTTTTTAAAGATAAAAGTTTATAATAAAACAAGCAAACCTAGAATGTCTTCCGTACCGACCTTTTTATAGATCATATATAGGAGTTGAAATTTACCAATATATATGCCCGTCATAAAATTAGTGTGAATCATGATTCAAATTAGAAACAGTATCACTAAAAAAATTAAAAACCAATTGTTCAGAGAACCATTGATGGTCTTTCCACCAGTTAAGACCTTTTTTTATATGAAAATATTAAAATTTGGTTTTAAATGTCAATTGTACCGTCAAATGACAGCTTATTGAACGCTAATTCCAAAAATGTATGGTTTCTATGGAAAAAGATATAGATAAGGGAGATAATTGTTTACTTCCGGTTCAAACGATATTATTTCCGGTATAGTTTGATAGTTTAAGTGACATTGATTCCAAAAATATATGGTTCTATATACGTTTTCATTAATGAAGTACAAAATATAGCTACTTCCGGTTTACAAAAGGTCACTTCCGGTTGTCTTTTTCTAGATCACATTGCTTGCAAACTAATTTAAAAAGTCCCAAGTCTTGATCATGTATACATATGAGGTAAAAGCAAAGGTCAAAATCTAGAACGTTACATTTACCTATGACCTTGAGCTCAATTTCGAGGTCATCAACCAAGGACCTGAAATCAAAAGACTCTAGGCCTCTACTATATATAGTTAATGAGTTGTATTACCTTACAACTAATATTGAATATAAAAGGGGGCAAAACTGGCATGAAATGTCTACATACTCTTTCGACTAAAATCTACGTGTTACCACATATCGCAACTAACAATTAAGTAAAAATAATTTGTCGATAAGTCATACGGCTTTTGAAAATGAGTGAAAATAAGCCAAAATCAAAATTTATAATATGACCTTGACCTTTGACCTTGACCTTATTTTCATTTTTTTGGACCAAGGACCTCAAATCAAAAGACCCTAGGTCTCTATCACTTATGGTTTACCAGTTAGAAATGCAAATTCTTATATCAAACATAAAAGGGGGGATAACTCTCATATGGAATCTATATACGGCTTCGGTCAAAATAAAACAGAACATCCTGAGGATATAACGAGCAATTTGGAAAAATAAATTTGTCGGTTTCTTATACGGTTGCGAAGCCTTAGAGATAACAAGAGAAACAGTGTTCGGGGAGATAACTCTTATTTTGGGAAAGTATTCGGTTAAAACGAGTTGGTTTCAAAAGCGTATAAACTGTTCGATATCATATTCCAAAAATCTAAGCGACAACTTGCGAAACAAAAAAACAGCGAAGGAAAAAAATTAGGCGGAAGAAAAAAAAAAAAAATAATAATAATAATTAAAAACCAATTGTTCAGAGAACCATTGATGGTCTTTCCACCAGTTAAGACCTTTTTTTATATGAAAATATTAAAATTTGGTTTTAAATGTCAATTGTACCGTCAAATGACAGCTTATTGAACGCTAATTCAAAAAATGTATGGTTTCTATGGAAAAAGATATTGATAAGGGAGATAGTTGTTTACTTCCGGTTCAAACGATGTTATTTCCGGTATAGTTTGATAGTTAAAGTGACACTGATTCCAAAAATATATGGTTTTATATACTTTTTCATTAATGAAGTACAAAATATAGCTACTTCCGGTTTACAAAAGGTCACTTCCGGTTGTCTTTTTCTAGATCACATTGCTTACAACCTAATTTAAAAAGTCTCAAGTCTTGATCATGTATACATATGAGGTAAAAGCAAAGGTCAAAATCTAGAACGTTACATTTACCTATGACCTTGAGCTCAATTTCGAGGTCATCAACCAAGGACCTCAAATCAAAAGACTCTAGGCCTCTACTATATATAGTTAATGAGTTGTATTACCTTCCAACTAATATTAGATATAAAAGGGGGCAAAACTGGCATCAAATGTCTACGTACTCTTTCGACTAAAATCTACGTGTTACCACATGTCGCAACTAACAATTTAGTAAAAATAATTTGTCGATAAATTATACGGCTTTTGAAAATGAGTGAAAATAAGCCAAAATCAAAATTTATAATATGACCTTGACCTTTGACCTTGACCTTATTTTCATTTTTTTGAACCAAGGATCTCAAATCAAAAGACCCTAGGTCTCTATCACTTATGGTTTATCAATTAGAAATGCATATTCTTATATTAAACATAAAAGGGGGGATACCTCTCATATGGAATCTATATACGGCTTCGGTCAAAATAAAACAGAACATCCTCAGGATATAACGAGCAATTTGGAAAAATAAATTCATCTGTTTCTTATACGGTTGCGAAGCCTTAGAGATAACAAGGAAAACAATGTTCGGGGAGATAACTCTTATTTGGGAAAGTATTCGGTTAAGCAGAGTTGGTTTCAAAAGCGTATAAACTGTTCGATATCATATTCCAAAAATCTAAGCGACATCTTGTGAAACAAAAAAACAGCGAAGGAAAAAAATTAGGCGGAAGAAAAAAAAAAATAATCAGAAGAAATCCAATAGGTCTTTCCACGGAAAAGTGGAAAGACCTAATAATAATCAGAAGAAATCCAATAGGTCTTTCCACGGTAAAGTGGAAAGACCTAATAATCAGAAGAAATCCAATAGGTCTTTCCACGGAAAAGTGGAAAGACCTAATAATTCATGTTCTCATTTAAACAACATTCTTTCAGTCTCCTAAATTTCAATAATCAGGTGATCAAGAAGTTTGTTTTAATTCTATTTGATGTATATGTTGAAGTTATTTTATAGTCTACATTCAGAAGTGGAATAAGTCGCCAGTATTGTTATAAATAACTAAGTTAAACAGGTGATAACTCCTTATTTTTATATAACTTCGCAATGTGCCTTCTTGAAATGCTCTTTGAGTGATTCAATATGGTGCCAAACAAAACTATAAGTCAATCGTAAAACCATCAAATCCTGGATTTTTCCATTTTCATATCTTTCAATGCATTATTAAGTCTCCCAAAGTTTGGAGACTTATTGTTTTTGGTCAGTTCTTATTAGGTCTTTCCACTTTTCTGTGGAAAGACCTATTGTTTTTCTTCTGATTATTTTTTTTTTCTTCCGCCTAATTTTGTTCTTGCGATAAACATTTGTTTCGCAATATGTCGCTTAGATATTTTGTATATGATATCGAACAGTTTATGCGCTTTTGAAATTTACCCTGCGTAAACGAATACTTTTCTTTGTAGGAGTTATCTCCCCAAACACTGTTTTCCTTGTTATCGCATCTCCTTCGCAACCGTAAAAGATTATGACAAATTTATTTTACAAAATTGCTCGTTATATCCTTGGCATGATTTGTCCTATTTTGACCGAAGCGATATGACCGCTCCATATGAGAGTTATTTCCCCTTATGCATCTGATATAAGTGATATGAATTTCTATCTTATAAATCATAAGTGATAGAGACCTAGGATCTTTTGATTTGAGGTCCTTGGTCCCAAAAAATGAAAATTAGGTCAAGGTCAAAGGTCAAGGTCATATTCTAATATTTGAATTTGGCTTATTTTCACTTATATCCAAAGACTGTATAAGATATCAACAAGTTATTTTTACTAAATTGTTAGTTGCGACATGTCGTAAGATGTAAATTTTGATTGCAAGCGTACGTTGAATGTAAAAGGGAGTTTTCTCCCCTCTTGTATTTAAAAATACGCGTTTGGTGATATAACTCATTAACTAAATATAATTAAGACCTATGGTCTTTTGATTTGAGGTCCTTGGTTTATGACCTTGAAATTAATCTCAAGGTCATAGCTTAATTTGACGTTCTAGATTTTGACCTTTGCTTTTATTCTATATGTATACATGATAAAGATATACAACTTTAAGAAAAAGGTATCAAACCATTTAACCTTGAAAAAAACAACCGGAAGTGACCTTTTGTAAACCGGAAGTAGCTTTTTTTTTATACTTTATTAATATAAAAGTATATAGAACCAGATATTTTTGGAATTAGTGTCAAGTAAATATTCAAATATAATCGGAAGTAACATTTTTCAAACCGGAAGTAACAAATTATCTCCCTTATTTAAAAAAAATGTATGGAAACAATATATTTTTGGAATCAGCTTACTAGGAGCTATCATTTGACGATTGAAATGACATTTTAAACTTAGGTTCACAACTTTTCATATCAAATTACATTGTTTTGATGGAAAGACCTTCAATTGTTCTCTGAACAATTGGTTTTTAATTATTTTTATTATTCTTCTTCTTCTTCCTCTTCCGCCACCTTAAAAAATGAACTTGTCTGCAGCGTTTCTCCAAAACCGCTTGTCAGATTGACTTAGGATTTCATAAAATGGTAGACTAATATGTCTAGGTGAGCCATCAATCTTTCGTTTGTGCAATGGGGTCTATTAAGGGGTATTTTGGGGGGTAGAAAGAAGGGAGGGGTTTACTATAGAACCCTATGGGATTTTATTTTCTAAAATTTTGAAATGAATATAACTTGAAAACTGTAAGTGATAGATACATGCAATCTTCAGAAATGATTATAGGACAATAAAACAAATCACATGAAATATAGGGGGAGTCCCTGGGAGTTCATCCCCACCCCCTTCAATTTGAGAATATGCTTATATCTTGTAACCGATCCAGATCCCCACCCCTAAACCATATATATTCCTGATTGGGACAATAAAACAAATCAAATGCAATTAAAGGGAGGTCCCCAGGGGTCATCCCCACCCCGTTCCATTTCATAATGTGCTATTATCTTGTAAATGGTCCAGATCCCCACCCTTAAACCATATATATTCTTGTAGGGGACAATAAAACAAATGAAATGAAATTAAAGGGAAGTCCCTAGGGGTCAACCCACCCCCTCTTGTTTAAAAACTTGTAAACGGTCAACATCCCCACCCCTAAACCATACATATTCTTGTATGGGACAATACAACAAATCACTTGAAATTAAATGGAAGTTCCTGGGGGTCACCCCCACCCCGTTCAATTTGAGAATGTACTATTATCTTTTAAGCGGTCCAGATCCCCACCCCTAAACCATATATATTCTTGTAGGGGACAATGAAACAAATGAAATGTAATAAAAGGGAAGTCTGGAGGGGGTCACCCCACCCCCTCTTGTTTGAAAACTGGTGAACGGTCAACATCCCCACCCCTAAACCATATATATTCTTGTAGGGGACAATAAAACAAATAAAATGAAATTAAAGGGAAGTTCCTGGGGGTCGCCCCACCCCGTTCAATTTGAATACTTGTAAATGGTGGAGATCCCTACTCGTAAGCCATATATATTCTTGTATGGGACAAAAAATCAAATCAAATGAACATATGAATGGCGAGTTATGGGAGCTTTGTTTGGGAGACTTCGTAACAGCATCCTGTTACAATTACTTCTTGTTTTTTTTCTAAATTTTCGTTTTTCATAGAGAATTTTTATAATGGTGTTTTACAAAGAAAGAAAATTAGCCTTTGTATATTAGTTATAAATGTGTTCTTAGATCTACAAAAAATTTCATTAAATAATTAATAGTTTTCCTTCCCCTCCATCAAACACTGGGTTCGATAAATAGTCATATAAATCACAATCATGTACCCGTGATTAATTTGGTGTGACTGAGTACATATTTTCTGTATGTAAATTTAGGTATGTTTGCTATCAATACGGATCATGTTTCAAAGCTTGGTCGAATGATCGATGGCTGGATGATATGGTCAGAGTATAAATTGTGGCTGTCCTGGTTGGGGTTCACTGACTTGCATACTGGTATAGAAAAATATTTGGTGAACGTTGGCAGTAAATATATGCAAAGTGATATCAATAAGGTATAACTAATGTTCCATATATTAATGTCTTGTCATGACATACCAGTACTTAGCAATTACTCTTGTAGATATTACGGAGAACATAGATATCAGGTAGAGTTTTGATGTAATAAATCAGATTTATAATATGCAAATTAATTAAATGGCGGCAAAACTGAAACATCTTAAAACAAATTATCAATCCCAGCAATACATTTCAAGAAATATTTTGATTATCCTGTTGTCATAATTAATAAGATTCATCGAAGCTCCTAAATTATTAATAGATGTCAAGAAGTTGTTTGTAATGATAGTTTATTTTATATGTTTTATACATTATTTATGTAACGAATATAATGCCAACTTACCAAAATACATGTGTTTGTCGGTATTAAAGAAGAAGTTGTCTCCATATTCTATTAATTATAGAACTATATATTGCAGGTTAGTGGGTCTCCTGAAGTTTTTTCTTCACAATGAATCTGGAATTGACAAAGGAGATGAAGGATTTGTTCAAACATTTTCTATTGAAACAGTCAGTCTTAGTCCGTATGAACATATATATGTCAGCGTTTGGGCTGTTAATAAGGTATGTGTTACAAAATTGTACACATTAGTACATAGATATCACTACATATCACACTATATATAATGCACAAGGCATGATAGTTTTCCCGACTTTTTATACTGTAAAGTATTCGCAAATATTTTCAGTGTCATCTATGAAATCAATTCTAGGACATTTTTAGTCTTACTTGTACGTTTTCTGAATGGAACATATTTGCTGAAGTGTCCTCCTTATTTGGCATTCCGCCTGTCCAGGAATAAAAGGTAGAATTTATGGATTAATTAATGTGTCCTTCTTTGCAAGATTAGTATCAAAGAAATCCTATCTGAGTGTCATAATCATGTTTTTTTGTTGTTGTTTTCTTATGGTGATTGTTTTTCACCTTTAGCCTTTCATTATGGCACCCTCAATGGAGTTGGGGTGACGTGTTGTTATTCTACGTTTCCTCTTTTTTTCCTTATTTTTATACATCTTCGTAACACTGACCCTATGGGAAAATACATGAAACCTTCATTTTTGTAAAGATTATAAGTTCAAATCCAATAAAAATTTATGGATATGTAGCATGGCATGTGCAAATGTTGCATCTGTCTTTGAAATTTTGGAAAATGAAAACTGCAAAAAATGAAAAAATCTCAAAAATGCTCCAAACTGTCTGAAAATTTACAGAAATGTTACCTGGCATGTGCATAATTCAAAATGGCCGCCGTTACCAGCAAAATTTCAAAATGCTACCAACTTTATAAAACTTTACAAAAAGATAATGAAAAATGATAATTTGCATGCGTAGATTCACTGTTTGACGTTAGAATTTCCAAAATGGCTGTCGTTACTCTGGCAATAGGGGACGAGGGGACGAGGGTGCAATCCGTTATTGCTAGCAATTACAAATTCAGTAAATCATCTTTTTCAAATTGCTGGACTGATTTTTTATAGTTTTATAGTCTTTATGTTGAGTACTATATTCAACTACTCTATCATGGACTTAGGTTTAAGAAAGTAACGACTACACGTTCCACTTTTAATCAGTTAATATTTGTAGTTATTGTTTGGTTTTGATGAAACCATGGAAGTATTATATTGACAGGAACTCCAACAAGCGGACTTCAAACGTTTATAGTCTTAAGGATGCATGGGTTCCGATCAAATTTTAGAACCTCGTGAATGATCGTAACTACGGAACAGACCGAAATAACCGGATGTGTACTTAATTGTCAAGAAAATAACATTTACCGACAATGTGAATGACAAATATGTCAGTTTTTACGGGTTTTGCTGCTTAAAAACAAATAAAAAGAAAAGAAACGAAATCCCCGCGACTGTTTTCACCAAATAAAAAAACAAAAACACAAAAACTGAAGAGTAAAAATACTCACAAGCCATAAACATTTCAGTTTAAGTTGCAATCAATTTTAAAATAGTAAGATTTTTATTCATGAGAGAGCCGT
Organism: Mytilus edulis; assembly: GCA_019925275.1. NCBI lineage: Eukaryota > Metazoa > Mollusca > Bivalvia > Mytilida > Mytilidae > Mytilus > Mytilus edulis. The sequence goes on from CM034351.1 coordinate 80,981,310, forward strand.
TGGCTAAACACGCGTAACTGTTATATACATGTTAGGCTTGAAAATCATAAAATTCTCATGTAAAGTAAATGGAAAAGTTTTTATCAGTAATTATTATCGCGTTTTACTGCTAACTTAAACAAATATTTAGCTCACATGGCCCGAAGGGCCAAGTGAGCTTATGCCTACACTTGGCGTCCGTCGTCGTCCGTCGTCGTCCGTCGTCTGTCGTCGTAAACTATTTCAAGAATCTTCTTCTCTGAAACTACTACGCCAAATACTTCCAAACTTTAACTGAATGTTCCTTAGGGTATCTAGTTTATAAATTGTATCCGAAGTTTTGATCTATCAACAAACATGGTTGCCATTGCTAAAACTAGAACATAGGGGTCAAATGCAGTTTTTGGCTTATAACTCAAAAACCGAAGCATTTAGAGGCAGTTTTTGGCTTATAACTCAAAAACCGAAGCATTTAGAGCAAATCTGACATGGATAAAATTGATTATCAGGTCAATATCTATCTGCCCTGAAATTTTCAGATGAATCGGACAACCCGTTGTTGGGTTGCTGCCCCTGAATTGGAAATTTTAAGGAAATTTTTCTGTTTTTGGTTATTATCATGAATATTATTATAGGTAGAGATAAACTGTAAACAGCAAAAATGTTCAGCAAAGTAAGACCTAAAAATAAGTCAACATGACCAAAATGGTCAGTTGACCCCTTTAGGAGTTATTGCCCTTTATAGTCAATTGTTAACCATTTTTCATAAATCTTAGTTATCTTTTACAAAAATCTTCTCCTCTGAAACTACTGGGCCGAATTGAACTAAACTTGGCCACAACCATCATTGGGGTATCTAGTTTGAAAATTGTGTCCGGTGACCTGGCCAACCAACAAAAATGGCCGCCATGGCTAAAAATAGAACATAGGGATAAAATGCAGATTTTGGCTTATAACTCAAAAACCAAAGCATTTAGAGCAAATCTGACAGCAGTTAAATTGTTTATCAGGTCAAGATCTATCTGCCCTGAAATTTACAGATGAATCAAACAACCCATTGTTGGGTTGCTGCCACTTAATTGGTAATTTTAAGGAAATTTTGCAGTTTTTGGTCATTATCTTGAATATTATTATAGATAAAGATAAACTGTAAACAGCAAAAATGATCAGCAAAGTAAGATCTACAAATAAGTAAATATGACCAAAATTGTCAATTGACCCCTTAAGGGGTTATTGTCCTTTAATGACAATTTTTCACAATTATTTTCATTTGCTAACTTTAAAAAATCTTCTCCTCTAACACTACTCAACCAAATTCAACCAAACTTCATTTGAATGATCAGTAGGTGTATAAAAAAAGTTTGTGTTTTATTTCTATTTCGTCAAAAAACATGGCCGAAGGCATTGTTTACCAGGTGAGCGATTCGGGCTCTTGAGAGCCTCTTGTTTAATGAAGTGTTTAATGAAAAAATTTCCAACATAAATTTAATCCAAAAGTTGGCCGGGGAAGGGGGGCGGGTGAAAGAGCTTTGATCCGGAAAAAATATCAAATATTTTGATTTAATGTTTACTGAAAGTCCAATGGCAAATATTTCAGGCAATTAAACAAGAAACAGAAACATAAATTCCTTTGCATACGGTGTAAGATTTCACAGTTCAGAACTGTTAAAAGCTTTTAAACACATAAATAAATTCTAATTTGGTTTCCATGATAAGAAAAATTAAACTGCATAGGGCCCATCATGGTGATCGTTCTTTAAATGCATCCAGAAATATTAAAAGCCATCTGTAAAAATAAATCTTTCAGACGTCAGATCGAGTAATCTCGGACTAGGTTGAATGTTTAATAAAATTGAGAATGGAAATGGGGAATATGCCAAAGAGGCAACAACCCGACCATAGAAAAAAACCACAGCAGAAGGTCACCAACAGGTCTTAAGGTTGTTTACAACTTTGGAATTATCATAAAAGGTGTAACAATTCATCTGCATGTCTCGTAACCTGATATTGCTATGTAGATGTCATCACATGCGTGTAATTATTAACCTCTTTTAGTCTTCAAAACATATTTGATAAATAAGTTAATAACATTTTACGATAGAGTAATGTAACACTCGATAAAAGTTTACAATCTTTAAACTAAAATTTGAGTTATCTGGCACCATCTGGCACACTACAAGCGCTTCACATTATTTTCTGTTAACACTCTACTTCAGAATCATGTAATTTTCATGCAGTCAATTTTCTTATGTCATTCTGTTAAATATGGACCGATTTTTTCGATCTTTTCAGCGTTGTTCTTAATTTATTGAACAGAAACAGGTGTTGTTATTCGTGTGGCGATTAACAAATAACCACGGGAGTTTCCGTGTTTATTTACATTGGTAGGTAGATAAGACAATCGATATCAAATCACGTGATAAGACCAGATTCAGTTAAAAGAACAGGCGAAGGCGGCATCACAGATACCCAACAAAGGAGTTATCACGAACTTGACAAACTGAGTCGGAACCTTTTATTTTCTTAAAGAAACCATTGGGATGGGAATGTGCTAATTTTTCGTTGGAGTTCCTGTCAATATAATACTTCCATGATGAAACTAAGTTGCTTTTGTAAAAAAAAATGAATATGTAATGGCACAACTCTAAGGCTGTAATACAATTCCTCCGGTAAGCTATGGTGTGCTGGTTCAGGACACAGTCGGTGGCAACGAACATTTTGCGCCGCTTTAATAAATCTAGCAAAAACTGATTGTGTATGTCGTATAAGTGTAAATAAATGTTGCATGTTGTAAGTAATAAGATTAAGAATACCACGGGTTCGAGCGCAATCTTCGTTCAAATACTTTACATGATTTAAGACGAATTATTATAGTCAGCTGGACTGCTTAACTAACTTTATTAACATTTATTAAAAACTCTTTTCGCACACCATCACTATACCCATTGCTGAAGCGGGTCTTAGGAAAATAACAGAATACTGATATACCAAAATAACACTATGGATCAAACATTTGTCAAATGACGAAGTAAATACACAATTTCATAGTTGAAAAAGAAGAAAAAAGCAGTGGCAGTAGATGAGCCACAAAATATTATACATAGATACTTGTACACTCACCTCGCAAAATCCGGAGATCAAAAGCTCATTATCTTATGCAGGTTGGATTGTCTAGTCATATGATTCACTCACAGTTCAGATTGGTACCTGGTGGTTCATTAGAGTTAGTTCGCCGTTGCACTGCTAAAACTTGTTTAGGCCATTGTATCTGTTCTACACAAGATGGCCGCTGTGCACTTGACGACAAACAGTGTCATGACGTTTCAAAGGGTATGAATAATATTTTTTTTCATTTCATGTATGATATGAAATATGTACATCTGAATACAGTAGTTATTGATAAAAAGAAACATTCTGATTTTGAAATATAACCAAAGAGGTCCTTTTTGCTAAAACTGACATTGACTAACGAAGTTAATCTATAATCTAGTTACATGTAGAAGGTATTGGTAATGTATGTTTTGTAACCTTCATATCAAAAAAGGAACGTTTTTATTTTCGTTTTTTTTTTTTTGGGGGGGGGGGGGGGGGGGGGGGGGGGTTAAACGTTCCTTTCATAAGTAAAGAACCCATATAAACTGCAACAATCCAGATTAATAGTAAAACATTGACATTGGGTTAAACATATGTGTTTCTCATTGACAGACGCAGAAATTAAAGATGAACCAATGACGCATTCGAATAAAATTAAGATGATGCAGTTTAATATCAATGAGATAACTATCTATAACTACTAAAGGGTGAACTTTAACCCGTCACCGTTAAAAGTAAGATGAAAACCGATAGCGTACAGCAAGCTATAAAATACCCAAGGATTGAAACTATTGTGAAGCAATTCAATCGAGAAACCAAACGTCATGATTCTAAACATAATAAGAAAAACAAATTCGGGCAGCAATGAAATCAACCACTTGACAATAGCATCTAGGTTTTGTACATGCACATACATATTCTACCTGGTTAAACCATTCTCTAAGCAATCCCCTGCGTATGTTGAAGAGTGTTGTAAAGGTGAAATTTTAAAAAAAATATTAAAATCACTTGGAAAAGGCTCTACTCAAAGATTGGAATTAAATAATATAGATAATTAACAAAAGGGTAAATGAGACAAAGTATCTATCTAAGAATACTTGCATTTCTAATGAACATCGGATATATCGAACCGCCACATTTTTATGGAATTTACCGGTTTGTTGAAAGTCGTTTTTGTTTGTTTGTTTTTAGTATTTGCTTCGTTTAATTTACTTTGTCTATTTAAGGAAATCCAAACAATGTTATTGGAGTTTATGATGTAACTAATTTGCACGAAGTTCCCCTGTATGATATTCAGTACACCCCTTCTGTATTTGAACTGGTGGCAAAATGGCAAGTAATTCAAGTTCAAGGATTGCCTCCACTTTGGTGAGTAGCTCTTTTAGCTCAAACATGTTGTTTCTTATGATTGCTTCTTTGTTATTACTGGTGTTGTTAAAATAAAATGACAACATGCTGGTAAAGGAAATTTATTTATTCTGATTGATTCAAACATCATAGTTCCTACTCGATGAACTGATATAAAAAGTAAAAACACAATTAAACTGTTTCTATTTGTTCATTTAATCCTGGACTCCGGACAGAACTTGACATTCGATGGAAGGAATCTAACATATGTATATGAGTATAAAAAAAATTGGTTTGACAAGTGTAAGTGTTATTTGTTGTCTGAGAGAGCAAACAACGGCACGTGAAAATCACAAGAGCGTGAATTGAAACATTCAGTAGTTAGAAGTAATAGACCACTTTCGAGTTCATCCATCACCGGAAAAAACTCGTCATTTATATGCGCCTTTGTAACGTCATTTACCAGATAGAGGGCTCGCCTGTATCCCTGCACTATAAACGTTCATCAAGCGTTTTAGTGATCGTCATTGTGCAGGATAAACTAGAAATAAAGTTTGTTCAGTAGGTACTTAATCACAATTCCCTAAGGGGACGACCATTTGATATTCTGCGGGGGGGGGGGGGGGGGGGGGGCAGGAGGGTTTTGAAAATAGATAACTCAGCCTTGATAATCACAAAAATAAATGGTTTGTTCTGTGGTAGTTTGAAAATGAATTACCTGACTTGCAATGTATAGAAAATAAATAACTCAGCAGGTCTAATCGAAAGTATGAGATGGCACCAGATTCTTCATAAATTCATCTTTTTTCCCAAAAAAAATCGGGGAAACACTTCCCAATTTTTTTAATAACAAAAGTATAAATATTATTTAAATATACTTGAAATGTCTGAAAATTGGTTTCATTTAACTTGAAGTATATTGCCTCAGGAAACCTTACCTCACCTTTATTTTAACAGGGCCGTAACTACATGTAGGAAATTTCAAAACCAAACGCTTGTCTCCATATCAGATTGTGTTCACGGCCTTGCAAGAAGAAAGTTCTGTTTCCCTCAGACTTATATAGCCCTAATTTTTCGGGATCAATGTTTCTTATTTATTTGTCTTTTGTTCATTGATTGCCCTTCTGTATTCTGTTAGTGTTGCATTCCTTTTGTAATCTAGTAATTTTGTTATGAACTTGATCATGAGTTTAAAAAAAAAACAGCAGCCACGGGCTTAACTATGTGAATTCCATTTTTGCTTTATCATGCACATTGGTCTTTTGATGTTGTCCCTAGTAACTTCAGTCTTACACTGAATTTATACGTTTTGCTTTGAGACCAAAATATTGTCAAAAAATTATTAAAACAAAACTTCATTTTCAGATTATGAAAGGGTCATCCGAACACCCAGAAAGCATGATTTTGCATCAATTGTTCTATAGCTTCTTGGGCCTTCAGTGGCTCCAAAACCATTCAAAAAAAAAAATTTCCTCGCTCCGCTCGGAGCAAATATCAAAATATAGTTGTGAAAATGAATAATCAGTTCCTTGCTTTAATGAAAATGAAAAATCTTGCTTCAATAGTGCAGAAAATGAATAATCTGTCCTCTTAGTTTACAAAAATAAATAACCGATCAAAAACATATCCTCCTGCCCCCCCCCCCCCCCCCCCCCCCCCCCCCCCCCCAGCCCAATATCAAATGGTCGTCCCCTAATGACAGCAATGAAGTATGTCAATTATGAGAATTTAATTTGCCGAATAATTCGTGCAATATAGCTTTATAGTTTTTCGACCACTGGCTCAACATTGAAACGGAAGTCACGACGCACCTTAACGCACGAGTGACGTTCACTAAAACCGAAGTTTTTGACGGAAATGCATCGAACTCGAAGGTTGTCTATTCAAATTATATCGCCATTCTGTAGGTCGTTCAAAGATGAAAACAACACAAAATCATATTTGATGGACTAGATCCTTGCAATATGTTTTGGTTTTTGTGTCTTTCTCGACAGGATGTAATGACATCGAACATTTAATATTTGAAATGTCATTCCATCGAAATCTATCATACAACTTAGTGCAAGCCAGTGTTCTTCTGTAGAAAGTGCAAAAACGTTAATACTTATAGAATAAAGTAATCTGAATATATGTATAATTCAAAGTAAGAAAAGCCGATATTGAGGAAATAGAATGGAAAATTCATAACAATGGTGAAAATTGTTAATAAACACTTTCTAATCAAGTTTAAGATAAAGACTTATAAAAATACCAATTAGATATTCTAAATCTTCTCGTCATTTGTAAATCAAACTAAATTTTAACTTGACCATAATGATATTTCTTCGTTTATAGGTCACAATTGAAATGTTGCTCATTTTTATTAAATTAACGAAAGGTTAACTAAAAAGTTAACCACTTACAAAATTGTATTTCAAGGTACGAATGGAGTGTAGGACTATCTACAAATGATGAACCAGAAGGTGTGTTTGACAATGATAACGATGTCATTTGGAGACAGGCTGGGCAAACAAATCAAGCGTTTCTAAGTATTGAAAGAGGTAAGTTTATACATTTGTTAATTATCTTAGTTGTGATGACGTTTAAGATTACAAATGGCAGAGTAAAAACACGATGTATTTGTACTTAAACTAGACACATGATTTATATAGATATAGGAAGATGTGGTATGAGTGCAAATGTGACAACTCTCCATCCAAGTATCAATTCATGAACGTAAACCATTATAGGTCAAGGTACGGCCTTCAACACGGAGCCTTGGCTCCCACCGAACAGCAAGCTATAAAGGCCCCCAAAAAATACTAGTGTAAAACCATTCAAACGGGAAAACCAACGGTCTAATCTATATAAAAATGAGAAACGAGAAACACGTATGAACTACATAAACAGACGACAACTACTGTACATCAGATTCCTGACTTAAGACAGGTGCAAACCTTTGCAGCGGGATTACTAGTATCTCTAGATTTAAAATAACGCATTAATCAATATATAAAACGGAAAATAAACGGAATCGCTAGATCTCCAATCGGATAAAGACTTGGAGATGACCATCTCATGCTCTGCATGTTCCTTCCAGTCTTAACCTAAGATTAGCGGTACTTGTCAAAGAGTTGAAAATGACAAATCATCTGGTTTTAATTTCAAACTAATGGAACATTCTTTCCAAGTTGGAGTAGTATATTTTTATATACGTCTGATATTGATTGATTGATTGATTGATTGATTGATTGATTGATTGACTTATTGATTGGTGAAATCTACATATTAATGAATACAATCTCTGTCGTGTCATATCAATTGAAATTTGTAAAAGATTTAGGCTTGAGCAGATTTTACTTTTTTACTCAAGAATGGTAAATTACAACCTAGAGCAAGAAATCTCATTCGCCATTAGAAAAATAGAATGAATATTCTCTGTTAAATAAAGGACACAGATATGCCGGTGTTAAAAAGTCGTACATCGATTTAGAGAAAACAAATCCTGGTTACAAATCAAAATCGAGGGCAACACATTAACTATAAAAGTAAAACAAAAGGTAAAATCACAAAAATACTGAACTCAGAGGAAAATCAATTCGGAAAGTCCATAATCACATGGCAAAATCAAATAACAAAACGCTTCAAAAACGAACTGTCATATTCCTGACTTGGTACAGGCATTTTCAAATGTAGAAAATGGTGGATTGAACCTGGTTTTATAGCTAGCTAAACCTCTCACTTGTATGACAGTCCCATCAAATTCCGTTATATTGTCACCGATGCGTGTACAAAACAAACAGACACAATAGTTAAAAATGTCAAAAATAGTGGTACAGCAGTCAACATTGTGTTATCATCTTAATAACTATGAAAACAACAAATGTAACAAAGAAGAACAAAAAATAGCATACAACAAATTAACATTCTCATTTTGATTATATTATACGATTTTATTTGTCTATGTAAAATGCACCCATCAAGGAAGGAGGGTTTTGAGTACTGGTGTAAAATTGCGCGTTTGAAATTCGCACAAGTAGACATGAAATAATTTTGTCGTTCAAAGTATGACGGGATGTATAAATACAGTCACGCAAAATAGATATAACAAAAACTGACTTAACAGTTAAAGTAATAATAAATAAAATAGTGTGGTTCAAAGTATGACGGGATACATAAGTACAGAGTCACGTCAAATGTATATCACAAAACAAGTAGGTTAACAGTAAAAGTACTATTAATAAATAAAATAATTTTGTCATTCAAAGTATGACAAGATACATAGGTACAGAGTCACATCATTAAATAATTTTGTCGTTCAAAGTATGATGGGATACATAGCACAGAGTTACGTCAAAAAGGATATCTCAAAAAACAGACTTAACAGTAAAAGTAATATTAATAAAGACAAATAAAATAATAATATATAACACGTTATTAAGATGATAAACGTCAGTACGCAAAATCTATACTTCAAGACCATCGTGTATTATTTGTGAAGTTGATACGGAATATTTATCAACAAGTTCTGGGTACCTTCCGATGAACTTTTTTAGAAAAAGGACGAGACGTTCTTTGACATACCCTGGTTCATCAACTTTCTGCTCAGACACTGGTGACGTTTTACAAAGTCTGAGTAGGAGCTGCAAGCTCTTGAATACCGAATAAGTTGGGAAATGTATATTCCATATGCAGGTGAAGTTGGTATATTGCTACTAAGGTGGGGGAAATTGATAATTTCAAAATCAAAATCGTCTCGTTTGTCATAGATTCTGGTACTAAGATGACTGTGTATGTCAAATTCGAGGTATAAGTCTAAAAATGAGGCGGAGGAAGCCGTGTCTGTTGTCTCTTTAATTTCTAGTTCTGGTGGATATATTAATGGAACCCAATCAGAAAAGTTCGGATTGTTAATGGAAAGAACATCATCAATATATCTGAAAGTGAAATTAAATAACCTGGCTTCTTTGATCTTCTTGTTTTTGACAAGTGTCTGACAGAACTCCGATTCATATGAAAATAAGAAGAGGTCAGCAAGGAGAGGCGCGCAGTTCGTTCCCAGAGGAATGCCGACAATTTGTTGAAAAAGTCTACCTCCAAACTCAACAAATATGTTATCGATAAGAAACTCCAGCATACTGACCACTTGTTCTTTTGTGTAGCATGTTTTACCTTTTTGTTTGTCACTATTAACGAAATATGCCTTATGAAATCCCAAAGTAATAAATTTGTAGCGTATGCTACCATTTTTATGTTGAAAGGCATTGTGGATTATTTCTTTCAGGCGATTTTTCAATTTCACATGGGGAAGGGTGGTATACAATTTTGAAAGGACCATGAGGAACACCGAAGTGCAACAAAAACAAAGGACCACTAGGAACACCGAAGTGCAACAAAAACAAACGTCAACACACATAGAAACGAACTATTTGATAAAAACTGTCATATTACTGACTTTTTTTAGAAAATAGTGTTGGGTTGACCCTGTATTAATGGCTAGCATAACCTTCTGCTTTATGAAAGTTAAATTATCGTTTAAATAACAACTCTACAACATGCAAACCACATAAAAACAACGAACACATTATATCAACTACAAACTTCACATGACATCAAAAACAGTGACGTGCTTACGTAACTAACATGTAATCGCGAATTTTATACAATGATTTTCACAATAATCATCCAAACAGGACAATGATGTTATAGAAAGGCAATTTTATAATTATTTGGACTACAAACGAAAAGACATAACGTATTATCCAACTGAAACCATAATAGAAACATCAAAATAAATACGTGAATGTTGGTTGTACAAAATACCGAGACACGTCGTGAATAAATGCAAATTCACACTCGGTATAAATATTCATATTTGTGAATTTGACAACGATGGTATTGAAAGACAGTTTTATAATTATTTGGACAACAATTGGACGACAAAAACGATAAGACATAACACATGATTCAACCGAAACCATAAAAAGCATCCAAAATAAATACATGAATGTTGGATGTACAATATACCGAGACATATCGTAATGCAATGCAAATTAACACTCGGTAAAACAGTCATATTCGGGAATAGGTTATGTTCTAAGATAACAATATTTAATCTTAAATGAGGAATACTGGTAAAGACAAAAGATGAGTACTAGTAAATGTTTCGATAAAGTTGAAAATGTTGTTGATTATGAAATTCTTCCAAATCTGTTCATTTCATAAAATATGCCATATGATTGGCGATGTGTGTAAATGACATATGCTCACAGTATTGACTGTATTGATCATGAATAAATTAAATGGTTCAAACCCATAGCATTGAACATCTTTATTATTCCTCTATGCAATGTTATTCATATGAAAACCTGTCGTTTTTGACAAGGTGCCGTAAGGTCTTTCTCCTACACCGTTACGTGTTTTCTTATCACAGTCTCAAATTTATGTGATACAAAAATATGTTAACAATTTTTTCTTAATTATAAGCTCTATTATATTTATTTAGCAAACGAGACGATTTTGATTTTGAAATTATCAATTTCCCCCACCTTAGTAGCAATATACCAACTTCACCTGCATATGGAATATACATTTCCCAACTTATTCGGTATTCAAGAGCTTGCAGCTCAGACTTTGTAAAACGTCACCAGTGTCTTAGCAGAAAGTTGATGAACCAGGGGTATGTCTAAGAACGTCTCGTCCTTTTTCTAAAAAAGTTCATCGGAAGGTACTCAGAACTTGTTGATAAATATTCCGTATCAACTTCACAAATAATACACGATGGTCTTGAGGTATAGATTTTGCGTTCTGATGTTGTTTATCATCTTAATAACGTTTTATATTATTCTTTTATTTGTCTTTATTAATATTACTTTTACTGTTAAGTCTGTTTTTTGAGATATCCTTTTGACGTAACTCTGTGCTTATGTATCCCATCATAATTTGAACGACAAAATTATTTTATGATGTGACTCTGTACCTATGTATCTTGTCATACTTTGAATGACAAAATTATTTTATTTATTAATATTACTTTTACCGTTAACCCACTTTTTTGTGATATACATTTGACGTGACTCTGTACTTATGTATCCCGTCATACTTTGAACCACACAATTATTTTATCTATTATTATTACTTTAACTGTTAAGTCAGTTTTTGTTATATCTATTTTGCGTGACTGTATTTATGCATCCCGTCATACTTTGAACGACAAAATTATTTCATGTCTACCTGTGCGAATTTCAAACGCGCAATTTTACACCAGTACTCAAAACCCTCCTTCCTTGATGGGTGCATTTTACATAGACAAATAAAATCGTATAATATAATCAAAATGAGGATGTTAATTTGATGTATGCCTTTTTGTGCTTCTTCGTTACATTTGTTGTTTTTATAGTTATTAAGATGATAACACAATGTTGACTGCTGTACCCCTATTTTTGACATTTTTACCTATTGTGTCTGTTTGTTCACGCATCGGTGACAATATAATGGAATTTGATGCGACTGTCATACAAGTGAGAGGTTTAGCTAGCTATAAAACCAGGTTCAATCCACCATTTTCTTCATTTGAAAATGCCTGTACCAAGTCAGGAATATGACAGTTCTTGTCCATTTGTTTTTGAGGCGTTTTGTTATTTGATTTTGCCATGTGATTATGGACTTTCCGAATTGATTTTCCTCTGAGTTCAGTATTTTTGTGATTTTACTTTTTATATTCAAAGGTAGACGCAATACTTTTTTAAAGCATTATCAACTGTCATATTTAGGTCGTCCATATTGAGAATCGGAAAGAGATGCTAAAAAGTAATTATACAAAAATACCGTACTCCAAGAAAAAATTCAAATGACCAAATCAATAGCTCAAATAAATCAAACGAATGGACAATATGTTCGTGATTGGTACCGGAAAAATCAAATGTAGAAGATGGTTGATAAAAAAATATATATAGCTAGCTAAATCTCGCACATATTACAGTTGCAATTATTTCGGTAACAAGGTCGCATATGAAATTAAGAACACACACATTCAACAATACCGTTCATATCAACCTAGCGACTGAGTGATTTAATGGGTCCGTGTATATCTGCGTCCATTCGTTTTTCGTTTTGAAATATCAAAAACAAAAAACGAAAGTGTTTTCATTTTTCGTTTTTGATTTCATAAAAACCAAAATGAAAAACGAAAGTGTTTTCATTTTTCGTTTTTGATTTCTTAAAAATCAAAACGAAAAACGAAAGTGTTTTCATTTTTCGTTTTTGATTTCTTAAAAACTAAAATGAAAAACAAAAGTGTTTTCCTTTTTTTTTTTTTTTCATTTCACAAGCAAAAAACGAAAAACAAAAGTATTTTCAGTTTTCAATTTTGATTTATCAAAAACTAAAATCGAAAAATGAAAGTGTTTTCATTTTTCATTTTTGATTTCACAAAAACAAAAAACGAAAAACGAAAGTGTATTTATGTTATCTTTCCAACACAGTTTAATTGTCATTCAAAAAATGACAATGTTGTCATTTGTCATTCATTTAAAGGTCGTTAAAGTATACATGCACAGCGGTTGTCAGATCAATACTACTTTAATCGAAGATAATGTCGACGGATGCAAAAGTCTTTAGCAATCTAAACAATAAGGTACCGGTGCGTGATCTTTACTTTTAAGTTTGGAGAGGTTAATCTAAGATGATAATATTGTAGCGTAACTAGCCTCTTTTACAAATAAAGCAAACTATATATTGTTGGCGAGGGAAGGGCTCAAGGACTCCAGAAGAACTGGAAAAAATTATACAAAATCTTTCACACCCTTTCTTAATCTAAAGCGCAAGTTTTAATTTATCTATTTTATTATGTTCTGGTCTCGGAGCAAAATATATAGATACAGTGTAAGACTTTTAGTATTTACATGTATGAACAATATCAAAAGACACATGTAGGATGATGAAAAAAATAATGTAATCCACAAAGTCAAGTGTGTGGCTATTGTTAGTTTAAACATATTTATTAATTATAGTGGATTTGAAATTTTCTCACCGGAAAGGGGATCGAACCAGGAACTAATGTTTTTGTATAGTCCGATGCTCTAACCTATATATGTTACTTTTGTATAATGAGGATCAATGGTCTAGTTCCTCGTTGAAGACCCTCCAGCTCCTTTCAAGATGAAGAACAGGCATAAAAGCCATGTTCATTAATAATTTGTATTTTTTCTATATATTGTGTGCGATTTTGTTCCGTGTACATTTACTCCACATCTCTTTATTTTCTATTTCGGACCTGGACACGGCTCAATGCTAGTTTAGACCTCCAATGTTAAAGGTCATATATATTTTTTTAAATTATTTGATGCCGTGGGATTGGGATTTTTAGCTTTAATGTAAACCATGTCAGGTTTTTAACTTGTATTTACAGCAAAGATAGCCAGTTTTGTGTTCTGTAATATACTGTAACAGTTTAATTTTACTTGTCCGGTCGCATCGGAATTTCTCAAAACATCTTCAGAACAATATCTGAACGTCGGTTTCGTGGGCATGTACAATTGCTAAACCACACATGAACGTTCTTTAGTCTTCGTTGATCTATTCAAACTTGAAGTCTTTTTGAGTCTAAGACAAGCAGAATATGATATTTTATACTATTAAATATTGAAGCCATAGTCATGAAGATCGATTACTTGATTGATGTTCCGTTAACGTAGCCGCAGAACAAAAACGCGAGAACTACTTTTGAATATTTCTACAATTTTAAGTAGTTTTCCACTCACAAACACAATAATATTTTCAACATTTATTAAAATATATTTTTTTTTACACTTTTTAACTTTTATGTTGTTTTAAAATATCAACTTGACTTGAATTTGGGATCCCGCTAACATGTTTAACCCCGCCACATTCAAAATGTATGTGCCTGTCCCAAGTCAGGAGCCTGTAATTCAGTGGTTGTCGTTTGTTTATGTGTTACATTTTTGTTTTTCGTTCAATTTTTGTGCATAAATAAGTTAGTTTTCTTGTTTGAATTGTTTTACATTGTCATTTCGGGGCCTTTTATATCTGACTATGCGGTATGGGCTTTGCTCATTGTTGAAGGCCGTACGATGACCTATAGTTGATAATTTCTGTGTTATGTTGGTCTCTTGTGGAGAGTTGTCTCATTGACAATCATACCACATCTTCTTTTTTATATTTATATGAGTATATTAAATAAACATGTATATACCAAGCTAAGTCAGTTTATATCTTGTTTTTCGTCTGACTATACAAAAGGCGAAGAGAGCTACTTGATAGATCAGGTTGACTGATAAGCTGTCAATATAAAGTAATGGGACAATGCATGGCATGAAGACATCACCAAATCACCGTATGCAATACTCAAAAAGACATCCAGAGCTTACCATATAGTCATCAACTACCCACCAACAGGCCGTGAGCTTTGGTTGGCTCTTTACTCAAATTCAAGAGCACAGCAAAATGTCAAAATATTCTATTCAAACTGGGTGACCTGGGATAAAAACATTTAAATTTTCCAAAGAAACACACACACCCCTCAACTTTTAATAAGGAGATTTGGTATTAATGCAAATGAGTCAACTATCCAACAAAGTTCAAATGTAGTGGATGTAAGCAATTATATACTAGTATAGGCAACCATATAATCTTCAACAATGAGAAAAAACATACGGTATTGTCGGCTACAATAGTCCATGAATTGAAAAATATGAAACAGTTCAATTGAGAAAAATAACAGCCTATTTTAAAACAACATGAATTACGAAAAACACATATAAAAGTCATCAACAAACGAAAACCATTGAACTACATGCTCCTGAGTTGGAGCAGGCACATGCAATATATTGTGGCGTTTAACATGCTTGTAAACAGCCGGGACAGTTTTGTTACAGCACAGCATAAGAACAAACTATACAAATCAGTGGAAAAGGGTTTAACGTATGAGATCGATACAAAACAGAAGGAAAACAAAGGTCTAACAAAAACACATACCGAATGTGGCAGGGTATTTTTACCTCGTTTTCAAACAATCAAAGTACTGAAGTACTGAACATCGAATGACTGCAAGTTCTTTTGGATTGTCACAAGCACTTGTCTCAGAAAAAAAATCACATCTCTATACTTGAAAGTGAAGTTAATGTACAGATATATTTTTTTTGAAACTCAGTACACATATTCTATATCATATGATCTTTTTAATTTCAATGCCAAATATAGAGTTCTGACCCTCAATTCCACGGTCTACTAGACATGGAAAATGATAGTGCGAGTGGGGCATTTATGTGGTAAAATCCTTTATTAAAGAAGTCAGTAAATTTACTACAGATAACACTACATTTGTAAATTAGACGAACTAATCTAATCAAAATGTATATCTCTAATTTCGTAATACTTATGTGTATGAGAAAATTAATATATTTTTATTTAAATAAGATTGTTGAACGAACGCGTTCAATCTTAGGATTTTATTCTTGTCAATTTTTCCGACCGAGCAGAGCGAGTGGAAAACAATTAAACAGACGTTTTTCAAGCCAAAGTTAATATGTTTGCTATACACACATATGATTTTATTAAACTTGGTTATCAATTGTTAATAAAAAATACAGTCCTAGATAATAAAAAATCATGAAATATTTGGTCTAGTAATAAAAAAATCACACAAAAAACAGTAGTTGGCGTTTGTTGATGTCGTTCTCGCTTCTCGTTTTTTAGCTCACCTGGCCCGAAGTGTCAAGTGAGCTTTTCTTATATCTTGGCGTCCGTCGTCCGTCGTCGTAACTTTTACAAAAATCTTCTCCTCTGAAACTACTGAGCCAAATTCAACCAACTTAGCCACCATCATCATTGGGATATCTAGTATAACAAATGTGTCCGGTGACCTTGCCAACTAACCAAAATGGTCGCCATGGATAAAAATAGAACAAACGAGTAAAATGAAGATTTTGGCTTATATCTCAGAAATCAAAGCATTAAGAGCAAATCTGACATGGGTAAAATTGTTTATTAGGTCATTATCTATCTGCCCTGAAATTTTCAGATGCTTGTTATGTTGCTGCCCCTGAATTGGTAATTTTAAGAAAATTTTGCAGCTTTTGGTTATTTTCTTGAATATTATCATAGATAGAAATAAACTGTAAACATCAATAATGTACAGCAAAGTAAGACCTACAAATACATGTAAGTCAACATGACGAAAATGGTCAATTGACCTCTTAAGGAGTAATTGCCCTTTATTGTCAATTTTTAACAATTTTTCACATCACCATCACCAAAAACACATAGGCCAAGGTGAGCGACACAGGCTCTTCATAGCCTCTAGTTATATATAGAGTTTAGACCTTTGGTTTTCCCGTTTGAATGGTTTTACACTAGTCATTTTGGAGGATCCTTATAACTTGCTATTCGGTGTGAGCCAAGGATTCGTGTTGAAGAGGGTACTTTAACCTATAACAGTTTCCTTCTACACACTGTGACTTGGATGGAGAGTTGTCTCATTGGCACTCATACCATGCACATCTTCTTATATCGATATATTCTTTCGATATTTTTGATTGGGGTCTGGAGCTGGCATGTCAGTTACTGCTAGTAGTTCTTTGTTAATTTATGAATCACATTCGTTTTGTGTAGTTTCTTTTGTTTACTATTTTGTCATCGGACTCGGATTTCTTTTAAACTGAGTTTCTCTGTGCATATTGTTGTGTGTTTGTTTATTCTACATGAGCTAGATATAATTGTATAGCGGGAGGGTTGAGATCTAACAAAGCATGTTTAGCCCCGCCGTATTTTTGCGCCTGTCCCAAGACAGTAGACTCTGATCTTTGTTTGTTTTTTATGTTTTTTTGTCTAAGTTAAGTGTGACGTCCATTTTCACATTACTGATGATTGATTGATTGATTGATTGATTGATTGATTGATTGATTGATTGATTGATTGATTGATTGATTGATTGATTGATTGATTGATTGATTGATTGATTGATTGATTGATTGATTGATTGATTGATCATTTTACT
The DNA here is from genome assembly GCA_019925275.1 of Mytilus edulis. Taxonomy (NCBI): domain Eukaryota; kingdom Metazoa; phylum Mollusca; class Bivalvia; order Mytilida; family Mytilidae; genus Mytilus; species Mytilus edulis. The sequence continues at coordinate 80,998,723 of CM034351.1, forward strand.
ACAAGCAAAAGTCATGATCATTTGAGAATCCTTTATTTGTATTGTAGTGTTAATTTCACCAATGAAACTCGACATTAATGTTTGTCTTTATATTCTTAGTAATTAAACTCTAAAATTACCGTCTGATTATAATAAGACACGCAAGAATAAAAAAAAAATATTTGGCCTTCAATGTCTCAACCTTTTTTAATGTGAGTAACTTCATTGATTTCGATTTCGATATTGTTTTTGCAAGTTTCCATAATAGATTTCCGGTAATTGTTCTGTATAAAACCCTATGGGAAAGCACATTAACTAAATTTTCCAAACGTTTATTGGAACCTAATAATTTGGCAAGGTGTTGCAACCTGTTATGTAAAAAAGTTACAGCCGATTGCACTGAGTGTGTAGGCAAAGGTAGCCTATCCTTGTTTAACTTGCTTGTATTATTAGGTTAGGTAAACTACCCTCCTTTAAGAGTAGACTAGTTCGACAAATAATCAATCAATCTGTCTGTAGGACTAGGCTCCTTCTACAAGAGAGTGGTATAATACCTTATAATAGGCCCAAGACCACAATTAATGACCCTACTTTTCGTTGTTCACGAATATAGTTCCCTTTAATTAAAGTGTATTTTTTCTTTATTTTTTTTCTTTGCCTTTTTCATTCATTTGTTAGTTTTTATGGGGTGGAAATGAAAGAAGAGAGGTGAAATAACATTTTGTTGAAGGTATTTTAACTGATTTTAATATGGAAAGAGTGATTAGGTCAAGTGCAAAAAGGTAATATTTACAGTTTTCGGAACATCTCTTGACTTGTCTATAGGGGTATGGATGTGTATTGGCTAAATTTGTAAGTTACATCAGAGCAATCTTTCTGAATTTTAAATATGTTTTTGGACTAGTACTATACATTACACACACAGAAAATTTGACAAAAAGATTAGGTGCAATTTTTTAATGAGACAAAAAGTTATAAAGAACTAATAGAGGAATTAATTGTGGTCTGTGGCCACCTAGTTACTTCATAGTTCAGCTAACAAACAAGCGATCCAAAGATATTACTTTTGTCTACACACTCAATGTAATCGGCTGTAATGAAAATGCGGAGTTTTTGAGACCAGGCTCAAGCAACCAGTCGGTAGCAGTCAGTTTTCAAATATATAAAAACAAATATTGCATAAGACTCAAACGTACTTAAAATGTTTTTATTAATATATAACCACTATATCATCAGTTTTTAAAATATAATTAAGCAGTCAAAGACACTTTTCAATGAATTTTAAAATTTCATTTCTGGTTTATTTAAGAATTGAATGCTTTTTTTTTTGTTACTTCATTGAGGTGTAAAGCGATGACCGAAATACATTTTGTATGAAAAGCGGAAGCGCTTCATTCTGAAAATGTACGCACGGTCAACGCTTTTACAACCCTATGAAGTTACAAAAAGAAGCATTCAATATTTATAATTACATGTTTTAGCTAGGATCATGAAAACACGAATTTTATCAAGTTTTTATTAAATTCACCTTTGCACTTTATTGTGGGACCTCGTGTCATCAAGAATAATGATTTTCGTTGTGTAATGTAACATGAGATGTGCAGTTAGCCAATCAGAATAACGAATTATAATGAAACATACATCTTATGTTATTATTAGTTATATAAAGCCAAAATCAATCGCTTTCGATATATTACACAGCGTACTGCTCGCTTTACATTTTAAATAGTCAACACTTGGAGTGTTTATAGAATCGTAAATAATTATGATTTTTTTTTAATGATGGCAAAATTGCACTATTGGGTGAAATAGCTTTCCTTATTATCGGCATCCTGTCAAATAGTTCATGAAAAGTAATAATAATTCTGCATTAAAAGAAAAGAAAGTTGCACTCGTGCTTTAACTTTTTTTTTTGCCACACGAAACTGTTTGTACAAAACATTCTACCTCTGAACTAGTGGATTTCGCTTAAATATGACTGGACAAAAGGTTTATTTTTTGTATTCAAATTAAAGTATGGTGGGCAAGTAAATTATTTATTAGCTTAAAAAAGATTGATCCGTGCTATAAATTAACTTGTTATTTTGATCAAATAGGCCCTAGATCTCTAGCTTACGTTCTCATCTAGAGCAGATAAAAGTATTGCCGCAGAATTTTTTTATTAACTGTCTGGTAAGGGTTTTTGTAGGGTATACGACCTCAACTTTAGACCTACTTTAGAAAGAAAAAAATAAGCAGAACAACACCCTGGATTTTTCTACTGTAGACCCAAGCTACTCAGCTTCCCTTTGCACCTAGTGAGGGCAATTTTTATTACATTTTCGGTAAGGATGGGGTTCGGTGTTCGACCCCAACTTTGGACCTATCTTTGAAAAAAAATAAGCTAAACAGCAACCTTGATTTTTTTCTCCAGCAGATATCAGCTACCAAGCTCCCCTTTACATATTGTTCGGACAGAAGTCTTTCCGTAGACATTTGTTTATTAACTTTTATGTAATGATGGGGTAGGGTGGGTAACTGCGGTCCACTTGAAAGAAAAAAAAATACAGGGACTCCAATGCGGTGTGGTCTATGCAGAACAATTACCTGAAATCTATGGTAGTTTGCAAAATAATAGTCTTTTTTTATAATGTGATATGTAAAATGTTGGTAAATAATGAAAGCATGCTTCTGAATTAATAGACATAGAAATAAGGAGAAACCATATGATAACCAATAGCAATCTCCCAGAGACAAACTAACGTTCATTAAGGCAACTAGTATGATGGTCTGGATTCGGGGTTCTTAATTTCTGTATTCTGTGATATTTTATGCCATATTTCTCTATTCTTTATACTTTTTGACAATTATTCTCTTATCATTACATTTTAACACCATTATTCTAGCTATTTTATTTATTTCTTGGTCCATTGTCTCTATTGTTTATATTTTTGTCCACTATTCCCAATTCCATAATCCCCCATCAACGACCTCTAGTTAATGTCACCTTATAGTCTTTACAAATAAGCAAAAAACCTTATAGGCTCCTAATGACAAACCAATTTAATATCCAAGTTTGAATTGTGAAATTGCGGAAATTTTGAAAATTAAATCATGCAAAATACATTATCGTCCTCGTAGTTCGTAAAATACTGGCAGATGGATCTTGGTCATCAATTCTAATAATCTTAGATCGACCTTTCTAAACTTAAAAGTAATAAAGTTCACGCATCCATATTGTTCCGATTGCTAAAGACTTTTGCATCCGTCGACATTATCTTCGATTAAAGTAGTATTGATCTGACAACCGCTGTGCATGTATACTTTAACGACCTTTAAATGAATGACAAATGACAACATTGTCATTTTTTGAATGACAATTAAACTGTGTTGGAAAGATTACATAAATACACTTTCGTTTTTCGTTCTTTTTTTTTGTGAAATCAAAAATGAAAAATGAAAACACTTTCATTTTTCGATTTTAGCTTTTTAGAAATCAAAATTGAAAAATGAAAATACTTTTGTTTTTCGTTTTTTGTTTGTGAAATCAAAAACGAAAAGCGAAAACACTTTTGTTTTTCATTTTAATTTTCAAGAAATCAAAACGAAAAATGAAAACACTTTCGTTTTTCGTTTTGGTTTTTAAGAAATCAAAAACGAAAAATGAGAACACTTTCGTTTTTCATTTTAGTTTTTATGAAATCAAAAACGAAAAATGAAAACACTTTCGTTTTTTGTTTTTTGTTTTTGATATTTCAAAACGAAAAACGAATGGACGCAGATATACACGGACCTTAATGCCTGTACACGGAGAAATTACAAAAGGACGATTTTACCTGTTTTGGGCTCCGCCATGTTGGGATCACCGTAACTGCAATTACGATAATCAGTTTAACACCAGTGCATAGTTATGAATGCGATTGAATTATCTTCAGCTCTGTAATTGTTTTTTTTTTTAATTAAAAGCTGCACGAAACATTTAATATCTTATTTCTTTTTCTATTCTACATGTAGGCAGAAAACCACTGAGGGAATTTGTCGCCTACTCATTTTTCGTTCGAGCATGGTTTAGTGATAATACTTATGCAGTATTCAAAACAAATGGAGTGACTATTTTGTCGACACCATTAGCTATATCTAAATTAAAAGGATCTACAGTAAGTTGATAAGTATATGTAAAGTCATTTTCATTAGTGTTATGTGGTCTGCTTTTTTTAAAAAGTTTGCGAAACGGGACCAAATAAACACTTTCAGACGACAGTTTACTAGTATGAGACATATTTATAATACATGTATATAAAAATGGCAGGTTATGCATTTGTAGCAGGAGATGTTAATTCTGTACACCAACTGTTCTCGTGCCTTTTGAATTTTTGTTTTTTCGTTTGTGAGATTTGAATTTCAATTGACTACTGTTCTTAATTCTTAGCGGGTCTTATTTCCAATATCACTAAAACAGGATATGTGTTTTCAACATTGTTATCTGAATCATTTAGACAGTATGAAATAATGCATGAAAACCGGATGTTAAGTGAATTAAAATGTAAATGTCGACTAACAATAAGTAATTATATTGTTTATACTTTGAGGTATGTGAACAAAGACCTGGACATTGGAAGAAGGATATTGATTTCATAAGACCAGGATTTCCTTTTGCAATCAAGTGGAGCAATATTTTTATTGATGCAGATGACATAATTGAACGATTTAACATTTATCTCAGTACATTTCCAGGCGGTAAATACAAGAATCAAATTTTACAAATATTAAAATGAAATTATTGTGTACTTCACTAACGTTCCTTTCGTAAATATTTTTTAATCCACTTTTCGCTGCATATCATATGGCATAACACATAAATGCTATTAGAACGTTGAGTATTTACATTAACTTTTCTAATAATATTTGATATATTTGTTAAAAGCTGGTTTTCGAAAGTTTATTAGGAATATTAAATATTCATTAACATTTTACATATTTTCATTTAGGATATGACGAGCATATAGCTAACATAGATTTACCTGGAACAGTTACATCATACAATGTCAGTCGTATACCTCTAACACCGGGCATTGTTTTTTATAGTAATGTTGTAGCTTACAGCTTTTCAGGGATACATTCAACAGCAACATCTGATGGGATAACAGTTGACATTGTACCGCCATCAGCAGGGAGTGTAAAAGATGGAACAGGTTATATGATAAGAAGCATATTCATTTCTTATATCAAGATATGTGTTGATGCCATGCCATCTTAACATGAATAAAAAAAACTTTCATTATCGATTCTAAGAAGACTAGGTGTAATTCTTTGTAAATCAAAACTTTGATATGTCAAATAAGTCATATTTCTTCATAACTAAACCATAAATTTATCAATATACTTGAATCAATGTTATTGTTGCATCCATAGGGAATAGTTGACCCTTAATGGCTTTATTTTGCAAACAGTTACCACTTTCTCAAAGAAAGAGGTATGATGTTCGAAGTATAGGGACGTTTGTTAAAAGAGTATACATATATATGTAATAATAGACCAACGATTGCCATTGTCTATTTAAAAAGGTATCTATGACTGTGATTATCAAGACGATCCTCAAGTCATAAGCGCATCGTGGCATGGTTTTTCTGACTTAGATTCCGTCATTACTCATTATATGTGGTGTGTACAGACGATTTCAGAGCTTACTTTATGTAACATCAGAGCCTGGGAAAATGTTGGTATCCAGACATCTGTATCTCGAAAATTGAATGGAACTTCTCTTTCATCAGGTATATTAAATAATAACTGGATTTTTTTTTAATAAAGTTGCTGCTATGATATAAAGTACAAAAAAGTCACCGACATATACTGATTGCTAGTTGTTTTTTTTATATGAGATGAGTTATTATCACAATTTGACATATCTTGAAAATAAAGTAAAAACGATTCGAAATGGAAAAAAATTGTTGCAAAGCATAAGTATTATTTAGAATGCCTGTACCAAGTCTTGATTATAACCGTTTGTTTCGATTCGTTTAATACATTAGAGCTTTTGATTTTTCCCTTGATAAAGGACTTTCCATTTTGAATATTCTTAGGTATTTTTCCTATTATACCGTTTGGGTGTAGGTAGCACCAACATTTTGTACAGACTGTTATATAACTTTGTCTTATGAGTCGACTTGCACAAAGGTATTTTATTGTGACTTGACTCATTTGGTAACTGGTTGTTATTTTAGGAATGAAAATTCAGAGTTTAGTATATGCAGTGGATATTGTTGGACATGAGTCTGAAACGGTAAAGTCAAATGGTGTAATCGTTGACATGACTCAGCCCATTCCAGTTGAAATGATACATTTGGACACCAATCTTGCTTCAAATCCATCTTTTGAGCTTTTAGAAGGAAATTACGTGCTGTTGGAGAATGTTACAGATTATAGCAGCATTTGTGTTATGACTGAATACGTTCAAATACTTAATTGGACAAAGGAGTCTGATTCCTGTGTAACGGTGTTGAAATCAAACAGAAACATTGCTTTTGATGGACGATCGTTTGTATTTCTGAACGGCGTGATATCTCAGAAGGTGTCAAGTCTTGAGGAAGATCACCTGTATCGTATTACATTTGTTACATCACATCCTTATATGGAAGGGACAGATGGTGCCAATAAAGAAGGATTCGTTCAAATTGGAAATGAACGACATGTATTTTTGGTTTATACAAAGCAGGACAGACATACAGCACAAACGTATGATATTCCTTGGCATCACCATACTTTTTATTTTACAACAGTCTTAAAAATTTTGACAATTAGTTTAGGGAGTTTATTTGGAAATACAGGACTTTATTTTGATGATGTAAGAATTCAAAGGGTGAACATGCTAAAAACGGACAGCAATCAAACATCTGGTAAACATATATTTAACCATATTGTAACGATTCATCAATGGTCATCAGTTCATGCCTCGTGGCATTTCGTGGACCCAGAAAGCCCCATTGTTGATTACACGTGGGCCATAGGTAAGTTTGTATACTTAATTTATATTTCTTTAAAAAAAAAAGAAATAAAAAAGAAATACCAGTAAAACGCATTTGTGAATTTAAAACAGGTCTTTAAGTTCAATTATACATGTAACTTACATCCATTTTATTCGCAAACACGTATTACAAAAATACAGAACTTCAATTGGAATTCAAGAAGGGGCAGTCCATAATTTTTGGCACGGATAGCTTAACACGTCCTGGAGGAGATGTATTCATATCAACATCAAACCATCTAGAATGCTCCAAATCAGTAGGACTAAAATAAATAATAGCTGTAAATTCTTATGGATACAAATGAAAATAATAGGCACTAACAACCTTTATGTAGGTTCATTCTACCGACTCACAGATGTAGATGACACGGAATACCTTGCTCATTTTCACATTAGCTTTTTGAGAATACCAGGAGCATATGTATGGAACCAGATTTTTATAAATCACAGGTCGGAGTGAGTCTAGACGTTTAAGCATCTTTGGTATAAATCTTCAAAATAAGTCAAGTATAATTTTGATCTTCTTTTCACGTTTATCAATCAAAACATCTTGTTACATATTTGGTCATGTTGGTATGTGGGTTGCAATTTTTTTTTCTAAATTAACGCTTCAATGACGCTCATATCATTTTAGTTGGATGACTAAATTAATCAATAAGGTGAAGGTTGTTGAAAGATAAATTTCAAAAGGATGTGCTAAGTACGACTGAGGTCATCCATCATCTATGTCTGTTGTTGATAAATCTTAGTCGCCACAGCTACTTGACAAAACAGGCTGATATGTAAAACGATAATGAACATGTATTATTGAGTGCTGAAAAATATAAATTACCGAGAAAAAAAAATAAGGCATTTCATTTTTAGACAAGAGAAGAACTGCACATAAAATTGAGAATGAAAATGAAGATTGTGTCAAAGAGACAACAACCCGACCTAAGCATCTAAGAGCAGAAACAGTCAAATGTATGCTAAAAATATCATCTTCTATTTCAGGATATACAGAAGGAAGTACAGAGGTTCAAGGTTTTCAAAGTGTTGGTCTCAGCAACTTTGCATATAACTACAATGTATCTTTACCTCATACATCAACGATACACGTAACTGTTATAGCTACGAACGCTGCTGGTTTAATGACAAAGATACACGCAGCAAGTCTTCTTGTAGATAAAACTCCACCGGAAATAACATATGTAAATGATGGTATAGGTAAATTTTAATGTTCTTAAAATATTGTTAAAATTAAATTATTCGCAAAAGCAATGTTGTGTTTACGTATATTTAAGAATAGACGTGTTGGTAGTTATAAGCATTAGCTTATTAATAATTCATTTGTATTTATTTAAAATTAATAAGATATTTTTTGCCTGGTTATATAAATGGTTATAGGAATTACAGATTGCAAATAATTCCCGAATTGATTTCTTAACCTCATCAAAGCTTTTTGTATTTTTAAGGTGAGGATATAGATGCACAGTCAGAATCTGAAATATCTGCTAATTGGGAAGTAGACGATTTAGAATCGGGATTAGAATCCTGCGAATTTTCAGTTGGTAAGTTCTTTTTCACAAGGTTAACACACCAGCGCTTTCGTCTATCTTTTGAAAAAATTTCATATTGTCTGAAAACAACACAAATTAAGATGTAAATGACTGGATATCTATGTTTTCAATTAAGGGTTTATCACGTTTCCTTTGATATTTGACACAACATAGTGCAGTGAGCACTCAAAAGAGAGATCCTGAGTGTTCGAGTGTTGGAATAATATACACAACATTGGACTACATTTGAAATTCATTGTCAATTTACTGTAGCATTTGTGTATGCGAGTGTAAAAATTTGCTCTGTTTGGATCGACTGTCAGTCAAACATGTGCTCGAGATCTGCAAAATCACTGCCATTCATCATGAATGAAAACAGAATTATGAACGATTAAAAAAATATCGTAAAGCTCAGAAGTATTACTAATTTTAATCTGATGGTCAGGAGGATGCCATCTGCCAACAAGCCATTACATTTGTCGGGTAAATTGAATCTTTTATGTCAAACTAATCGAAAAAAAACTTCTCTTCTCTTTCTTTTTTCCAGGCTACCAGTTATATGGCAATGAACTTCAAACATTTCAGAAAATACCTGTTGAATTAAGACTTTTGTCGAAAGTGTTTCCCTACGATCTCTTGTTTATGCGGAGAATATATGTAACCATTAGATGTAAAAATAAGGCTGGACTAAAATCATCTCTATCAACTGATGGAGTTATTGTATCTAATCTTCCTCCAGTCAGTGCTAGCGCTCAAGTGAATATCCTCCCTCTGTCAAATACGGAATATATGGCTTATAATGGATATCAAAAGAATAAACATACAATGAGAATTAAATGGTCAGGTTTTAAAGACATAGTTGGTCTGGACTCTTATCTGGTTAGTTTATATTGATGATCATACAATTGATTTAAATGTAATATGTAGTACAAAATGTATGTTTAGTATTCGTTTTTGTTTTGTTGGTTTGTGCATTAAGAATGTTTTGTTTATTGTTAACATTAATTCCATGAAGTCTAAATTAGCAAGTCTCAAAGTTCCTTTCTATGTCCATTTATGTATTACCTATATCATATCAGATACTAGTGGTTTAATTTTTTTTTTTGGTCAATCAAATTACTGTAAACGGGTCATTTGAGTGAGATTCAAGCAAAAATGCAAAATTGCAAAAAAATCAAAAATGCAAAAATTCGAAAATTTAAAAATAAACGCAAAAACAACTTAAATTTAATTTCAGGTTTCATTTAAAATGGACAATGAGGGAGACGCTATAATCACACGGTCAATAACAGCTGAAAAACAAGATATTACATACTTAGTGTTGACTGGACTTGACCTGAAGGACGGGAACTACACTGTTGCAGTTCAAGCCATTAATAAAATGTATGTCCGAAGTGACCAAGTTAAAGCATCTATTACTATTTCGTCATTGCAGCCTAAGGTGAAAAGTAAGTAGATTACTAATAATTGTTTAAATCCATTCTGTTGAAAGAATCTTGCATTTGATTGATTGATGCAAAAATAATCTTTTTTCAATATGAGTTAAATCTATGGTTCATGACATTTTCTAAAATACTTTGTCAAGTAGTACTTTATCATACGAACACCAAAAGTAATCCTATATAAAGATAATTAAGAACATAACTTTTGACAGGTAAATCCCATAATCATCTAAATCGAATCTGGTCTGCAATACATAGTTCATGACATATTGATACAATAACAAAATATTAACAAGTGTTAATCATCCACAAATCAAGAAAATCTACATTTTTAAATGCAAATTACATTAAAATCAAAATTGACTTGCATGCTATGGCTCGTGACATGGTGGATCAACTTCAAACAAGTTGAGCAAACCTTAATTGAATTATTACCCTCAAATCAAAAGTGTATGAAGGTCAAATGTGCAAATGGGCATGTGGATCATTATAATATAAATATTGCGAATAATCCGCTTACATCGTCAAATCATATTCTATTCAAACTGAAGTATGATGATCTATAAACTGAAACCAGATAATGACTTCAGCCTAATTTTCGTTTACAGAAATAGATATGTTATGAATCGGTGAGAAAATTGGACATGAGATAGTTCATATATTGATGTGAATTTGTGTATATCCTTATGTCTTTATAATTGAGTTTTTTTTGTTGTTTTTTTTTTTGGCAGGTTCCTCAATTTTACATGTCTCTATTAATAATCGTACAGTACAGATTTCTTGGAAAGATTTGTTTTCTGAAGATAAAGACACATTTTACGAGGTTTCTGCAGGAACTTTTGTTGGTAGTGCTGATATAATACAGTGGCAAGAAACTAAAAATACATTTATTACCTTTTTCATTCCACCGAGAATCAAATCAATTAAAGGTTTAACAAGTTACATAACTGTTCGCGGGATTTATGCTAATGGAATGTTTAATGTTGTCAATCATAGAATAAATTTAAGTAATATTTGAAATAGCTATTCTTATTATAGTAATTCGGAAATTACCATTATAAAAAAAAGTTACCACAGTCATTTAAATCTGGTATGTTAAGGTATAAATACATGTAGTAGAATATAATATAGTGAGGAATGTGTGATGTTTAAAACGAAATGAGAATAAGTGTGTACACTAGAATAAAGTTGGTTACACTTATGAATTTATAGTTTCATTGAACGTAATATACCTTGTCTAAAAGCAATGAATCCCTTTTTCAACCTTTGTATGGTTCCAATTATCCAATTATCCAAAATGATCAGAATCAGGTCAGTAGACCTTAAAATGGAATTTGTGAGTATTAATTGCAGAATCATTTCATTAGAAAAAAAAATCACAAAAAATACTGAACTCCAGGGAAAATTAAAAATGGAAAGTCCCTAATCAAATGGCAAATTCAAAAGCTCGAAACACATCAAACGAATGTATAACGACTGTCATATTCCTGACTTGGTACAGGCATTGTTATGGCCCCGCCACTTCTACTTCTTTTCTACTTTTTAGTGACCGCCTTCAACACGTTGAAGTTTATGTCACTTGTACTGCGCATTGCTTTGTGGAGACGTATATACAGTAAAAAAAATAAATTAAGTGGTCGGGGACATATAGTTTTACCCCTGTCCGAAAATCCGTAATTTTTTTTCTTCAAAACCGCTTCATATATTGGGCTGATCTATGGAATGTAAGTTCTCCATGATGAGTTACAGATCAAGTTTAAGTTTTGTTCCGCTCCGCTTATTTTTCACAAAATTACGGGCTTTGAACTTTGATAAATTAGTGAAAATCACAGTTATACAGACTTTTTTTCTAAACGCTTTCAGATATTGGGATGATTTTTGGCATGTGAGTTAAACAAGATGAGTTACAGATCAAGTGTAAGTTGTTGTTCTGCTAGGCTAATTTTTGCCAAAATTACGGGCTTTGGACTTTGATAAATTGTTGAAACTCACTGTTTTTTTCTAAACGCTTTCAGATGATTTTTGGTTTGTGAGTTACTCATGATAAGTTACAGATCAAGTTAAAGTTTCGTTTCTCGGCTAATTTTTGCTGTAATTTCGGGGCTTTGGACTTTGATAAATTTTAGAAAATCAAAGTTATACAGACTTTTTTTCTAAATGCGTTCAGATATTGGGCTGATTTTTGGTATGTGAGCTAACCATGATGAGTTACAGAGCAAGTTTAAGTTTTGTTCCACTCCGCTAATTTTTTCTAAAATTAAGGGTTTACAACTTTGAAAAATTGTTGAAAATGACAGTTATACGGACATTTTTCTATTCATCATGTTTGTGTCCACATGTGTAATTGAAATTGCAGATTTTTCAACTTTTGGAGACGGGGCCATTCGTGTCGCTTTGACACACCTAGTCTTATGTAGAAATGGTGGACCAAACCTGGTTTTATAGCTAGCTTAACCTCTCACGTGTATGACAGTCACATTAAATTCCATTATATTGACAACGATGTGTGAACAAAACCAATAGAAATAATAGATTAAAATGTCAAACAATAGGGTACAGCAGTCAACACTAGTAATAATCTTAATCACTCTTAAAAAAACAAATATGCAACAGAGAAGCACAAAAAGGCATATAGACAAAGCTTATTAGCAAAAATTAGACAGCGATGCAAAAAATGTACCATAGCACAATAACACAATGAACGGATGTATAAGTACAGAGCCACGGCATATGTATAAAAGAAACAGAAAAATGTATATAGACAAAGCACATTAGTCAAAATGAAAGACAAGAATACAAAAATTAGCTTAGAACAATAACACAATGACGGGGTGTATAAGTACAGATATCACCAAAAACAGACTAAACATTAAAATTTATATTCATAAGGACAAATAAAAGAATACTTTTATAAGACGTTATTAAGATGACAAACAACGTCAGTACCCATAATATATACGTCAAGACCATGATGTATTAATTGTGGTCAATGTGATATCAACCCTGCATGACAGTTATGTTCAGATAGTTGACCTTTTGCTTAAAGTACTAGTATCTGAGAAAAAAATATTAACAAAAATATGAAACTCCAAGGGAAAGTCTGACAAAATCAAACGTTTGAATATATCACAAAACGGAACGAATGAAAAATAAATGTCATATATCTGACCTGGTAAAGGCATTTTTCGATTCAAAACTGTGTAAACATACATCACAACTTAAACGGACCTAACCAGGGAAGACCCAACGAACTTTGTAAATAATGTCAATGTCAAATAAACCTTTACATTATGTTTACATAATTCCATTATACTATTATACACCAAACATAGAAGACCTGTTTGCTTAAAGTATTTTAGAAACGGTATTGACATATGACATGAAATCAGCGTCAGATATACCATGTATCTGTAGCCAATAAAATTCTGACAAAATAGGCAAATAATTCAACCACCGCAATAGAATATTAATATTCTTCCACCAATAATTTTTACACTTTAAGCATTAAAAACAGAGTTCACAGTGTCAATTAAGATACTTATTTATGATTGTTAATGCAAATAAAAAAATTCAGTATACTATTTAAGTAGAAATTAAAAATAATTATAATTAAACTTATTCTAGGCGATCTGAAAACACTAAATGATTCTACATACCAAATTAAAGTATCATACAATTACTCATAAGCTAAAACATGGTATCAAACTACATTTGTATTTTTAAGCAGTCGCTGAACTCATAAGACAATAAGACATATCTGCATACATTTCCTTCTACCTTATGAAATATAAAGCTTCTTACAAATAGTTTACTCTGTCGATGCCAACCTCATTTCTCGCAATACGAAAAAAAATATAACTTTCTTGCACTTTTTGAAAGTTAGTTATATCTCCTCAATATCAGTGCATAAGAATCGTCCACATCTCCATCATTCATGCTCACTATATATCAAATAGAGTAGACCTTACCCAGAGAAAGTGGTATGATAATGGAAACTTAACTTTGAACCATGATAAAAGAGCAAGGTCATGTGACTCCTGTCAATCTTATTTAAATTCCGATAACTGAATGTTGACCCAAGTTGAGTTAGTAAGTGAACCATTAAAATGTCATACGGATACAACGGATAAGAGGTCGTCAAAATACAAAATATATATAAAGCTCAGAATAAGAGAATTCGTCAAAGTAAATTTGAGGTATTGTACAAATTGTTTAATAACGGACAGACAGATTAGTGGATATCCTCTTATACATGTAAGCGAACAAGGAACCATTATACAACCACAAACAAGAGGCTGTCAGAGTGACAACAAACCGGGTTTTCCTGCAGAGGTCAAACCATGGACTGTTTAGCAAGTACGGACACTACATTTAAGCTTTAAACAGCTCCAAATTTGGATTGCGATGGCATATTTGCACAGAATAGGTTTGTGACACAAAATGAATGAGGTCAAAGAACTGAAATATTTGAAATTGGACATTTACCTATTATGATTCATTATTCAAAATCACTCAATACATGGTAAGATTCAGCATTTCAGAGAACCCCATACATTTAATTTTTGCTGATGATGCCCACGGGAACCAATAGTCCACAAGCATAGGTATCGACCCATTGCTGTAAAACATTTAAACACGTTTAAAATCTGATATTCATGGTGAAACATGTTAAGAATTCTGGATTGTCTGCAGTCAAATCCTTGAATGCTTTACTGAATACGTTGTTGTTATGAATTCTTACTATACACCTGGAAAAAAAGTATTGCAACACTTCCATTGAAAAGAATGCAAAATGACATGATTGTGGGAATTGTTAAGCACTAATGACAGGACGACTGCCCGGATAGTGACAGGACGGTTGACCGGACGACATATATATAGTCATAACTTTTTTGTTATTCAGTTGATTTGTTTAATATTTGTAGACCTTAAAGATATTAGAATATATTTTATGAAAATCAAACAAAATAAGTGAATAAAAATATTTTTGAGCAAATAAAGTTGACCGGACGGTATTCACACTCGCCGTTATACGCTATACATATATTCAACTGGTCGGCAACAAGTGTTAATATCTCTTTTGTTTTACAATAATTGTCCAAGAAATTCAGGAATCTATGAGATTAATAAATATATCATACGAAAATATAAATTTTAAAGTAAAAAAAAAAGTTTTTCTCCATAAAAAGTTGACCGGACGGTATTCACATTCGCCGATGTACGCGTTAATTATATTGAACTGATGAAAAAAGTGTTAATATCTTATTTGTTTTACAATATTTTTACACGAAACTAAGAAATCTACGAGATCAATAAATACTTGATATTAAAATATAAACTTTATAGTACATAAAAATGTTTTTCTTAAAAAAAAGTTGACCGGACGGAATTCACATTCGCCGATATATATGCTTTAAATATATTGAAATGATCGACACAAATGTCTTTTATTTTACCATATTTGTCCATGAAATTAAGAAATTTTGGAGATTTATAAATATGTTATACAAAAATATTAAATTCTTAGTAAAAAAAATATTTTTGAGCAAATAAAGTTGACCGGACGGAATTCACATTTGCCGACATATGCTTTAAATATATTGTACTGATAGACACATGTTAAATATCTATCCATGAAATTAAGGAATCTGTGAGCTTTATAAATATACAATAAAAACTTTGAGCCCAAAATGTTGACCTGAGTAAGTTCACCAGCACACTGGAAGACCTGATCGACACATGTTAAATATCTATCCATGAAATTAAGGAATCCAATAATCATGTCATTTAAGTTTTCACACCGGAGACATCAAATACACTTAATAGAATTAACTTATATAATCAGTTGGCAATTAGAATCCAATCAAAGATTACAGTGAATTGCATGCACTTTTTATTAAACAATACAAAATCTCAGATAAAACTAGATAGCTGACATGGATTAAATTAAAGTGAGATCACCAATCTCACGGTATCAAATCATTTGAAAAAATAACAACAATGTATTGCAATATGACCTATAACATTGAAGGAGTAGACTTGTATTAAGTCGTGTTCTGATCGACCCTTTATAATAGAAAATACAGGAACATGGATTAACCTTGCACGGGCATCGAACACAAAGTTACTTTAGTATAATACTGCACTGTCACTAACTAGTTTGTCACTATATTTAAATTCAGTCATAAAAAATCAACTTATAGTCTTTCAGTTTCTCATCGAAAGCATTCGAAGTTTGATTACTATAGAATTCGTTTCTACTGTATCCAGGGGCTTAACTACATCCTTTTAAAAGTGAGGCAAAATATATTCGCCATTCGGTGAGGGATCTGGCTGTCGTTCAAGACTCTCGGAAGCTATGAAAAAATATTACGCAAAATCGTGAATCCTGAGAGTTTCGCGGACTCTTAGGAGGCACAATTATTTGAGTGTCTCTACCCTTGGAACCACAGGCTCCAAAAACACCAGTCAAGTAAAAGACATCAGCCAAGTTGAAAACACCAGCCAATTTGAAAACACCAGCCAAGTTAAAAACACCTTCAAAACAGAAGGCTGTATCGGCGAATGTGAATACCGTCCGGTCAACTTTTTATGGAGAAAAACATTTTTTGTTACTTTAAAATTTATATTTTCGTATAATATATTTATTAATCTCATAGATTCCTGAATTTCTTGGACAAATATTGTAAAACAAAAGAGATATTAACACTTGTTGCCGACCAGTTGAATATATGTATAGCGTACAACGGCGAGGTTGAATACCGTCCGGTCAACTTTATTTGCTCAAAAATATTTTTATTCACTTATTTTGTTTGATTTTCATAAAATATATTTTAATATCTTTAAGGTCTACAAATATTAAACAAATCTACTGAATAACAAAAAAGTTATGACTATTTATATGTCGTCCGGTCAACCGTCCTGTCATTATCTGGGCAGTCGTCCTGTCATTAGTGCAACCCCATGATTGTAGAATAAGTATAATCTGGCTTCTGCTGAATACTTTTGATCTGGTTAAGATTTAAAATAGAATTTATGGTATTAGACCTTGCCAGACATACATGTACAATCATTCTAAGCAACAAACATAGTAGACCTTTACTTAGTTACTGGTGTGATCACAATCAAAGCGCTGTAAGCGCTGAAGGCAGTTAACCAAAAACCAAGGCAACCGTAATTATGACAAGAGTGCACACACTGAAATGTCTCGCCTTCTTTACTAATCATTGATATTATGTTGATAGTCCTAAGTATAAAGCTTTATTACAACTGTATTAACTAACTTTTCATCTTATATTAATGCTACATGGTTATGACATAAGAGCTGCGCTGAAATAGTTTTTCGCGCTTTTCACAAAAAATACAAATTTTGCAGGACTTATTTTTTCCAAAACATTGGTTCTGCAACAAATAGATTTTTTTGCATAAACTCATTCAGAACTTTTTGAATGTAACTTAATAACACAAGTTTAATTTTAAACCATAAACGGATCAAAAGTATTTGGTAAACCCCAAATTATACACATTCTACAATCATGTCATTTTACATTGTTTTCAATGGAAATGTTGCAATACTTTTTTCCAGGTGTATATACATGATTTTGAGACCTTGCCAGACATACATGTACAATCATTCTAAGCAACAAACATAGTAGACCTTTACTTAGTTACTGGTGTGATCACAATCAAAGCGCTGTAAGCGCTGAAGGCAGTTAACCAAAAACCAAGGCAACCGTAATTATGACAAGAGTGCACACACTGAAATGTCTCGCCTTCTTTACTAATCATTGATATTATGTTGATAGTCCTAAGTATAAAGCTTTATTACAACTGTCACATAAACTTAACATTAACCAAGATAGCTAAGCAAAGACCAATGAACCATAAAAATGAGGTCAAGGTCAGATTAACCATGCCAGGCAGATATGTACAGCTAACAAAGCTTCCATACAACAAATATAGTTGACCTACTACTTATAGTTTAAGAAAAATAGACCAAAACACAAAAACTTAACACTGTGCAATGAACCGTGCAATTGAGGTTATGGTCAAATAAAACCTGCGGGACTGACATATAGATCATAATATATTTCCATACACCAAATATAGTTCACCTTTGGCATATAATATTAGATAAAAAGACCAAAACTTAAAAACTTAACTTTGACCACTGAACCATGAAAATAAGGTCAAGGTCAGATGACATCTGCCCGCTTCACATGTACACCTTACAATCATTCCATACAACAAATATAGTAGACCTATTGCATAAAGTATGAGAAAAACAGACCAAAACACAAAAACTTAACTATAACCACTGAACCATGAAAATGAGGTCAAGGTCAGATGACACCTGCCAGTTGGACATGTACACCTTCCAGTCCTTCCATACACCAAATATACTAGCCCTATTGCTTATAGTATCTGAGATATGGACTTGACCACCAAAACTTAACCTTGTTAACTGATCCATGAAATGAGGTCGAGGTCAAGTGAAAACTGTCTGACGGGCATGAGGACCTTGCAAGGTACGCACATACCAAATATAGTTATCCTATTACTTATAATAAGAGAGAATTCAACATTACAAAAATTCTGAACTTTTTTTTCAAGTGGTCACTGAACCATGAAAATGAGGTCAAGGACATTGGACATGTGACTGACGGAAACTTCGTAACATGAGGCATCTATATACAAAGTATGAAGCATCCAGGTCTTTCACCTTCTAAAATATAAACCTTTTAAGAAGTTAGCTAACACCGCCGCCGTAGCCGCCGCCGCCGGATCACTATCCTTATGTCGAGCTTTCTGCAACAAAAGTTGCAGGCTCGACAAAAACTATGGCAAAGTTGCCTCAACATTAAACATTCATATATAATACATTTATGTTTATCTAATGATTTATTTATTAAGGCAAATAATTTATATGTTATCAATGTTTCAAAAGCAATGCATATAGCAATCTATATTTTTTATGGTGAGTCTGCAGTGGTACAAGTTCCCAATGATTGCAGTTGTTCTACTTGGTAGTGAACCTTGGTTTTATTTGACTGCTTGAAGTTCAAGTTGACTTAGTATGAACATGATATAATATGAATGGACTGGTTTCCATGGAAAGAAAACTGAATTTGTGTTCTATAGTACAAAAGTTATGAGACACGAACAGACAAATGTTTACTACAACAGGGATCAAAGGTGAGGTCTGACTGACTTGCCCATAGTAAATGTAAATGATTTGTTATTTTGTCCCATACATATGAATATATATAATTTAGGGGTGGGGATCTCAACGGTTTTCAAGTTCTCAAACAGGTAGGGGTAGGCAGAGGATTTAGGGGCTGCCCTCCTTTTTTTAAGAAAAAACTTGTCCTATACTTGAATATATGCAGGGCGGATTCAGTCGGGGGGGGGGGGGGGGGGTTGGCAGGCGTGCAACCCCCTTAAATTTGCAAAGCATGGGTTGTTCTCAGCTTATTTTTTTTTAGCCTCGCTCTACTCGGAGAAAATTTAAGTTTGCGTCCCTCCTAACCTAAGATCCTGGATCTCCCCCCTACTGATAAGGGTGGGGAGCTCGACGGTTTCCAAGTTAATAAACAGGAGGGGGTAGAGTGGCCCAAAGAGTGCCATCTATATATCATATGCTTTACTTACATTCAGGTATATATAATATAGTTGCATTATTTGTGAAAATAAAAAAAAACTTTCAGCTAGTTTAATTGACCCTTCAAAATTGAGATAAAAAAATAACCCTTCTAAATTGCAGTAATATGTTTACACTTTAAAAGCATCTAACATGCATTATCATCATTTATCACTGATAAAGAAAATTTAGACTGTGACCATGAACATGTATATTGTTATATATACTGTTCCCAGCTGTCACGTTGTATTGGATTTTTAAATTAAAATTTGTCAAAAAAAATTTTGAGTTTCTGTATAAAATATTTTTCTGCTTTTTATTTCTTTTACATTTATCTTTTGGTTTACAATTCTAGTGTATTTTTTCACCTGCTTTGATTTATTTTGTATTGATCGCTAAACCCGGAATTACCCTTATCCGCTTCCGGAATCGGATCCGATATTGTAAAATTTTGTCTTCATGGCCGCCATTGTTAGGTGTTTACAATGTTGTGTTTGCCAACCAGATACGATTTTACTCGAATTTATACAATATTTGTCGGCGATTTTCTGTTTAAAGCTAGCGGTTGAACAAAATGAACATCGCTGTCATGAATAAAAATGATAAAAATAAGTTTTTAGCTCGTTAAATTGGAGACTTTGGTGAACATGGTGAAAAGGTTTGCAAAGTTATAAATTCTAATTTTCTTTCAAGTGGAAGGTGACTACGTCGGGCGTAGCTAGAAACCAACTATCCTAGTCGAAATTCCGCTTGCAATAGTGGATGGTCGCGGAACTCGGACCACCCGGCGCTAATTTGCACTCCTGCCTCCAAATTGAAAATAAACGAAAATTTCTTTTTCTAATTTGAAATTGCCGCCAACAGCATGAACAATTGAACTTAATAATAAACTACTGACGTAGTTGTACTACGTATTGATGACAAACAATATTCCTACGACTTTTGCCATTTAAGAAATCTAAACTACTTGTCTTAAGAGATTTTCGGCGATTAAATATTTCATACAATTGTTCTTTGACATCTTGGCCAAAAGCACAAGTCATAATGAACTACACAAAGATTCTTAATAAGCACTACTTCCTATGTGTAACTTCAAAACTTTTGGATAAATCGACGATCATTTAAGGTTTTTCTGGTCATATTTTTTGTAATCCAAAATAAAAACTATTAAAAATGTGTTCAATTAGGCAGCAACCATTTGATTTTCTGGGGGGGACTATGGTTTTTTTTGGAAAAAAAAGTTTGTTTCCAGGTTTTGTAGAAAAAAATAATTTGTTTTTTGATTCTGAGAACAAAAAATTGTTTGTTTCACCCTCAGCTGCCACTATATGTAATGCTAAAATTGAAAGAAAAAAATTGTTTTCGACTTGTCGCGAAAAAAATGGATTGTTTTTTGCCGCAGGCGAAAAAAAAAAGTTTGTACAGAAAAAAAAACCATAGCCCCCCCCCCCAGAAAATCAAATGGTTGCTTCCTTAGTTATATATAACATAGTAGCGAGCTAGATAATAACAATGGCAAGTATTTCAGCATTTATTGGGTAGACCACAAATCTAGGGTGCTCGCATAATGCAGCTTAACTGCATAAAAACTATCATGATAAATAAACATTGAACATGAAGTCAAGGTCAAGTGAAATCTCTCAGAAAGAGGTCTTTTCAAAAAAATTTCACACCACATAGCGAAAACTATACCCGATGCGTTTTGTTTCGTTGGGCAGTCAAGTATAGTTCTAGGGACAGTACTTTAGGTTAAAACCAACATGAAGATTTAGGTCAGTACAATATGATAATTGTCTGAAATATTCTCCTAACCAAACCACATACCAAAAGTGTTAACCTATCATCTACAGTTATTGAAGAATAGTCCTCATAATGAAAATTGTGTCAGAGTTCCATGGTACCCCGGGTGTCGCCTGTTTTTGCTGTTGTCACAGGCTAAACACAAATGGGGGGAAAAATTTTTTCTAAAAATTTTCCCATAGATACTATCTTTTGATTGTAAAAAGCTTCTGTCCAAAGGGTTTGGTAAAAATCCAGGATGCTTAATGAACCTAGTAAATGTTTTAGAAAATTTAAAACCCGGGGGAAAGTAATGCTAACTGGCAGAAAAAAAAAATCCATTAATAAATTAAATACGGAAAAAAAAGGATTTGTTTTTACAAAATTTACTTCTGGATACTACCTTGTAGAAATACAGGATAGTTTTTGAATGTTATTTAATTTCAAAAACTTTAACCAAAGTGATTTTTGTGGAAGCCAAAGACAAAGGAAAAGTAGGTTGCGACAAAAGTCACAGGCTCAACAAAAACTCAAATTTTAAACCCCTGGGGGGCATTAAATCAAGGCCGGGTTTACAAAAAAAAATATCAATGAGATATTTACTCCTCCAATCAAAAATACCCCCCCCCCCCCCCCCCTTTTATTTACCTAAGGGAAAAAACCTGACCTCCCAAATCCATTTCTGTCGAAAATTTACTTTCATTTCGGGGGTGCCCTAAATAAAGGGAAAATATTTAATGTTTACCAGAATTGGGAAACACCAAAAACCCGGGCCACTTACCCCAAATTATTCCATCAAATAACTATGAAAACTAAGTTGTATAATAAATAACACAAACAAGTGAGTAACTGTTTAACATTCCCTTTAATATTGATGATTTAAACATATAATGATATGAAGACCAAAAAATTTTTTTTTCAGTCTATAAAAAACTCCAGTTTTCGTTTATAAAAAAAGTTACTGTGTTTTACAGATATCTATACAGGAAAAATCTTCACACTGATTTAGGAATGAAAACATAAAATTGAGCTAGATATAAAACATTCAGTATTTCAAATTTGTATTATAGGTATTTAAAAAAGTGA